>CM077116.1:27774303-29011082 GCA_039619475.1 Icerya purchasi | reverse complement strand
ACACTAGATCGCGTGTTTATTATTATTATTATTATTATTATTATTATTATTATTATTATTATTATTATTATTATTATTATTATTATTATTATTATTATTATTATTATTATTATTATTATATTATTATTATTATATTATTATTATTATTATTATTATTATTATTATTATTATTATTATTATTATTATTATTATTATTATTATTATTATTATTATTATTATTATTATTATTATTATTATTATTATTATTATTATTATTATTATTATTATTATTATTATTATTATTATTATTATTATATTATTATTATTATTATTATTATTATTATTATTATTATTATTATTATTATTATTATATTATTATTATTATTATTATTATTATTATTATTATTATTATTATTATTATTATTATTATTATTATTATTATTATTATTATTATTATTATTATTATTATTATTATTATTATTATTATTATTATTTATTATTATTATTATTATTATTATTATTATTATTATTATTATTATTATTATTATTATTATTATTATTATTATTATATTATTATTATTATTATTATTATTATTATTATTATTATTATTATTATTATTATTATTATTATTATTATTATTATATTATTATTATTATTATTATTATTATTATATTATTATTATTATTATTATTATTATTAATTATTATTATTATTATTATTATTATTATTATTATTATTATTATTATTATTATTATTGTCGTGTTCAGTCGTGTTTTGCTTGCTCCTTTTTAAAGTTTAAATTTCATATTTCGTTAAGACTCGTGAGTTTCAAAATTGAAGGTTTCTATTAGTTTTTGTGACGCTCTTTCCGGTGCTAATTTCAGAATTTACGTAGCATTATCCGTTCCACAGTTATAACGTTTTTTGCATATTGATTTTCACCGTGGGCCGCCGCGTTAAATTTTGCTGTACCGGTAAGCTATTTTGTTAAAATCCTTCGTCTATTATTTCGTAGTCATGGTTTGTGTGTGTGCGAAATGTTCTCTCGATTTACCGGCCGACGGGGAATACATCACTTGTCCCCGATGTCAGCGCGCACTACATCATGGGTGTAGCAATGTGTCTCTTAAACTTGGACTAGCATGTCAGCAGCAAACAAAGCGGGATGGCGATGTACTTACTGTCGTGCCGCAGAGAAAGATAAGACCAACTGCCCCCCTGCCCGTAGTGATAGCGATAGTACGGCGAATGATGTTGCTGAATCAGCGCTTCAGAAAATCACCAGCGAGTTGCGAGCACTGAACGAGCGCATATTCGAAATGCAAGCGTCATTCGATACGCGTATGACGGAAGTGCTGGCTGTGATTACAGCGAAAACGGAGGAGAACAGCGCTCTCCGCCGCGAAAATGCCGATCTGATTGCACGTGTGGACAAATTAGAACAGTATCCAAGAAGAAATAACGTAATTGTTTCAAATATCCCGACTGCGCCCGCGAAAATTTGATCGATTTAGCGGTCAAACTCGGCCAAGCAACGAATACTTCCATCGATCCTAGAGACATTGACGCCTGCCATCGACTACCAAAGTCACCGGATCAGGCGTTCCCGAATGTGATTTTTAAGTTTTGTCGTAGAATTGTTAAAGAGGAACTAGTAAAGAACAGTCGTAAAAAACGACCGAAATTAGCAGACATTGGCCTAGCTGGTGATTCACAAATATATGTAAACGAGCACCTAACAATTGCAAACGCAAAACTGTTTTACGGCCGCCAGAAGCCTTCGATCTGTGGATGGAAGTTTGTTTGGGTGAGGGGAGGAAATATTCTCGCTCGGAAGGATGAAAGTTCACCAATTTTTAGGATCATATCGTTTGAGCAAATCACTGGGCTGAAAAATTCATCAAAATGACTACCAGTATTTAGTGTAAATAGTTCTATCCTAATTTCCATTTTAAAAGTATAAGCACCAGAAAACGGGTATTGTTTTTATCATTATTATTTTTATTTTAACTTTTTTTATGTTTATTTATAATAAGTTTACCCTCATAATACTGGGTTGCCATGCTCTTCATTATTTCAGTTTTAATGCTCAATCTTGCTTTCATCCTTATTGTAAGTTTTGTACCCTTTCTCCATCTTTATAATAATATACTTACTTTTAGAATGTTTTTATCTGTGACACTTTATAGTATTTAGCGGCGTCCTACAGTTCGTGAGTGAACCTGCGAATAACTATACTTATCTTTTATTGTGTAAGCCACCATTTAATATAGTACGATATACATATTTCCAATAATCCCTATCTTTTATCTTTACATTTATGTATACCATGATTGAATTAAGCTTATGTAACAATAACAAATATGCTTATATTGTTTTATGTAATCTGACCAAGCTGCAAATATTATGTCATAATATTAACCTCAATATTATTACTCTTAAGTTCCGAGGCCCTAACAGACACTCTAACAAGCTAATTAATCTAAATTCCCTATCTCTTATAAAAACCAATTTCATAATTAAGTTAACTTTTACATTAGCTAGTTGGCTTTATCACTGCTCATCAAGCTTCTGTTGGTACTATAAGTGGCACTACATTAAATAATTAGCTTTCTAAAAAAATTTATAACTATATTCAATACTATTTAGAAAAATTGTTTTCGTATTTTTTTAATGTAATTTAAGCAAAACTTCTCTGTTTAATTCTAAATACCATGGATATAAGCGCTCTTAAAATACTCACTTTAAACGTAAGAAGCTTGAGAGCTCACTTTAACGAGCTATTAATATTTTTAGATGGGCCCGGTAAAGAGTACGATATTTTAATCTTAACTGAAACTTGGTTAACTATGGAGGAAATATCACGCTATAATATTCCAGGTTACTATACCCGAGAAAAATGTAGGGAACATAAACGTTCAGGTGGTATACTAGTTTACATAAGGGAATATGTAGAAATTACTGACGTTAATATATCGATTACCACTGGGAACATTCTGTGTTTTAATGTCAAATTGCTACATAATAGGTATTTGTCAGTTATCGGTATATACCGTTTTTGTAGTTCAACGCACTATACTTTCCTGAACGAGTTAGATACGGTGATTAATTCCCTTAAAGAATTAGCTCTAATTACTGGAGATGTAAACATAAATTTACTAGATAATGTTAGTAGTATAAACTACCTAAATTTATTAAGTACGTATGGTTTCCGTAGTGTTGTAAATCAGGCCACATTTCATCGAAACCAAGGTACATATGCATCATGTTTAGATCACGTCTTCGTCCGCGGAACCAGTAACCCATATACAAAGCTAGTGGTATTAACAGAAATCATCCCCTGTACTTTCTCGGATCATTCTATCTTATCAACTAATTTAGAAATAGACTGTGATCATAAGACAAAAAATAATATCTCCTCAGCTTTTGTTGATAAAGTAATGTTCAAAAACAATCTGGCTAATAGTTCGTTAACTGAATTATATAATGATACTATTTCTATTGAGGAAAAATTCGACTATTTCATTTCAACCCTAAAAGGTATATTAAATCGCTCGAAACGACAGCCCTATAGACTTAAACCGCAACGAAAAAGATCTGAATGGATAACAAACGAACTAATTGCATTATCTTCGGAAAAAAATTCATTGTACAAATTAACAAAAAAATATCCACATGATACAAATCTGCTAGTCCGGTTCAAGCAAATTTCTAGGGAATTGCAAAAATTGATTAGGATAACCAAAAAAGACTTCTACACTAAAAAATTAGATAATTGCAAGAGCAATCCAAAAAAATATTGGGCACTTATTAAGAATACTATTGGAAATAAAAAACAAATCTTAAAACAGATCAAAATAAACAACGTAATACTGCCCGTCGAGGCCAATGAACGATTTGTTTCTAATCAATTTAATAATTATTTTTCCGACATTGTAAAAACAATGGTTAGTAAATTAATTCCAAGTTCAATTGACTTTGTCGAGATTCAGCAAAATCTAAACTCCTTTGCTTTCCTAGACTTTACCAAAAACGACATAAAATCTGCAATATTATCTCTTCCTAATAAGCACTCATTTGGACTTGATGGCATTTCCATCATTCTCATAAAAGAAAATATCGATTTTTTCTTAACACCATTAACTTATTTATTTAATGAATCCATAAAATCGGGAAAGTTTCCACATGCTTTAAAGCTAGGAATAATTACGCCCGTTTATAAAAATGGTGACGTTACAGAAGTGTCGAACTATAGACCAATCTGTTTGTTATCTACTTTCTCAAAAGTATTTGAAAAATGTGTTAAAGTGAAAATGCTAAGCTATTTGAATTATATAAACTTCTTCAGTAAAAATCAATACGGATTCCTACAAAATAAAAGTACAGATGATGCGTTATTTGACCACATATCGTACATAGCTGAAAATTTGGACTCTGGCCGTTCAGTTGCAGCGGTTTACTTTGATTTCGCTAAGGCATTTGATGTTGTTGACCATAACATATTGTTAAAAAAACTATTTGCGTGTGGTTTCCGAGGTTTCATCTACAACTGGTTTCATTCATATCTAACAGACAGGAGGTATGTTACAAAAATAAACAATGTAACAAGTGACATCACCATACAAAGTTTCGGCGTACCCCAGGGAAGCATATTAGGCCCTTTACTCTTTTTAATTCATATAAATGACTTATGTGAGCTAAACGTTGAGGGCAAAATCTTCTGTTACGCAGATGATACCGTTCTGACTGTAAGTTCACGTTTCCCAAACACATTACAACAACTAATACAATCAGATGTTAATAAAATAAATGAGTGGATGGTTAAAAATCGCATAAGCCTGAATGTAAATAAAACAAAATACCTAGTATACAGTAACCTTCCACAGAGTAAATGGGATAACATCAGTATAACCTGGGAAAATAATATCTTTATAGAAAGAGCATACACGATTAAATACCTAGGAATTCACATTGACTGTAAATTAACATGGAATAATCATTTAACATACTTAACCACTAAATTAAGGAGGTTAAATTATTTATTTTATTACCTAGAACAATTTTTCAGCCGATCTCAGTTAACGTTATTGTATCTAGCTTTATATCAATCTACTCTGTCTTACGGTTTAATAATCTGGGGGAACGCAGCCAGGTATCATACTTCGCCTGTAGCTTTCTTACAGAAATCATTAATTAAAAAGCTAACCTACTCTCCTCGAAATGATGGCGTAATTAAACTATTACCTTTCAGGCTATTATATACCATTCAACTACTAACTTACGTATTAAAAAATAAAAATAAATTTAATATAATTGTATATCCCGGAGTAACAAGGGACGCTGGCTCGGAGAAAGCTATCATGCCATCCTACTTTAAATATCATGCAAGATCGCAAGCAAGATATACAGGTGCAGTCCTATTTAACCGCTTACCAAAATTCTTAAAAATGTATTTGAATTCAGAGCAGAATAAAAATAGAAATCTGCGTAAAACTTTGATTAAGTCAATCACTTCGGACATACCATTACAAGACTTATTACTTACTCTTTAACATACCCTCGAAAGTATACACAATACCAACAAATGACTGAGTTGTACATAAATAAGTAGAAGAGGGAAAAACTGTTCGAAAAGTTTGACAATATAACGAATTCCACTAACTGATATAGTTTAATAACGGTAAAAGAACCAATTTCACATGAAATCTAATAACCTATTTAACTAACAATTAAACACCCACAAGTTAAGTTATATTTTTGGAAAAATATGATGGAAATTAGTATTTGTTATCTAAAATATTTATAAATTAATTGCCGTAAAATACACATTGAATTAAAGTAATATAATTAAACAAACATATACCTATATCCTTGCCAAACCATATAAGCACTGCCAAATTACAGTTACATAATCTTAATTTTTAATTTTTAAATTATTTTAATAATTACAGCACAATCTCCGTAATTTCTTTAATGTTAATTTAAAAACTTATATTTACATTTACCGTCACTATTAGTAATATTACTCAAATTTTATAACTGTGTAAACTTTCTCTGATTATTTTCTCTGATTATTTTACCATGTGTTTGCAATTATAAACTTTTTCACTTTAACTTACAATTATTACTATTATTAATAACTATTTTCGCCATTTTATCAATATTACTATTACTTTTATTATTACTATTAATATATAATCATTTAAGGTTACCGATATTTTTTTCTCTCATTTTTTCTTTTTGCTTTCTTCTCGACTTCAAATTATCTATATCTTTTAATTTTTAACTGTAACATTAATCTTGATATACTGAAGAGCTCCCGGGGTCAATGGGCGAAAGCATATGTAACGTTACATGTATATAATAAGTATATTGTGAACATGGGCCGAAGTCGTTTGTGGAAGTTGACAATAAACTAGGCTTTTAAATTTGTTAATTTTCAATTATTTTTTATTTCTTTCTTTCTCTCCTTCTATAGACGAAGTTTGGCTCATGTGTATTAATAATGTATTTTCAGTTTTTCTTATAATAATAATCCCACTACTCGCGCAACTATGCGCATTTGTGGAATTTATATTGTTTCTTTGTTTGTACATATATTTTTGTCACAATAAATTTGATTTGATTTGATTTGATTTGATTTGATTATTATTATTATTATTATTATTATTATTATTATTATTATTATTATTATTATTATTATTATTATTATTATTATTATTATTATTATTATTATTATTATTATTATTATTATTATTATTATTATTATTATTATTATTATTATTATTATTATTATTATTATTATTATTATTATTATTATTATTATTATTATTATTATTATTATTATTATTATTATTATTATTATTATTATTATTATTATTATTATTATTATTATTATTATTATTATTATTATTATTATTATTATTATTATTATTATTATTATTATTATTATTATTATTATTATTATTATTATTATTATTATTATTATTATTATTATTATTATTATTATTATTATTATTATTATTATTATTATTATTATTATTATTATTATTATTATTATTATTATTATTATTATTATTATTATTATTATTATTATTATTATTATTATTATTATTATTATTATTATTATTATTATTATTATTATTATTATTATTATTATTATTATTATTATTATTATTATTATTATTATTATTATTATTATTATTATTATTATTATTATTATTATTATTATTATTATTATTATTATTATTATTATTATTATTATTATTATTATTATTATTATTATTATTATTATTATTATTATTATTATTATTATTATTATTATTATTATTATTATTATTATTATTATTATTATTATTATTATTATTATTATTATTATTATTATTTGTTTTATTTCAGTTTAACTGGAATGTTTCGTTGTCAATACAAAAACTTTTATTCAAAAACTTTAAAAAAAAAAACATAAGTTACAAAAACAAAATTTAATTTAAAAAATAAGAATAATCGTTTTAAGTAATATAGAATATAGATTATAAATGTAAATAGCTTAATTTAGTAAAATGTTGTAAACTAGGTGCATAAAACATGTATATAATATTCTTATTATTTTAAATTCAGTACAAGAACAATGAACTCCAGTGCATGTGCATGTACTTAACTGTTAATTTAAAAATTATATTATTAATTTAATATTAATTCATTATTAATTTAATGTTAATTCATTATTAATTATTTTAACCAGATTTATTCGTCCGGTTTATTATATTATAAGACAGTAGTTAATTTTTCGTTATGTAAAAATTCACACATTACAACTTTGATGTATTCCATTCGGTACTAATCTGTTTCACTTCCTTGTTGATATTATGTATACTTAATATGTGCATATGCGTATGTGTAGGTATGTATGTATGTGTAGATGTACATGTATAGATATATATATATATATATGTGTGTATCAGATTAATCGTAGTTTTTCTATTTATTTTGATTTCCAAATCGGATTCTGTATCGTTATATTTTTAGCAGTTTTGAGTATTTTGTTGCATATATCTTATTGCGTTTGCTTTAATTGCGTATTTATTGCATGCTTGAAAATTTATTTTGATTTTATTGTATCCACTATTGGCGCTTTTGAACGCATTTGTGGAGTTCATCGATAATAATAATAATAAATAAATGAAGAAGACGTATCTATCAAATATCAACGTTATATAAATGTGACGTTCTTGATATCGGTCATTTTTGTGACTGTATAATGTTGTTGAATCCGCAAGCAATGACCTATAAATTTATGGAAAGAAAAAAACCTAAATATTGTTCCAAAAGCTTCTATGCCCAACGGAACGACACTGGTCCTAGTTATTGTAACATCTCTACATTTGTTTCCCTTCTGCCGATTACTATCGTGTCTGGAACGTTGTGGTCTCATTTGTTTTGTTTTTTTTTTTTTAAGTTACTTCATTCTTTTCCTTTCCTTTTTCTATTTGATGTTCTCAAGATTTTTTCGTTGTGGGAATATATTTCATATTTTTTACTTAAGAAACGGCATACTTGTTTTGTGGCTGTACCATGCCCTATTTTATAAGGCGTTTTTTACCCAATTTTTCCGCATTCTCCCATTAAAAACGCGATAGAGTCGCATCTTCTGCTTAACAAAGTCTGCATGTTGAGTCCTGGTCGCCGATTTCACATTATTAATACTTTCTATATTTTCTCATCGATGTCATCGAGCCGAATACATTGATTATGCATTAGCGAAAGGACGAGGTTAAATCAGAAACTAAACGTAAACACCATTTAAGTGTAATAAAAATCGAGACGGCCTTCTTTATTTTCTTAGTAAATGGCTTTCATTAAGAAATGCAAATAGCGAATAAGGAACCGAGATCGGGATCAACGGAAGAGGAAAGCGCACATTTTTTCCTTTTTTCCATCTTCGTTCGGCTGAAGCGCAATTTCAACTCGCTGTTTTCGTCGTCAACAACCAATGGTGATCACGTGATGACTTCTACAGGTCCGGAAATAGCTGGATAATTCGCCTCAAGTGTAAATATTTCGAATTATATTTGCAGTACGACACGAACAAACAGAATCGGCTGATGTGCATCCGATAGCAATATAGCAGTTGTAAATTTTTACAAACGTCAATAAAGAAACCACACAACATAAACAACAAAAAGTGACTGCTAAGACGATTTTATTATGCTCGATCTAACGATTTTTACTTTATTAATATGTTTACGAAATTATATTTTCCTATTTCTCCAGCAATGCCATTTCTTTTAGTGTTTTGGGAATTTAAAAAAAAAAAAACATAAAAAAAAAAACGCTGTTTCTATGTTGTTATTTTTTGACAAAAAAAAAAAAAAAAAAAAAAAAAATCAAAATGGTCACACTGCAGAAACGCTATATTAAAAGGACTGCGACAAACCACTGCCTAAGATTAGAAAAATCACTTTCAACATCGACAATACAAAAAGAAATATTAAAATTATGCATAATATTTTCAAAAACTAATAAACGATAATTTGGTAAATTGAAAACTATGCGACATGAAAACGACTGGCGGGATAAAGAAAATTTTAACCGTCAACATCTGAAAATTCGATGTACTACATTAAATCCATTCTTTACTTTTTGATTAATATAAATTAAAGCAAAACAAAAATTTAATAATTTACAAATGTACGTTAAAATTTTTTTGTAAAATTATTAAAAAAACTGACATGCTTCGGAGTCACTCTGTAATCGTGATTGAGTTTTAAAGAGTATCGATCACGCTGGTTTTTATTCCAGTACTATAATCATTCAGTAAGCAGATAGTAGCATAAAATTGCGTGATTACAAATCGCTGCTCAGTCATTATATATTTGTCGAAACGGATTCTGAAATTGTTTGATACAGGGGTCACAGTGTTTTTCAGTCGGACTACCTGAAATGCTAGTGATGTGTGTTACATTTCAAAGGGAAACGGGGTGCCATTAAGTTGTTACTGTAGTCGTAAAAATTTTCGAAGTTTTCAAATTTATGAAGTGCCCCAGGTTTTGTAGGTTTTTTTTTTTTTAAATTTCTTTTCTTATACACACATACCTGAAAGCGAATAATGAAAGTGAATTATTAAAACGTTGTTAACTTTGCAACAGAGTGGAGATAGAAATTAGAGTCATTAATATTAGAAAGAAAATTTGAATAATTTACTTATTTTTATTTAACTTAGAACTGCTAAAAGGTTATTTTAGAAACCTATTTTACGCGTTCATGTAAGAAGAGAATTAATATCGAACCGGTCGAGTGAAATGACGATTTTGAAAGTTTATCCTCTGATTCGTCGATGGGAAATGGAAGCGATTACTGTGGCCATTCTCCGCTATCTTTCTCCAGATTTCGCTTTTCCCTGATTTCTTCCTCACACTGTCCTTTCCATCCTGATGATGCAGAAGTTCTTTACGACTGCAATCATGTGTTCTCCGAGAGTGTTCATCTCGTTCTACGGAGCGTTCTATATTCCTATTTACAACTTGGACTCGTTATTGTGCGTATATTCTGTTTTTCCCTTACCCACTACTCATACTTGCTATTTGTTCCTTTTTATCAAAGATTTCTGATCGCATTAAAATATAATCAAATTCTTTTCCTTTCTATTTGCTGCTGGGTAATCTTGAACTAGAATATATGTGTGAACGTTAACTGTGCACAGTACACCACTTGGTTCGAGACCAAAAAAGAAAAAAAAGTTACATGTAGCGGCATACAGTAAAAAAAAAAAAAAAAAAAAAACATTTCGAAAGTTTATTCTCTGATTTGTCAATAGAGGCGAAGTGGAAATAATTACGCAGCAACGGCACTGCGTATTATTGATGAAAATTTTGATAAACCGAACAAGTCAAAAAGATGTTTTTAATTTTTGATGGAATTCTGGTCACACATTAATCGACTAACAAGAGCAGTTCAATTCAAAATATTTCGTTGAGAAACCGTATGTAGTCGTCTTAAGTAGAATTATGCCCACCGTCTGGCACGCAAAACTGTTAGAATTTTGACCTCTGTCGACCGATAAGATTTTTATATGCACCGTCTAGAGTTGATAGTTTTTTGTTTTGGTTTTTTTTGGGGTATTTTTTTCGCACTATTCTAGAAAAAACCTTAAAAACGCTGCTACCCTCGTTACTCAGCCGGAATTTTCGATTCGTGTCGGTAAAATCCGAAGCAGCACACCGGTAAACGGTAGCTTTCCGGAAGTGTTTCGAGACTAAATTCCAGGTTTCCTTGAGTAATAGAACCGATTCGGAATGTAGCGTAGAAGCCGATGAGCGAAATAGAATATAATCGACGATCAGCGGGCATGAAATTCTAACGAAAATGATCGCATGTCGCATCGTGGCTCGTGTCTAGACGTTCAAGTTTATTAGTTTTTCACTCACAAACGGTATCATTACCTGCAACATGTCACGATAGTGCGTACACTGATCTGCTAGTTGTTCTACTAATAATATATAGCGCACGATCAACAAGAACCTTGACAGGTAAACAAGATTACAGGTTATTGCTTGCATATTAAGTATAAAAAGAGTTGACACTGTACCGAGCGATCTTACATTATTGCAGTGTTCTCGTATAATTTTATACTTACCACGCGCGTGGCACGGTAAAACATAAAATTTAATTGCGCATAATCCAATTTTGTAATAGCGTTAAAATAAAAATTTCGCTTTCCCCCAGGTGATATCCGTATATATTTCTCGTCATTTTTTTGAGTTCAAGCTGCTAGTTTCCTGTACTGTTCTTCACGGTGGTGTGCCGGCTAATCTGCCGATAGGTTTTTTCAAAAACTCAGCTACATTTGGTTTCAAATGTTTCTTAGAAATCGATATATGTATATCGGCGCATTGTGATTTTTCAAAGCCTATTTATAGAATAAGTTTACTCCATTTTTTTAATCGCTCCTCTATAAACAAAAGAGAGAATGGAAAAACAGCAATAAAAAGGTTTTTTTACAAAAAATAAATACCGACTTCTAGGTTTATTATAAAAATTTAATAAAAATGCGCTAGAAAGAAAAAAATAATTACTCCCGATGAGAAAATATATATTAGAGTGATATATCCTTAAAGGTGATATTATGGTAATTTTTATACAACATTAATACCTTAATCAGAGTCGGCATCAAATTCATATTACAATATCTAGGAAAAATTTAATGAACATTTAATGCAGTTTTTAATTATTACTGTAATAATGAATTTGATGCCGACTCCGATTAAGGTATTAATGTTGTATAAGAATTACCATAATATCACCACTTAAGTTATATCAATCTGATATATATTTTCTCATCGGGAGTAATTTTCTAGTGCATTTTTATTAAATTTTTTATAATAAACTTTGAAGTCGGTATTTATTTTTTGTAAAAAAAAAAAAAAGCATTTTATTTTACAATTTTTAGCGTTATACTTGAATTTTTTTTCACGTTATTCTCCATACTTTATACTTAAAAAAAATCGATTTCTTCATTTTGAACTGCATTTGTAAAAGCATCAAAAGCTACATTTCCATGGTAATTTTGCAAATTGAAAGTATTTTAAGTCAATCGCCTCTGTTATATTAATAGAAAATATGAAGAAGAAAAAATTATCCAAAGAGGCCACATTTTTTCACGTTTATTGACGAGTTCATGTTCACCGATTTTCATCAGTGTTCACAATGTGGTTCTCTTTCTAATAAACCAAGGGATCAGTAAATGAATTACGCGCACAAAGATATTAAAAAAAATAAAATAATCGCGACAAATGTATAACTTACTTCATTTTTGGAAGTCGGTAAAAACAGGTGTAATTGTATTTTGATTTAGGCTGGAATGCGTTTTTTCAGATTTTTCTGCAGATCTTCCAGATCTTTTTTCAATTGAAAACATTCAATTGAGTTATTTACATCCCGGGAGCATAACAAAACGGGAAAAAAACAGCGAGAACATCGTCAATGTAGTCGAAGTCGATTAAATACGCATTATTAAGTATATCTCAAAAACCACTGGTCAGATCTTGATCAAATTTAAATAGGACCACATGAAAACACCTAGAAAAAAGTTCTGAGGTAGCACATATAAAAAAAAAAAAATACAGTCTAATTGAGAACCTCCTACTTTTCTTTTGAAGTCGTTTAAAAATTAAACGATGTAATTTTCATTATTCGAATTAAAGTTTTTATCTTACAAATTTCACATATTAGCACGGTGGGACACAAAAACTGATCCCAGTTTTCCCAGCTTTCCCATGAAAAGCGACAAATCATTTTATAATAAAGAATTCAGGACATTCGGGAATGTTATTTTCCGGATATGTATGTTGGATGTTCCGTGTAATACGGCTTAATATATCTTTCCGTGAAACATATTTCATTTTAATTATCCATCTTCAGTGTGTGTGTGTGCGTGTGTGTGTGTGTGTGTGTGTGTGTGTGTGCGTGTGTGTGTGAGAGAGAGAGAGAGAGGGAGAGAGAGAGAGAGGAGCGAGAGGGCGGGAGGGAGAGAAGGATTGATAAAATGGGAAAATAATCAGATTTAAATCGTTTCAAAATTTATTTTCAAATTTTATAATTTAACGCGTAGCAACCGATTAAGAGCAATTAAGAAATAAACTTTGAAACTTCCTGTCGGTAGAAGCCGATTGATCAGAAGAAATATCGATAGAAATGAAAAAAATAAATTCTTTGGTAAAAGACGGGAAAATAGGGAAATAAAAATCTGGCTTGACCCGATCGCACACTTGGGGTGTATTTGAACATTAGTTTCGGTTTAAAAAGGATATAAACAATGTTCGAAAAAAAGAAAAGTAATCCGAGGTTAGTATAGCGGTGAAAATATATTTTGGCAGTTATTCAAAAACACGGCCGAAATATCAGGAATTAATTTCAAGCAATTGAAAAACGCGGTCGGTCACTTCAGATAGGAACAAAATGGCAGCGGTATTTTGTATCACTTTTGTTTCGACTATATCATAGCCGCAAAGGGTACTTTTACAATATATATCGTACACAATGCACATTTGACTTGAATAATTAACTTATTTTTTAAAACTGTACCAAATCTTCACACGCTTATCGTCTTATAGAATTTATTAAGACGACCAACGAATAGCATGATTTTGCTGAACAACTCGGCATGCACTTGCTCGGCTTTTGTGAAATATTCACGTAAAAAGATAATCAGATTAAAAAGGTATCCGAATTACAGTGGCTTATCGCCGGTTCTTCATGTCCGTTGCAATAGCAAATAATCAAACCTACTTGGAGTTGTCAAATAGTATTATAAGGATGCGACCAAAAAATGCAGTTACAATAGCAGCTCAGCAAAAGATTATTCTTCGAACTATCATGATGACTGCCGTAACGATGATGTTCATCGAGACCTTGGAGTGAAATCAGTTAGCGAAATAATTAGAGCCTTGCGATTATCTACGAGAAGCTGCTAACACAGTAATCCTGAGGCTATTCGACTTCTGGATATCGGGCGAAGATATTATTCGTCTACGGCGTTTTGAACTCGTTCTGTAGCTACTGATGTTACCTCTGTATTGTGTATGTTTTATTTCTTGTTAATGAAGCTTTACCGATTGCACTGAACAACTTCACTCGCGCTTATTTCTTCAAATAACAATTATTTAACATTTGAAGTTGTGCTGCTTGTCGAATGAAGAGAAATCCAAAAAATTTAGAATCCTGAAATTCTTGCAAACTTTTTTTTTTTGATCGGAAATTTCTAAAAAGGATTCTCATTTATTGATTTAACTTTATCGAATAACCAAGTTCGATCTGAAACGCGTAATATTTGAAAATTTTATTGATGAAAGATAAATTTTAATTTTACCTCGACGTAATTCTTTATTAATTTAATAACTGATAACTAAGAAATGGAAAAACCGGAGAGTCCCTGGAAATATTACACGCTTTATATCGCATTATCGCGTGTATTTGGGTATAATATTTCAAGCAATTATAAAACTGCCAAGAACATGAACTAATTTTTTCTCGTAAAGTTAACCATTTTCGGTAATGATAAAAGTGTAAATATTATTCGTTCATAGATTTTTCATCTTACTTTTCCTTTCTTTTTCTTTCTTTCTTTTTTTGTTAAAATTCAGCTGATTTGCTAAATGTTGTTAAACTGTTTAAATTTCGTTAATTCGAGCAGTTTTTAATAGCGGACAAATTGCGGTTAATTTTTAGTTTCTATCTGAAATTCGTGTAATTCGTCGTAGCCTTTGTGTTATTCTTATGTGTTCATTCGAAATATAGCAAAGAAAAAAGGACAGTAATTTATATTATTTTAATGCATTGTACTTTTTCCGCATTAGAGTATGTCGGTAATTAGCAAATATTTTATGATTTCTTGTAAAGTTTACTCTGCAATTGCTGATGTTTCAGAAGTATTCCTCAGGAGCCGGTAGAAGTATCGCGGATTAGCGTAGTAAAGAATAATCGTAATAATTAAAGTACGCAGATTCATGATTTTACATTTGTTTATTCAAACAAACCGAAAATTCCGCATTTAATCTGGAAAAGTATTTTTTAAACTGATTTGAGATTAATTTTTAAAATATTTTCAGCATTTATAATGAACTAAAAATTACATTAACAGCGTCGTTAGATAATATTCATACGTGAAACTATGAATAATTTTGCTCGTTCCGAAAATCAATACACTCGCATTTTTTTGCTATTTCATATAAAATACGAAAAAAGAAAAGACACAGAATAAATTTCTTTAATCAGAAATTTCATTATAGAGCAAATCTTATTTTGACCGAGTTTTTTGTTCCACGGCTTTTTTGTTCTTTTTCAAACTCCCGTGAGCTGCGGGCATCATGGCCAACGTTACTAATACTTCAGAAAAATGCTACGAATTCGTGCGACTTGATGAAATTCAAACACGGAAGACATAATAATGACAAGTTCGATCGAACGAATGTTCATTAAAGTTTGAAACTGCTCGGTAGAGAACACAAATTGGAATTTTGTAGAGCAGTTTACGATCGGTAGTTTGGTTTAAATGTTTCAATATAATAATAAAAAAATTAAACAGACGTAAAAACTGTTGTAAATTTAAAGCAAATAATTAATTAATCAAGTTTTTTAAATAATCCCGGAGGGGTTATCTTATCATTTTAATAGCAAAAATTAAATTTTTTTGATTATTTACATCCAATTATATGAAAAGAGGCGGTCAATATGGAGGACAGGTTATTAATTTTCATCGAAACATTAAGGATTTTGTAAATATCCTTTTTGCCTCATTCGCTAGAGAAGTTATTTCTAAATATTTACATACTCATAGTCTGCTGCCGGCTTCTCGTTCCCGCTTTGCTCTGGTTCAATCTCCTTTGTGTCCCTTTCATCCTCCTACATTAAATGTCACGTGTGATGCAAATCACGTACTATTTGAATGTTCCTTCATTTCTATAGAACGCGCGATCCTTTATTCCAATTTGCTTAGCCTTGGTCTCCCTGCTCCTTACAGTGTCCACTACGTTCTCGCTTTTCCATCTCCTTCTGTTATTCCTTTGTTAGCCGCCTTCATTTCTTCTGTCTCTAATCGTTTCTTGATATAATCCGTCGCTCCATATGTCTTTCCATTCTTCTAATCTTTTGTGTTTTGGGTAAATGTCCTGTGCTGACGTGCCCATACGATAAAACAAAAAAAAAAAAATAATAAAATTTACATACATATTGTAGAAACAGCCTTCGCTAAAAAAATTCTACGTCACGTGATATTGAACAGTTGGTAACTCATCTTGTTTCGTCTAATTCCCATTTTGCCTAAAAATGAAACGGCACAGAAAATAATAATAATAATAATAATAATAATAATAATAATAATAATAATAATGATAATTGGAAAAAATTGATATTTACTAAACTTGGCAACACTGCTAGGGTCCTTTGTCCTGCGTAACTGCCCTTGGTCGGCCAAGCCCACCGAAAAAAAAAAAATTCGTAAGGATAAAAAGGAAGGGTAAAAAAGCGGTCAGAGAAACAAAAACGATCGACAAATAGCGGCATTAAAAAGTGGTCACATGCGATAATATTACCATTGTGAAACCTCTTGACAAAATAACAGTCCATTTCTGATTTCAAATCTGATAACTCATTTTTCAACATCTCGCAAATCGTTGTACCTGTGCGTCTAATTGGTTTGTACACTATGGAGCCGAAATTTACTGTTGTTTTCGTCCGGTCATATATTTATATATATATATATATATATATATATATATATATATTATCACACTAAATGAAACTGTTACTTAATCACGAATTCCTCGTAGTAGATTGTCACTTATATGCGAAACAAAAATTCTGAATCATTTTAGCATAATAGCGGGTGTTTCATTTATAAAATTAAATAGACGCAGTGTTAGTCGTCCGAAATTTTTTAATTTAATATTAATTTCATAAGAACACCGTTACCGGACGGATCAGTCAATAAATGACGTTACATTCTAAATATAAAAAATTGAATGAAAAAATAAATTTAAGTAAAAATGGGTTAAGGTCAAATTTAATATTCACCAATTTAGACGCTGTTTCATACTCCCCGTGTTTACTTGGAATAAGAATTTCTCCACTGTATTACCGTGTACTTTATTTTTTAACTTCGTCTTTTTTCATTTTACCATTATAAACACTTATAATTTGTTGTTTGTGTGCACTTACAAATTAAATTATAATGATAATGATAAAGATTATTTATAATAATTATCCAACATATAATGTCATTTTTATTGATCTGTTCGATTTCCGTCCTCATTTCTTTTTCTTTTTTTGTTATATTACCGCTTCGAAATCGTACGTAATTTTTTACTTATTTCGCGTTGTTAATTATAGACAGCCGCTTTTTTGTTTACGGAAATTAGTCGGTTAAATGAATCACTTTTTTCATAATTATCAATCTATTATTTCCGTTTCCTTCTTTTTTTTTTTTTGTTTTTTAATACTTGATCCTTTCTTAAGTATCCGATTCTGATTGGTCTGGTTTATTTCAGTTCTTACTAAATATTCGATGTATTACCGTTAATTATATTCCATTCTTAATTGATAAATTCGTAAATATTTTCGCAATTTATTTTTTTTTCCATTTTGGTCGTCTAGTAGTATATGGCTTCAAATCATTCGATTGTTACTTAATCTCTTGGTATTTTTGATATTTTACTTCTAATAGTTTTTCAACTTTTGAGTTAACTTATTCCCTTTTCTAGTTCTTCGTTTCCCATTTCATCATTTCATTCAGTCGTAAACGTGACTTACTTTTCTATATTTTATTTTGAATTTCATTCGCTCCCTACAATGCTAATTGTACTTGTTCTTTGTTATAAACAGGGTGCGTCAGCATAACTTCCTTGTTTAAAATGCGCCACTTTTTTTCTACTAAATTTTGTTAAAGAGAAATAATAACAGAAAATCGAAATAACATACTCTAAATCCCCCATTGGGGTAATATGTATGCTTCTTCCGTTGCAGTTTTATTTCGATTTTCTGTTATTGTTTCTCTTTAACAAAATTTAGTAGAAAAAAAGTGGCGCATTTTAAAAAAGGAAGTTATGCTGCCGCACCCTGTATTACTGAAATCTTCGATTCCTTTCGGTGTTTCGCCCCCTCCCCCTTTTTTTTTTCCATTAATACGTTGAATGTTTCGGTATAATTTTATACAAATTTAAATTAACATTATCGTAAGTTCCTTTTATGTATATCAACGAATTCTGTGTTATTAGACACGATTGTAAATTACACCGAATAAATGTTCACTGTAATAACAAATGAGGTAATTTTTAATTGCTTTATATAAATTTCGTTAAAAGTAAACTTACAGTAACAGTTTTTCTAGGTTTAACGCAAATAAAAATTTAAAATTAAAGATGTAAGTTTATTCGCTTACAAAAATTCCAAAATATACGATTAAATTATTAAATTATATTTAATAAATCCGCGTTTTTAATTATATAATTCCTGTTTCTTTTTAAAATTCAAAAATATAATATAAAAATAAGCTTCTAAGCCTATTCTCTATTTGTTTTTTAATATGGAATTTAGATAAAAACATATGCATTGTTTTCGATTTGTAATGAAAACATATTTGTTCGCTTACGACTCTTTATCTGAAGTATTTTCATTTTTTCTTCTGATACTCTGTATTTTAATGTACAAAGCACCCTAAATATCTGCGAGGCTCCAATGTATTCACCGGCGCACTCCCCCGGGGAGAATAAACGGGCACTCTTAATAATGGCAAAATTTTTGACAGTAAAAATTAATATTTGATAAAAATATAAAGTTGTGTTATAAATGTTCATATCCGTTTCCTGTTTTGTCACTTTATTAAATGTATACATAAAAATCACGTATTACTGAAAATTATAGTTTAAAAATATAACATATAGCCATTTTATTTTTAAACTATAATTTTCTGTAATAAGGGAGAAGTGGGATGAATCGGACAGGGGGATGAATCGGACACTCGTTTTTTCTCGGCTGTGTAAGGCATTGGAAAGTTAAAATTTAGTACGAAGGCAAGCTATTGATGATATCTACCAAGCACTTCATCGACTGCGATATCTGTTTTCGTATAACCGAGATAATGCAAAAAAAAAAAATATTGTTGATTTTTGAAAAAATTTCGTATATTGCGTGAAAATTTTGAAGACATATCGGGTAAGTTCTTTTTATTGAAGTATTATGAACAACCTGTCACAATTTGGAGCCGTTCTTTCAAGGGGTTTCTGAAATGGACCAAATTTTTTTAAAAAAAGAGCCATAGGGATGAATCGGACAGACTGATTAACATTACAGATCGCGATGTGCATTTAAAGATACACACATTTCCAAACTCTGTTTTACGTCTCGTAATGCTAATACAGGTTATTAGTCGCAATGTGCCATTTGAAGTTGTTTTTGTTCCAATAAAAATCGAAAATTCAATCAAATGTACTGGTTTATGGCCAGTAAACTGTTTGTCTTTTGAAACAAATAAAAACTCTCTGGACAACGAGACGATTCCATCTCCAGAGAATGAGGTCCAAACAGCAACTTTGAATTCATCTGCAGATAATGCAACTGAACCAGAAACTTTGAAGTCATCTCAAGAGAATGAGGCCAAAATAGAAACTTTGAATTCAAGCTTGAGCGGATCTTCGAATAAATCTTCTCCCCAGTCCTTCTTGAAAACAAAACGACCTCTCCGAGATGTCATAAAAGGAACAAGAAAAATTCGCCTGAAACCGGGAAAAAGTGCAGAGTTTACTTCAACTCCTGAGATGGAGAAGGCTGCGAAACGCGCTCAAACAGCTGCAGAATGTGCATAAGCCGAAATTGATTCGAAACCAAAAAATAAACCAAAAGCAAAGAGAAACCTCAATTTTCAATCCCAATCTAAAAAGAATTCAAATATATCAAACCAAGGCTTCACTAAAGATTTTAGTGACGTTCAAATTCGTGACTGGGTCGTGGTGAACTTTCAAATGAAACAACAGAAGAAATCTCGCCGCTACATTGCCCAAAAAAGGCAAATTTATTGGGAACTTTCTTCATTAGCGTTCACTAAAAAACACACTGGATACATCTTTCAGTATCCCAATATTCGTGATAAGTATGCATTTTTTTACGATCAAATTGTAAAAAGATTAGCGCCCCCAAAAAATACTCGAGGGGTATGTTTATGTTTAAAATCCACGCGACTCATTTATAATTTTTCATCGTTTTTTGTTCGAAATGCAAATAAAATATGATTTTTCAAGTTTTTTTTTTTTTTGTAGAACATGTCGACTTTTCATCTTATAGGATTTGTATAAACATTTATTGCAGATTCTTGAAGAAAAATACATTTTAAATGAAAAAAAACACATGTCCGATTATTGGGGGATACTTCGGATAAAATGGATGAAGTTTAAAATTAAGCTCATCAAGTTGTACTTATCCGAAAGGTAAAAGTTTTGCAGCCAAAATGTAGCGCATTGTTCACACTACACAATGGCGCAAAAAGAAAGTTGATACGATTTACCATTACAGAGAAAATCGCTCAAAACTAAAAAGTGTCAGATTCATCCCACTTCTCCCCTACGTATTTTTTATATATATTTAATAAAAATACAAAGTGTTTTTAAATAATACATGTTACACACAAAAATAAATACCTATATAAATGAGAGAAGAGAAAATATACCAAACATGTTCGACCTCCGCCTTTATATTTTTTCGTATGCTACTCTTTTAGCCCCTCTCCTTGTGACAGTTTCTGGGTGCTCCAATGTATGTATTGACTAGGATGATGGAATTTAAGGAACACACAACATTGAACTTCGAATGGAGCAACTTGCAAAAGTACTCGTTATTCAAGTCGTGTTTCGCATGTTTACAATTAAATATCTTTGCGTATGCTTCCGCTCTCAAACGTTTTTGTTTTTCCAAAAAGGAAGAAAAAAAAGTTTCAATAACGGCATCATATAGAACGAATAAAATGTTGCGTTTAGTCTTATACACTTGCTTAATGACCACGAAATCCAATTCAGAAGTATCTTCTTTCAACCTCAATCCGAATTTCGACAATTATCGATCCGTTGTTGCCAATATGAAATCCTCCGTATGATCGCGCCGGTATTGTTTTTTATATATGCCGAATAAACAAAATTCTAAATTTAGGCGAAGTCGGAGGTAACGCGGGACCGAATCAAACAATTAAGTTGATTCAGCAACAATTAGAAATTAACGGTAGTATAAAGTTATTTTTATTCTTCATTATGAAACTAGGGCAATTTGTTATTTGTAATATTTGTTTGCTAATAAACGCTTCTAGCGTCTTAATAAAATTAAAATAATACCCAGAAGTCCATAAAAGAGTATTCATTTAACTTTAAATATGTGCACTTAATATATCAAAGGAATTACAAAACCGTCTGCTAGTTTACGGTAATATATCGATCGATTTTTCGATTCTTTGTCGTAAAAAGTGAATATAAACAGACTTATTACATTTTAAAAATTCACAGTTCACCACGACTTTCCTCATGTCTGCATATTGCTCCGCATATTGTCCGTATTGGTGAATTGCGAATTTTTAAAATTTAACAAATTATGTTTAATATAAATAAATAAAAAAATAGAGAAATGTAACGATGCACGAAATAAATGAAAAGCAATCTTCAGACAACCTTTTACTTCATTGAATTTTTGTATTTGTTTTTCGTGTTTATTGCAAATAAAGCAGCGTGCTATTGCGCTTTTATTAATAGTAACTCTGTTATATTTCTATGTAATTCGTGTTCACATTTATTTCTCCTTAAATGTGTATACAACATACTGTCCGCCAATGAGTTAATAAAAATAATAAAATTATAAATGCAATAACAAATTAAAATTGAATATAAAAAGAAAATTCCTGAAAATTTTCCCCAGAATATCCGTGTTCATCCTTTTTTGTTGTGTTTAGAACTTTATGTATTTTTTGAAGAAAAAAAAATTTTAAACTTTCGCGGCTTTATTGATTTACTACTCGTCCATTATTTTCGGTAAAAACCACGTCACAATTTTTTGTACATTGACGTGTCGAATAATATTACTTTATTCATCATCATCAGAAAAAAAACACACCCGGTTGGACTACGAAAAACCCACACTTCTTAAATAAATCTTTAACATTCACAGATGTGCATCCGATTGGTTAATTTTTGTTTCTCCTTATTTAGGGGCTTAATACATTTTATAATTACGAGAACTTGCATATTTTTTTTTTTTTTTTTTTAATCTAGCAAATAACTGAATAACGTTTATATTTTCTTTAAATCTGAGCAAATTATTAATTAAAAATCAATTATTCAGCAGAGTTTTTACGAACGTGTTAAATGTAAGTTCAAAAAATATACATACCGGAAGTATCTGAACTACAAAAAAAAAAGAAGAAAAAAGATGGCATTATACGCTTGTAATTAATATACTTTTAAGATCGAAAAGCGTTGTTGAAGCAATAGATTCTGCACGAGACAATTACTACAGCCCAAGATGAAATGTAGTTAATTTGATTTGCATATACATATATTCTTTTTATCAAATAACGTAAAATGATGGCATTATTTGAAAAAACTAGATATTGCTCTATTATAAATTCAACAATATAGAAAGTTAAAAAGTGTATGATATATTAACATTACTGTTTAATGTAATTAAATTTTTAAAAATATATATAAAATAAGTTTAAATTAGCCTCCATACTTGTTTTTATGACAAGCCCTGTCATTAACTTTTACCGCAACATTTATTTTCAGATTAGAATAATAATAAAATTGTCGAAATTTCTTATAGGTATTATTTGGTATTTAGTTTTGAAATTTAATGAAATAAGAATAATACACGTTTATACTAATCTTTATACTCATTAGGTGCGGTATTGATGTCTCTATCGTTAAGTTTAATATTTCACTTCAGTTATAAACGTTTGCGATATAGAGTAGAATTAAAACAGCCAAATTTCCTACAAAATTTAAATATCATATTCGGTTTCAAAATTTAATGAAACAAGAATAACACCAAATAAATTCACATTAATCAGTATATACTCATTTCGTGGTCTCTCTGTTATTAAATTCAATATTTCATTTAAGTTACATATATCTGCAAGATAGAATAGCACTAAAATAATGAAATGTAACAAAATTAACACTCAGTCGAAGCACGTATAAGTTTTGTGCAATACGAAATAACAAACGTCTTGTTAAATTATTTTTAAGTTTCGGATAAAATAAATAAATAAATAAATAAATAAATATATATATATATATATGTATATCAGGTATACACATGTATATGTATATCAGGTATACACATGTATATGTATGAAATGCGGATTCTCTTTTTCTTTCTCGAAAAAAACTTGTTAAATTCAGAAGAATGATAAAAAATGCTGTACTTAAATTATCAGTAGTTCCATATTTTTGCCATTTTTCGAGCAATTTGAGAATAGCACGCTAGTAAAAATCGTCCGATTTTGCTGCGAACCATTCGTCGAACTACTTTTTCACATCTCCGTAGAGAACCAAAGTACTGCTCAGCAAGTGCATGACCCATCGATGCAAACAAGTGGTAGTTGGAAGGAGCCAAGTCCGGTGAGTAAGCCGCATCGGCCAGCACTTCCTAATTAAGTGCTTTCAACGTGTGTTGCAAACCGATTTTGCTGTATGCGATGGAGCATTATCGTGAAGAAAAATTACCTTACGATGCCCTTTTTTGATATTCTGGGGTCATTTTTTGAGCAGCGAATGGCTCAAATCGATTAACTGCTGTTGGTAGCATTTGGTATTAACTGCTTCACCGGGCTTTAACAGCTCATATTGGGCCATATTCTTTTGATTCCACCAAACATAGAGCATCATCTTCCTGCCAAAGCGATATGTCGATGGAGCGCCTGCGTCTACCGATGATCTTTTCCGTTCAGGATTCTCAAAATAAATCCACTTTTCATCTTCAATAACGGTACGATGCAAAAACGACTATCTTTTGTACGATTGGAGCAGCGCAACAATACTACGCAAAACACTTTCGCAATTTATCATTGATGCGTGTTTTACACCGGTTGATGGCGCAACAAAATGTCAGATATGTGTCAAATCTTTGCATTACACATTACATTGGTGTTCCATCTGGTTTCTGAAATTCGCATTTCATACTTGTACATCTCTGATATATATGTTCATATTCTGACTTGGAAAGCTCTACCTTTTCACACTGAAATTCTCGCTGATTGCAGAACTAATTCCAAATACGCTATTTCTAGAATTTTGAAAAATCGGATGAAGGTGAAAAAAGTATTCCGTTATAAGAAAATCGTATGTAACTTCGACCAGCGCAATATTTTTAATATTTCCAGAACTTGAAATTTCGACTCATTTGTGAACAACATTTTGACAATATCACATAAATCAACTGCTTATGACTAAACAAGCATGTAGTGGGAGCGTACATTGGAATTTAGCCGAAATCCCCTTCCTACGACTTATTGATGATTCTAACAGAAATTATAATATCTGGTATAAAATAAAGTACTCGTATTATAATTTCTTGATGTCCAAAATTTACTGTTATTAAACGGTTACTTTATTATGAAATATATGACAGCATAACTTTTTAATAATTAAATATCTATTTCTAATCATAGAGTGAAAGCACAGAAGCAAATTTTTTTTTTATAAAAATGAAAATCTAAACTAACGTAAAGCATAAATTAAAAAAGAAAAAAGTTCCTACCTGATGGTTCAGTTTTTTTTTTTTTTACTTTTGAAGAAATATGTAATTTTTGGTCTTTTATTATAACGAGATGAGTAGCAGACTTTATTGACAATGTTCTTTTTTTAATAACCTGTAGGTTTCCGTCAATTTTCTAAAAATTTTACAATACGCATTTAATATGTCACGCTAATAGCATAAGCGAAATAAAGAAGAACAGTTATTTGCTCCGTTTGAGTAAATGTTTGTTTCTATTTTTATTACAGTTCGTCGTATGTTGTTTTAAACTACACTCACCTACAGAAAAACTTATTTTCACACCTATTACACTCATAACTAACATCCATTTACTTCGAAGTCGAATATAATTAATGGTAGCAGTTAAGTAACGTTTTTGATTAAAACCTTTTTCACGAAATGTACAATTATGGGCAATTTTAATCAAAACGAGGCCTATTACATACAGTAAGCAAAACAATAGCACAGTAACAAAACAGCATGCAACATTATGCAAACTTCAAATTACGTCAACTACGCATCTTGGGGCGTGCCTCAGTTGCCTACTGATACCGCGGCTCAGCTATTCGGCCATTATAATTACGTTAATATCGGTCGTAGTAAATATTTCCCTAAATCAGTATTCACCGCGATTTTTAAGTTTTCTTTAAATCGCACATGGATAGAACTAAGAATTATACGTCACAGTAATTATACTGAAAGCTTTTTACATTTCTCTTTTCCGACATATTAGAATAGTTCGGAGGTTAAAAATACCTAGGGGCATATAACTCCCTTTTTTCAAAAAGAATTGCAGAGGCGATCCATACAGTGACGACGTTGCACTCAATAAATCTGTACTCTGTACTCTAATTGTTGTTATTTTATTTAACATAGAAAGTCATATTAAGTTCAGGGTTTTAAATGCACTGACGAAATCTTTGGATTGTTTGAATATAATTCAAGTGTTACCGATATAAGGGGTGGTATTTTAAGATACGTGGTTATTTTTTGTTAGCTTTATCTAGAAGATAATCAGCAGCGTGCTTAAGTTCTGAAATTGATTCTCCATAATATTTAAAAGATGTAGGATGTTTTCAACAGATATTTAAACCTGAGTTTGAAAGACAACTTTGTGAGCATGTTATAAATCTAGATAACCGTCTCATGCTTTTAACAAGAAGTGAGTTTTTGCGCATTGCCTTTGATTTGGCTGAAAAAATTAAAATTCCTCGCAGGTTTAACAAAGACAAGCAGATTGCTGGAAAAGAACTTTTTAGGTTCTGCTTTAATTTGATATACCGATTTATTGATAGATCTAGTCAGTCAACAATCCAGGCTTCTAGTCCTGCAGCGCCTGAAACTGAATCAGGACCGTCAAAGCTATCTATCTGCGTCGTTAGCTGCCTTCCGACTTCATGGAGCAATACCAACCACGAACATTGAATCAACAACTAGCGTTCCAGCTGTGTCGTTAGCAACCTTACAAGAGACAGTGACAGGTGCAAGTGTTGATGTTGGGAATATTAATGATGTGCTTGAGGTTTCATCACCTCTTCCAGATGCCTCAAAGAAGCGATTGACTGCTAGAAAAAGAAGAACACAAAAAAGCAAGATTTTAACATCTTCGCCTTATAAAAATGAATTAATGGAGAAGGCCAAAGACCCTAAAGCTGTGGTAAAGGTCAAGAGAGACATGAAAATGCAGGTGAAAGCGAAAAAGGTTGGATCTGAGTCGTATTCGCAACAGTAGAGGAGACGGAATACATTATTTGTGGTGAAACATTCGATAAGGATTGGATCCAATCAAAATATGTCAAGACGAAGCATGGGTAGATATAAATCCATCCGATTTGTACTATAACTATGATGTATGTGTCACCAACAAACGATTTAGTCACTAAATACGTAGGTGGCCGGGGCTACCCGCGATCTTAAAAAGATACCAAAATTTGATTAGTATTTCAAGTGGCCTTCATTAGAATTTGATAATATTTTTGTTCAAGTTTTCAATATTTCTCGTAAATAAAAAAAATGATAATTATTTTTTTGTAGTTTTCTTCGTATTTCTCTTAATAAACATAGTCATAATATCAAGAACAAAATATTGGCCGGGGCTACCAGGGTTCCCCTATACTTTTCTCAATTGTAAATTGTTCACGTTGATTACCCGCTACTACTATTAGATTGTTACGTAATTGTCAAAAAAACATCAAGTCATAGTTAATTAACAGATAGAAATTAACTTTTTTTCCGTTTTTGTAACTTTTTTTTCGGGATTAACAATTTATTTTTAATATTATCTTTTTGAATCCTAAAAAAAAAATAGGAAGTATATTTCAAGAATTAATGAAAGGAAAGTTAATGAGGATTTATTAAATTGTTTATGGTATATTTTTGATTTTTTTTTAATGAGTGGACTTAGCTCTATTTGAGCGGATGTGATTGAAACTAAAAAAATAGGTGTGTTAAGTTTACTTATAGAGAAATTTTTTATAAGAAAGTTGAAAATTACATCGTTTGTTATTATAAAGGATATTTATTTAATATAATTCACAATAATATATCTAATAATTAATACACAATTACAGCATACATCGATATAAAAGCAGCTTATGATAATGTAAACGTAAATATTTTAAATATTCATACCGATATAGGTTGATTAATAATAATAATAAATATATGCAGCAGCAGTTTATAGTGCTGTACTCATATCAAATGAATGTAGTATGACTAAATAAATACAAGTAAATAAATAATTGTTCAAATATTGTAGTTACTAACTATTATAATTATGTTAAAAAAAGGAATTTTCATTCAGAATTTGCACATAAGTATAACATTAATTATTTGTAAATAATGAATACGTCTGATAAGATAAACGAAACCGGTTGGACGGGAAGATTAAAATGTATTTTATAATATAATTTTTTAAATGCTTATAAAGTTCTTAAAATTTGTTAGTGAATTTAATTTATGTTTATTTACAAATAATTAATGTTACATACAAGACCCTCCCCTATAAGAACTGAAATATTTATTATAAGTACAGAAAAATCTGAAAAAAATCAAAAATTTAAAATAAATATTGATGACTTTTTAGGGTGTTCTTGCATTTAAAAAAAAAAAAAGAAAAAATATTCTCCATATTTTTAGGTACTTCATTAATATTTTATGCAAAATTTTTTATTACACGTATATGTAATTTTTATTAATGTTTATACGGGGTAATTCATTTATGTAAATTATTAATATAATATATAAATCAAAATTATGGAAATTACTCGTATTAATAGTAGGAATATTAGTGAAAAATGTATTGTGTTATTTATAAAATAAATATACGAAAAAAAAATTCACCCCCCCCCGCCCACTTTTCAAAATTCTGGGCACGAGCTTGGTTACACATGTGTGAAAATTGTGAATGAAAATTCATTTTTCAACATAATTATAACAGTTAGTAACTCCAGCATTTGGACAGTCATTTATTTATTCATTTATTTAGTTAGTTAGTTAGTTATTATTTAGCAGTTTACAGCAAGTAAAATAATTATAATGAATGTAGTGTGAAATAGAGTCGAAATCCTGAATTTAATTGCGCTGGTTTGACATTAACTAATTCGTTTCCATATATGCATGTATGCTGAACGGAGAAACATCGGAAAATAAGTATCGGGAAGAGCTAAAAATTGATTTTTTTTTTTTTTTAAGTTCATGAAATTCCAATAAATATGACCATTCTCAGAAGGACCAAATTTTGATTTTTCTGAACAATACGTAGAACTAATAGCTCATGAATAGGTATTTTTTTCCGGCCTGGGGATATGTCCTTGGCGGTTCTCCTTCCTTTTAATTTATTTTCGTTCCTTACTTTATTTAACATATTTCTGGGCTAAGAATGTCTTTTTTATTTACATTATCTTCTTTTTTTAAACATTTTTCCCTCTAAAAAACATGAACCAAAGGTTGTCAAGACGATTTTTTGCAATTTTTTTTTTCTTTTTCCACAGCACCGTTTAAATAGAAAGTTATCTGCTGATTATAGTGCAATTATTCATTGGGCTTCGTAAAGAAAGCTTTTCCCCAAGAACGCACTAACTATCGTGTTTGTACTCTTTATTGTTAAATTTTGATGGGCTATGCCTGAAAGCGTTAAAATAAAATGTTTATTTTAATTTATTAACCGTAAATTGATTTATACTATTTTTTTTTTCTAATTAAATTTATTTTATATTTATTAATTTTTTAACAGACAGGTACGGATTTTAAAAAGATGTTTATTTGCGACATATTAAGCTGCTCAAGTTAAACGAGTCCGATATTGTTGGCAGATCGCAGATAAGTTCTCACAGTGTACTGAATGCGGTATCGATTACAATAGGACGGTTGCGATTAATCTGTTCAAATACATCGTAATCGAGGTCTTCATATTTTTCGTCTAAAAAAATATCCGTCTTGATAAGATGAAGGAAGTACATCGCTGCCAACTAAACTTGACCCCGATTATTATTGATGACTTTAGTGTACGAAGCTCGTTATTAAAAGTAATTTTGAATACAATACTTCCGCGGAAATACTCTCGAATTTACACGAGTCAGCCGATGAATAATTTCCGAATCGCCGTAATGCTTTTTTCTTTAAATCCATCGCCGATTGATCTGAAGGATTTACATATTCGACGCATTGTTACGCAGTCCTATTGATAATCGCGGGATTTTTTGAAAATCGAATCGAAAACAATTACTAGATGTCGACTGTTCTCGGATTGTGCTAAACGTTCCAATTAGTATTTCCGGGTATTATCATCATAAACCAAGGTTTAAAGAAAATAATAATATTTCAATTTCTTTCGAAGAAACGTTGAAAAATTCCTATCTTATTTTTAACAAATAAAGTACATTAGCGTAAAAAATTAAATTAGACCGGAGTTGGACGAAAAAATTAATCATATTTTAGAAGGTACAAAGTTCCTTTGGTAAATTATACATAAGAGGGAAACCGGTTGAGAAAATCTATACACCGCAATGCTGAAATTCCATAAAATTCCACATAATTCCAGATAATTCCAAAAGTTTGTACACCACAATTCCACTCAAGTTTACTCCTTGGTTGTACACATAGGTTGTCTCGAAATTATTCTTATTAAAAAAATCGATCTTAACGCTACTGATTAGAGTTAAAGCGAAGAAAGCATGTCATCTCTCATTAATATAAATGGTAGGCTAACTAAGCTTTTCGGCTTCTACGACGGAATACGCTTCTTGTAAAATATTGTAAATATGCGCAGATGTTAAACAAGTTTCATACGGAGTTTAGTTTTTTATGCGCTTGGTATACAACGGTGCCCTCGTACGACGCAGTTTGTCACAGCGCTACTAAAAAAACCTATCGTAATGTGTGTTTTTTTTTAAGTAAAACAGAAAGTGTCTTAGCCATCGAAGATTCTGTCTGATCAACGTCGTCTGCATCACCAAGCGTAATAGACCGATTTTTTCAAATTCCACTTTCAGATGAAGATGTTTCTGACTATAGTTTTCTTGTTCGAAGTTTTACTTTTAAGTTTTCATACTATTCATCATACATTATATTTGATTTTCTGCAGTGTAAACTGTAACGTGTTGTATGGTACACATATGCAAAAAAATTAAATAACTTTTAAGAAATCGGAAAAATATTATTGTCGTTCATCGTAGTATGTATTAGGTGGACAACATAAACAAGAAGAATAGAGTACAAAACGTAATGGTGAGCATATCACCGTAATTATGTAAATATTGTGACGAATTTCCCTCTTCAGCTCGTCAAATTTGTTGTGAACTCCGTTTGCTCTTATTTGAATAGAAGTCTGCTCTAGCAAGGGGGTTCCAAGTGCCATTGAATTCAAATTGCTCGCTTTTGAAGCTACCCACGTTGAATTTAAAAAAAAATTGATTGTTACCTATGTTTCTTTTTACATAGATATATTTTTTTTTGTGTGTTTTTTTAAACTTTTATCTTTATATTAATTCGGAAAAAATCCACTGAATTATATTAATTTTTACTTATTTATACCAGAACGCGCGACAGCTTTAATGTACTATTTGCATTCAATCAGCGTCGATGGAAAAGGCTACCTAGCCAAGAGCAAGTATAAAACAGAAGAGAACGAGATCGAAGAGAATACCTTCGGACGTACTACATAATCGGCTACCAGACCAACTTAGTCGGCAACGGACATTCATATTTATTTGATAAAACCGATGTACAGCGACACATAATGTGTGAACGTTACAAAATATAATATATATATATATATATATATATGACGCACTTATGCAACTATACGGTACTGTAAATGTCTGTATGTATAATATGTAAACGCATTAAACTTAATGTTCCCTATTATTATCCGCGGTTCCACATTTGCGCAGTATGGCTCGGAACTATTAACCGCGGATACGGGGGCGCTAATGTATTTTGTTATCACTGCTACCTGATATGCGTGTAAGGTCGTTCGATTGAATTTTACCATAAGTGAAATTATTAATTTTACTATTTTAAAATTAAATATCATGTAGATTAAGCTGGCGCGGAAGCCTAGTGATTAAGGAGGTTGGCTACCAAACCGGAGGTGTCATAGATTATCGAAACTTGTCTCGTCCGGATCCGAATCGCTCCCGGGTATATATCCAGGTACCAGAAAAATCTAGGAAAGTAAAGGCGACCTCGAGAGAAAGGAACTGGCCCCCGGTATTCTTATCAGGTCCATTAGGCTTAGTACATTGTGAAAAGCTCAATTACACAATCCATGATACAAGGGTATGGGACTTACTTTATCATATAGATTATAAGTTCCAGACTACGATAAAACCCCGTATTATTACATCCGTCGCGATAGCCTAGTTGCTAGAGCGCTTGACTTCCGTTATGAAGATCACGGGTTCGATCCCGAGCGACGACGAACTTATTACAAGAATAAATAAATAAATAAAATAATCGCTAATAGTCACGTGTGGAAGGCAATGGCAAACCACCACGTTCAACATCATATGCGCGCTAGATCGGTACACAGCAGACACACACGGGACTGCACTTTTGTAAAACGATGTAAATCAAACGATTACTAATCAGTTTCGAATGTAGTCTTGCGCGTGTACAGCTGCGTTGCACAAAATAATTGCCTAGTACACTATGCCTGTGTCTGTACAGCTGAGATGTACGAATAGGTAGTCGCCGACGCTCAGGAATTAAGTATGACACTATAAAGAAAAGTATTACGATAACAATTTTATTTCGATATAAATAGAATTTTTATTTTTCGTCGGTTCTTATAATTTAAATGAAATCATTGGAAATTAACTAAATTTTTATACCTACTCGAAATAGATCCATCTTACGGATAAGAGATATCGGACGATAACAAAGCAGAGAAACAAAAAAAAAAAAAAAAAAAAAACGGAAAGCGGTACCATCCTGTCCGACCACAAATTCAGAAGTTGCACGTACAGATGAAGATTGAAAAAATATCGTCGCACTGTATCCGCTAGATTTTAAAAACTTTATTTTTCTAACTGTTCTACGAACTTTCTTACAAGTTACCGTGGCGTAATTGCTTAAGCAGTGACATTTCGTTTAGGTCAAACCTGGTTCGAATCACTTCTTCTTCGTTAGCTATTATCAGTCCACTGCTGGACGAAGGCCCACCCTCAAAACCAATTGTTTCCAAACGCTGCGATCGTGTGCTTCTTCCGGCCGGTTTTCTCTGAATTTTCGAATTTCATCTGTCTATCGTATTCTCCGGTCATTCTTAGGGTCGTTTGCCATTAGGTTTCCATGATGTAGCCACACAATGACACTTTCAAAATTTTACTTGCGCTGGTTTAATGTCCATAATAGTTAACGCGTTCAAAAAAAGAAAAAAAAGAAAAAGGAAAAAGAAATACAAACTTTCTTCACTGGAATTACCATTTTTCGCGAATTATGCGATGTTTTTCACCCCACCATCTTTTCGGATGCACAGATTCTTGTATTCCCAATTTTCCTGGTACGAACTTTCGAAATTCGATTTCAGGAATGTTTCTGAAAACCATTCTGAACGATAGTAAGATACCGCAAAAATATCCAGAAAGCAAGGTGTGATTTCGAAAACGTCGCAAAACCCACAAACCATTCTAATGCTGATGAAGAAGTTTGTAAAACAACGGTTGGCAAAGTCCTTGATCATCTCAACGTACTCGGCATCTTAGGTAATGAACTAACACAGCCGTTTTTTGGTTCAACCCTAGCGGATTTAAGAACGATCGCTGACCATAGTTTCGGGACAACCGATGTATTTAAGCGAAATCATTCGAGCTGTCCACCGCAAAGCTATTAGATAACTTCGTCCGAATGTGTAATTTCTCACGATTGAAAATTTCGAAAATTATCATCGCTTACAAATTAAAAGTGACCGGAAAAAAAAGCAAAAACAAGATGATTCTGTCGAAACTTGTAAAAGAATCAATTCAAACCGCTAACTAAATAATTCGAATTGATACGAATAAATTCATCTGGCGTAAACTTTATAAATTAGGAACGGAGAAGTTTAAAAAGCTTTTTAAAATGATAACGGGTAAAAAACATTCTTCGACAATAAGGCTGGAGCTGTCAAAATATGTCCCGTTTGCCATTTTTATTAGATAAAATTACATCGATCTTAATTTCTCGATTTGCTTTACAATATGTCTCGTGCAATGATTAGTGTATATTAAACGACTAGTATTATTCCTTACAACAATGAATAGAACAACAAACACACCGACAATTTGTGAATTAGTTGTGATCTAAGTCCCGTTCTTTCGTCTTTTAAACAGCCTTAAAGTCGCATAAAGTTTTCCAGACGCATTTGAGAGACGATATCTGATCGCGATAAACCGAATAATATACCGAGCCTTAAATTCGGTCAGCAAAATTTTGTGCGATTAGCTTAGCAAAATTACTGAATATCGATCATAATCGAACGTTTTCTACTAAAATTGTCGTTAAAGACTATGCGATATTATTACTTCCTCGTTAAAAAGATAACTCTATTTGACGTAATTGTAACGGTAACTGTTTTTTATTTTTTTTTATTTTACAAAAGTTGTGGTCCTCACAGGGGGCCGTAGTATGCCCGTTGTGCGAGTGCCCGACACTTATTAACGTTTATTCGAAATACAAAATTACAACTATTCTTGCTTATCCTATACATCGTAATATTAGTTAACTTAAAATTATGTAAATTATAACACATGGTACACGCGCATATAAATAGCTCATCTGCATACCGATACATGAGAGCAGCTAAATATCTTCAAATACAAAGAAAAGAAAACAAGGAAGGGCGAAAAAAAAAAGGCGCGTGTAAGCATTTTGAGATTATACGGAAAAAGAAAATAATGGAGATTCGATTTTTCAGGCGTTTTCGAAACGCATTCAGTAGACAGAAATACGATACTAAATTTAAAAGCTTCGCCGATGGGATTTAAGCGCTGTCGCGAAAAGTTCATTAGAGAAATTTAAGTTTTATCCGAAGAATCTACACGTATGTGTAGAAAAAGTTCTGTTGAACGATGCTGACTTGAATTCTGAAAATACGGAATTTTCACATCGATAAGACAAGACGGTATGATATTTGGGAATTTTTAAGTCTTTCATACGGTCCGTAGGAGAAAGCATTACTGGGCGTCGAAGTTAAGGAATGCTGCCCCAACGAATGTTCCTTTTAAATGTTTTGCAAAATTCATTTCGGATAAAACTTAAACAAATAGGTTAAATTTATCTCTTAAATAAAGCTAACGAGAAATGGTTTTTGTTTCTCCTAAAACCGGCTCGATATCGGTGCCATTAAATTTCGAATCAAATCGGATGTATTTTACACCGACAAATACAGCGCTAGAACTTTTAAAAGCTTAAACTTAATGTAAACCTGTGCGCCCTATTAATAACGAAGGACATCTTTAATTTTGCAACTCGGCATAATGTCGAAAAAAAGGTATACATTTTTTAAGCATCAAAATAACAAACTATTTATTACCGAATTTGCCAACATAAATATGCAACTATCAGATGTGCGAAACTTCTCTCATTTTCACCGGAATCGGAAACATTTTGAATTAACACATATAGGCGGAGGGGATGTGTGGGGGGGGGGGGGGGGTAGAGTGCAACGACAAAGTAATTTGACGGCCAATCGGTGTAACTTATTTATTAACTCGGAAAAATGTACACAGGTGTAGTAAATAGTTACATTATTAGAGGTGGAATACGAGGTGTCTGGTTTAATGATGTATAATTAAAATCAACTATTTATTAATGTGTAAGTACGAGATTACACTAGTAATATTCGATTGGAGGAAAACCTTTCGTACATATCTATTATCATGAAGATCATAACCCTGACCTACTCTAACACGAAGACGAATCTGGTAACTAGGTCGCAGACGGAGGGAAATAAATACGAAAATAATCGACTTTTCGTAAATAACTGGGTTAAAAGTATCGGCAATTAGCTTACGTCCTGAAAATAAGAACTCGCAAGAGAGTTCGATACCGTAGCGTAAATGTAAAACCGTTAAACTTATGACGGAACATTAAAAAACTACGTGAAGCATGCACACCCGCTCTTTAATCTTCAAAAAGGTGCGCTATTTTTACCGTTACGAAGACGCGACGAAACGAAACCTCTATAAACACCTAAACTATCGCCCGAAAGTCCTAATCTTTTCTTAATCTTTAAAAAATCGTCAGATTCTGTCGCGAACTGAATATACGTATGCTGAAACGATCTCTCTCGTAAATCTACTCATCAAAGTATCTCAAAAGCAGCGGGAAAAAAAGATACGCCCGGATCTGAAGCTTATTAAAATTAATTACGCTTTCGAAGTGAAAACGGACCGATGCAATGCAGCGCGGAGGAAGATTTTTGTTTCTCTCGTTCTGAATAAAATTATCATATGGAACAATTTTACCTATTTTTCTTTAGACTCATATCGAAATTTTATTATGACGGCGGAAAATACAATTTTTAAAAAAAGACTAAAGCCGCATGAAATGAAGGCAATAATCGGTTGATTTTAGTTTCGCAAAGCGATTGCAAAAAATCCTCTAGTCTCAAGCTTCTCTGATAAGCTTGGGATTTTTTCATGGGGCGGAAGACTTCTTTTTTATTATTATAGCCTTTTATTTAACTCGCTTTGTCAGTCTGCCTGTCTGCGGGAAAATCTTGCGAACGATTTTTCACCTACTACTTCCCGATGAATTAAAAAAGTGTCCTCTTTTTCAGCAATGCTTGTTATAGATGCCAATACAATATTATGCAACATCTTGATTTCCAGTTTTAAAATTAGACCCTCGGGGCGCCGAAAGCTTGTTTGGAAAATAATATTTTTTTTTCGGTATATTGTTGGAAAGATCGCTATTTGTCGAGAAAAAAAAACGTATTTTACATTTCTTTAATGGAACTTTCCGAGTTTACGAAAAATTCAAAAAAGCGCAAGATCTAATATGTAGCTCACTCTTTGCTGCACGGATATTATAGCGAAAAATTTTGAATAACGTTGAAAATATGCACATGCACGTATATTTCTTTGGTTTGGAACATCTAGGTTTCCGACTTTAAAATTAGCCCCTCGGGGATTCGAAAAACTTTTGAAAAAAAATTATATATTTTTTTTTCCCCCGGGAATATGATATACTGTTGGAAAGAGCGCTAATATTTGTCGGGAGCGAGCTCGTATTTCATTTTTATAACGAAACATTCGAAGTTTACCAAAAGTTTAAAAAAGCACAAAAATGACGCGTGGTCAACGCTCGTGGCCCAGCTTTATAGCTAAAAATATAATGAACAAGGTTAAAAAAATGCGCATCCTTGTGTATTTCTTTACTTTGGAACATTTGGGTTTCCTACTTTAAAATCGGACCCTTGGGGCGCTGAAAGCTCGAAAGTTTCAAGAAAATATAAATTTTTTTCAACCATGTGATATATCAATGGAAAGATCGCCATTAGTCAAACATTGTGTTTCATGTGCTGAGGATTATTCCGCATGTATTGTATGAAAAACAAAATACAATATAATTGAAAGAATGCGATGATCCATTATTTAATAATAAAATGTAACACAAATTTCTGTAAATGTCTTATAATCAAGATATTGAATAAAATAAAGTAAAATAAAATTCTAAATTTATTGTTTTTTATTGAAATACATAGTAAAAAGTCCAGACTAAAAAATAAAAAAAAATGAAAAAAAACTTTTTAAAAATAGCCCTTTATTTATGCACTAAAAAGAAGTACAAAATAACTTTATTAGTGTGCGACTACCAGAGATACGCGTATCTTAACATTAAAATCTGAAACTACAGAATATTCTGAAAAATAAAAGCGGAATTAATATTTAATTATTAATTTGCGGCCTCCGCTTTTATTTTTCAGAATATTCTGTAGTTTCAGATTTTAATGTTAAGATACGCGTATCTGGTAGTCGCACACTAATAAAGTTATTTTGTACTTCTTTTTAGTGCATAAATAAAGGGCTATTTTTAAAAAGTTTTTTTTCATTTTTTTTATTATTCTCTTTTGAATAGAGAACATCTAGCTAGTCGTGAAACTAATGTGCCGCGAAGGAAATCGAGACGATTTGTGTCGCGAAAACAGTGACTTTAAATTACCGAGAGGAAATTTTTTATACAAAAGTACGGAAAATTAAATTTATCGAAGATGCGAAAATAATTAATTTTGGAATTTAAAGCCTGCTTTTTTATTGTTGGTACTAAAGCGACCAAAATTGCCTTCTTAGCGTTTTTTATAGCACTTATTTTTCATTTGAAAATCCGGACGTAACCGTATAAAAGCGAATGAAGCTAACGAGTACGACAATTTCGTCACGGCATTGTTTAATAAATATAGAAAATAGATTGGCGCTGACGAGTCAATAAATTTCGTAAATACCGACGATGGGTTAGAAAACAACCAGAGCTAAACAACGCTGACTTTAGATACGAAAACAAACAACAACACCGGTGCAACGACCATTTTAATCGCTAATAGTTACCTAGAAGAAGCTTTCGATCGCGTATGACGATATGCTGGCCTTACTAAGCTGCAGAACGCTGGAATCAGCAGAAACGTGGACAGTTATATCCTAAACCTCTTCGTTCAGGTAGGTTTACGGATTGGCTCTGAGATATTTTCCTCCTTCCTCATCGAGAATGATATACCGCAAGGTTCAGCGTTGAGCGTAATATTATTTATACTATATATATATATATATATATATAAATGGCATTCCTCCCTTCTAATCTTTCATCCAATACAATATCAATCCTTCGAACAACAATTGATAAACTGCAAATATGGGCTGCAAACAATGTCCTAGAATTATCTCCGGCACGGTCCGTATGTGTGAAGTTTCACAAAAGAAGCCTGCGCCATCCCGATTCTGGCATAACACTTTTCTCATGGAATTCACTACTCTCATTTCTCCGCACAGCGATACTTTTGGGTCTTGTGTTGGATGAAAAACTGTTCTAGTCACACTATATTCAGCATCTTAAAAATAAGTGCATAAAATCCTTCCATATACTAGAATGTCTTTGAAATCCGAAATACAACATACAAATCCCTCACCTTAATAAAATTGATCTACGGTTGTCAGGTTTATTTTTCTGTAAACAAAGCACTCCTTACATCGCTAGACACAATCCGTCGCACTGCTATACGCATTTCGCTATCGTTGGAAATCCGTTTTGATTAACGAGTATCCTACCTTTAACAGTTTTTCCGAGCATACGTGCAAGGAAATGAACGCGCGAATTCCACCACTAAGCCAACAACATATAGCCTGATGACTGAAGGTGCCCTTTTCCTCAATTAGGATCATCCTTTTTCCAGGAACATAGAACAAAGATATAGGAAACTACGTGGTCAACTCAAACATCGTTGCTGCGATCGATCAAATTGAGTACCAAGCCGGGCTAGCCACCAACACCCATGCTCCAAGCACTGACTAGACTCCGCGCCGATCAACATCAATATTCCATAATCATTTGTTAGAGGGAACATCTCTTCCCTTCGCTTGCCCTTACGTAATTCGCCCGTCTCACCAACTGCTGAACACATCTTAGTATTCCCCCGTAGAAGCATTTGGACACCTTCTAATTTACCGGCTGCTGTATTGTCAAACGCGCCAAAAAGAGTCCAGGATATTCTACTCTATATGAGAGCGGCTAAGCTGTTAAAATACCTCTAAACGTGCACTCATTCATGTGCTATAGTAATTTCGGCAGTTACAGGCAGAACATCGATCACATATAGTAGAAAAAAAAAAACGCTAATAGTTGGCTCAAAATTAAGCGGGTCATTCTATTAGAAAGATTCATGTCATCCTTTAGGTGCAATGAAAGCGCAAAAATTAATTCTAACCAATTAAGTTTTCTTCATTTTAAGAATAGTAAATTTTCTTTCCTCGCTCAATTGAACATAACAGAACTGAACGTATATATTTAGCTAAGTACAGTAATACAGTATTTATAAACAAAAATGCGTACCAGCTCGAAAGAGACTTAACCGCATTACATTAGTGTGATAAAAATAGAACATTTACGTATTGTTAATAAAAATATAAATACTATACAAAAAATACAACGAGCAAAAAAAAAGTATAACAAAAAACCAAAAATAATTAAAAATTACAACCAATTATTACCATTGAAAACATTACTTAATAACCTAGAGATATCACTAACTAACTAAGTTGTGTTTAATCCGACTATGCTTATATTTAACGAACATCCCGGATAGTTGCTCGGAATTATAATCGCCTATATTCCTGATAAGCATATTGCTATGGTAAAAATTTTTCTTGCTGTATTAATTATAAAATCTTTTACATAAGGCAATTGTAACCAGTTATGCATATTATCTATTCTAGTCCAGCGGGGAACGTTTAAAATACACCGACAACATCTATTCTGCAGCAACTAAAGTTTATTAAAATCGGAGTTTGAAATCAAGCACCAAACTGGAGCTGAATAAGCCAATATTGGCCTAATAATGCTTTTATAGATAATAAGTTCGTTTGTAATGTTTAAGTAAGATCTTCGATCAATAATTGGGTGCAAAGCTGCAATAGCTCTATTTGTTTTTTCTTCAACGTATTTTAAGTGTTCCTTAAAAGATTATCTCTTATCTAGAATTACACCTAGATATCGAACATAATCAGCTAGTCCTGGTGCCTTTAATATTCAGTTACCTTAGGAGGATGGGATAAAGTATAGCTTCTGTTTTAGTTGGATTAATTTCAATTTTCCATTTTTCCAAAAATTTTAAAACCCGAAAACTGTGCAACTGTAGACGATTATAAATGGTAGTCGTTCTATACGAGCTACAGTATATAGCCGTATCATCAGCATATAAAGCTAAATTCGTGTGTTGCAACTTAAGGAGATCGGACAAGTAGACTGAAAAGAGAAAAAGCTCGAGCACACTACCTTGAGGAATTCCTGCGACGGCAGTTTTGGTCATTGATTTACCATCTTGTAATGAAACGTAAAAAGTTCTATTGCGCAAGTAACTTCTAATTAATTTGATTAGATATTTCGGAAATGATATTTTAACATTTTGTAAATCAGCCCGTCGTGCCAGGTCGTGTCAAATGCGTTTGCAATGTCAAATAGAATTAATCCAGTGTGTTTGTTTATATTAAAGTTATGCGTGACATGATCAGTAATCCTAGCAACTTCATGCATAGTAGAATAACCTGATCTGAAACCAAATTGTTCTACTGGAAGTATGTTATTACTTTCGGCGAAATTACGAAGCCGGTGTAGCATAACTTTTTCCGCTATTTTGCTTAAATTGCTAAGTAAACTAATGGATCGTATATTATTCACTTGGGAAGAGTCTTTGCCTGGTTTAGGTAGCGTAATGATTTTGGCTACTTTCCAGAAGTTTGGAAAATAGCCGAACCACATTGTAGCATTAATTATGTGCGTTAATTCTAGTACCCCCTTCCGAGGAATCTTATTTAAGATTTTTGCCGGGATATTATCATCAGCACAAGAGTTTTTTTGCTTTAGATTTCTTAAGGCACCTAAATATTTCAGCAGGTGAGGCAGGACAAAACTCAGAATGAAAAATAGAAGAACCTGTAATGTTATTGAAATCAGAACCAGTTAGTAAACGTTTTACTGTATTAGTAACTGAACCATATTCGGCTTTTGCTGGTAAACTGGGTTTCGACCACGCTTTTTTTCAACCTAAAGTCTGTACCGTAATATTGTACGTTCTGTTCGTTAACTAGTTAATAGAAATAATAAAATTACGAATAAGATTGAACATTAAATACGTGCCACTAGTTGTAGTTCTTCCGAAATAGTTTTCCATTTTTAGCACTGGAAAACAGAAAAGAAAATTTATTAAATAAAGGATAAATTTAATTCATACGCGCTGAAATCTGATAGAAAAATGAATTATTTGCGAATTACAAAAAGAAAAAACGAAAAGAATAATAGAAATAAATGTAAATATTTGATTTTATTCTATAATTGATCTACTGACTTAGGCATCGAATTATACATTTTTTCAGCGTATCCCCAATTCACATTGTGACTATTAAAATCTCCGATCACGATTTCTGTTTTGTGCACTTCTTGATGGTACTCAACCGAGTTATATATACATTCTAATTGGGGAGATGGCTTAAGAATTACGTTGTAATTAATATATATATATATATAAAGTCGGTAAAAATTAAAATAGAACAAACGTTACATAAAATTGGAATATTTTATCTATGGGGGGTGGCCTAAGAATTTCTTTGTAATTTATATATATTAATTATATATTAATTACAACGTAATTCTTAGGCTACCCCCCATTATAAAAAATGTCCCAATTTTATGTAATGTTTGTTATATTTTATAGGATTTTTATGATTATGTTATTATATTTATATGGACTGATTTAGAATTACGTTGTAAATTTCGATAATTTTATACAAAGTATGGAAGAGAAAGCGACAGAAATGCAAGCAAGAGGGGTCAAGGGGCATAGTCCCTTGTGAGGCCAAAATGGCCGAGTTTATATATATATATATATATATACATATGTATATCATGCCATATTTTTCAAGTCATCGTGGTCCAGATTTTTTACCGATCCAATTCACATATTTTCCGTTCATTTTTACTAGTATTATTTTTTCAGTTCTCTCTTCTCTTCTTTAGAAGATGGGTGATAATTTACGTGTCTCCTTCAGATTCCGGTCCGTAGAATTTCAAAATTTATCTTCACTAATATTTTTATTTTCTATTTTCATTTAAGATACGGAACATTCCCGAAGAAATTTTACTAGCGCATTTTATTTATAAACGCGTTATTTTATCCGCCTTTCGTTATATTTATGCTCTTTTTATTTTTATGCTGCGATAAATGTAATGATAATAAGATTGAACTGAAACATAATACGTGAACGTTTCTGATAGCGGCTAATGAAGGAAACGAATTCAACTAGACTCAGTTTAAGGGAGTAACGAAGTAGGATCTGAGGTTACAAAGAAATATTCCGTTAGAAAGCACGGTTCACGAAGCAGTAAAACGAAAACAGAGTCGGATGAGAACGGAAATGGAGAAGACGAGGGAAATAATGAAAATAAGGCTGCAGAAAAGGAAGAGGCTGAGTATCTCGATAGTAATGAAAGGAGTTTTCGAAAAGGAATCCCGAGTCTTAAAGGGCTCGAAATGAAGAATGGTATATTGTGCGTAGCAGATTTATCAATAAATCAGCTGCTGCCGATAAGCAAGGCGAACCGAGTTTCGATTTAGTCACTGCCATGGCGCAGAAAATATTGCAGAATCTTCTGCAGTAAAACTAAAAATTGAACGTTGGACCGACTTTTCGACTCTTATACTATTTTGAAAATCACCGGTGATAGCGGACAAATGAAAAGTTCCGAAAATCGCTTAAAAATATTAATCGTCGCAGGAAGGGGAAGGAACAAATGCGGAAAAGTTGGTGCAGAATATTTTTCGGTACAAGGAAAAATTGAACAAGACGCATAAAATTATGAACTGGCAACTGAAATATTTTGTGCAGAAATTACTTGGAAAAAATAAGAACTCAGAATTTAAGTTGGCCTAGTTAATTAATTAATTATGTTATCCGCCGCCCCACATTGAAATTTCACTTATATTGAATATTATAATGTTCGTAGTCGACGTGCTCAAATCTTCGTTCGTGCAAACACACTTTATATTCGTGGCCATTTACTTGCATTAAATAGAGACTATGTTGTGTTTGCAAACGATTGAAATAAGACCGATATATATTAAGGCGGGCTGGTTCAAAAAGTTTAGGCTATTTTCCTTTTTATGTACGTTGTATTTTTAAGCCGCGGAACATCCAGCTGATGTGAATGGTTAGGCAACGTTTTTTTAAATTATGTAAATACTTTATTTTAAACATTTAATAATTTTAGTAAACAGGTTAGTAGAATTTTTTCGAATTTGAACTATTCACGTTATTCACGATGAAATTAAATTTTTAACGCACTTAATTAATTCATGTTCACGGGAGCAGCTGAAAATATAAATAATGAAGACGATAACTACATTTAAAATTAAACTGAAAAAGGTCGATATTAAAAGTCGATTATTGAATAAATAGAAAATGTATAAAATTTAAAAAATAATATATAAAAAAAGATAAAAAATGATTAATAAAATTTAACAAGGAAAATGGTAACAATTTAAATGAAAAATTAAAACTTTTTAAAATTTTTTTAAAAATATAAAAATTAATATCAAAAATAAATAAATCATAAGTATGATAAATGATGTAAAATGGTCGTCTGTATAGTAATAATGTGTACATAAGGAAATGAACTATATTAAAATTTTATTTAGAAGTTAAAGAATGGGTTATCTGTATTTGGAAAGTTATGGTTTATAGTTATTTTTGAATTTATTAATATAATAATTCTCAGCGAAATTTAACATGTTATGATTGTTTATGTATTTTAAAATTTCCAAATCTATTTTGATGTTATGTATTAATTTATGTTTATTAATGATAATATGTTCAGCTATTGTTGATTTATTTATATGTCCGTATTTTATAGCGTATAAATGTTCTTTGTACCTTATTTTGAAATTTCTTCTAGTAAAATCATTAGTTTTATTAATGATTTCGGTTTGGTTAATAACTATAATAGCTGAACTTTTGTCTGCTTTTGATATTTATATTTGTTTTTAGCTCAGTCAAAATAGACACACTCACCCGTGCATAAATTCTCAGAAAGCTGAAAATTGGCACGAACGTTAGGGATACCATTGTAATGAAACTGTGAAAAGTCCTCATGTATGCAAAAAAATTTATTCCAGATCAAAGTTGGCAAAAATCGGTTATTTGGATTTTTCAGCGAAACGGTTAGTTTTATGATAAAAATAGTTCAGACTATAATTGTAGATCACGTAATTCTCTACAAAAACTGTCTTTACATTTTCTCCCCTATGATTCACCATTTCTGAGATGAAGTGATTCTAAAAGTTACTAAAGTTTTATTCTCCATAAGATGCACGACTACGCTGCCTATATACATCCACATAAAAACAAAATCAAATGACAGAGAAGAGCGATTTAAGATCCTAGAAGCTGCGGCAGCAATCATTCAAGAAAATATTCAATCAGTAGTCATCGATAATTCTCATTACCCCCCACCAAGTTGCAAAATATTGTATTCAGGAACTTTTCTGGTGCAGGTAGAAGTAGAGTGTGGATTATTTCCAATGTATTGTTAATTAGCTTCCAACCCCATTCTTCTGTGTCCAGTTGATTACCAAGCCACACCTGAACCCGGTAATGAGACTTTTTTAAAAATAAAAATTTATTGAGACATTTAAAAAAAATAACATTAGCATTATTTTTCTACATTGTTACTACTTCTATCGATGCATTTTTCCCAAAGTTTTGGTGATTTTTTAGTTTTATCGAAGAACGAATGCGGTAAGTCAGAGAGAGCCAGTTGTGCATGAATTACATACAACCTTCATCATCTTCAAATCGCTGTCCGCCTAATGCCTCTTTCAGCGGCCCAAACAAATGATAATCGCATGGACTTAAATCTGGACTATATGGCAGATGTTCAACGGTTGTCCAGTACATTTGGTCGAGTTTGGTTTGAGTAAGGGCAGCTGTATGCGGCCGGCATTGTCATGCAAGAGTAATACGGATCAGATCGGAACGCCGCGTCTTTTGGAACGATATGCCGCCTTGACTGAATCGAGAAGTTCACAGTAGTATTCGGCATTAGAATCTTTCCGTCATAAGCCGTCTGTTACGTTTAATGAGACTTTTAAAGCGCTTAATGTTTTCGCGGGTAATGCTCGAACGACGTGGATGAGTCAAATTTTCGACTGTATTTCGACCACTACTGAACGAACGATGCCACTTACATACCTGACTCTTCGATAATGTTTCATTTCCGAACTGTAACCGCAATCTATCTAGAATTTCACTAGCTTTTACTACACCTTCGTTACTAAGAAACTGATAATGCGTTGCGCAACGCTACTTGGTACTTGTTGCTCACTCATCATAAACAAACGCAGTAGAATGTATTTTGTAGCGCAACTACTGCACTGAGCGCGTCTAAAGGTACCAAACAATATTCCCTCCAAGTCGCAACGTGCGTTCGCTCAGCTTCAGTTAAAAAAGCCTCGTTCATATTTGACTGCTCCTCGTATACCCGATAAAAGCATTGTCTGCAAAGAAATTGAATAAACGTGCTGCTAGCTTCTGATGGTAAGATATGAGGTGGACGACAAAAAACTGTTGCTACCTCGTCTATCGTAGTATCATTATAAAATGCGCACATACCAAAGGACGAAAAAATTTGTATGAGGCGTTTTCACGCAAACCGTCGATGAAAAAAAACTGCGAGACCCAATTATAGCTTGGACTTGAAAGACCGAGGCCGAACAGCAGTCATAATACTATGACTAATGTTTGTACATACTAATTCTATGTGTTCTAAATTGAACAGTTTATTTTTTGCAATAATTTGTTCCAAAAAATAATTCAGTGACTCTGGAATATGACTGTTAATATCTTCAAACATAAGACCCGGAGTGGGATAACGAGAATTATCGATGACTACCGATTGAATATCTTCTTGAATGATTGCTGCCGCCGCTTCGAGGATCTTAAATCGCTCTTCTTTGTCATTTGCTTTTTTTTTATATATTAATCACACAGTCCAATAGTTTTACTTCTATTATGCGTTCAATGGATGTATATAGACAGCGTAGTCGTGCATGTTATGGAGAATACAACTTTAGTAAATTTTAGAATCACTTCATCTCAGAAATGGTGAATCTTAGGGGAGAAAATGTAAAGACAGTTTTTGTAGAGAATTACGTGATCTACAATTATAGTCTGAACTATTTTTATCATAAAACTAACCGTTTCGCTGAAAAATCCAAAAAACCCATTATTGCCAACTTTGACCTTGAATAAAATTTTTTGCATACATGAGGACTTTTCACAATTTCATCACAATGGTGTCCTTAACATTCATGCCAATTTTCAGCTTTCTGAGAATTTTTGCAAGGGTACCCCCCTTTTTTGGGTTAATTTGACTGGACTATTTGTGTTTAGTAGTGTTTCAATAAATTGTTGTTGTTATTATTAAGAATTTTACTTATTTTATTAGCTGTTATATATCTAAAATATTGTTGTTTATCTGAACAAGGGCGTCGCCAGCCGATGAGCCAGAGGGGGACAAGATGAGTTGCCAGTCGCCAGGGTGGGGGGGGGGCAAGATGATAAAAATAGGATATGAGTTATAGGAAAAATAAAATTTATAAGTTGTAAAGGCTTAATATTTTATTAAACAAGAATAACATCTTAATTAAAACATAATTTTCGTGGGTTTTTTGGAACAAATTGTTCATGATTACGCACCTATGTATACGCATTATGGCCAGTTGATTAAAAAGTTTCAAGGTTCCAAGCGGGGGCAGCTGCCCCCTGCCCCCTCTGCACCCCGCTGGCGACGACCATGTATTTGAAGGTAGTTTTTTTTTTCTTTTTTTTTGTTCTTGTTTGGGTTTTTCCTTGGGCTTGTCAGCAACGGACGATTACCCATCAACATGTGTACATAGCAGCAATTAGGAGTAACAAAGAATGGAATCTGATAAAGGAAATGAGCAGAATTTTCACTGAACACTATGGCCACACTGCAACAGCAGCGCCCGCAGTGCCGGCTAACAAGGAGTTCACCTATCTACCGTTAGGGCCGCAAATGCGACAGCGAGCCCGCAAAATTAACTGCGAGCTGTGCCTGTTTGTGACTGTAACTGCAGTTTTGATATGGGATATTCAGTTCCGATGATTAGATTTTCTATATTATTTTTAGTATAATATTGGGTAAAGTTAAATTTCAGATCAGTATTTAATAGTTCTTTTTCTTTCGTAGTAAATGAAATGTTTGATGAATTAAAAACTTGTTCATGGAACTTATGTAAACTATTATTATTGTTTTTATTTCCGACATTGGTTAATACTTCTTGTTTTTTATTAATATTATTATATTTTATAGTCATAAGATTCTTAATTTTATTACTAATTTTTATAAAGTATAATTCTAAAATGTTAAAGCTAGCATAGTTACTTAATAAAAGATGTTAATGTAGGAGTTTAGCATTTTAGTAATTCTTCTTTTTGTATGGTAGTTTAATTTCTTGCTTGATCCAGATTATTTGCGCGATGTTTTTCGTTGTTTCTGCTGCTGGCGATTTGCGGTTTATTTTGATTGTTGCATATTTTGGTATCACTTTGCGAATCAAACATTTACCAAAATATGCATATTTTTATATATTTTTTTAAAATTTTATACAGATTATATTTATTCAATAATCGACTTTTAATATCGATCTTTTTCAGTTTTGATTTTAAATGTAATTATCGTCTTCATTATTTATATTTACAATTGCTCCTGTGAACAGGAAGTGTTTGCTTTAATTGTTTAATTAAGTGTGTTAAAAATTTAATTTCGTAGTGAATATATTTATAAACGAGTCCAAATAATAAATACAGTTTTCACGTTATTATTTAACTCTGCCGCACGGAGCGCCGGTTATTTTGAAACATCTAATGGGTCTTATTTAGAGTAATCGGCATAAAACCGTTTAACGTAATTATTTAGGCGGCGGTGTTTCATTATTTCAAGCGGAACTCGATAAAATAATCGCGGTTAGTTAGTGTGCACAGCAAACGAGGCGAAAATAGATTAAAGAGAAAGGCGCGTCTGAAGAGTGCTGAAACAAGATAAATGATTAGCCGTTTAATGGCATCGATGTTTGTACTGTTAGCATGAAATAAAAAATCAGCAGTCTGAAATGACTCAGGAATGTTCGTTGGACAAATAACGAATGTCTCGTCTGCCGAGTGCGCTAGACACGCACAGGATAGCACGCTGAATAATCAACCGGACGCAGACACGGTGCGATTACACTGCTCCTTACTGAGAGCAACTAATCGGAAGAAAACGTGACCGGGGTCAGGACCAGCATCAGTGGTTTTTCACCTTCGTCATTCTCTCTATCGAAGTCAGCATTCAATTTAACTTCGTAAATCGATCCCAGGTATACAAAAACCTTTTTCATTATATGGGGCAGTATTTGAGATATTTAACATCGAAAAATTTCACATTACCAGTTTCCGAAGAAACGAAAGAGGTTGGTTGTGGTACACATTTTCGAAATAAGAACGGAAGCATCCGGTCAGGAAAATTAGTTTTATATAATAACCCCATTCTATCGATGCAAAATACGGAAGACAAAGCGTTTATCAAATATAAAATATTACATACATTAAGTGATTGTAAATGAAAACACTTGTTCCTGTCCTACGAGGAGCACGATTCTAGTCTTCTGGTTGGATTGCCGAGAAGTGTTCAAACATGAAATCCCTTAACTTATATTAGCTCCCCAATACTGGTACATATTTATTACTATCCTGTCTGAAAACCGTGCACACTTCACAAGGAACTGAAAATGTTACTAAGAAGACAGAAAAGAATATACACCCTGTCAAGAAAGTATCGGGAATTGTCAATTTAAATCTCCCGGGTAATAGCTAGGCAGATAATTTTTTTTTTCCAGGTTGGTACAACTGTTTTGTATTATGATGCCTATTTTTAGCGCGATCTGTCAACCAATGTGTTTACAGCAGCTGTTAAAATCAGTCGACCTTGAAGTGTTTTGTCGAAGTTTTACAATGAGTGAAAATATTGAACAACGTACTTGTGTTAAATTCTGTGTTTCGAACGAAATTTCTTGTGCCGATACACTGAAAATGTTACAGAAGGCTTTTGGTGAATCTGCTTTATCAAAAACGCGGGTTTACGAGTGGTACAGAGCGTTCAAGGATGGTCGGGAGACGGTCGAAGACATGCCTCGCTCTGGACGGCCTTCAACGAGTGTGACCGATGATAACGTCGATAAAATCAAGGAAATCGTTGCTGAAAATTGTCATGTGAGCTTGAGAGAGATGGCTCATGGATTGGGCATGTCACACGAGAGCGTACGTACGATTGTGCACGAAAAATTGGGTATGCAACGCGTTGCGGCTCGGCTTGTTCCGAAAGACCTGAATTTCTTTCAAAAAAAGTACCGAGAACAGGTAGCTGCAGACATGCTGGATCGAGCCAATTTGGATCCTACCTTCTTGGAAAAGATAATTACTGGTGACGAGACATGGGTGTACGAGTACGACACGCTTACGAACCAGCAATCGTCCGAATGACGGCCAATTGGCGCTAAAGCCGAAAAAACCTCGCCAAAGCCGATCGAAAGTGAAGATCATGTTGATTGTTTTCTTCGATATTCGAGGCGTGGTACACTATGAATATGTGCCAGCCGGACAGACAGTCACCAAAGAGTTTTACTTAAGTGTTTTGAGACGTTTGAGAGAGGCTATCCGTCGTAAACGTAACGATTTGTGGGTCGACAATTCTTGGATTCTCCATCACGATAATGCGCCGTCTCACAAAGCCATAATTGTGAATGAGTTTTTGGCCAAACACTCGGTAAATATCATCGAACAACCGCCGTATTCACCAGATTTAGCACCCTGCGACTTCTTCCTATTCTCAAAACTCAAATTTCCGCTACGGGGAATGCGCTTCGAATCGATTGATGACATCAAGACGAATGCGACGCGAGAGCTAAAGGCCATCCCGGAAACCGCCTATCAGAAGTGCTTTGCCGAGTGGAAAAAGCGTTGGCATATGTGCATCGCTTCGAATGGATGTTATTTTGAAGGTGACAAAATAAATTTGGATGAAAATTAAAAATTGTTCGTTTTATTTAACAATTCCCGATACTTTCTTGACAGGGTGTATATATATATTTAAGTATGATCTTAAATCATCGATATTTTATACATAAAGCCGAACGATCTTGATCATTTGTTTTGATTAGATGAAGTATGTTTTCACCGTCTTTTTTTTTTTTTTTTTGATTATCAACTTTAAAAAAAAATAAATAAACAAAAATAATATATTATTCACGTAAGTTTATTCCCTTTTTTAACGATTTTTAAAGTCTACACGGAAATTACAATTGTACAATGTTCATATTTATGAAGAAAAAACAACAACAACACGGACATGTTTCATAGTCCAAACTATGTATCGTCGTGGTTAACATTATTATATAACTGTAATTTCTGCGTAGTGTTACTTTAGTTCGATTTAAATACAGAAATAGACAATGCTTTGCTAAATATGTTCAACGTGGTTTTTATTTATTCGGAAATATACCGACTAGCTGCGGTATATCTATTAATACCGATATGTTTATCAGTTAACCCGTAGTAGTCATCGAATAAACTGAAAAATGGCAGTCTCTTTAGCAATTTAGACCTTTTTCGTGCAATGCAGACAGACAAGCACTTAGAATATAGAGAAAATATGAATCAGCAAAATTTTAAAATGAAAGAAGCGATAAATGCGAATGACGTAAACTCTTATTAATGTTATTATATGGAAACGTGGATAAAGACAATGATGTTGAAATCTTCGAGGCGCCATTTACAAGGTATTACACGTTTTTACACACTTTTCAACCGATAACCAAATTCATAGAGTGGAGAAAATAGCAGAATTTTGCACTAGTTTATTATAACCCGAAAATATTTACATTATAAAATTTGTGAAATACAAAAACAAATAAACTACCCGATAAAAGATAATAGTCCAAATAAATATATATATACGTAATATTATAATTTTATTCTTACCGGTAGAGTACGGTAAGCCTAAAAGCACTTGGCTACAAAATCAGAGGGGTATCATGGGATTTCGGGAGTTGGAAGTCGCTTCCAGGTATGATATATCCAATGTTAAACTGAATTGGCTACCAGAGAAATCTGTGAACGTAAAGGCGACCCCGAGAGAAAGAAACCGGCCCCGGTATTGTCATCAGATCCGTTAGTCTTAGTACATTGTGAAAAGCTTAATTACGCAATCCGTGATATCTTACCAAGGATATCCATGGGACTTACTTCACTTTTACTTACGCAACATTAATAACTCTGTCAGAGTCAGCGCGCCAAATTTAAATTACAGCAACTAAAAAGCCGCATTAAATACACTTTTGATATTTTTAATATTTGCCTAAAACCAGCGTGATCGTATTGTTGCATTCATTAAAATGGGTTTTTAATTTTTATAATTTGAATTTAGTTTTTACCTTTTAGTGTTTTTTTATTGCAGTCAATTTTGAAGTCGGTACTTTTTTTTTTCTCTCTCTCTCTAAAAACCAATTTATTTTTTCAATAAAAAATAAATCTCTAATACGGTTATTGTTATTTTGTAATTTCCATCATCCTCCCCACGACCCCGCGAATTTCCTCAAAGCATTTATTCAAGAAAAATGTACTAGCACCGAACGAAATGTCCGCACAACAAACAAGCTACGGAGTTAATTTCCGGAACCGAAAAAACAAAAGAGAGCAGTTCTACGCCGTTATTGGGGTCACCCACAAATTTCTCATTCATCCTTTCAAACCATTCTCCTAGTGTGTCCTTGCAACCGTTGTCAAGTATCATTTATCACATTCTACTCTTCAAATTTTCTAAAATCTAATCTGGGTCTCTCCTCCACCGCTCCTCCCAGATCTCTTTGCGAATTACGAAAATGCAGTTTCCGTTTTCTCCGAGTACTGTATCTTCCTCTTAATAATCTGCTACATTTTCCTCCGATCTTTATTACCAAACACCGATATACGTTTTAATTTTAAAAGAAAAGAAAAAAAAACCGAAAGTAATTTGTTTTTCTTTTTCGAATCGAGAACAATTTTATCAATCAGCTGCAGCACTGTGCAGTATCGGGCTGGTCGCCGGCACCTTATTTGTTACATTTCCTTTAATCCTCACCCCCGGGGGTAACTCCGCCGACGGTTAAAAAAAGGTCCAGTAATCCCCGCACTCGACTTGCGCATCGGACATTTGCAGGTATAAAATATAAAAAAAAACAACCGAAAACCGCACTCGGACCATGATATTTGTTGGACACAGTGGTTCCAAAACTGGCGGCCACCTGGTCTTTTTTAAATATTCAATAGCTTTCAAAAGTTTTACGTATCGCATTTTTAACATGAATTTTTAATCTGCCAGCGAAAAATGCTACACCCATTTATGTAGTAAAAATATTTCCAGTATAACAACGGTTTATTGAAAAATATTTGAGAATAGGCCGGGTTAATTTTAAAAATATACACTAATTGTTTAAACTTGCAGTTTCATTTTTCGTTTACGAAACAAATATCATATACTTTTGATAAATAACTGCGATGTATTTGTATGTTATCATTTTTTTTTTTTTTTAATCATTAAAAATTGATTCCGACTTTTGAAATTTGCCAGTTAGCTCAACTTTCAGTAATTTAAATCCCGTCTATATATTTACATTTATGATCTTTTATCTTTCTAGTTTCAAAAGAATTATATTTGTGATTAAACGTGTGTACTCCACCTCTTGAAAAAAAAACGGCTAACATTTTTCTTTTTATTTACAATAAAATATTTCGCTTTCATATATTTTAATGTTAACTCCGTGTTATCGATAATGTATTAAGCAATTATCAATGTGACAGTTTTATTTTTACTTCCAAAACAGGGATGAAAATCAGTAATTTAAGTAGAGAAGAAGCGCGTTAACCCTTTTCTACTGAACATTTTAGTTAAGTCTACGATGAAAAATTAAGAACACGGTATAATAACACTAATTGGAAAACAAAAACTATCAATGATTGACTGCATTAAGAATTGTGTTCGAACAGCTACAAATTTCAATCGGAAATGATTACTTCCGTTTTTATTCTTTTAACCTTTGTCGAGAGCGCATGTAGAGGTATTTTTTTATAAATATTCCCGAGAATTTTACATTTTCCTTATAATATTTTATCTACTCGGTGAAACATATTTTAATGTCACTTTTAAAAATTACCTTTTTTTTGTGAAATAAATGTACGGACAACTGCGTAGAACATTTAATGTATTCAATACTCAATAATACAGCGCTTAACGTTTCGGTCAGTATAAGCTGACCGAAACGTTAAGCGCCGTATCATTGAGTATTAAATACATTAAATGTTCTACGCAGTTGTCCGTACATTTATTTCAATCCATTTTCATTTTCATCAATAACCTAAACTTGAGCTTAAACTTCTGTTCCTTTACTACTTGTCTAACAAAACATATTAACATCAAATGTGCCCAGAAATGTCTATTATTGTACAGTAGAAACTATTTAATTTACAATAAATTAAGAAATTTTATCTCGTTAAATCCAACTAACATTTAAAGAAATAAGATAATATTAACACTATTTATTTACATAATTATTTATTATCATTTTAAGTTTTACTGCGAAATTGTTTTAAATGAGATTTTATTTTAATTGTAAATTTTTATCTATTGTTATTTAAGATTTAAGTAGAATCATATTGTTTGATGGTACATTAAATGACAAATGACGATTTTTAACAAATTCGCTCTTAATTCAAATTTTTTTTTTTTTTTTTTTTTCATATCTTTACATCAGGACTGGCCTTATTAGGCCATTAACCGATTATTCTAACATTATCAACACAATGGCGAATACAATGCAAACGCTACTGTACACAGTATATGTAGATTATTGACCACTGCCAATATTCTATCTTATTCTAACTTAGTGATACTATATGTTAATTTAAAATGATATATTTAAATTAAGTCGGGTGGCTTTTGGCGTTTAAGTCGCCTACTGCCAGATAATGCGTCTACCAATTCCAACATCTCCAGATTCTCATGATGACGTAAGCGGTCCTGGTGTTTTAAAGCAAATCGGGCAATGGCTTCATTGATTGTTTCAATCCGCAAATCGTTGTGCAAGGTATCATTTCTTACATACCACGGTGCGTTGGCGATGGAACGTAACAATTTATTCTGCACCGTTTGGATTACCTTTCTGTTTGTCGGCTTTGTGCATCCCCATAATTGGACACCATATGTCCAGATAGGTTTGATTACTGCCACATACAGGAGCCTCTTATTTGCAAGGCTAAGCTGAGATTTAAATCCCAGCAGCCAATACAATTTATTAATACGAATTTTCATTTCTTTAGCTTTCATTTTTACATGAGGCTTCCATGTAAGTTTCGCATCAAGATGAATTCCCAAATATTTCGTTGAGCTGGAATGTAATATCGCTTGTCCGTTTACCGTCACCGGAATACAGGTCGTTCTGCGAAGTGCAAAGACTACATGAGTAGATTTGTTCTCATTTAGTTTTATTTTCCAGCGAGACGTCCAAGCAGTTAGCTTATCTATAGCCTCTTGTAGCTTATGAGTAGCCTCTATCTGAGTTTTATCTTTAAATAAGATGGCAGTGTCATCTGCAAACATTGCTACTAATGCATTTGGTACAGTTGGTACATCCGACGTATAAAGCAAGTATAATACAGGCCCTAGGACACTGCCCTGAGGAACGCCAGCATTTATAGCGTACTTATCTGATTTAGCTTCGTTATAGTACACCTGAAAAAACCTGTTTTTCAAGTATGATTTTATTAGCTCACAGTAGTTGCCAGGTAGCAGCAGGTTTAGCTTGTGCAGTAGGCCTTCATGCCAAACTTTATCAAAGGCCTGCGCTATATCTAGAAATACTGCAGGGCAAAACTGTTTTTGCTCAAAGGCACTTTCAACATAGTCGGTCACTCTATGAACCTGATCAATTGTCGAGTGACTATGCCTGAATCCAAATTGAAAATTAGGAATGATATTATTCTCATTGATTACAGAGTTTAAGCGCTTCAAGAATAATTTTTCAAAAACTTTGGACATTATCGGCAATATAGATATTGGCCGATAGGATGATGACAATTCCGGCTGCTTTCCAGGTTTTAATATCATTATTATCTTCGCTATTTTCCACTGTAAAGGTACATATTGTAACCGCAATACCGCATTACATATATACGTGAGCAGAATTAATCCTTTACGCGGTAGCTCCTTAATAATTCTTGCTGTGATGCGATCAATTCCAGGGGCTTTTTGGGGATTTAAAGCCTTATCTATAACTGTAGCGACTTCTAAAGGTGAAAAATGAGTAACCGTATGTCGTTTGCTAAATATTAAATTTAGGTTAGCATCTGAGGTAATATTGTTGGGCGTAAAGACAGCGGCCAGATGTTCAGCGAAGACTTTAGCTTTGTCTTCGTTACTTTTAGCCCAGGTACCAAACTCAGTCCTAATTGGTGGTTGATAAGATACCGGCTTCTTCAGGTAACGAGTAACTTTCCAAAGTGAATAATTTGTGTCAATATTTGGAGATAAAGTTTGAACATAGTTATTAAACGATTCTGATTTGGTCCTCTGAATCAGTATTTTCAATTTCTTACTAATGTGGTTGAAAGTATTTTTATCGTTAACATTCCGGGAAGTCTGCCAGCGCTTCCTAGCTATTCTCCTTTGCCTAACCATAATTCTTACTTCAGCTGCATATGGTATTTCTTTTTCAACGGTTTTTATTTCGGGTGTGGCTTGCACTGCTGACTCCCGAATTTGTTCAGTAAGATTATTTACTGCCAAATCAATATCTCTCGAATTTTTTAACTTAACTTTTAAGTCAATCCTATTTGCAAGAAGTTCTCTAAATAGGTTCCAGTCCGTTTTCATATTGGTTAATCCATCCTTCTTTTTCCTGGCTACTAAGCTAGTTATTGCTAATTGTACTGGTACATGATCAGAACTTAAATCAGTACAGTTCCTAATTGTCATATATTTTTCGGATATACCTTTATAAATAAAAAAATCTATTACATCGGGGATTTTACATATATCTGCAGGCCAATAAGTTGGTTGTCCGGATGAGATCCAATGACAGTGAGTATTCTGCAGAGCTTTCAACAATTCTCTTCCTTTACTGGTGACTAAGCGAGAACCCCATTGGGTATGCTTAGAATTGAAGTCACCACCTAAGATAAATCGATGTCCTAGCTTTGAAATGAGATCTACAAACATCTCTTCTTTTATTTTATGCCTAGGCGGACAATAGATCGCTGCTACATTAGTTATTACATTACCAATTTTCCCAGTAATAATTGCAGTTTGAATGTGTTCTGTGCAATATTTACTATTTTCCCAATGAGTGACATTTTCCTTTATCAAAACAGCTGAACCGCCATGCGCTTTGCCGTCTGGATGATCACATCTATATATAGTATATCCTTTAACTTTAATGTAAGATTTGGGTGTTAAATGAGTTTCAGAGATCAGTGCAATATCGACATAATTTTCATGAAGGAAAAACTCCAACTCCTCTTTTTTAGGGAGCAATCCATTTGCATTCCAAGTTATGATATTAGTGTACGTATTCATTTTGCCTTTTTACGCTTGGGGCTCACAGGAGGAGATTTTGACTCAAGTTTTAGCAGCCGATTACCAATTACCTGTAGTTCATCTGTAATAGTAGCAATCATTGCTAATATGTTACCTAGCTGATTTCTAATTTTATCGTTCTCAGAGAGATCAGTTAATTTTTCCTGCGGCTTAGGCAATGCCTGAGTTTGCGCTTTAACATCAGATTCTGATTTGGCCACCTGCGAATATGATAGTTCTGGAACAGTATGACAGCTTTTGCTCGCATTGGATATCTCTTTGCCAGATTTTATCCTATTAACAGCAGAGCTTTTTGCACCATTCTTTCGGTTTAATATTTCTTGATAGACTGAGCACCCTTTCCAGTTAGCTGTGTGTTCACCACCGCAGTTCGCACATACAGGTTTGCTTTTTTTAGGTTTTTTGCAGTTATCAGTGATGTGGTTACCTGCACACTTAACACACTTAGGCTCCCTTCCGCAGAAGTTCCTTGAGTGTGAGAACTTCTGGCATCTTTTGCATTGAATCACTTCTAAAGATTTGGTACGTGGCGATTCAATTTTCACTTGACAATGAAGCATATGCGTAATTTCAAAAACATTTACATTATTTTCTTTTATTTCAAGTTCCACTCTATGTAGTGGCAGGCTAATAACAGATTTCTTGTCGTTAATCTTCTTTACAATTTTAATATTGGTGACACGTCTTACTACATGCCCCAAGTTTTGGAGCTCCTCTTTAATCTCCTCAGGATCAGTAGAATGGTGTAAGTGTCTTATTATAAATACATAGGGCTTGAGAGATTTCAGTTGGTAAGTATGAAAGCCAACATTACCAATAGTATCAACTAGGGTAGGGTCTAGCTTAATTTGGTTTAATAGGTTTATATATGTTCGGTATGTTTGCTCATCTGCACATTGTATTTTCACCTCGTCATTACTAAGATTCTTCATCACTGAACTTTCTAGGCATTTACCTTTTGAAAGATAATCCATGAATTTAGTAATTTCTTTTATGCCATTGATAAATATTGGCGGAATTTTTAATTTGTACTCAACTTTTGCAGCCAAATTTGCTGCGTTATTTAAATTAGTATTATTTGATTCAAGTCTTACGCCCGATTTCACATTAGCAGATTTAGTGCTGACAGTATTATCGGATTCACCAGTTAGATCAGAGATCCGTTGTTGCAGCGAACCGATCGTATTTTGCAACGTCTTTATTTGCTGCTGCTGTAACAAATACATCTGATTCAACTGCTCGTAGGTAGGCGTAGACTCCGAAACCGGCATTTCGCCATCGGTAGTGTCTCCGCTGCCTGAACTCATAATTCAGTACGCGAGTGTGTTTACATCATCGATGAAACGCCGCTGTAGTAAATATTACGCGAGATAACTATTTACTGATAAGAGAACAATTGGAAATAATAATCGGAACAGACTCACCGATGTATCTCCGAAGAAAACAAAAGTAAACGGAACGCACAACAAACAACTGTTACATAAACTGATAACAACACGTCCCTCTTAATTCAAATGACAATTTATAACTGACCACATTGCTATTGATAGGTAAGATAATTTGAACTGAAATTTTTCGCCAAAACTCGGTTCCTTCGAACTGTAAATAACTCGTATGTTATAATGACAGATGCTTGTGATTTCTCGAAAGTTTTATATTGTCACATTTGTATTTTATGTAAATTATTCAATACGAAAATATTTTGTATTAATGTGAAATACAAAAGCTTCATGAAACATAATATGTAATGCACTGAAAATTCTACATATCCAGAAATTATTATGTAATTTACATTGTTTTATATAATATTCGTGCAAAAAATTATTCTACTTTATGCCAGCACTCGTTAACCCTCAAGCGGGCGCGCTGTGGTATACATGCCGCAAACATCATTCAACCAGTGTGACATCTACGAAACGGATTAATGAAATATTCGGAACTGCTAGCTATGTGTCTAGAGTGTATCTCGCAAGTCGTCATTTGATTAATGTGTGTGTATGTGCAATAAAGTTTTTATAGTTATGGCAACGCAAAGTCTTCAGGTCTGCGGCATCAGTACCGCTACGCGACCACGAATGTTAGTAAGTTTTGTTCAGTATACGCCGAAGAAACCGGCCAAGTATTGCCTAAAATTATACGCTCTGTGTAATTGTAGAACTTTTTATACCTTCAATTTCGAAATTTACTGTGACAAACAACGTACAGGGCGATAACAGACATCCAACAAACCTGATATTGTCAAGCGATTGGTAAAGCCAATATCCAAACAGAAACTTGTTTACAAATAACTACATATTATACAAGTTATTCTCTCGCTGAATATCCGATTGGAAAAGGAATAACCACGTGTTAGGGACACTGAAAAAAAAAAAAAAAAAAAATAGAAATTCCAGAACAATTCACAATAACTAAGAACCGTGAGATAGGCTCATGTTTATTCGGGTTCCAAAATGATGATTATGCATTAGTATCTTATGTAGCCAAGAAAAACAAGATCGTGCTACTACTGTGAGCAGCATTTGATACAGTTGACCAGAAGTGTTCATTGTTTTCAACGAATAGAAGAACCAATAAATATGGCCAATGACACTGATTTTCCGAATTTTGGACATCGCTAGTATCAATGGCCACATTATTTTTGTTGTAAATAATTTACGAACGAAAATATCTCGCCGAAATTTCTTAAATAATTTATCTCTTTGTATCTAATGGAAGATCATCTGAAAATATTGGATCTCTACCAAAAGATATAGTTTTATTTTTGAAAAAATACGCTCCACCTACAGCACCATCCATTTCAGAAACACAGATCTCTCTACATAGGAGACCTTGTAAATTATGCGCATCACACAGAAATAATAAATGTAAAACTCGCTGTTCCGGTTGCAGAAATTTCGTGTCCAGGGAACACAGCTCTCGGTAATAGAGTTACATGCACAGAATCTACAAATGGTTCAGTTGATACGGAAATCGATGGGTAATTTTTTCTAAGTATCTTACTTTTCTAATTTTTAATTATTTGTTATGTCCACTTTTTAATTTGTTGAAAAAACATTGTTTTTCTTGGTCATTTATTTAGATCATAGTGTACCTACATATTCTACATTATGCGATTTTTTGTTTTCATTTCTATTACTAATAATGTTTATAAATGTTGAAAATATGTAGTTATATTTTCAAAATTTTTAATAATTACTCTTCATACCTATTTTTAAATTTGTTGAAATAATTACTTTTATTTCTCGCCCTTTAATTAATTATAAGTAGCTATACTTTTTAAACAGAGTCTTTATTTTTCTTTATACGACTATAATTCTTATCATCTTTTATAATAATAACGTTTATAAGTATTCAGTGGGAATGTATTGCCTTTATTTTGAAACCATATGTCCCATATTATTAAAGAAAACTCTATAAAAATAAGCAATTATTATTAAGAATGCGGTATTCATACCGCTGCGCGCCCACTAGTGTGACTGCAAAAGGCGCCTCCGTTAAAGGGTTAAATGTTTTTTCTTTCTAGATTGTTAAATATATTTAGAATAAGAACCGCACCGGCATTGTAATCGGTATGATAGCCTAAAACATTAAAGGTTTTTTTAAGCTACTGAAATGTAGTTCCGTTGTTCCAAACAGCAAATTTTCCGTCGATATGACGACACATTTTCCAAGTCACTGAAAAAGCGGCTTTTACTTATTTTATTCCTTCGTCGATTTTATAGAATCAAAGTATTTTCTTTTTTTTTTTTTTTAAAGCAGTGCGTAATTCGAGTTCTCACAGGCTATTTCGGGTCCGGGCGCAACTTGAGTGCTCCCTCCCCCACCGATGGACCTCGATCGATCGATCGCTCGAATTGAACGTTTAAAAATATGTTAGAAATCGATAAATTGCTAACACTCGAAACGGGGTTGTATTTGCTTACATATTATTTTTCTAAAATTGCTATCCGAATGTATACGGTCGAGTAATTATCGTTAACGAGTAACCAGTTTAAATAGCCTCGACTCCGGCTGAGGCTTTCCAGGTCGAACAAGTGCGATGGCACAGGGAAGAACAGATTAAAGAACAGATTAAAGAACAGATTAAAGAACGAACAGCTGGTAGCCTAATGATTTCAGACGATGAGCCTATAGAGCAATACGTGCAGCTCAGCACGTAGTCTCTGTTCTCGCTTTTCTTTGAAAAGTATCGCTTCTATTTTTAGTAGTAACACGTATTTTCTCTTACCGATTATAAAAATAGTAAACGGGAAATTATTTAACGAGAAAAAAGTTAATAACATGCCCGAAGCGCGCGCAGAATATTACAACAACCCTTCGCTGGCGAGCCGAAAGAAAGAAAGAAATATTACAACAGCCGTTTGACAAAGAGTGCAGTTGTAACGATACAGTTGAAACAGGCCGCTCGACGCAAATAACTGCCGTATAGAGTTATGCACTGATTTATACGCTTGCCCTCAATGAAGGTCAACGTCGGTCCATCGGTGATCTAGTTCCAAGAGAACTGATGTAATCTCAATCAACAACGGGATGTACGAATTAGCGCTCTTCGAGAAATCGTTTTCCAGAGAATTTTTATATAAATGTACACGTGTGTATATATAGTTTGACATTGTTTTAAAGATAACTCTCGCCAAAAGTAGCTGCATGATGGTCATTTTGCATTTCGCAATCTTTCTCCGCTTAGACAAGATCGCACCACTTCCTTTTTTTTTTGTTTTTTCTCTAATGAAAGTATAAGGTTGAATGTTCTTAAAAACCTATAAATTTATTTTTTTAATTTTAATTTTAAATTTTAAACAGGCAAACATTATCCGTCACCTCCATAGGGAAAAATTCGCATTCCCATACGAGAAACAGGTATCGTCATTTAGGACAAAACATTTTCAAAAGTACCGTTGTATAATAAATCAAACCAACATTAATGGTCGGAATAAATACAAAAGATATTCGTTCTATAATGAGAAATTAGGAACACAATAATCGAAAATAAATCGGTAAAAAGGGAAATAAACGATATTATCTTGTCCTGGCTAGCAAAAAGATAACACCAATCCTATCTGAATATTTACACTCTAGACTCTTGAATTTTTCTGAAACAGCATTAATTTTTTTTAATACTTTTTTGTGTAGGAATTGAATGGTGCCCAAATGCGATTAGTCCTTGGTTATAAATAGGTCTTTATTAGCATAGAATATTCCATTTTCTTTTACTTTTTCCATGTGTGTGTTCATTTGACCTTTCCACGAATTTACGTTGAAATCCGCTTTTGCATTAAGATCTGATGAGGTGTTCATGAAAGCTTACATTTTTGACGGGCGTTCAAAAATTTTCATAAAGCGATTAAACATTCAGCTTCAAGAGTTGAAGCATAAGCACTTAATTTTGTGTTGCCTCTATCGAGCACAACAGGCGTATTTTCATTTTTATTAGCCACGCTCATTTATTTCTTAATGATATAGCGCGCTAATTTTGTTAAACTACAAGCCTGACTCCAAACTGCATCCTTTATTTTTTGAAAGAACTTCCTTCTAATATAGATCCTGCAGTTTCTTCTATGTCTTTATGACTTCGTCTGGCATTCTCGTTCCACTTAAAGCAGATATATTGTTGTATCTCCTTAGCTCCAGCAATGTAATTGTAGATCTTCTAATTGATATCTCTTTGTTGTCTAGCAACATTTTCGGACATCCTATGTTGAAAACTTCCATATTTTATTGTCGCGTCTCTTTCATCGCAAACATGTTCCCTCCTGCTTGGATGCGGGACAACTTGAACTAACCTGTATTGTTGCAGCGGGACGTTTGCTATCTAACGGATAAATTAAAATCCGCTCCATGTTCCGAGCTTTATTTTCCATTTGCACAATTTTCTTGAAATCGTACATATTTATTAACGTAGGGTATTCACAGAAGAGCATGATCGGAAAGGATGAGAAAAATCAACTAAATCAAATAAGCTTAGCAGCGTTAGTGAGTAACTCGAGAGCAGTAGCAGTCGCTCTTGGTTCATTACCGCTTTATTCACAAATAACTGATATATTTCAGTATCCATGTGAGAGCTCTGAATCCTACACGATTGCATAGTACCCCCCGGGGACTATATGTATATACATATATCATTATTGGAATGTTTTTCCGTTAATTTTTGATTATATTGTTAATCTTTAAAGGTCGTAGTTATATCGAAATCGCAAATTTTATGATATATTTACATTTTCAACTATGGAAAATCCAAAAAAATTACTTTTTAAATAAATAGTTGCAGCGACGCGTAACGGAGCTCTCTACTTCTGGTCATGGGTGTGTATGGATGTGTAGAATTGTGATCAATAGATTTTGTAAAAATTTCGCACAACAGATTTTTCAATAATTTAACCCATAAACTTATATAAATGGATGTTAAAGTAACCAGGGTAAAAAACGTATACGCTAACGATTGAACTTTGCAAGTAATACTTTCTTTCCTCTCAGTTAAAAAATTACTTTTAAATTATAACCAAAAATCTGGAATATAATAATTAATTTGAGACTTACAGAAAGGAGATATACTCGTATGCGGCCTGGTAATATCAGATAGCAAAATAGATGGTATTCTGAATGATCATGAATCAGCAACAAGCGAAACAGGTAATAATAAAGAGGAGTGAAATGAAAATAATGCTTCCTTTTAATACGGTAATAAAGGTAACGTAGATCAAGAAATACAGATGTGTCTAAAACGACAGCTGTTTCGCGGTAGAACTATGTTTAATTAGCTAATACATTAATCAGTAATTATAATGAAACAGAATCATTTAGTAAAACTCTTTAATTCCAAAAATACTTCAAATTCCATATCCTTAAAAATCGAACAGATGATAACACGGACAAGATAAAAGATGTCTGAATTCCACCAAAACAATTTAAACAACATCAAAGCACTAAGAGTCATATCCAGTGAGCTAAGACAAGAAAGCTGCGACGGTCGTGCATGTATGCCTCCCTTCTATGTTACTTGCGGCCATACATTGTATTGAAAATATTTAACCGTAATTATTTCAATATATTTATATATATATATTTATATATTTTTTTTTTACTACTTCGTATTAGGTAAATATATATCGAAAAATAAATGTATATATATATATATATATAATTATATGTAGGTATATTATTTACGAAAATTTTATCTGATAAAAATAAATTATTTGTATTACATATGGTTCCTTCTTTATGTGTAATAACTTATTTTCATTTTAAATTAAAAAACTATTTAATCTTGTAATCATTAAAATCTTACTACAAAAATTGATCATGGAAGTACATGTTTTTGTATAAGAATTTAAAAATTATAAAAAATCTGGTAGCAGTGAAAAAGGGTTGATATATTGATTAAAAAGATGCTCTGTATTTTACATGTAATGATTTTTTTGTGGTTTTTTAAGGAACAAAGTAATATGCAATGGATCGATCAATAGCGGAAGTTGTGTAATTACATTTTACTGTACAAGCTGTGGGTTAAGAAAATACGAACGAACAGTGCCATTTAGTTATTTTGTGAAAACAACCGATATGCGAAGTACAATGTCAAGCGATTTGACACTGAATATAGGCGCCCTAATTGAAGAGTGGAACAATAGGGTTTTCTCATTAAAGAACTGTTTGTAACTTGTAATATCTATGCGAATGTATCTTGTGAGAAACTTTTGCGATAAACCTTTTTTGTAGCGTAACCTCTAACTATACCGTTCCAATATTTTTATTTAATGAATTCCTCAACTAACTTGTTCTTCGTTATATATAAAATAACATTATAAAAGTAGTATTAATAATTTTTAACAAAAACGACAAGTGTTATATCTTCGAATGTTTTTCTGTTTACTGTAATACTCCGAGTTAAAAGAGAGGGCGATGAACAGGCTGGCCTGGAGACGATTGGTGCATGGTGCGAACTAGCCGCAACGCTGACACACAGATGGTGATGATGTAAACGATGTAACATTTAAAATGAAAAAAAATGCAGCCGTTTTTTTCTAGTTCATTTTTTTTATTACTCTCGATGTTAATATTTGCGATCGGTTAAGATGAACGCTTCACAGTTTTAGTAGAATGTATGATAATAAAAATTGATAATATGCTGCGATCGGTAAGTTCGAATTGCGTGCTTATGATACTCGAATGAGGTTTAAATGCGTCGGAGAAGAACGATATTTTTCTAACGGAAGAATTTCTGATGAAAACATGTCGAAATCTGAAGTCTGCCAAACGTGTTATAAACAAGAAGCGAAAATTAGCCTGAGAGGATTTTCAGATTGTGAACATTCTTAAAACCGTGATAAGTTTAGTCCTCCAAATATACAGTTACCGCTATGTAAATGATCGATGTAGGCGGAAATAGCAGCGATTTAATTAATCACATCTGCATCTTTGGTCACCGTCGTCTTCCGTTAACTATTATCGATATATCGCAATCTGCAGCTACTGAGAGTGCCTTAAATTAACGCTCTAAATACATTATACACACTGGTTGATCGATAGTTAATTTTTTTTGTTTACGCGTACATTTCAATTTCAAAATGCATTCGTTAAAGTTACAGCAGCTTCGATCAGAACCTTTTTTTTTTCCTGAAAATATTCCATTTTTTTTTTTTTTTGAGGGGATTTTTTGTTTTTTTAGGTGAACAGTGCAACAAAAAAACATTTCTGACACTGAAAACGAAAGTATTACTTGCGCGCCTACGGCTAATACAGTATAATTATTTCCGGGAACTGAGAAATTAACTAACAAATTCCTAATTGGATTATTATACAAATATTAAAAAAAAAGAAAAGCATCCGATATTTATTTAATTCAAAAAATATATATTACATTAAAAATATCACCAGTTCGAACATATTCTGGTTTTCACTCTCTTCCGTAAAATACGAATTAGTGTGTTACATGTACCATCTTCCAGTATAAATCGTCTTGTATGCACTTTTTTTAAGCGAGTTTTTGCGAGGTCGTTTACTTTTCAAATGGACATTCAACTTTGAAAATAGATTTCCTTCTTCTTGACGACAATGTTAAAGCGAATAATACGTCAAAGAGTGAAAAATTAAAAAAAATCCTGTTCATATTTTTTACCGGAATAATTTTTAATCAAAATAATTCTCGAAATTGGCTGTTAAAGATACTTTAAAATTACGCGATTATTAGAATACGGGAAAAAATTATGTGGATCGTGCCACCTATCGGGTTTGCGTTTGATTTATTAACTGCGCGGATATTACAATTTGTCGGACTTGTTGACCTTGCATTATTTTAAGTCTCCCGCTGAGTAAAACTATTTGCACGATGTTTAATATCTTGTCAAACGTTTTAACTTAGAGAACACTTGCATTTAATCGAACAAACCTTTTTTTGCAACGGTCACTCGAGCAACCGGTATAGTGAGGAATACTCTTTGAAAAATCAACGCTTGCATATTTTTGCTGACACTACTAGAAAGGTCAATATGAAAAAAAAAAAAAAAAAGAATTTAGAAGGAAGTGCCCACCTTTTTTAATAAACACATATATACATGTATACAAGGTGTTCTGAAACTAATTCAGGAAATTTGTTTTTTACGCTATAAAGCTCGTCAAAATGAACAAAAAAGTCCTGAGGGAAAAATCATTTGGGCGAACAATTAATTAGTTATAATTAATTTAATTAATTCGTTTTTATAAAATAATTCGAGGACTGACGAATGCACATTTACGAGAAACAGAATGCTGAACCAACGTAATTGTCATTTTTGGAGTGAAACAAACCGAATTTAACACGGGAAACGATATTTAAATATCGTTGGTCCGTTAATATTTGGGCAGGAATGATTGGCGATAAAAGCTGGTTAGTAAGAATTTTTAATAACTTTAGCTATCATAATGACATTTTATTCTATGTTATCTTTATTTCGTAAAACACTAATTTTTTTTATTTGATAATTAATTTTGTAATTTAGATTTCTACCCTTTTTTTTTTTTTTGCCACCGACACTGACCGATGCAGCATACCTTGAGTTTCTCTTCAAAACGATTTACCTGGTTTGTTAGAAGATATACCTCTGCAAACTAGACTAGATATGCTGTTTCAACACGATGGAGCGTCGGCACACTACAATTACAATAGAGTTGTAAGAAGGCATTTGGATGAAGTCAGAGCACCTCGGACCGATTGATAGTCTACGAAGGCTACATATAGACTTTTGCCATAGATTACCATGCGTTATCCTGCTATCCGTAGCAGAGCAATTGCGTCTCGCGTTAAATGACCTTTTCTGAAACCATATTGCGTCTCGTCTAGGTACTGACCTATTTGGAGCTGCAAACGCTTTTTGATTATCCTAAGTAGTATCTTAGACGCGTGTGGTATTAGAGCAATGGTCCTCTGTAGTCTTTGCAGTATTTTGCATCTCTTGTTTTTTGTATAGGAACTACAACTGATTGGCACTGTTCCTTCGGCCATATTCTCTTCGTCATTATATTCTGTATCATATTAAATAACATGTTCTTTACTTAATATATTATGGCGTTTTAGCCATAACAGGGCATAACAGGAAATTATAATAAGTGTTGGAAGATAGTAAGAATGTCTAGGAAGCTCAGGGAAATTCTCGGAGTATGAGACAAGAGCGGGCCTAGTACGGCAGTTATTGTCGACGGTAATATGTAGTTAATAATAATAATAATAAAATAAAAGTTCGTATACGCGAAATATACGAATAATTGTAATATTTTTCCGGCTAATTATTTTATATAATTTCTGGTTAGTCCGTAGTAGTATGTAGAATAAGTTTTTTTTAAAGTATTCATTTAATTATTCTTTTACTCACTCATTTTCTTATTTTACTTTCCTACCGAATTTGTTATATTAAAAAGAATTTAGTTTATAACTTCAATTGCGATGTTGAATGAAAAGGAAGAAAATTATATTTACTATCAATTGATCAATGGCTCACGCCAGTGATAAATAATTCAGATTACATAAATTCAGATTAATACTTTAAAAAATTAACGATTTGGTGTCAGCGAAGATATCCATAATACAATATATCAGGAGCTATTCAATAATATCTGTTAGTACAACCAGAAATAATCAGTGAGGGATACAGAATTTGGATCGTCAAATAAAACAGGCTAGAGGATAAATATATTATAATTATTTTTTTTATGTATTGGTATTATTATTATTATTATTATTATTATTATTATTATTATTATTATTATTATTACATTAAAAGGTACAGGCGCCGGCTGCTCAAACGGGTCATATGCGCCCGGGGAACGGAAGGGATACTAAATTGAATGTAGGAGGTTAATGGAATGAAGGAATTGGAACGCACTGCGGATATGACACGGAGAATCAGCTAGGAGTTGTGATAAGGAAGGGGGAGGCCATGCTGGGCTCTAAGGGCTATAAGGCAATGACAAGATGTTAGTAAATGGGGAATGGAAAGCTGGGTTCTTTGGCAAAAGGTACAAAGTGGGGGATCGGTGCACTGTAGGAGATACGAATGGGTCAGGCGGGAGTGGGAAATCCTAAGTCTGGTAAGAATAATATTTTTCTTCCTTGAACGGAATGGAAGGGGGATCTGAGATAGAGGATCAGGTTTAACAAGGAAAAGGTTTTTTTGTTGACTAGAACTCCATACTTGTTCCCAGGATTTAATTATAAGGGATTTCAAGAAGGATTTCAGATCGCTGGTAGAAGAGAAGTACGAGGATATGGATGGAAGCCGGGATGCCTCCCTAGTAGCTCGGTCGATGGCCTCGTTACCAGGGAAACCAATATGGCTGGGGATCCACATGAAAGATATAGAAATTTGGGATCGAATAAGGAGATCGTGAAGGAGAAGGATGCGTTGCACAATTGCATTATCTTTGTAAAAGTTGTAGAGGGACATTAGAACACTGAGTGAATCAGTAAGGATAGGGTATTTAGAAAGAGGCGGAGCGGAGGAGAGGAACTCAAGACACTTGAAGATGGCGAAAAATTCAGCCGAAAATACAGAGCAGGATTTCGGAAGTCGGAAGCGATGGGCGGTAGGAGGAACAAAAAAGGGTGATCCAACATGGCCAGTGGATTTTGAGCCATCCGTAAAGCAGAAGATGTAGTCAGCGTATTTGACAGTTTCCAAATTAATGTATTGATGAAGGATGTAGTCAAGATATATGGATTTGGGTAGATGAATTAAGTTAAGATTGATATCTGGGGTTAAGAAAAGCCAAGGAGAAGGGTTAGTGTACACTGGAGAAAGGGGAGGATTGAAAATAAATTTTCTAATTTGAGGAAAACGAGATTCGAACTTATTTTTGATGTTAGTTGCACAGTTAGGAACACGCAGAGTAGTCTGACTCTGTTGCTGGGAGTTGAAAAGGAGCTCATTGATCGGAAGGTTTGAATTGACAAGAGTGGAAGTCAGAAAGTTAGCCGTTAGGATCTCCCTTCTGAAATATAGGGGCAGCTGTTTCACAATTAAGACTGGCTGTCGAACTAGTGCAAAAAGCTCCAGTGGCTATTCGGATGGCAGAATGTTGGATAGAATCTAAGGATGATAATACACCCCGAGCCGCCGAACTGAACACTTGGCAACCGTATTCTAATCTAGACCGGATTAACGATTGATATAGCAGTAATAACATTTTCCGGTTGCCTCCGTTACTTTTATTATTGATCCGCTTTAATATACCGGGAGCTTTAATGCATGTCTTCTTGAGATCCTTGATATGTGCGTTCTTGGTATATGTGTGTACGATAAATTGAAATTTTAATTGTAATTTGTATATAAATTGTGAAATTCGTTTTCTTGAGCAGCTGCCAAAATATTTTCAAACCTTGTAGTGTTATATAATTAATAATAATAATTTAAAAGATAAATAGAAAATTGTGATTATTCTGAGTATTTTCCTTAGAGTGCAATTTTGATTTATTCAAAAGAGATATAAAAACTTATTAATTTTAAAATATTATTTATTACATAACTAGCCATTCATTTGACCGGTTACGTAATAACATATATATATATATATATATATTTTATTTTTTTTTATTATTATTATTAAGTTTGACAGTCCTAGGACTGGTTTAACTCCATGGTAAGCCTTTTCCAACCCCTCCGATTCTCCGCAGTTCTTTTCATTTTCCAGTATCGGTTTGTGCCTGCGTCCTTCAACAACCCGCTGATAAATGTGTTCCTCGGTCTACCACGTCTTCTGTTTCCCTGAATTTGTCCTTCTATTACATCGCGAAGGAGACCGCCGTGTCTGAGTACATGTCCCATCCAGTTTAATCGTGGTTTCTGTATCGAATGGACCGATATCCTTTCTTCATCTACTCTCCGTAGTACTTCTGCGTTTGTGGTTTTTTCAGTCCAGCTTATTCTTTGTAATAATTTCCTCCAACACCACATCTCGAAAGCCTGCAACTTTAAGATATTCCTTTTATTCAGGGTCCACGTTTCCGCGCAGTACAGCGCTACTGGCCACACGCAAGTTTTAACGATGCGCTTACGTATTTTCAGTGGCATTGACTTTTGGCGTAGTATATTTTGTTTTTCCCGCCACGCGAGCTTAGCTAGTCTGATTCTTGAGTTTATTTCTATATTTACACAGTATAAGTCCTCTGTTATTACTTGACCAAGATATTTAAATGCTTGCACCTGCTGGATTTTCTGACCCTCTATGTCTAGTTGAAAACGTTTAGGTTGTTTGCCAATCATCATTGTCTTTGTTTTGTTGACGTTTATTTCTAATCCAAACCCTTTTCCTGTATCATTTAAGGTCTGCACCATTCTCTGCAACATTTTCGGAGAGTCAGCAATTATAACCTGATCATCGGCAAATTTTATCGTTTGAAGTTTTTCCCCTCCTATGGGTTTTTGCTAAACTTAATTTAATCACAAGCTCCGCATATACATTAAAAAGGAACGAAGATAGCAAACATCCTTGCCGTACTCCTTTATTTATTTTTGCCGGCTTAGATATATCCCCATCTACTCGGATAACAGCCGTTTGTTGTGTGTATAAGTTATATATCAGGTTTAATATTCGTTCAGGACATTTTATTTGCTCAAGGAGTGGGAAGAGCCTATGCCAATTGACCCGATCGAAGGCTTTAGTGTAATTGATGAAGCACACGTACATCTTCCGAGATATGTTTATCAATCTCTCCCCAATATTCCTTAGCGTCCCTATTGCATCTCTAGTTGATACGTTCTTACGGAATCCAAATTGCAATTTGTCTAAAAATTGCTCTATATACTTTTCCATCCGCCTTTTTATTATTTGCAACAGTATTTTCGATGCATGCGGGATAAGACTTATCATTCTATATTCTGTGCATCTAACCGCGGCTTGTTTCTTTGGAATCGGGACAATAACTGATGTACAATGTTCTGCTGGCCATGTACCTTTTTGATAGATGTTTGTAACTAATCTAAAAAGCGCGTCTTGAGTTTTCTTTTCACACAGTTTTATCATTTCGGCTGCTATGTTATCAGTACCGGGTGCTTTAAAGATATAACCATTTTAAATTTAACTTTACTATGATCATGTTGTGGTGAGTTATATATTATAAGTTCTTGATGGTTTTTTTTGTGTTTTTTAGTATCCTCCCAGGGTAATCAATTATTCTAAAGTTATAGATGTCTCAAAGAAAATTTTAATTGCGATTTATCTTCGGATCTTGAAATTTATATGTCATCCCGTTCTCGGGGTATGGAATTTTATCTGATATTATTGCCGTTTTTGAACCTTATTATTATTTATAATTTCCTATGAGTGTACGGAATCTTAAAAAACCAAAAAGGTTAATGAAAATTAAAAGAAATACGTGGAAAACCTTAATCTCTAAAGAGCAGCGGTATTTTTTTCAGAATATTGCTAATAACATTAACGAACTATGTAAAAATAAATTTATGATAAACGGATGAAATTTGAAAAACACCGCAGGTACGACGTTGGCTTGCTGTCGCCGAAATGGGTGTCGTGTTCAGAGCGACCGTGTTCTCAGCGACCCATCAATAATGGTGTTCAGAGCGACCATTGGATCTTTATTATTATTATTATTATTATTATTATTATTATTATTATTATTATTATTATATTCGGCCTGGACGACCGTGTTCAGACATTTTTATTACTATTGTTATATGCGAAGTAGAGGAGCGGTCAAGTTATTTTGTTGAAACTGCTACTAGAAATTATGATACATGATTAGAAGCGTACTCATATTCAGTTTAATCATTTATATTTTATTTTTAACTAAAAATATAGCATTTACACAACAGTGCGTTTCATTAGAAAAATTAAACTGGATGTGAGTACGCCTCCATTTATCTATTATAATTTTTATCAGTTTTAACAAAGTAGCTCGTTTAAAGTTACATAAATGATTTATTCTGTTTTGCATTTCGCCGGTATACTAATACACATTAACAAAAAATTATATACATTGCCTAAGCATTTTGCATTAATTTGATAATATTGTATACTTTAATGTCAATATTAATATGTCTGCTTTAAATATGGTCACTCTGAACACGTAACCGCCGAAATGAATCGCAGCGAAAAAATCCGCGCCAGATCACTGACGTCGAAAAGCGTTGGCCCCTTAAATGTTACCGTCACTGTTCGGTACAGAAGAATCATTAAACTTTTTTCGAGATCGCTAAAAACCGGAGAGAATTACTTCGAATAGTTCATGGAAAATTATTAAAACTTCTATTAAAGTAATTTCAATAAAAATTGCAATTAAATTAACAATCGTATGATATTTTTGCTATTCTACATGAAGAATTCTCTATATATTATGATAGGTAATGAAGCTTTTTGGAGTAATGCTTAATGAATTTACGCCTCCTATAGTTCTTATAGAAATGTGCAATGTATAGAATACAATAAATTATTTGACGCACAATTAAAGGAACAATCGATTTAGTAGCGGACAATTTTCGTCCATTTTCAGTCATGCAATTTAGTGCTATGGCTTTTTACAAAATTACACTAGATGTTTTTAGAACTCGACGCATAATTTCAATCTTGCTGGAAGTAGGGTTTAGTCGGCAGTTTCATGGCCAGTCGTCAGCGAAATGTATTCAATATGAATAAGTCTGCAACGGAGAAATTACCAATTGTTCCTACTTAGAACATCGATATACGTTTATCTAAAAGTACGCAGGTTGTAAGGATTTTTTAATCAATAATTTTTCTTTTCTTTTTTCGTATTTACGAGTATTTAATAGAACGCCAGTTATAGGTCCGAATGAAAATCCATTTACGACAACTTCGCAATAGAACACATTCTTTCGAGTTCGCTGTGCACCTCGCCTACATACCGCAAGATATGGTGTACCTGACGATTAGACCCTGCACTGACAGCAAAGTTTCGTAATGATATTACGTTACAGAACATTGATTGTCGAATACAGAGGCAACTCGTTAAATATCGCAACGGTGCATCGACGACATTATAATCTTGTTCTTTGTTTTCAAATTTTTATTTTATTTTTATGTCGTATTTTGAATTGAATAATTTAATGTGCTCAACTTCGAAGAAAATAAATACGTACATATAATATATTTAAGACACTCTTTTTTATGGGTCTTGAAATCTTCTTAGCGATCTTACTGACATTATCGAGAACTTGTTTTGACAAAATACTAACTAGCTTTTAACTTTCAAAACAAGTTTTTTTTTTTGTTTTTTTTTTTCGTGAGTGTTCGCTTTTAAATGGCGGATTCCGTGAGAATCGAACTGGCCCGTAATATTTTCTTTAGATCTATTAGATCCTTAAGAGTATTGTGCGAAGCTTACTTCCAGCATACAGAGTAACGTGCCAAAGGGTATATATATATATATATATACATACATATATATATATATATGGGATTCACTTTATATTTTACTCGGTAATGCCTTGATTATAGAGTCGGCGGCGCCGCGGTAGGGGAATTATAAATATTATAATTAGGAAGAACGAGCAAAATACAGGAATAATTGGAAGAAATGATTAACGAATAAAAAGAATTATAAAATTGGGTGAAACGACATTTATGTCGACACTTTTTATTATTCCAAATTATATTCGCCCAACACGTGTGACACAATGAATTGCTGTTTACGATTGAAATAAGAGTGTGATACAAAGGATTTTTTGTAAAAATTATGAAGGTCCTTATAGAATGCGACTCGTTTGAATTTCTTTCAAAACTAAATAATATGAAAATTTACAAAATCTCCAACGGCAAACTTTTAATGAAACTGCTGATTAACAACAACGGAAAATTAAATGAACTAATCCGATCTAATCAAATTAAATTAGATAATGTATGCATCCCGAATTTTATAATAGAACAAAAGCGGGTAGTATGAAATGCCCGGAAACTTTTAAATTAAGCATATACACAGCGTTTAGAAAAATAGCTAGCTGAAAACCTAAGCGGAGATTTTGTAACTCTCTATTCATCTGTTCTTAGACTATATATGTATATTGCGATAGAATAACATTTAACTTTTTTTTTTTTTTTAAATATGTATAATTTATTACGATTCAGTTAATTAAAAGCAGTATTTGGTAATTTTAAGCTGGAAGTTTTAACGAAATGAAATTTTCTATTTTTTGTAAAATCAGATTACACTAATATTATGTGATTCGGTTCGCTTCGATCTTCTAGTATCCGCAAAATATCGTAACAGTTGGATTTAGCATTGTAACGTGATCATCGAAGTGACAGCTTTTTCAAAAGTCTTATCGATCTCTGTTCCCCGAGGATAGGGAATGCTATTACGAACGAGTCAGCGAGCATTACCGATTTTGTGAAAGTGTTCTACAGTGTTTATCTGCACATTTGATGGCTAACCAGAGACCTATAATTGTATTGCTCGAGTATCCCCGTACGTTAATCGTAGGACTTGCGTTTTTATAAAGCAGTAGTTTACATTCATTCGGAGATCTTGATTGTCAACCCACGAGCTAACGCCTCGTCCTGTAAATAATGCGGACATAAAAAACCAATAATAATTCACAAAATTAAATTAGACAACTAGCATGTTGTTCGTTTGCTCGATATAATCGCGGCTCTTAATGAACCACAATTATGTGTCTGCTTTTCCGTTTAACTTAATACTGTGAATTGTCCAGATTTATGCCTTTATATAATGTATTTGATTATTCTATACATTGTCATTAACGGGAAAATTCGATTCGTCGAAAATGGACTTCAGGAGTCGAACCTGTGCGACTATATAACATCGACAGAAATCGTTCGTGTACAGCCAAGTTGTCTACCCATATAATGGCGAATCTTATTCCATTCGATAGTGTACGCTCGTATGTAACATAAAAGTTTAACTTTAGCGCCAACGAAATAAATATATAGATTAACGCGAGGTACGTCCGGATAGACTTCTAAATTTATCTTTTACCTGTGTACAATTAGTCCGTGCATATCGCGTTTCTATAGCACCCGTTTAGTTACTTTCCCTGATACAGTCTAAATTGTTGTAGCTCAGCCGAAGGCGAAAAAAAGATGAAGAGAGTATGCTGACTTTGAAACAAATATCCCGGGAAAACGGATGAAGACATCGGTGTTAGGATTGATTCGGGTTAAGTGATAGGAACGTATCCTTGGGGGAAGACTTCTCGGCAATAACGATCAGCTGATTAAAAGAATAGTGTATGCACATAGAGGTCAGGTGATGGTGACGTTTAAAAATAAACTAATTACACGAAATGATCGCAGACCCACAATTTCATCTGTAAAAAGGTATATACCGCAGAAATAATATTCAAGTGCTATGTGGGCACTTCTAGACTCGAAAAGATGCAAGAAAATAGTGAGCAATCGCGAAATACAGGACGGAAGAAAAGAGTACATCAAAATCACAGTTCCCCCTGATAATATACAACATCCTATTCAAACGCCTCGAATTCAACAGGTAAAAGACTGATTTAGATCGGAATTAGATTAAAACGCTGCATCAAATAAAGAAGCTACCGCAGTGGAGAGTACACAAAGAATACTGCAGAGGCGACGGCGGTACAGAAAGAACAGAACCAGTTCTTTGTGAAGCAGGCGTACAGAGGTAAGCAGCTGTCGGTCTCACCTTCATTGTGACTATCGGATAAATGGCAGAGAAATCCCAGGTAACAGGGAAATTAAGGTGAATAACAGTCGGATGCTGTGAAGACAGTTTGAATTCATACGTAGAGCACTCTATAGAAATAAAAAGATAAAAGTGAATCGACAATTACCATTACCAATGACAAACAGGAATACTGAAGCAATCGGAGCGACGATCCATTTCATGAACGGTAGGAAAGCTTCGGGCCATGATAATGCAGTGGTAAAACTATTGAAAGCGTTCGGCAAAGATACGTCATATTCTGCACAAGTGGTTTTTATTCGCAAGAAAGCGTATATAGGAAGATACACCCTTTAACAGGGATGCAGTAAGACGAGTCTTTTTTTTGAAATACTCAACAAGAGCACCTTATTTGCAAACGATAGAAGCATCTTAATTACCCCGATGACATCACTCGGTTGCAATGTAAGATAGTTGAGAGACAAAACCAGCGAGCGAACGCGAATATACGAGCGCGCATCGAAAATTAATAATGCCTTTGCGAGTAAATTGAACTCACCATACCAGTCGATTTCGGAAATGTATGGCCATTTACGTACTAAGGGTCGATCGCGAATGAAGCTGTGTTAGCCGAGATCCGTAAAAAAATTGTTCCTCAGAAAATAAGGATAGCAAAACGTAGTAATAAAATGCAAAGTACGTTTAAGAAACTTGTCATAGTTTTGATATTTTATGCGGTGTTACCTGGCGTGTATATCATGAAGGCTGAAGATGAGGCATTTAAAGATCGTACTGGTTAAAAAGACCGCTCCCCAAATCCCTGGGTTAACACGGAAGACGAGTGTTTTCGATTCAACAACCAATAGGGATTATATCTTAGTCATATAGTTAAGATATTTTTTTTTTTTTTTTTTTTTTTTTTTTGGAAAAGTCACTTTGGTCAATGTCGAGGATTAATGGAAAGATGTCTTATAAGACGACGTCTGACACATCGCGATTGTATCAATCATCGGGGTCTCGCCAATTACACTTCAAAAAAGGTTTATTAAATCTTTTTAATCGAAATTCCGCACGATCTACTGGCGAAGAATTGTAACGAATTAAAATGAATATATGCGGATGATCGACACATACTGAATGATTGTTTTAATTTTCTATACAATGAACACTGCACGCTTCTGTAGGTGTCTGCGTTTCCGGCTTTTCGTAATTTTTATTAATATTTCTTCGCCGGTTTAGAGAATTTTACTCGGTAAATACGGTAAATATGTACTTTTTCCATGCGGTGGTACATGCGGGAAAGGATTTCGGAGAGTATTTAAATTAGCACTGTTTAACTTGATATGTTAAAGTCGGTTTTTCGTGCGTTGATTGCTGTCTTCGATTCTCTCGCGTTATCAGTTTAATCACAACGCGACTCCGTCGTTCATCACACCAGATAACTCGGTGAGATCGTTCATTGTTCTTTTTCTCTTATTTCTCTACCGTTTATATTTCGATTTATTTCTTCTCCGCGTACTTTTATTCGACCAGTGGTCATTATTATTTTATGTTACTATTATTTATTTAGTTAGTAGTATATTTCATTTCTAGATATTATTTTTTTTTTTTTTTTTTCTCTCTCCCTTTTCTTTTGTTTTGTGTCTCCAATTCTTCTATATTACTGTAGATGAGCGTGTCCAAGGGGGGCCGCACGGCGGCCTCCTCTACTGGGCTCAAGCCCTCTAAAACGGATCTGTCGTTGAATTTAATGGAGGTTGCTGATGCTCCTCCAAAACGTAAACCGTCGAGCCCACTATCCCCTGTGGCGACACTGCCCTCAAAAGACTTGCGATTGTCGCAGTCTAACCCTTCCGAGTCTAATAACAGTTCTTCTAGCAGCGATGAACATAATGGAAATAGGGTTAATAATAATAATGTCAACATTACTCAGAATACACTTCTAAATAATAACATTGTCACTAAGAGTAGCGATCTCGTTAATGAAATTTTCGAATCTAATAACAATATCGCCAATAATAATAATAATAATATTTCAACAAACGTCATCAATAAGAATGGAGATAATCCCAATATTAGCGAAAGCAATAGGAGTCCTAATCCTGAGACTTATCCTCAGAACCACCCGGGTCCTTATTCAGTTATAGTCGAGCACACCTCGGCTGACGCTAATATAGGTAATTACCACCCCCTGGCTTTGGCCAAACTTCTTAGTTCCGTTTCTTCTTCTTTTACAGATATTACTCCGCGAGGAAAAAATCGCGTTGCTGTCGTTTTCTCTTCTTCTTCCGCAGCCAACTCTTTTCTTCAAAATCTTAATTTTCTTACTAAGCATAATCTTAAAGCATTTATCCCTGTTACCTCATTATATAGGTTAGGCGTGATCTCAGGTATTCATCCTTCCTTCTCTGAAAATGACATTTTAGAGGGCCTAGATTCACCTGATGTCCCGGTAATCTCAGTCAGAAGAATCCTGCGCACTGCCGAAGGCAAGAAGGTTCCAACGAATTCGGTTGAACTTAAGTTCTCCAAAACCGTCCTTCCTAACTTCATTTCCATCTTTAAACTTCGTTTTCCTGTCTCTCCGAGTGTTAAACCTCCAATGCAGTGTGCTAAGTGTTTCCTGTTCGGACATATTGCTAGACACTGCCGGAGTTCTTCAGTTGTTTGTTCCCATTGTTCCCAAAAACATTCCGTCTCAGAATGTATTGATCTTCATAACCCCCCGTTATGCCGAAACTGCAAGGGCGCACATTGTTCCAACGACCGTAGTTGTCCGGAATGGACTAAACAAAGGGACATCAAAAAAATAATGTCCTTTGAAAACGTTTCCTTTCAGGAGGCTTCAGTCATTAGAAGCAATTCTTATTCTACACAAGCTTTCTCATATGCCAACCGAGCCGCTATCCCTCCTTCTAAAGCTAGTGTTCCTCTCAATATTTCTATCCCTAATCCACAACTTCCCCTCAAGTCCCCCACTTTTCGTAAACAGAGCAAATCGAAAGCGCCTCATAAATCTATTCCTCAATTTCCTCCTCTCCCTTCCAATCAAATTCCGTACCCGTCCAGGGGCTGGGCTCTCACTCAACATAACTCAAGCGACAATTCCTCCTACGCTGACTTAAATATATCCTTACCTTCCTCATCCTCGGACGGGATACCGACCAATGCGTCGGGTTCATCCCCATCCGCCATCAGTAACCTATCCGCAGCAATTTTAGAACTGCTTTCTTCCCACAATATAGCTTCCTCTCCTAACTTTGTCACATCTCTTTCTGCATTTCTCTCTAGTAACTTACATTTCTGCTAATTCTTATTTTACTTTCTTCCTTGTTGTATCCCTCTGGATTATTGTTATGTTTTGTTATCGAGCAACCCACAGTATTATAGGTATTTCTTCCGCGCTGTTTCTCCGCTATGGCACTTTGGTCGGGAGAACCGCTGTGGGATGGCCTAACCCCATCTTCGCACAGTGGAGCCTCTCGAGGATAGCCATTGTAAAGCTAATCGCATTCGATTATGCTTATAGGACAAGTTACCAGAAATATAGGCTCATCAAGAATAGCACTCGTTTGGAGAATTTCTCCATGGTAGCTATTAATCGCATTTATGACGATTTGCCTTTCTGGGCGGCGATTCTATTAACCAACCGCGTATGCGTTCCGCTACGTCTTCGACTGGCAACCGAAAATAAGGATCGTTATGCCGTACTGTGGATTGTCTTGTGGTGCAAACTGACAGTAACTTCCAAGATAGAGGTTAAGGCCTCTAACCTTTGGTATGTCTCTCCTGAATATACTCTTTGCTGGATTGCTGCGGATTCATTTTTCCATTATCTGTATTGTTTCTGCCCTAGTCCTGTTGGCTGCATGGTTCGCCTTTACCAATTGGCTTCTGCTTCTTGCGTTGGCGTTCTGGTCCAGCCATTCGTCTCATCCTACGAATTCTTTTCATGTCTCATAAGTTGAATATTCTCCAATGGAATTGTCGGAGCCTGAGAGCCAACAAACAGGCCTTGGAAGGGATTCTTGACTCTTACTTCATCCATATTGCTCTGTTGTCCGAAACTTGGCTTACTGAGTCCATGAGTATATCCATTCGTGGATTTAAGTTAATCCGTTCTGATCGGGCGGATGGATATGGCGGCGCCGCCATATTGATAAGGAATGATATTTATTTTCACGTTCACGATCACTCCGCTTATTTTCCTTCTGACGTTCGGTCACCAAACCTGGTGCATATCTCTGTTCCTAATATTCATCCTCAACCAGTCCATATTATCTCAACATACGTCCCTCCGCATTTTGATCTCCACAATTTTCCTTTTACATTATTGTCCAATTTTCTTTCTTTTCCCTTTATTTTTGGTGGTGACTGGAACGCTCACTCTCCTCTATGGGGCTCGGTTGGCTACAACTGTAATGGTCGTGTTCTTGAAAATTTCATCTCTAACAATAGCTTCGTTATTCTTAACGATCATTCTCCGACGTTCTTTAGAGGCGCGCAGACTTGCAGTTCGGTTGACATTTCCTTCACTTCTCCCAACTTCGGTCTCAGCTGTCATTGGAGAACCTTGCAGGGTACCTTCGGTAGTGACCATGTTCCAATTATTCTTTCCTTTCACGATCTTCGTCCTCCTCCTGATCCCAGTTGTTCCAGAGTTCCTCATGCTTCCAAATGGTACCTAACCAAAGTTGATTGGGATAAATTTCGGGCTGGAGTCGATTCCGCCCTCCCCAACATACATTCCCAAACAGATCCTGTTCTTCAATACAACAGGTTCATCGACTCGATTACCTCGGCGTTGTCGGCCTTTTCTCCTCCTATCCGCTTCTCTAAAAAGAACCCTAATCTTCTTGCTTCTTCCCTATGGTGGAACAACGATTGTTCGGTCGCTTTTAGAGACAGTTCTTTGAAGTTCAGAGCCTTCCGTTCCTGCTCTTCCTTCGATAATTTCATAGCTTATAGGGAGGCCAATGCTAAGGCCAGATTTATTCTCAAAAAGAGCAAAAAAGATGCGTGGAAGAAATTCTGTTCATCATTCTCTAGATCCACCTCCCTCTCTCATCTTTGGAAAATGGCGAAAGCCTTTCAGTCCCCACGGTCCGAACGTCCCTCCTATTACAACCTTCCTTCGGAGAAGCTCATCTCTTTTCTGGACTCAATTGCTCCCTTATACGTTCCATCCTTGGAGGAAATATGTCCTCCGGCGTTCCCACCTACATCCTCTATGCACGTTCTGTCTTCCGATTTTAACATCAATGAACTCCATTCTTCCTTAAAGAATTCCTCCTCCTCCTCTAGTCCGGGAGTAGACGGCATTCCTTTCCTGGTTATTAAGAGCTTATCAATCTCCGCACTGAATACCTTGCTTTCTATCTACAACTCCTTCTTGCATACCTGTACTACGCCACCAATTTGGAACTCCTTTATTGTTATTCCTATTCCAAAAAAGAATGCTAATTCTTTCCGTCCTATTTCCTTGGCTTCGTGTTTTAGAAAATTGTTTGAACAAATGATTAATAAACGCCTAGTCTGGTGGCTGGAATTCAACAATATTCTTCCCAGTAACATGTTCGGTTTCCGTACGGGACTGGGAACGGCGGACTGTTTATCGTTGTTTTTATCTGACGTGTACAAATCCCTTATACGCAAAGAATACACTGTCTCTGCTTTCCTTGATGTTACCTCCGCATTCGATCATGTTCACTTACCTTCTCTTCTACATAAAATGTGTTCCATTAATGTTCCTTTACAGGTCGCTTCCTTAATTCTCAAGCTTTTCTACAATAGATCAATTCAGCTCTCCACTCCCTTCTTCTCGGAGTCTAGAGTGGTCTTTCGGGGTCTTCCGCAAGGATCATGTCTTAGCCCTACTCTCTTTAACATCTATTTCCATAGCCTAGCTACTCTTCGGATATCATCTACTTCCTTATTCTTTGCCGATGATATACTCATCTACTCTTCCTCAGTTAATCTTTCTTCCGCCGTCATGGAGCTTAACAACTCTCTTTTCTCTCTGGATAATGTGTTATCCGATCTTCACCTTTTTACTTCTCCTGAGAAATCAGCAGCTATGGTTTTCACTTATCGTCCTTATAGTCGTTCCTCAGTCAATCTATCCGTGTGCCATCTTCCTATTCCTTTAGTTAGTTCTGTCTCCTACCTTGGCATTGTTCTTAGCAGTAACTTGTCCTTTCATCATCACATAAATTATCTCTATACGTCGGCTCTCAAGAGGATTAATTGGTTGAAGGCTCTCTCCTCCCGTAATTGGGGTGGGGATCCTTATATCCTTCTGATGCTATACAGGGCCACTATCCTTTCTAAATTCGATTATTGCTCGTTCCTTTACGCCAGTGCTCCTAAATATCTTCTCCTTAAACTTGATAAAATCCATAATATGTGTCTTCGTCTTTGTATCGGTGCCTTGAACTCCTCTCCTATTGCAGCCATTTTGGCAGAAACTGGTTCCTGTCCTTTATTCATCCGAAGACTTTATCTAGGTGAACGATTTCTGATTAAACGTCTTCATATTTCCAATTCCTACTTACTTAATTCCTACTGGTTTATATTCAACAACTGGCGTTTCTCTCCTCGTAAAACCCCAATCCTTTCCTTGATATCTTCACCACTCAGGGCCTTCTCTCCTTTTGTTCTATCCTACAACAAATGCCCTTATTTTACCTATAATTTCCTAGATTTTATTTACTTACCCAGATTACTTTTTCTTCCTTCGTATGTCAAGTCTCTTCCCTCTCCCGCTGCTCATAACGAATTTAACTATGTTTTATCCTCGCTCTTTCCTTCGTATACCTTAATTTTTACAGATGGCTCAAAGTCAGCTTTGGGGGTTGGAGCGGCTTTCACTTTGCCGGATTTCGGCTATTCTGAGTCGTTCAAACTCCCCTCGTTCTCCTCCATATTCCTAGCCGAATCTATTGCGATCTTACAGGCAATCCTTTTTATAGCCTCCTCTAACAACATATCCAAGATTCTCTTATCTTCTGATTCAAAAGGCGTTTTACAAGCCATTGCTACTCCCTTTCCTAAACCATCCGCTGATCCTATCGTGCTTCACATACGTTCCTTAATTTCACATCTATTTCATTCCCGTTCTGTCCGTATTGATCTATTGTGGATTCCTAGTCATTGTGGAATTTCGGGCAACGAGTTAGTCGACTCGTTGGCACGTTCGGCTGCTTTAAACGGTCGCTTTATTAGGCATTTCCCAGCTCAAAGTCTTCTTACTCTTTCCTCGCGTTGCCATCGTGACTGTTGGTCTGATCTCTATCCTTCTTCCTTTTCCAATCCTGCTTCCTTTTACTTATCCATATAACCCACTCCTCCTCTTTTTCCGTGGTTTGTTGATTTCCCCAACATGAGGCGGTCAACTATTTCATCCATAATTAGACTTCGGTTAAACCACAGCTTGCTTCCTGCTTCGCTCTTTCGTTTCTCCATTACTCAGTCTCCTCTTTGCCCATTTGATCCGTCAGAAGCAAACTTCGTTTGTGATGCGAACCACATTTTCCTTGAATGTCCTTCCATTTCTTCAGAACGCGCGATACTGTATTCCGGTCTTTTGCGTCTTGGCCTCCCTACGCCCTACAGCGCTCACAGCATCCTTTCTTTTCCGTCTCCTTTGGTTATTCCTTTGTTAGCTTCTTTCGTATGTTCCATTTGTAATATTTTTCCTTTATAATTATTAATACCATCATACCGTTAAAGTGAGTAACGTCCTTAGCCGACATGCTCAAAAAAAAAAAAAAAAAAAAAAAAAATTAGCACCGGGGAGTGGAAAAGGAAGAGAAAATAGAAGAAACGTTGATGATGCGTGGAGGATTTTTCTTGAGAAGGGAAAGTTATGAAAAACAGCTGTATGACCTACTCAAGGTCGACTACGGATAATAGTCTTATCCTTGTTAGTTAAATGGAGCTTCCGGGTCTTGGGTTACGTTTAATTTGTTCCAGGAAGTTTTAAAGCTACCGCTAATCTTAATTCCAGATGAAAGTGAGAGAAGTGGAGCGAAACTAATTCAGTAACAAAGTATGGACTAGGCAAGAATTCGTGGAAGGGAAGAGTGCGGCGAGGAGCAGACCGTTATGTTATTAAACTTTAATTGCCGAAAATTCCTGCGTGGCTTGGGACCCTGTAAGCGGAAACTAGTGTCAAAAAGGGGAAAAACAAATAGTAAACGCGATATTTTCCAGTTCAATTCGAAAAACTAATGATACCGCGATCGTAGAAATTATCGCAAACTTATTATATCTATCTGGTTAGTGGTTGAAAAAAAAAAAAGATCGAGCACTCTGGTGCGAAAAGCACAAAAAAATACATTTTTAAGATAGAAAAGAGATAATTAACGGCTACATTGTACAAAATTAGTACTATATAGTGTTACCAGGCGTTACGAAAATTATTCACCAGTCTAAAAAGATAAAATAGGCTAAAAGAAGACCAACGTGAAATTTTAAATCTAGTCTAGTGCACCGTTTCATTAGGAAAATATTTGCACTTTGCCTTTCGTTTTTTCTCAGCTGGCAAAATAAATTATCAAGCAAGGTGAATGAAGTTATCGGGCCATTTGACAGTTAGATTCCGCAATGAAAACGATAAAAGGCTTACAGCTATAAAAATGATTAAATCATATAGAACAATCAGTTATTTGTCGGCCATAGTTATAGCTGGTATTAAACCAATCGAATATGAAATACAAAAACATATAAGCTTGATCGCAATTAAAAATAATATTAATATAGATCATCCGTTCAATAACTTAATATAGAAGACATCATTTTTTGAATATGAGGATAAACTACTTAAAGTAAAACAAATGAACAAACTTATGGATAACTTTTATATAAATAAATTTCAAGAAATATGGAATAATTATAATGGAATAACGTATATCAATTTTTCCCAAGTATGATAGATTTAAAAATAATCAATACACGCCAAATTTTTTTAATGTTCCATTTATAACAGGGCACGGTCTATTTAAGGTATATTTATATAAATTTGAGATATCTGATTCTGAAAACTGTGTAATATGTAATTTTAGAAATGATGTTTTTCATATACTGCAAAATTGCAATTATAATAATAATAATAGACACTTTGTAATTATGATATAAAACAACTTGTACAAAACTATTTTAATGGTTTCAACAACAAATTTTGTAATTGAAGAAATGAAATTCCGAAAACATGATGTACATTTGTATTAAATAAATAGTAAAAATATAGTAGATATTGTAAAAAACTGTAAAATGGTAATTAATATAATACCAAATACTTAATTGGATGGGTTATGTTAATTCCGTTATTATAATAAATCAATATTTTTAGTAAATAAATGTGCCCTACCCGAAGTTTTGGGAAAAGGGGAAAAAAAACGATACAAATTCGCGTGCTTGCAAATTAAGGATTTGGAAAATCTAGGTATTAAAAATAATCAACTAAAATGGTTTAAGAATTGCATAAAAAATAGGAAAAGTATAATAAAAATCACACAGAATAAAAGAAATGAAAAAAAGGCACCATATATTCTTTTTCTAATTCACACTAACTCGTGACACAAGTATATTAAAAATGCAAAAAGTATATGTTTTTGCTAATGATATTGCTTTATTAATGGAACATAAAAATTCAGAGATGGCGGAAAAATTATTACAAGAGAATATAGATAATTAGTAAATGGACATGTGATAGGAAGTTACGTATAAATATAACTAAATCAAAATTATTACACATTCGAAACAGTACTGAACATAAGATACACGATCTGCGAGAATTATCCTTCATAATAATGATTGCCTACGTGAGCGTCAAGTTAATAACAATATTCATTTATGTTTTTTTCCACAGTTAGCATAAATGATTTTAAATATCTAGGTACATGTATCTATATATATATATGTATACATATACATACATTAATTATAAAGTAATTCTTAGGCTATCCCACATTAGAAAAAAAGTCCCAAAAAAATGTCCCAATTTTATGTAACGTTTGTTATATTTTATAGAATTTTTGTAATTATGTTATTTTATGTTGATGTCAGTAAGAATTACGTTGTAAATTTTGAGCATTTTATACAAAGTATAGAAGAGAAAGAGACAGAAAATAAAGCAAGAGGGGTCAAGGGGCACAGCCCCTTGCGAGGCCAAAATGACCGAGTTATATATATATATATATATTAATGGCTATGCCATTTTTACGCCAGAGATCATCAGGAAAAATGTCCTGTCATGAAATTTGTCCCATACGCGTGTATAAGACTTTAATGCGATATTAGCGCTCCTACATCCCCTGGTGGGAAAAATTGGAACTGAAAGATTTTTTTCTGTTGAATGGCGTAGCCAATGAAAAAGTTTACTCTTCTATAAAAATTATAGAAGAACTAGATCTGGGGGTGAAGGGGCTTGCCCCATTCCGAAGCCTGAAGAGGCGAGTTTATATTTTTATATATATATATATATATATATACACCTATATATATATATCGATAAATCCCTGAACTGTAAAAAATACACTCAAAGTTTAAATTTGAAAATAAGACAGACAGTTTCAGCTCTATATAAAGTAAAATAGGTACTATCATATCGAACACTACGTATACACTATAATTCAATAATAATGTATAGAATTCTATATGGAATTCAAATATATTATGTGAAGCTGAGAAAACGGAAATAAAGAAAACAAGCAAAAAAAGGTGTTTGAAACTTATATTCCCCTATTGGAAGCAAAATGACTCTGGATGAACTTGGTGGAAGGAAAACAACTAAATGTCCTTCAAGATGTACTATTTCTATTATAGACTATTAGAATTTAATATCAATTATATACAATTACTATCCAGGCAAAAAGTTCGATTAACGAGAATTCAAAATAATACATACTACATCTATTCCCGCGGTTTGAATCTACGAATTGATAACACCGGTGATTTTGTATTAATTAAATTAATAAGTGCAAGCTTCAATTATATATTAAACGAAAAACAATAAGTTGGTGTGTGGATAAAAGAAGTAGAGAAATAGCTGAAAGAATAGTTCAAACATTAAAAAATAAGTTACGTCCCGAATCTATCTACTTTATAATGCTTCTTTCTTTATTAACTTTACAAAGATGATCATGTCATTCGAATTGAAAATATTAAGCTGCTTGCATGTATCGATGTACAGATGCGTATTTACGGTACGTGTACGTATCTGCATGCTCACTATATATATATTCGTATACTTAGATATCTAACTCTAGGTTTATTTACATCATGATCTATGAATAAGCAATAATAGTTTTCGTAGTTTTTTTTTGTTTTTTTTTTTTGAATGAACGTTAATAAGAGTATGGAACACTTGTCATATTTGTCCTGTGAGACCCACAACTTATTTTTAAAAAAATTAAGAGATTGTTGATTTCTCGTTCTAACTCTTGACAATAGTTAACTATGCTTCTTACAAATTACATCTGTGATTCAACGGATACCCAAAATTCGCTAAAAAAAACAAAAAAACATCAAGAATGTATGAACAATGAAATTTAAAATATCAGACGAAGTCACTGACCCATCAAACCTGAACAAAGTCAAACACACACTTCCACAAAAAAAAAGGGGGCAACGTTTGTGATAACCAAAAATATATTTGTATAATATCCATGTACATATGTATATATATATATATATATATATATATATATATATATGTATATATACACTAATTGAAAATTTTTAGACCAGTTTATCAGTAGGCTATCTAGGATCAACCGGGGGAGGGGGGATCTAGAAATAATAATAAAATATGAAAATACTTATCAGGCACATTTGTACAATGTGTACACGAAATTACAAGAACATATAAATATAAAAATGATTTTATTCTTCTTCTTCGTCATCGTCTCGAAGGTTGACGATCGGCGCAGCAATGTTTTTTCGTTGACATGGCAGACCTGAACATTGAAATGGACAAGCAACAGAAAGAGCAATCGAAATCCTCTTTATCTATGAGTTTTGAGGGTGCCCTTTTAGTCTCTTACCCAAAAGCGCCTCTCATAATGTGGCCAAGATATCGTAGTTTTCTTTCTTTGATCAAATTTCATACTTCCAGGCACTTCTTCATTTTTTTCAGAACTTCCTTTGTTAGTAATTTTTAACATCCACAGAATTTCCAGCATACGTCTGTACGAATATAATTCGAAGGCCTGTATTCCGAGGTGGTACCCAACGTTCAACTCTCGCTGCCACATAATAGGACCGAAGAAACGTAGCACCGCAGAATTCTTAATCCAAGATTTAGTATCCCCTGGTGAGCAGCTTCTTCGTTTTTATGAACACTGCCCTCGATTGCTCCCGTTCGCGGTCAAATTTCTCTCTTAATGCTGCAACGGTCGTCATGAAAGGTACCCAGCTATTTAATTGATTTGACCTGTTCTAGTTCGGTCCTACCTACTCCTATTACGCATTGTACAGGTTTCTTGGAGAACACTAATACTTATACGCTTATGGTCTAGAAGTTTGTTTATCATTTTTTGCAATTCTTCCTGACCATCATCTGTAATGAGGCAGCCATCTGCATTTTGTATATTGTTGACTACGATTCCATTTACTTAGTCATCTCGTTATTTTCATCAAGCGCTTCTGTGGTGAATATTTCTTCTGCACTTAGATTAAAAAGCAAAGGAGACCGTACATACCCCTGTAGAACTTCTTTTTTAATTTCCATATCCTCCTAGGTTACGTTTCCGATTCGTACCTCAGCTGTTTGCTTCCAATACGGATGGCCTATTATGCGTACGTTCTTTCCGTCTATAAAGGCGCACTTTAAAATTTCTGTTAATTTTTCATTTTGTGCACAATCAAATGCTTTGTGATAATTTGTGGCGCATGCGTACACAATTAATTTTCACATCCTGACAACGTTATGTGAGCATAATGTATCAGTAAAGTAAGTCCCATACCCTTGACAGGGCGTCGCGATTGTGAATTTAAGCTTTTCATAATGTACTAAGCCTAATGGATCTAATGAGAATACTGGGGCCAGTTCCTTTCTCTCGACCGCCTTTAATTTCCCAGATTTCTCTAGTACCCAATTATTTCAGGCTAGCTAAACTTGGGAGCTACTTGAATCCGGAACGAGACAAGTCTCGATAACCTATGACACCTCTGATTTGGTAGCCAAGCACCTTAACCACTAGGCTATCAGGCTGCCTTTATGTGAGCATGCCAATTAGCGAATAGGGCTTCACGAGTATCCATGCCATTTTTGAAACTAAACTGAATTGCTCTTCTCATCGTTTATTCTTGTGTGTATTGTTTTCAGAAATATTTTTAGAGCGTGTGGTGTCGGGCTGATCAGATGGTAGTCGTCACATTTTGAGGATTTTGCTTTCGTTGGAATTGTAATAAAACCCGACCGACTTTATCCATTCGGTCGGTATTTCTCCTGTAATGTGTATGTTCTTTTAAATGACTCAGTCGTTTTGTGTATACCTTCGTCACTATGTTCAGCTAAAACTTTGATCAGCTCTGCATGCATTTTATCTGAACCGACCGCTTTACCATTTTCTTCTGCCGTTTAATTGTATACATAATTTCTTCATTTGCTATAAATGATTCAGCATCGTTATTGTTTTTTTTTTTTGTTTTAAACCTGGCCTGGTTGCAAATACCATTTGGCCAATCGTTATTGTTCTGTTATTGTTGAAGAGTTTACACCAAAATTTTATTAAAGAAATATTGAATATAATGTTGTCGACGTTTCAAATAATATTACAAACGATTTTTAAAAATCGTAACAAAGAATTCTACTTTCCTCTCACCGCAGGGTACACATTCTTTCCGGCGATAAAATATCTCAAGTGAATTATTTGTTTTCATATTACAATCCGGTTTATATTCAGCACTTATTGTATCTAAGCTCTGTTTTATCAACAGATTAATTCATGTTTTTTGTTTTCGTTAACTATTTACCGTTTCTATGAAAAGCTGATTTCAAAACACGCCCTTGCTTGAAAACATTTGGTGTAACTAAAACCTCTGAAATATACAAAAAAGGAAATATATATATATATATATATGTAAGACTTTTTTGAATTTACCGAAAAAAAAAAAAAAAAAAAAGAAAAGAAAGAAAAAACATTCAAAAATTTAAAAAAAATGATCAAATTTAATAAGTAAACATAAAAACCATTTCGCCGAAACAATCCGGTATTAATTTTAAAATTTTAACAGTGCGCTATAAAATATTTGACCAAAAACAAAAACAAAAAAAAAAAAAAAATGTAGTGAATTAAGCGTTTTAAAGCGTTTTTTAATATATTAGAGTACAGTAGTGTATTCATTCGTATTTACACGCGAAGGATTATTTCGATATTTGCCGTTTTACTGTTTATACAGTCTGTCAACAGTGATTTAGTAAATTTCTGAAAAAAGCTAATTCCATCGTGCTCGAGGAGGCACTTTAATTTTCACCGAATGCTAAACATTAAACTATTTTCATGAACCATTAGTGTTTCAGAAAATGTCTTTTGACGCCGCCAGATCTGGGTCATAATCCTTCGTTCTTTCATGTTTCTTTTTGTACATTTCATCGATGGTACTATTTTTACAACACCGATCGGTATTTGCTGTTATACGAACAGCGTTACATAAAAGACGCCTTCGCAATTTTATAGCTCGTCAGTGGTAACAAAAATAAAAGTGAACTGGTTCGCTTTTGCGAACCGGCGACCGCCATTGGCTGATGAGACATGCTAACTAATCTTTATTTAGGTCAATAGTGGAGGAAAATCAGGCCAGATCAGAAGTTGTTCACTGTTATGAAACGTATCCGTTCGTCAATCGAATTTCCTGAAAACTTCTTCGATAAGACCGTCTCTGCCCACATCTCTCTACCCGGGTACCGTGAAATTCCCCAGTTGCGAAATTAAAGGTACTCGCCTTACACGGCAACATATAGCTCCCCCCCGCCCCCACTTGGTCGTCGTCATCTGTAGTGGTGGTAAGCTGAAGCAGTAATTTGGGGAAAGAACTACTCAACTCTCAAATTCACTAACATCAAATTACATACGCCTCTATCGTAAACAACGTTTTTAATTGTGAGCAAGGTTTAAGAATTGTCTGATCGGAGTTTTTACCGTCAAGAAAGTTCTACAAAACAAGCAATTGTAAAAGGAAGATGGCCAACGTTCCTTTTGCAGGATTTATTAAAAATTTAACAATACGCCTATTTACCGAGGTGTAAAAAATAAGACAAATGCATTTATCCTGTAGCTGAAAAGTAGATAAAAGCGTTACTATCTTCGTTTCGTAATGAAATATACTTATTTTCTCTTCACGCAACGAATTCATACATGCTGGACGCCGCTATAGAGTTATATAAAATGAGCGATGTCAAGCTAGTCTCCCATCGCAGAATTTCAAAGTCAACTTTAAATAAACAATTTTTCCTCGTTTCGAACCGAATTCGTTGCTGATAATTACCAAATAATTTTGTGCCGCACTAGATCGCGCAGTATTCGGAAAAATCGAACCGGGAACGAGTTAACTTGATTATAGCTTTCCCGGAAATTGAACATTTTTGAAAAATGTAGGTGAATGTAGGTGAATACATCCTGTTTGTTAAAATGGTATAATAAAATAAACTTTAATAACAAACAATATAGATCAATAAATTAGATGAATACCTATTTAGAAACGTTTTCGGGCATAACCCATCATCAGCTAACACTAACTTAAAGGAAACTTAAAACATTTTTGAAAAACAACCGCGGGTTTGCACCAAATTGTACTGATGGTTAAAACTTTTTAACGCTTAAAACCGTGACGTGAAGTATTGATAAACATTGAGTTGGATGATTGACGATAGCCTCCTTCCCGAAAAATAAAAGAGAAGTGGTGTCTAGGCACCCGGTAGGAAAGAAGTTCCTTTCACCACTTTTTGGTAGATATACATATATCAAAGTATGAAGTCATTCATAAAGTACACGATAAAAAAAATGACACACAATATATGTAAATCCCGTTTGAATTAAAACAAAAACAATAAATAAATCTTCAGACTTGTTGAAGTGCGCTAACGTCGCACAAAAAAACCGCGCCAATTTTCAAATTAAATAAAATGTACACGTGCTTAGAATTGAGCTTGTACAGCTGACCGTGTACGATGCTTGCTGCTCGAATCTTGATACTCTCTCGCACGAACGTACATAGTAGAAAGAGACAGTGAGAAAGAGAGCGAGAATGAAAGTCGCCTGCCGAACGACGCATAACGCGATTTTCGCTATCTCGCCTTTTCTACCAGTTTACTCCTACCGACAAACTGCGTAAAAGAACTTCGTTCCAAAAATTGAAGATTTCTAAAAAAAAAACCATTGTATCCAAAATTGACAATAGTTTTGTGCTGAATTGTTTGATAATAAAAAAAAAGACTGCGCCTCACTTTTACCAGAAGTTTTTCCAAAAAAATGTTATAAAAAGAATCTCCAAAATTTTAAAATTCTAAGCTATCGTATCCGAAAGTTGTCATCTTTTCATGTCGAATTGTTCTGCCCATATCATACACATCTCGCGTGTCTACGTTTTCTAATCTACCAAAAAATGTTGAGTAGAGTACTCTGCTAATAGCGTTACTTTTTCCTAAAATAAGATTACGATAATTAAGACTTCGCTGAATTCTACTCGTATGAATTACAAAGCGACGTCGTGTTTACGCTAATAATTCCATTGACATATTGCATGCATCTCGTCGATACTATTTGTTTTTTGTAATTTTGTGTAATTAATTTTTTTTTTTCGAAAGATTTTTCAGTGTAAATTTACTGAATCGGTAATTGTTTCCGTTGAATATTTTTATTTTCTCTCATGTTCATAATTTGCGGGTCAAACAGGTACAATCTACACACAGCTCGCGCTCAACTTTTTCCTTATACGACACGATTAAATACATGTATTACTACTATTTAATCAATTTCCAAATGAGCCCGTACAAGAGCAAGTTCTTCTTCATTTAGACTCGAAGTCAGGGAGTGAAGAAGGACTACTTTTATTTTTATTCAGTAGATAATGAAAAAAAGATAGCGCGATAGCCTAGTGGTTAAGATGCTTGGCTACCAAACCAGAGGTATCACGGGTTTTCGGGAGTTTGTCTCGTTCCGGATCCAAGTTACTTTCATGTGTATTCTGCCTGAAATAATTCGGTACCCCAGAGAAATCTGGTAAATTAAAGGCGGCCCGCGAGAAAGGAACTGGCACCGGTATTCCCATCAGATCCATTGGGCTTAGTATACCGTGTAAAGCTTAATTACACAATCCATGATACTCTGCCAAGGATACATGGGACATACTTTACTTTTAGATAATAATAATAAGAAAAAAGTAAAATAAAAAAAAACAAAACAAACATTGCTGACGTCGAAGGGGAAGCCCTAGAAAGTTCATATGTCTTCTACGGAACTTTCGGACGACGTCTGTAATGAGCCTCTTGGACTGATTACAAGACAGTTTGATGAAAGAAACCGAAAAAAAAAAAAAAAAAAAACGAAATAATTTCAATTGGGAACGTGAAACAAAAATTACGAATTCTATTATTATAGCGACGACGATTAAACTGTTTTTGAGTGAAAACATGTCACCGTGCCATTTGAAATTCCTAATCGAAATAAATCGTCTACGAATCTTCAGAGCAATTAACCTTCGATTACTTTTAGATCGTTTCGATCTACAAGTGAATCCTTCAAAACTGCCAAAATATTTATGTTTACATAATACTAAATTCGAAACAAAGAAACCTCATTTTTCTAGGCGCAAGGGGGATATTAAAAAATAAATAATTTGCTGGTGGTAAATAAAAGCAAATTCATAATGTATAAGCCAGAAACATTGTTACAAATTATCATATACATATATCTGAATTGCAAATTTTTACAAAAAAATAAAATTTAACAAAAGTGCACGAGTCGCGCTAATTTGTTATAATATTTCTGACTTATAAATTTTTAATTCTTTCATTTTAGATTTAATCGATCTACCAAGTGAAATAGAAAATTAACATTTCGCGATGAAATAAATTTATTTACGATATTTACGTAACGATTTTAAATATAATGTAAATTAATTATGAAAAATTAGCAACTTTCTCATTACGTTTATATTACTGTTTTATTTTAAAATATTTGTGAAACCCGCGAATATAATCTGATTCACCTGTAAGTTTAAAATAAATCCAAGCAAGGCTCGGTCGTCAGATGCAATGCATATGTATATAACTGCGTTCTTGGAAACGGTTCTAACGATTTTGATAGGGTTCACGAATTAGTGGCTATTAAGGGTTTAGAATAATCGATTAGTCGAAGACTTATCGTTGCGAAAATTATACGAAACGAACAATCTTAAAAGGGAGGCGATAAATGTCCGATCATCTTATTTTTAGGGTTTATTAAAAAGCAAGCAAAACGTTTATTTACACCGTGTTGTAAAAAATAATAAATTTATTTACCACGGTAATTGAACATAGATAAAGGTATAATGTTCGTGGTGAAATATATTTTTATATTTACGCTTTACACAACGGATTTAAATATCATGCCAATTGAAATATACAGCACATCATGATAGAGTTGGAAGATGGTAATTGTAGTAATATTTCTGGTTTATAAATTTTGTTTTAATTGTTTTTAAGTCGAGAATACTTAAACATAAAAACGAATAATGTCTATAGAAAAATGTAGCATTCATGTCGTGTGCGTATTATTATTGCTAAATACTTGACTGATTGATTTGTAAGTTCGGAGTGTAGATTTGACTCAGTAACCCCAAGTATGTAATTAAATTAGCAATTATTATATATACATGCGCAATTATTTCTGGAAATGGGCCAAATAATTTTCAAAAAAATTAGCGATTCGGCCGGTTGTAAGGTCTAAAAATCGATTATCCGAGAGAATGAAAGTGTTCGCCTTAGTAATTAAGCTTGCATTTTAGATATAATGAAAAGTAAATAAAAAATAATTCGCTTATTTCCTATGTTAAATATAAAATTGAAATTCTAATTTATTTGCGATTTACGGTGGTGCGATATTAAATATTACAAAAACTAAAATACACTTCCAAAATTGAAATATAAGATATCGTATACAATTGTAACTGTCGCATAATGCGCGTATTATTTTTATATTTTTATATGTTGTTAGAACTCATGAATACTTTAATTAATCTGCATGTCTGGAATAAATTCTAGCAAATCTCAGGTACTGTAATATATATGTTCATTTATACATTTGTGTGTGTGTGTGTATATATATATATATATATATGTATTCGATCCTTCAACCCAGCCGTAGTGATTCTCCCTGAATTCTCAGATGACAGCCTTCTATAATTCTTATGGAACTTTTCTGATATTTTTTCCGATATTTTATTTGCAGCTTTACATATGTATTTTTCAAAAGTTGGGTTCTTAAGTTCTAAAATTTTCGGAATTCCACATGTTTTTGTATATTCTAATGTCAAAAATACGTGGACTGAAAATAAATTAACTTTCCAGCTACTGCAGATCTCGATGCGGACTTTTAGCCGACTTTTTGTCCCGCAGATCTGTAGGCGTAAAGTCGAGATTCTCTTTTTCGAATCGTATTTATTGAAAAGGTGTGCTATGAATGTTTTTTTTTTCTAACATAAGAATCTTACGGTTATTGCGGAGTATGTATAAAATTAATATTTAGATATTATTCGGAAGCCTGGAAAAATACTAGGAATGATATATCAACAAATGCCATCCGACAGAGATATCTTCCCGAGTTTCTGCCTATTCTAATTGACAGGATAAAGTAATTGTAAAAGTCCTATACACTGTGTTTCATAATATACCAAGAGTCTAACGAAACTAATGAAATCGTATGTTACATTCATTTTCGGGTAATATTTATTTGGCGTCTTCCGTAATTTAATTAATAAACTGAAACCAGCGTTCGTCTAGCATATTTCTCTTTTTCCTTCCGATAAACTTTTTATTATTTTTGTTTACTTTCCACTACGAAGCTTTGCCACTATTGGTTGCTTCGTTCACTCGACCGCCCCCACACTCTTGACTATTGTAATAGAGAGAAATTCTTACTGGTGTGTCGTAATTACGGGAGGAGAATACGCTATTTAAAATAGGAGAACAAATTTCACTTCGTATTCACGATGAAAATACATTTCAAATATAGTCGGAGAAATAAATTAAAATTGAGAATTTAAATTTGTTGATTAAAAATCAAAATCAAACTAATTACATTATTTCTGGCTATTAAGTTAAAACTGAAATTGTTATATTATGGAAAATTTCAAAACTTTTCCACATAGTTAAGATCAAAAAAAGGGAAACAAACGATGAACCGGCTATAAATAAGTATCGATAAATAATAAACCAACATTTTTGCCTAACTTGCATTGTACGCGCGGGAGGACACTCTTTGATATTACTACGCCTTTGTTAACATCATTTTTAAAGAATAAAAAAAAAAAAAAATGAAATACGAAAAGAAAGACCTGTACAAATAGATATTTTCCACAGTACAATGAACACGTAACAACAAGATCTCGATTTAGTCTTATGAGCCTACCCGATATTCCGATAGTTAGAACGAACTTCGCATAAAACGACGTTCGTTCGTTACATTACCTAGTGAAATATAAACAACGAAAAAATACGTCCGATTTTTATTATCAATATTTGGTCGATGTCCTTCTGATTGGACTTGCAATAAAATTAATGATTATCACCTGGCCGGTGAAATTTGGACTTTCGCCCGGTGTTTATTGCGGTATTCGCCGTTACTTTGATTTGATACTAATGGGGACAAACATTCAACGAGAGGAGTCTCGAATAGCCTTCCTACGGCACTTTGGATTATTTCTGCGTCATTGCCGCCCCGGAATAACTATTCCATTAAGACAGAAAACGGTAAACAAGTCGGAAATAATAAAATATTTTACGAAAGAAGGAAACCACATTGTGTGAAAGCGGATCTGGTGGTTGTGCGAATATCACTTTTAAAGTGGTGCATTTTAATATGTCGAAAGTGTATAAACTCATTAGGAGGAAAACGAAGTGGACAAATACGACGATTATAATCCTACCGAAGAAATCAACAAACATTTCGAGAATATGCAAATTTCATCGCTGGACGTTAGCAAAATAGGTTTTAATTTTCGCTTTCGATCAAGAAAGTTATAATCATACAAGTCGCCTCTGTTATTCGAAATATTTAAAATCATCGTCTTTTATTTATTCATTTATAATCTTCTGACATATGGGCAACAGGCTAAAATGACAACAGCAACTGTATGATAAATCGTAAACTGAACTGAATGAAATAAGATAGTATATCGGGATCGTTACATATTTTGAGATGTATTCGTTAATGAGTAATAAATCAGTATTTTTGAAAGAAAGGTTTTGAAGTATATTAAATGGAATAAAAAATCACGCCTTCACAGCGGATCGTAAAATTGAAAATTCACTAATATTTCTTATATTCCGTAAGATTTAGCCGATAAATCAGATTCTTTTTTGTTATATAATTACAGAAAAAATCCCCCCCCCCGGGGGGGGGGGATTAGTAATTTTTTTTAATCCTGTAGATAGTACATTTTATTTTATATGGTTAATAAGTGATACCGATCAAACTTTTACGATGTAGCATGATAAATATCTAAGAAATTTTTATCAAACTTTCTCAAGTAAATGTAGATATTGTAATCTGTACGCGTCGCAAATAAATCTAAATGAGCACATACTAATGCATAATGTAGGATTTTTATTCTTTCTTTTCTTTTTTGTAGTAATCAGTTTCTAAACGTAGGTGATTTCGAGCATTCTCATAGGCGTGCTAGACCATTGTCATGCGCAATATGAGTATATAAGATAGTACTACACTTGAAACTGATATTGCGATTGTTTGATTTATCGCAATATACAAATGCAGTGTCCTATTTATGTTTACCTACCACACATCAATTAGCGCGTGTATATGTATATGGCGGTGTACATGTTTGCCATTGCCTTCCATATGAGATTCTATTAGCGGTGGTTCGTTTAATTATTTATTTTGTAATTTCCGTCGTTGCGCGCCTAGGACTAGATTCGAGACTTTTGTAACGAAAGTCGAGTGCTCTGGTAACTTTCCAATTATAGAAAACCCGATATGATCGATAAGCGCTATTGACTGGTACGTGCGCCTAAATCGTTTATTATTTCAACTGGTTGTATTACAGGATTGTTAATGCCTTTATTAGAACAGTAATATATCACGAATATGGGGGACTATGTTCTGAAAAAATGTCGGTGATTGTTTCGAGTGTTTTTAAATTGATTTCCGATTAAGTTGATATAAATAACGTTAACTTTAATTTGAAAAATTATCAGAAATAATTATAAACAATTAATTATACCTATATGAAATTTAACAGTAGTTTTTATAGCGAATGTTACGACCGAGCATTTATCTAAATCAAGAGCTAGAGAGTTTCTTCATAGATCCCATATCGATGATTTATACGATTTTGTAATAATTTACGGTCATTAATAATAATATCGGTTTCGTGATAATTTTAATGTCAACTGCAACGAATAAAACTTTACTATTTATTGCGAATTAATATAGCCTTTACAAAGATTAAAAATAATATTTTGGGCCCAAGTTGTGAAACACGACAAGATATACGTAATTGTATTATATAGGAAACATATAAAGCTTACGCTGGGATAAACAGTGATTTAAAATTCTCACCAAGCTCTGGCCCAAAACGTGATCTTAAGGCGTTCATTTAGATTAAAATTATTTATATCATCCGTTTCTGTGCTTATTCTGTATAAATGAAAATATTACGCATAACCAGAAACATTAACAAGTTAAAAAATTAACCAACGTGTTCCGCAATTTGTCATTGCTACGTATTCACGCTATACGTAATACTATGAATACTATATAGTTTGTCACTTGGAAAACATTTAGATTTTTCTTCGCTCCTTCGAGGGTTATACAGGAAAAATTCTCGCCTGCTGACAAGGCTGGTGCAGATTGCATTAATTCTCCAATCGTATTCGCTGACGAAGGGGTTTGGTCCGTGATATTTTCCTCCACTTTATTCGTCCATCAACTTTCCGCCTTGTATTATCAGCTTCTCTAGCTGATATTTTTCTCTTCTCAATGTACTCCCCCTACCCTGCACACACACACACACACACACACAGGTAATTCCTTTTTTCATCTTTCCAATATAATTATTGTTCTCTCAACTTCAGGGTTGCGTTTTGACGGGAAACGTCATGGAATTAAACATAATCTATTCTTGCATCTCACAATGGGCAGCCTAATGAATTTTACTAAAAATGCGGCATAGTAGTGGGCACTTGGCAGTCACGGAGTAGCGGTTGTTTTTGCCGATAAATCTCCGAATTTTAATTTATAACGAAGGGTGAGACTGCGTCCTGCGAAAGAAATGTAATTTCGAACGCGGCTAATGGGGAAACGCTCTTTGCTCGACATAATACATCTTTCGCGCGATTATCCTTCAAATTGGCAGTTTCGATGAAGTCACGTCCGACTCTGATTTTTATTCGTAATAGACGGTATTTCGTAATGGGATACATATACGTGTGTTCCGAAAAAATATGACTAATTTTACGAATAAATTATAGCACGTTATCATTCGGTGACTTTACGCTCTTTATAAGAATACAAAACAGTCAATGTTAACGGCTCTGGTGCAGCGAAGGTGAGTCGATATTACGTTAGCCACTCTGCTCGACTTAGACTCGGACCAGTTTCGCGTTTATCCCGACTGATCATCATCTCCGGTCGCAGTCGTCAGCCACCGTCTTTCATAATCATCCTGTTTTGCTCGCTCTAGCGCTGCTCCGTAAAAAGTATCTCGCGCGCAGTCACATCCGCATCCTTATCTTCTGAGAAGGAGTTGAAATTCCTTCCGGCCAATGCGCAACATCGATGGTCCGCTTCCGAGGAAGCCACCGCCGGAATTTGCAGATCAGCGTGTGATATGAGAACCTTGACCCAATCCTCCGGCTCCGATCTCGTTCCCTGTTCCGCTAAACTATCGATCGTAAATCATATCGAATATATTTTGTCTTTCGCATTTAACCATTTCCGGAAACAATTTTTATACAACGACGACGACGACGACGACGACTAGGGCGATGGCGGCGGCGGCAGCAGCTGCGACGACCTTCTTTGCACTATAAGCTCTTGAACGTAAACACAGATAATTATCTTAATTGGATTTATTTGTATACGATTAATTAGAAAAACATCGAAAGGTACTTTTTTTTTTCCATTACCTTGATCGCAATAATGTTTCGAAACGTTTTTCAACTTATCGCATTTGCTGTCTCGCACATTTACATATAATATATATATATATATATATACATATACTATACATACATATATATTTCCCCATAATAATAATATTATTGCATACATATGCACGCGTATATATTAAAAATAATAAAATGTGAAAATGTATAAAAATACGGCAGAAGATTGTAAAGGTTAACTACCGACGACGTCGTAGGAGGAATCTCCGACTGATGTAACTTAATTATCTTTCCGAAGTAAATATCACGATGCGCGATAAGAATGCACTCGTGTAATCTCGACCGCGGAAGAATTTCAACATCTTTTACTAATTTCAAGGAGGTCGGAATGTAAAAGTGTCCCCATTAGGCGCGGAGAATCTCGAGACTGCACGACAGAAGCATTTTCGTATAATTCCACTTCGGGCTTTCAACGAGAGACACACTGTCTCCTCGGCAATAATCTAAATTAGATGTAAATAACGTTCGAAACCAAACGACGGAAATCGATTAAGCCGCAATATTGTCGGGATTATTACCTTCAGATTTCCGCTAAAAATCAATTAGCAAATTAACGGAACCCGAATGTTTTCTTTGGTCCAATTAAAATTAAACCATCCTCCGAATCGTCGAAACCCTTTAAAGCTGTATTTTGACGAAAATGGTAGATTCCCTAAATTTAATAGCTATCGAAAACACGAATGGATATGCTACTGAACCAGATGAAATTACTCAGTCTCTCGGGTTAGAAAAGAGAAAAACTAGCGAGTACCGTTAACCGGATTTTGCGATATCACGAAACCTCGAAAACCCGATGATAATGGCGCCTAGAAGGAATATGAGCAAAAAAGATGAGAGCTGAAAGGAGATGAGAAGAAACGATTCAGCTGCAGTTGCCGGTGGTTGACAGAACGGTATCGGGAAAACCTGAGAAACAATAGAAGAGAGAACGTTAATAGTATGGGCCGACAAAGTTGCACCATGGAATAGTATGGTTTTCCGACAAACGTTCTTTTGTAAATTGAAGGCGCAGTTGTAAAAAACGACCATGGTATCGAGCCTGAGCATTATGACATACTTCTTTCCGGTTGAGGACCGAACGACGCTCATTATTTCACGAAGACTGCGAGTTTTTTCGTTAATAGACTATGTTGTTAAAGATGGCTTATTTTTGCACGTTCGTTAATGGCGTTCGGAGATATCACGGTGAAAGCGACACAAGCTCATTTCCGATTTAAACGCGATTTTGAAAATTGCATGTGGAAGAAATAATATGCTGCTACGAGCATGTCCAAAGCGGTAAAACAGATCCTGAGCGGTACTGTGACCTCGCGAATGAACCAACGAAGAATGTAGGAAACACGAGTAACGGTACGCGATTTTTCGAGTGCACGAAGTGTTATGTAACGATCGAGGAATAATATAGAGTTGGACAGCTGATATTTCATATGTACACATATATATACGAGTTTTAGCGCATTTAAAATTGTTAACGCGAAAATAAATAAAAGTGATCAGAATCACCGTTGAAATTAAAGAATTTTACCGACGAAATACAATAACGAATTGGAGGATTATTTGAAGAAAGGGAAGTATCGTGATACGATACCGTTCGTGTATTTTAACAGTGATTTTCGAGAACGATAATCTACGCAGACCAGCTTTCTAATTTTTCGAACCACTAAGGGGAGAATTTTCACGGGTGGAACCAAGCGGTATGCTGTTAGATCATCAATGAAGAGCGGAACTGTGGAAATTCGCCGTATAATCTTAACAAACAGTATATGAATAGAATTATTAGAGAACCAATTAGTGACATGGTTTAGGTTAAGTTTTTTTAAACACATTCCGGCATAGAAAAGATTTACAAAATTCGTTAATGTAGAAGTGTGATAAAAATTGGATTTACCACATTTCACTGCCAGCAATATTTTATCGGCAGTGTTGAATGATACCACGGCGGTATCAACGAGCATATCAATTATTTCGACGGTTGATTTGCGGTAGGTTACTATTCGCAGGGACACCTTCGGTGAGTAATTGACTAATACTTTGGCTCAGGTTCCCGACGTTGTCTCGCTTCTGTTTTAAGAAAAGTATACATTCTAGCCATTCCTCGTGTAAAAGAATTGCATTTCAAGTTTTAAATCGCTCCTTCTACGTATCCCGAGCCAAAATCCTTTATTCTTAAAGTTTCCTTTTCCCCGCCATTGTGCCGTTCGCTTTCTTCTTGCTATACTGTCTTTCCTCTTCGTGTTTCTTCTGCTTATTCTTTAATCCGGTAATACAAAATTATCCACGATCCCCATACCGTGTATTTTTCGTGCTTTCATTAAACATTCTTTTCGTATTCATGTTAAAGCTTAGACTTCTTGCTCCCCCTCCTGTTTGTTTTTGCTCTAATAGATTTTTTTCTATGTTAGCAATGGAGTATCTGATTTCTGAGCGGAGGTCGCCGACGAAAAAAATCAAAAATGAAATGTAGCGTAAATCACCAGGAAAATATGACAGACAATTCTGTAAAACTGTTCTTCCGGAAATAAAGCCTTTTTTTTTTTTCTTTTTTGATGGAGGGATTTATATTAGACATAACTTTTAATTCTTTTTCACACTTCTTCTGTTTAATAGTGTATATTCATGTCTATAATCTGTTTAATAGTGTACATTCATGTTTATAATCTGTTTTGATAGTGTGTATTCGTGTCTATAAATATACAATCGAAAAAATTATCGGTTAAACAAAAGTTATTCAAATTCGAGAGATCAATTTAAAAATTTGTAAAAAAACAGATTCACGCTCATTATAACGCTACCGTCGGAGGGGTCTTTCGGGGAAAAGTAGTCGTCAACGGAACGTGCTCGCAGGGAAATGCTTGTGTCGTAGTTGTCAGCAAATAATTTTCTACTTATATAAGAGTGTTGGAGCTTCGGAACTATATTTTCCGAATAATAGGGCATTTTAAAATTTCTTTTAAATTATAAACTGGAAAAGTCGAAAAATTATCTATTCAAGAATGCGGATAGGGGTTTCGAACTAAAACTGTTTGCACGCAATTGAACTTCTACGAAACATGTTTCAAGCGGACTAACCGAAATTCTATACGATTATTAATTTGCATAAAACAATTCAACATATTTTTCGATGACTCGTTTTGTTGACGTCCTTACCGGTGTATTTTAAGGAATACCCAATTTTAACTGAATGATGTAACTGTTTATTTAGTAGTTGTTCAAATATGTGTTTCGATGAACGGATCTAAGAATTGTCCACATCATAATCGTCCGGTTGCTTTTAAGGAAATAAATTAAAATAATAATTAACATTAATTTTATAGTCGAACAAAAAAAAAATATTTAATTAAATTTTAAAGTTGTGTACGTTGACGAATGATTGAATGTTTTCAATGTTTTCGACAAGCACGATAAAGCGGACGTAAAAAGAGACAAGGGTATGGTTCAAAAAAAAAAAAAAAAAAGGGTAAAAAACCGAGTTTTTGGTGTTTTAAAAATTAATTAAAGGCAGACGACCGTAAAGCTCCAACAAGGGCCAAAAAAGGCAGGCATATAAACAAAAAAATGGAGTATAATTCCGAATTAAAGAAAATATCCAAAACAAAGAGGAAAAAATCTGAGAAATAACATAATAAAAATATAACAGGGAGCATACGAATATTTAAAGTGGAGCCGTGGGTGTAACGAAAGAAATTCTAGACGTAACTAAAGAAAGAAACCAGATGAAAAGAAACAATGGTTACAGCGAAACAAACTAACTAACAAAAAAAATAACAAGAATGTACAAACAAGCAAAAAAAATCATATGCCATTTGCCGAAAATTAAAAACAATAAAAAGAACATTTACAGGCAAGCAAAAAGGACAATCATCAAAGATTAAAAAAAAGGCAATTTATTAATAACTATTAAGGTACAAAAAAATTTTAAAGTGCTCCACACGAATAAGACAAAGCTGAAAGAAATGAAAATGAGGTTACGGAGAACGACGGAGTGAGAGAAAGAAAAGCTAATGAAATGCTGCATAAAATAAAAGGAAAAAAAAATCACCGACACGAAATATGTACAAAATAAAAATAGAATGATCAGCCATATGCTGAAATAGAATGATTTCATAACCGAACTAATGGAAGAAAAAATACCGGGCATGTAGGCTAGAAGAAGACCTAGAGAAATAAACATCAGCAATATAAACATAGTATTAACGATTATGCGGAATTAAAGAGAATCAGTGCTAGAAAGATAATTATAATTGATAAATAGTCGCGACTACTCGAATAAGAACGAATTAAGTTGCCCTTCTACATCCTATCGGAACTTTGTTTTATGATGGAGGCAACCTTTTTTTGAAAAAAACTAAATTTCATTTTTTTTGAGCATTATGAAATTCAAAAATTTTTCCTTCTTCTTCTGGCTAAATCCACTTAATAATTCAGATTAAACACGTTCCGATACGCTCGAAACAGTTTCAAACTAATCTTGCACACTGAAACCCGGAAATTATCCGACATGTAAGACTTTAATAACCGTAAACTTCTTGTCAGGTCAAACGTGAATTTAATTAATGACACTACTAGCAAGCCAGCGTAAGCCTATGCAAAGAATTGCCACATATGCCTTGCGTCCAAAAATCGCTTCGTACAGCAGCAAGGCCGTACCAAAAATTGCTGCGATGAGATATCGCAACGCACTCTAAGATGTGTAACAGCGTGCAAGGAATAATTTAAAACGTTCGACAACGCAATTAATATCGATGCGGAAAAAATCATCAAATTATTATTCCTCCGGACTGAATGAAACAGGAGGCTGTTTTCCCGCAACATGTCGGTGTTTTTCTAATGGAATTTAATTAATATAAATATCCGGCGCAGCTGTAATTTTTTCAAGCCGGCGCGACTAATTTACGTGCTAGACTAAATAGCTGATCTACCGAAAGCATTATGCGCAATCCCTCAAAACGAAAAGAGAAACGACCAATTTGGTAAAATTAATGACGGAATAAAATGGGAATTTATCACAAACTGTTATTTTGAATTACTTTGAACACAAGATTGTCTCGTTCCGTTTTAGAGCACTTACCTGCGTGCGAATAATCGTAATGATTATTCCTAAAAAAAAAAAGGGAATTAGATAAAACTAAAGAGTTGCCGAATTGAAAATGATGCATCTCTAAATCGCATTAAAAAGCTCCTTAAGCGCTCGAACAGAATCGTTCGCTTACTGGAAGGTGAAAATTACAAAAATCCTTCAAGAATACACGTAGTATTCCCAGAAAAATCATTTAAGAATTCGTAACTCGCTATTCAATAATTCATTAAATACCGCGTTATTAACAAAAATGAACAGTCATTTCGAGTTTGTAGAAATCGAAAAAAACAAAATACTCGTACATAAAGGAAAACTGAAAATGATATAACCGATGAGTGGCGAGTTAATGATTTTTTAAATCATTTTGCATATGGTTACTTTTTAAGATTTTCCTTTTTTTTGTATATTTCTCTAAGTGATAATTATACCATTTCACGTTGAATTAGTATTTCAAAAAGCCTATTTTTGACTTCGAAAAAAAATTAATACAGCTATTATTCACGACCACTACCCAATTTTTCATGCTAAGTCGCGTAGAATGCTTCTTAGGCTCAAGACACGTTATTCTTTCAAAAGCTCATTAAAAAGTGCTATAAATAACGTAAGTTCCATACCCTTAGCAGGGCACCGCGGACCGTGAAGTTATGCTATATAATCATTTCAAATGAAAGCCATAATAAACCCCTGAAAATGACAAAAACCACCGGTTGGCTCCAAAACTCAACTATGCATCTAATCAAGTTACCAACAGCTAAATTATGTTATTCCCCGGGCCTGGGATATGTGGTCGACGAAATAACCTATACTTCGAACCTCTGCGCCGTTTCCGATCTAAACGCTTTCCTTTAAAATTGTACATCTATCTACCAAGCAAATTTCCCAGAAGAAATTAAACCTTCAACCGGGACAGCCGTCTAAGAGAGTATAAGTCGAAAAATGTTTTAACACCATAAACTGACTCGAGCGAAGCCTCATCTCTCATAACCATTTGCTCGAATTCGGTCTGTCTTTCCATCCGTTAATCTCATTCTTTAAAACTGTCAGTTTCCGCCGAATCATTGTCTAAAATCTCATCGAACAGCCGACCTCTTATCTCGCCTCCTAATCAGCAACAATTTCTTCTTCAAATACTCTAACGGCAGGATGAATAATAATGACACTCCTTCCGCACGTAGGGTGTTGCCGTTTTCGATATGGCCATAGTCTTTGGCAGTCTTCCTTAAGTGTCTGTCAGGCTTTTGGGCGTTGCTAATACAGAAGCGACCAAGATGGATGACGGATTCCATCCTTTCCTCCCACATCGGTCGTTGTCGTAAGCACTGTTAACATAAACGTTTTCCAATTTTCACTTTCTTTTTCGCTAAAATATTAAAGATACGACACGCACGAATTACAAGCTCCTTATATTGTAATTGAACACTTTAAAAGATAAACCGTAATGAAACGGCCATGAGCAGTTTTTCTTACTGTATGGTTGAAGTCACGCTGTTCTAGTATCGCTCTTGTTCGCTTTTTTCGAAATTTTATGCCTGAAAAATTATTACGCGCGATTAATACCGGAACAACCTTCTCCTTATTTTCGGTGATCCACGAATATAAATGTGTGCAAATAATATCCTTGTTCAGGTTAAGAAATTCTGCTATAGCGCGAATATCAAAACGATTCACGACGTGACGAAAAGCGATTGGTTTGTACTGCTTGTTGAAAGTACGCTAATATAAATTATAATCTTTACCCCGTGCAATATTTCGGGGGGAAAGTACTATATATGAGCCGTTTTATTATTTCATATATTAATTACAACGTAATTCTTAGGCTCCCCCCCGTTCGAAAAAATGTCCCAGAAAAATGTTCCAATTTTATGTAACGCAAAATGTCCCAATTTTATGTAACGTTTGTTATATTTTATAGGATTTTTGTTATTGTCATTTAAAAAATGTCACAATTTTATGTAATGAAATATTTAACGAAAAATGTAACGAAAAAATGTCTTAATTTTATATAATGAAATTTAAATGTTAGAACATGATTTTTGTGGTTATGTTATTTTTTTTTGTGTTGACGCCAGTAAGGATTACGTTGTAAATTTTGATCATTTTATACAAAGTATAGAAGAGAAAGAGACAGAAATGAAAGCAAGAGGGTTCAAGGGACACAGCCCCTTGCGAGGCCAAAATGGCCGAGTTTATATTATATATATATATATATATAACTAGGCCATTTTGGCCTCGCAAGCTCCTCTTGTTTACGTTTTTTCCTCTTTCTCTTCTATACCTTGTATAAAATGATCAAAATTTACAAAGGAATTCTAAATCGATTTACATGAATATAATAACATAATCACAGAAGTCCTTTAAAATATAACAAACGTTACATAAAATTGGGACATTTTTTTCAGACATTTTTTCTAATGGGGGGTAGCCTAGGAATAACGTTGTAATTAATATATATATACATATATATATATATATATGTATATATTATTGATCAACCTAATTGTAAAAAGGAGTTTCTTAACTTAAGCTGATGATGTAATAGCTTTTGAAGACATATTAGAATGATAGTCTGCTAAAAAATAGAAAACAAATTAAAACATCTAGGAGAATAGTTTAGGAACGAAAATTTTGAATTCGATGCTGAAGACACCAGTATTTTCATCTAAAAAAATAAATAAATAAGAAAACGGCCAAAATAAAATTCACGTAGTAAGAATTAAAATATTACATGAAGTCACTTGTAGTAAAAGAGATACCAAGTACAAAGAAAATTCTCAATATTTTATGCCCCCGCAGTAAAAAAAGAAAAAAAAAAAAAGATCTCGGACCTCTATTTAAAATCGGAAAAGAGTTCTCACAATTAAATAGACGAATTAACAACAAACGTTAAAGTGAGTTCCACATTTTTGGCGAGGCGCCTGGAATTGCGAAGTAAAGATTCACAATGTACTAAGCAGATAGTACTGTTGAGAGAAAAGAAGCAACTCCTTAAAAAAACACGGGCTGTATTACTCTATAATGTGTCTATTACTGGTGTAAAATAATAAATAATAAAATAATAAAATAAAAAATAAATACAAATTATCGAAAACGCGGTGCGAGTGAGGATGGGCTCGTGATTAAAATCCTGTTTGTCGTTTGGGGGGTAAATGCATCATTAAGCGGTCACTGGAGAGATGCCCATCCGTAAATTAAATGAACGGTGATTGGCCGAAGCGAAAACAAAAGAAGAAAGGCTCTTATAGACATGAGCGAAAATATGGCAAAACAATTAAGTGGGCCAATCTCTACCACCAGTAAAGAAAGCAGTTAATTTTGAAACGGTCCTCGTATAAAGAAAATCGCGTCCGGAAAGAAGAATAACCTCTGCAGCGCGCGATGGTCGAATCTCCTATCAGATCGGTTACCATATTATTAGTAGTTCCTTTCGCAATAGTAAATTTCATAAAGTTTAATCAGTTTTGATTAACATTCCAAATTCACTTTACCATCAGCAAAGGAATCACCGCCAGATTATTCATCAGGAATCAATATTGTGTTCCTGTGTCATCGCCGACAAACAGTGATACGTACAATTGTTTATTTATATTATTACCATCGTTATTTGTTTGTAATTATTAATTATGTTTTTTAGCTGTCGACCGTCCAAGGAAGATAGGTGTAGGTAAAAAACTTTTCATTGATATACTTCCTCATTAATATCGTTTTAATGATAATAATAAATTAATAAATATTTTTGTCCACGGTAATAAAGAGGCCGTCATGGCATCCCTGCTGACGGCTCTTAAGGAATACGTTAATGTTTCATTTGTAATTCCTAATGGGAATCTTAATACGTAAACGCCGAATACGTAAACGTCTCAACTCATAAGTGAATGTGCGATAGGTGGTGCCATAATAAGCGGAAAAAAATGGAATTAGTTAAGATTCACATAAACACGATGTCACTAGATTTTTGCTATAAGTTTAAAATTGCTTCTGTAAATACGTTATAAAATAACACGGTTAGAAATTTAGGTATCAGTCGAGGGTATTAAGATATTGAAGTTCTACAAATTCATTAAATCTAGTTGAAATAAAATCAACATAATTTCATTAAGGTTGATTTTTAAAAGGTAATAATAAACCTACGGATAAGACTGGGTTGGAGATAGGGTTTTTTGATCAGTGCGATTTTAATGAAGCAACTCAACGCTTTTACACAATTCCATCATGGAAATGAATTGTAAGTCAAAGTATCCAGCGCACTTTTCAAAAGCGGTAACAGCTTTGCTTATCGCACGACTGAGAAATTCCGGTGATTACATTAAATTTAGTCAATTCAGACTAATTAGAACGGCGTATTGTTAATATATAGGTGTATATATATAGGTGTATATATATAGGTGTATATATATAGGTGTATATATATAGGTGTACGTTGAATTAAGAAACTTAAACATACCCTATTCAATTCCGGTCGTAATTATAAAGCGTAAAGTACTCGAGTTTCAACTTTAGTAACGAAGTTCGGTAACAAATGCCTCAAATAAAAATAATATTTCAAATTCGTTCGCTAACTACTCTGCATCGAAGCGTTTAAAGTCAGTGTCTACAGTGTACGAAAAAAACATATAACACAATCGGCATTATTTACCGTTACTGGATGACACTGTATTACTGCGAAGCGATTGTCCGACTTCGGTTAAAACGGCGTCATGTCGGTCCTCTGTCGCCATTAAAATGTCTTTTCTTTAAAATGTATCGATTTTTTTGTTCAACTTAATCATTAGCACTAACGCCAGATTTATTCAAGTCATCTAGGGATCATAATTATTGACCAGTAGCTATTTCGTCTTCTCTAGCTCAAACGCGGAAACCCGTATACACCGGGCAGAGTATTTCGACACTAGAATATTTGCTTAACCGCACTGATTTGTATCCAGCAGGTCAAACTAGTAACCTCATTACATATGGCCACAAAAGAACCGAACAGACAGAAAGTGGATATTAAATTGACAGCGATTTTTCCAAATAAACATCATAAATTTAGTTCAATTTTTCATTTTTAGCTACATTTAAGCACGTGTTAGGTTTGTACGATGGCTACTGCTCCCACCAGCTTCTGGTGTAGCAGCGCTTCGATCTAATTTAGGACCATTATTGTTTTGGATTTGAATCAAAGATATTGAGAAAAGTTTATATTCTGAATCTGTTTGTTGGCATAGTGGAAATATTTACAGCTTCCAACTGTACTATGCTATAAGATGGTGGTAAAAACAAAAACTAATTTCTTGCAGTGAAATAAATAAACTTAACTCAAATAAACTAACTCGCTTTTAACATGTTAGCGAATAAGAAGAAACGCGTCTTTCATTAAATGCTACGGAGAGAACGAACGAGTTGCACACGCGGACTTGGCGCGAAAGATTAGCTCAGTTTTTTGAGTTATACAGATGACACTATTAGACGAGCATAAAGAAATTCATTACGCGAAATAACTCCCCGACATCCGTTTATAATCGTTTACATTAGCCTTGCTCATTCCAATTTTCCAGTAGTATTATTTCATCGTTTGCGATCGGTATGTACGTATTAGTAAAATTAAAAAAATTCAGTGTCAAAATTACTCAGGTCACTATATTATTATAATCCGGCAATAATTATATTATGATTTCGAAAAATTACCAAAATGACATTAACGCATAACCTTTGCAAGAGAAGTGTCACAGGTGATTATTGTACTCCCTCAAATCTCATACGTAACACTGCGATCAAATATCACGATTGGATCACGTAAAAAATTGGAAAAACTCACCTTTAAATACTTTTCATCTGCATAATTCATTAGCCTACGTTAAACGTGCTCTCTGAAGTCAAAACCGGACCAAAAGCGCTTTTTCATAACGCCGCTACTATTTATATTGACGTGCTTATCATTAAAAGACTTCATAAAATTACAAAGGCTTATCATTGACAATAAAACTAATTAAATCGTATGGAACAATAAGTTATTACTCATCAGTAGTCATGGTTTCATGCCCTTTAGAAATGGAGGGGAGTGTGTAAGTTTATAAAATTAACATAATACATATATATGAAAAACGAATTTTATTAATGGAAATAAATTATTTAAATCGAAAGAAATTTAAAAGGATAATGAATATTTTATTAATAAATAGCGGGAAATATTTGGATGAATTGTAGTAGGGTAGGAAAGGAGATGTAATATTGCTATTTAATGTTTCGGGTTATTGTTCATTGTTCGCGTTCAATTGCTCTTGACAGTATTTACATTCTAATCGCGTATAATTATCGTAAGTACGGTACAGTGATCGGCTTGCTTATCAGCAAGCCGGTATTTGTTATCTCTGCTTTCTGCGTAAACTACCGTTATGGTCATGCGCTCGCCTATTCTAAACCGTAAATCGGATAACAACCGACAAATCGAAGATGTTGCTGCTTCATCGCATCATTACACACATAATGCTTCCGAAAATCCTGACACAGAAAATGACGGCTCAATGCAAACCGGCGGTGAGTTCGTTCCTTTACCTCCGTTCGCATGCACTAACGGTGATGTGACGAAAAATAATAATACTAACAATTCTAACAATAAAATAAATACAAATACAAAAAAAAACCGATCGTTAGATAAACCGAAATCTGTTTATACCAATGTATTATCTCCTATCCCAACAGAGGAAAATTATTCGCTGCAAGCCTCCATGCAAACTGACAATATTCAAGTAAAAGACCACAGCTGGCAAGAGATCGTAAATAAGAGGAAAAGGCAAAGAGAATACGTTAGAAGTGTTTCCTCGGAGCAAGTAGAGAAAAAGATACTTAAGCAAAATAAAAACAGGTTTGCTTGCTTGGCATCTGATGATTCTAGCGAGAACGAAGATATAGAACCTACACAGCACAAAAAGGAACTAAAACCTCCTGCTATAACAATTTATGGAGTAGTAGATTATACCAAAATGTTGTCAGATATTGCCAGCGTCATCCCAACTGGTGACATACGTTGCAGATCCCTAACAGACAAAAGAGTCGAAATTAAATCAAACAGTATAGACAGTTATCGTACACTAGTTAAATATCTACGTCAGGAAGAAATAGAACATCACACATATCAAATTAAATCTGAAAGAAGCTTTCGGGTAGTAATCCGACACCTACATCACTCGGTAGAAATAAATGATATCAAGACTGCCCTAGAAGAAAATGGACACCAAATTAGGCATATAACTAATATCAAGCATAGGGTAACTAAGCAACCCTTACCATTATTCTTTGTAGACCTCGAACCGCACGAAAACAATTCTGATATATACAAAATTGAAACATTACTTCATATGAAAGTTAAGATAGAATCTCCGCATAAAAAGAATATTATCCCTCAGTGTTTTCGCTGCCAAAGGTATGGCCACACTAAAACCTATTGTAACAGGGCGTATGCATGTATCAAATGTGGTAATAACCATGCATCCACCAATTGTAATAAAAAACGGGACGAAACACCAAAATGTGCCAATTGTCATGGAGATCATCCATCAAATTATAAAGGATGTGCCGTCTATAAAAAGCTGCAAAATATCAGAAATCACCAGCAACATGCAGTAAAAAGTAGAAACAATACATTAGACAAATACGCAAACTCCAGACATTTGCCCCCTTCCGGTCTCCAAGAACATACAGAGACAAATCAAACTGAAGGTCTTAATTCAACACAGCGCTTGACTTATGCGCAAATCGCAGGACAGCGGCATAAACGAGAAATAAATAGAACTTCTGAAGTCAATGACAGTAATAATAATGACATTGCAACAATGCTACATACATTCTTAACTGAAATAAAAACCCTTTTTCTTGAAATGATGCAACAGCAAAATCAGGTGCTTAACAATGTTATACAGACTATTACAACTGCTTTACTTAATAAAAAATGAAGAATTTAAAAATAGTTACCTGGAACACTAACGGTGTTCTTAATCATATCGATGAAATACAAATGTACATTTTGCAAAACAATATTGATGCGCTTCTAATATCTGAAACACATCTCACTAACACAAGATATATTACATTCCCGGGATACAATTCATATTATACAAATCATCCAGATAATACAGCACACGGTGGCACTGGTGTTATAATAAAAAGTAATATAAAACACTATGAACTGAACAAATATAAATTCAATTACCTACAAGCGACCAGTGTAGTAATCACTGAAGGTCCAAATAAAAATATTACTCTCTCAGCAGTATACTGCCCTCCGAGGCATATTATAAAAAAAAAAACATTTTACCGACTTCTTCAGAACTTTAGGTAACAGATACATTGTAGGAGGAGATTTCAATGCGAAAAATATTCACTTTGGGTCAAGACTGACAGTGCCCAGAGGGAAAGAATTAAAATCATCCATGGACGAAACATACAGCATGGTCTATTCATCGGGAACACCTACTTATTGGCCAACCGACCTTAATAAAACACCGGATCTCTTGGACTTCTTCATAATAAAAGGAATTTCATCCCCATTTATTGATGTTAGGACTGACGAAATATTGTCATCAGATCATTCATCGGTTACACTAACAATTAGTCAGCATATAGTTAGAAAAATGCGGAAACCAAAACTCCATAATAAATTCACAGATTGGGATGCATTTCGAGAGCAGCTTGAACGTACAATGAACGTTAAAATACCGCTGAAAACTGCAAAACAAATAGATGAAGCGGTAGAATACTTCATTAAAGTCATACAACGAGCTGCGTGGAAATCCACACCAAAGGAAAGAGGTTATGAGCCTGTTATCTATTATCCAGATAAAATTAAAAAAGCGGTCCAGTTAAAACGGAAACTGAGAAAACAATGGCAATTATCGAGAAACCCTACCCATAAAACAGCATTAAATAAGCAGACGAAGTTTTTAAAGAAATTATTGCAAGATTTAAAAAACAAATCCTTAAAACAAAGGTTAACAAATCTATCGCCCCTGCCGCAACATGACTACTCGTTGTGGAAAATAACAAAAAATCTTAAAAGACCTGTACATGCGGTGCATCCGTTAAGAAAATCAAGTCGAACTTGGGCTAAAACGGACTCAGAAAAAGCAGAAGTCTTTGCAAAACATTTCGCAAACATATTTCAGCCATATCCTGGAAATTCAACGCTGACCCCTGATGCTTACTGTTATGATGTTTCTAAACCAATAAAACTCACATCTCCGGGGGAAATTAATAACTTAGTAAAAACTTTAAATCCGCATAAATCTCCGGGTTATGACTTAATTACGGCACGGATTTTAAAGGAATTGTCCAGAAAAGGTTTTATATTTCTGACATATGTCTTCAATGCGATGCTCCGGCTACGGTATTTTCCGATACAGCTAAAACTGTCACAAATTATCGTCATTAAGAAACCGCTTAAACCACCGACAGAACCGGACTCGTATCGGCCCATCTCCTTGCTGTCCGTAGTCTCTAAGCTTTATGAAAAGCTGTTGCTGAAGCGGTTAATGCCAATTATTAACGACAAAGAGTTAATACCGGAACATCAGTTCGGTTTCAGAGCTAAGCACGGTACAACAGAACAAGTGCACCGCATAGTTAACACTATAGAGGCATCCCTCGAAGGGAAAAAGTACTGTGACGCAGTGTTTTTAGATATAAGCCAGGCTTTTGACAAAGTCTGGCACGACGGTCTGTTACACAAAATAAAACGTCACTTTCCCCATGAAATATATCAATTACTTTGGTCATACTTACACGAAAGATACTTCTTTGTGAAGTATGGAGATGACTCATCAGATATATATCCGATAAAAGCAGGCGTTCCGCAGGGAAGTGTGCTGGGGCCACTACTCTATCTCATATACACGTCAGATATTCCTACGCCCTCCAACGTGCAGGTAGCAACATTTGCTGATGATACCGCGATCTTATGCTCGGATGTATGCCCGGTTAAAGCGCGTAACACCATTCAAGAAGCTGTTACTGAACTCTCATCGTGGTTTAGCCAATGGAAGATTAAAACTAATGAAAGCAAATCAAGGCGAGTAATCTTTACTAACAGAAGAATTGTGCCAACGGAAGATATAATCCTGAATGATGTTCCAGTTCCACAACACACAGATGTAAAATATCTTGGTATGTATCTCGACCAAAGATTAACATGGAAGAAACACATAACAGCAAAACGGATCGAACTAAATGCAAAACTGAAGCAAATGTACTGGCTATTAAACAGAAAATCAGAAATATCTCCTGAAAATAAACTATTAATATACGCTCAAATCCTAAAGCCAATTTGGCGGTACGGTTGCCCCTTATGGGGCTGCTCGAAAAAGAGCAATATAGCGATCATCCAACGGATACAGAATAAAATCCTTCGAATGATAGTCAATGCTCCGTGGTATATCACCAACTTAACACTACATGAAGATCTAAAAATCAAGACCGTGCTAGAAGTAATAACTAATGATGCAAAAAAGTATGCTAGCAGACTGGAGATACATCCAAATTACTTAGCGATCGTATTGTTGGATAATTCGATGGAAGTTCGGCGGCTTGACAGAGTCAAGCCGATGGACTTAGCCTAACAAAAAGGAAAAGTAATCTTCTGCACCTATCGCTGGATAGAGTGCTACTCAATGTTACGCTCTAATACTAAAATTGCCAGATAGCTGTTATCAGCTAGGAGCAATTTGGCACAAAAAAAAAAAAAAAAAAAAAAAAAAAAAAAAAAAAATACTTTTGAAATGTGAACATATAAAAGAATGAACAGGACAAGTTGGATAAAGAAGATCAAGAACAAGGAGGTCTTAAGGAGAATGGGACTGAGAAATTATATTTTGATATCAACGATTAAAGGAAATAAACGGCGCTTCCTTCAAAATAAAATGTCTGAAGACAGGATGTTTTCGCTGGTGATGAACGGGAAGATTCCACCAGGCAAGGCACTTGTTATAATGAGGCAGAAGAAGAATTGCAATGTTGCATAGGCTGGATAAGATGGTTTAATAGGATGTCGATTGCAACTTCCCGCATAGGAAATGCTTACTAATAATAATATGGTATATGTGTTCATATTAAAAGATCCTGGTATTAAGTACGTATTTTAAATAGGTAAGTATAGTAGTATTGTAATAAGTTAAATCGGATTAATATGTCACGAAAACACTTAAGTGGATTGGACATAATAATCAACTATTATAGAAATATTGTAAAGAATAATTCAATATATTGCATGAAAAGAAACAAAAAAAAAAAAAAACGCCTTTTCATAAAACTCTTTTCGTAGCTTTTTTCTTTATCGATAATACGTAAATTTTCCTTTTGGATATAAGTTCGTAATAAAACGTCTACCTTTCTCCTCGGAATTTATTCATTTAAAAATTTATATACATGCGCAAGAAACTTGCTTCTACAATTTCTATGATACGTTGTTTGCTCCGAGATTATTTACATTACCATTATTAGAAATGAATTTAATAATATAATTATTTTCTTATTTTCTTTTAAATTCGTAATTTCTTCGTAGACGGTAGCTCGAATGAACTTCAAGCAATTAAGGCTTCTTTCATAATTCCTCCCCACAACTAATTCGAATTCACTTCCCGCAACCTCGTGTATTTTTTTTTTTTTTTTTTTTTGCTGAATCGCTTGTTCTACTCGCTGCCTAATATTCTTCCTCCTCTTTCCGACTTCGTGAAATCCTAACAGCAGTCCCTGATTCGGTAAGCGTGCTACCAGTAATTTCTTTTTGTCCTTCATGTCCGCTTTATCATTTATATAACTTTGCATTCTCCAAAACGTCGTCCTCTAGCCTATAGTCACGCTGAAATTGAAAGCAACGAAAAAGTTGACTTTTATTTTCACTCTGTAACTTCTAATGACTTTCCTACTGATAAATTCCCGGCTCATAACATCCTGCCCGTATCGTCAGCACAAATTTTGGAGTGACAGCCATCCTTTCTCCTTTACGAATCAAATTCGCTTCTATATTCAAACTATTAGATTGCATACAAAGACGTCAAAACATTACACTTCGCACGATCACTACTGCATACCGATTCGAACGTAACGGCATACATCGAGATATGAAAGTTCCGATGGTTGATGAAATTACCACAGGTTCGTTTATGAAAAAAGGCTGGAGAAGCATACCAATGTCGAAGTCCTACAACTCCTCAACCATTCTGAGGATATTAGACAATTTAAACATCGAAAACCGTATGACTTGGTAAAAAGATGTATAAAGTCGGAGCAAGTCTGCTGGAAGTGTAACACTAACGATTAAATAGTCGTTGTAATAAAAAAGAAATTAACAAAAAAAAAAAAAAAAAAAAGCCACAATAATTAATTTAAGAACATTGGCACCAGTTTCGAACACACTAAAATCAAACGTTTAATACTAGAAAACAGGGTGGTGTTTTTAAATTAATTTTTGCGACAATTTCAATATATTAGACATATTATTTAATAAATTCGTATGCTAAACGAACATGTCAAAGACTTCAACAAAATACGATAATCGCTAATTATAAGTCGAAGTGGTAGAGAAGAAAAAGTTGTGAGAAATCAAAGAGCTAGTAAAACTTTAAAATTTTGTTTCGAATAAAACTCCCGTTTTTGTACACTGAAAGTATAGATAATTATCACCGCTTTCGGCATTCAATGTGAAAATCATTAAAGAAAATAATAATGATAAATATATACGTTTTTTTTTTTTTTAAAGTTTAACCACGTTCGAATGTTCACAAATGATGTATACCGCACACTTACTAAAAAAAAAAAAAAAAAAAAAAATCACCCTTATCAGTTGCCAAGCATCTTGAAAAAATGCGAAACAGTAAATTAAGGAAAAATTGACAAATGAGTAGTAATCATCTAATTCTGGTTTATAAAACTCGTTTTCAAAGGTAGTAAGTACGAAGAAAACTCGTTCCATAAACAAGAAATGGTGTAAATATTCAAATTATTTATTATCTTTTTCTCGCTTATCGTATAATGTGAATCACACGTGTAAATGTAAAATATTTAATTTGATTAATAGAACTTTAGCTTGCAAAATTTATGCTTGAAATAATTCTGTCGAACTGTAATATGAGTTCATGCCGACGTTAGTATAATCGTCGTTAAGTAACTTTAGGAATTCGTTTAAAAAATGCGTTATATTCTACAATGTGAGGTATATTATACCGTTTCAAAATAAACCGATAAATATTAAAAAAGAAGAAAATTCTCAAAATAATTTCTTTCTTGAAAAGCGTTGTTTCTGACATGTAAAGCTGATTCTGAATTAAGTGCAATTTATTTTTTCGACGCTTTTAAACAAACAGTTTTGGGTTCATGAACGATTTAGAAATAAATAAATTTACTTCAATTAAAGTTTTATACATTTCGATATTTTTTATTTTTATTTATACTTGTATGAAAAATGATAAAAACTTTTCCGTTGAGGAATTTTTGGAATAATTCCATGAAAGCTCCAAAAAGCGCAAAACAGATTTTACTGGTAACAGAGTTCTGTAGAATTTTTCTTTGTCCATATGTTTGTTATTTCACTGATAACAATAATAATAATAATAATAATAGCAGAAACAAAACAATCTTATTACATCATTTTTATGACTCAAAAAAAGTTTTTAATCATGGTTGATGTGATCCCAGGTTTTTAAATTGTTTGTGTGGGTACTGTGACCTTCAGTAACCTTTATTTGAATTAAGATAGTCAAAATAACAACTCGCACCTATAAACCATTTTATGTATTTTACTTTTATTGTACTTTTTTAACTTAGATAAACTTTTATAATCGAAAAAAACGCAAATAAATCTCCACTTTTGTAACCTTAATAATTTTCCATTTGGCACAAACGGCTTTCGAATCACCGGGACTATATCCGCTATTCTTATTTTCCGCTTTTCTCGTATTTAACTATTATGTATACATGTATGTGTGTAACTGCAAAATTCATCACAACGCTATAGTAAAACAACAGATATTCGCATTGTTTGATATGCAGCTAGAAATCTCTGTTAATGAGGCAAGCACGTGACATTATTGAAACGAAACTTCATGTTCAATTGGGGCTCCCTTTTTCTAAAATGATTTATAATACCAAAAAAAAAAAAAAAAAATTAAAGGAAAATATAAAAAAATTGAAAAGAGGCTAAACCGAAAACAAATTACTTTGTGGAACCGAATATAAAGAGGTAATCACTTCGGTAAATGCGCGATTTAATATGTTTTTTTTTTTTTTTGGTTTTCCTAAGCTTGCGCCGTTATTAGTTAAATCTTATAGAAAATCCGTTCAATGTTGATGTTTTAAGACAACAAAGGGATCACATTATTTCAATGGAATTCATGGAGCGTGGACATACTATTAACGGTCTGAACTACTGGAAACACTCATCAATTTAAGGAAAGAGATAAAAGTTTCGAAAGCAATTCAACTGTTGCATGACAATGCATGGCCACTCACAGCGAATATTACCCAAGAACTTACCGCCGAGTTGTCAACTGAATGCACCCTACAGTGACAAGTGATAACGCTTTATTTTCTCAATTAAAACCAAAAAAAAATATATATATGTATATGTCCGGCGGATGACGAATTGCTTAAAAAAATCGAGTCACTGGAATCTTCAAAGAATCGGACGGAAAATTTTATAGGGTAAATGTTGAAAAGTTGGTGGTTCTTATATCAAAAACTTTGTAGAATGTTAAAGCAATAAAATGTAAGTTTCAAATTTGATTTTCGTTCATTACTACGCCACGGGACGGGTTTTGGAACTTTACTTTCTGCGTGACCCTTGTAGGCACAATGTATCAATTCGGATTCGATATTTATGGCGCGCCATTCTATTTCGTGACGCTTTTCAGGTTTATGTGTCAAAGTAAAAACATAAAAATGTCAAAACTTATTTTGCAAAGAATGTTCTTATATAAGTAGACAAAGTGCCGACAAAACGGATCGCTTGACGTTGCCAATTTTTTTCGTCATATACGAAGTATAGAAGTGATAGTACTGCGAATCCGGTGGTGTCTTCAGGCGCGGTCAAGGGGCGGAGTCCCTTGAGAGGCATGAAAGGCCCAATTTATACATAAATAAATAAATATTATGGCGTTTTGGCCATAACAGGGCATAAAAGGAATTTATAAAAATGATAAGGTAATAAATACAGCTTAGAAGCTAAGGAAATTCTCGGTGTATGGGACAAGAGAGGACCGGTAGTATGTAGTAGTAATAAAAATAGTAATAACGGTAAAAATAAGTTTCTGGCTAATTATTTCAGATAATTTCTGGCTAGTCCGTAGTAGTGAATAAGTTTTACTTAAAAAGTTATTATATTATACATTTACACTTTTACTTTTAATACGTTTTTACGATCATTTATTATTATTCGAAAAAGTTCATTAATGTATTAATTGAATTTGTTATATTTGTTTAATAATTACAATAAAAAAACTAATTAAGAATAGAACCAAATTGGTAGAGTAGTTTTAGAAATAAAAATATTGGTCAATTTTCATCTATCATCCACGATGGTGATGGAAGATCCAGATCGTATTAAATTTAAATAATATTTAAAGAATCAAAGATTACATTTTTTTTCTTTTTTTTTTAATTAATTTTAACGTGCCGTATACATTAACCAGGCTAGAGGCACGGCAAAAGATATACTACAGTGATAGAGTAATAGATGTGTCTCTTTAAGAAATCTGAAAAGTTTAGAGATTATTCCATCATCGTTAGCGAGAAGCTCTGCAAGTGATAAAGGAAGAGCGAATTTTTTTCGAATCGTTTTGTATTGATGGCAGTCGATGAGGCGGTGTTGAATGGTCAGTGGAGCAGTGCAGCAATCACATTGAGGCAGTACGTCCTTATTTAAAATGTACGAATGAGTGACAGCGGTATGGCCTATGTGGACCCGACAAAGAACGATTTCCTCTCTACGGCTGGATCTTGCTGATGTTAACCATGACTCTGAATCATGTTTAATTCTTCTTGGTTTATTTGTAGACGGGACTTCCAGCCACGCGTCATGGAATTTTTGGTCTAGACACTGAGTAATATGTTTCTTAAAATCCGTTGTCGGTATTGAAATATCGGGTACAGGGTTGGAATATGTTGCTTCTTTAGCAGCTTGGTCCACTGATTCGTTGCCTAGAATACCTCTATGGCCCGAAGTCCATATGAAGACTATTCGATAGAGAGTATTTAGCAATGCTGAAATGATTTATTTTGCTATAGGATGCTGTTACGATCATGGTATTTGAGCAAGCTTTGTAGTGCTCCTAAGGAGTCTGTACAAATTAAATTTTGGTCCGAGGAAATATTTAGAACGGCCGTGAGGATAGCATAAAGCTCAGCAAACAGAATGGAATAGGGTGAAGGTAACGAGCATCGTATTGCATCGAATTGATCTGATAGAATTGCTCAACTGGTTCGATTTTCAATTTTGGATCCGTCAGTGAATATTATTTTGTAGTCTAGATATTTTGAAACAAGTTCTTTGAAGGCGCGGGCTGGAGTATTCTTGGTGCAATCGTTTTTTAATAATTCCAGTAAGGTTAAATTACATTGGATTGAAAGATCTGACCGAGGCGGTAACACTTGTTTTAGGTTGCTGTATAATTACTTAACGGCAAAAATATCATGAATATATTATATCATTAGCGGAACCAGAAATAATATCAGCGTGGGATGTACAGTTCAGATACTTCAATATATCGGGCTGGAAAAAATAACATATGATTTTTGACATGTATTCGTATAATTGTGTATTATGAATTGAATTATTGTGATTTGTATATTAATTGTTAAATTTTTTATTTTTCTTTGTGCAGCTGCCAGATTTTACGAATCTTTGGTTATATCAAAATAATAATAATAATAATAATAATAATAATAATAATTTCTAATCGTTAAGTAATTTGAAAGAAAAGAAAAGGAATAAAGAAGAAATTGTGTCCACTCCGAAAATTTTCTTAGAGTGCATTTGAAGTTATTAGATAGGGATGTATAAAAATTGGTAAATATAGTATATCATTTATTACGTAACTCGTCACTCATTTGACTAGTTACGTGATAATATATATATATATATATATATATAAGTGTACATGGTGTAACTGGGTTAAACAGCTGTAACGATTTTGATGAAATTCACAAATTGGGAAGTTTTAAGGTATAGTAATAATCGATCGGTCTCGGAAGTAGAAACCAACAGTGTTCGTGTTAGTAAATTTGTATCCTGGAATTAATAAAAAGTAAATAAAGAATAATTCGTTTATTTTCCATGTTAAATGGAGAATTGAAATTACGTGATGAAATAAATTTTGTTTCGGACATTTATACGGTGATTTTAAATATTATGTAAACTAAAATACACCCTCAAAATTGAAAAAAATAGGTAACGCATGCAATTTTAACTTTCGTATTATGTACACATTAGTTTATGAAACTTGTAAACATTTCACTCGATTTGCAAATTTGGAATAAATTCGAATAAAGCTCGGTCACAGAGCATTACATGTATAATATATATATATATATATATGAGAGTGTATGGATAGAATCTGTATACATACATGGCAGTCTGTCTCAGTTCCGTGCATTCCTGTGTTCATGTTGATGAAACACCTAGAAAAATTCAGAGACCATTTCCTTCATAGTAATAAAAAAAGCGGTCAGTACGAAATAGTTCCAATATCAATTCTTTGAAAAATCTAAAAGTTTCTTATAGTGTATTTTTATTTCTAAACTTTGAAGTTTTGATTTTTTAAAATTTTCTTTCGAGATCTCTATAATATAACGTACATTTCTGGCAATTTCATCGACTTGGGGCTCTACTGCCGAGTGCTCACTCGTAATTTTCACGAAAACTATCGACAAATTATTCTGATTTCTTACACTCAAAAATCAATATCCGTTAATGTGTCACGGGGTGCCGCCAAAAAGTTTCTATCGAAACACTCGCTTACAACCGGCGATGCGGATATTATTTTCTTGGAATCACGGGAATTTCGTCGATTTGACTTTCCCGACTAAGCTGCTTTTGCAGCAGTTAACACTATAAACTTCATCGCGAGAATAATCTTGCAATTTTAATTTTTGCTTTCCATCGATTTTTTTTCTATAAATTTTCATTTTTGTATTACAATTTATGTTCACCGTAACTGGCAATTTTTTTTGTCTTTCCAGACGCACATTTGTAACAACTTGTAATTTTCGGAAAAGAAAAAATTAACGTTCCGGACGTTTGTTTGGCCACTCGTACAATGTGACTTTTCATCATAGGCCTGGTGAAAACTGTTAAATTTCGATTCAAATTCTGCCATTCGCTTTTACAAGTATCACGTTCGAAATGCAAACGAAAAACATTTCATCGAACGTGTATAAATCTCACATTTCGGGCTAATCAATTACCTGCCGAGAATATACGTATAGGTGTATATTTACACAGGCTGCTTCGTTTAATGACCAGAATTAGTCCTATTTACGATACTAAACTGGTGCTTAAACGCCGAAATAATAATAACGTTTATCGTCGTTGTTCGCTGCCTAGTAGATATGTTGACCAGACAAGTTTGCCGTTAATTAGGAACAATATCGACTTGCATCTTCTTCTAACAGCTCTCTTCTTAAATATATAGAAAATTCGGTGTGCGTCATTTGCTCGATGTGTGACGTCAAATCGATGAAAAAGTTAACAGCTCATCTCAGCTGTATGCTTTTCGACAATTTTGTTTGTCATCCGGAATCGTGTTCCACATGCTTAAACTCCTAATGAGACGGCTACCATCTACAGCTCTTATCGGTCAACAAGTAACGAACATTGGCGCTTTTTGTTGTTATTTACTTTACCGATTTTCTTTCGTTGCCGAGATTTCATTCGCTTCATTACCGTTATTATCAATGCTCGAGCCACGATTGAGTGTTTGAAACGATTTTTGAAACTTGCCCATCGTCCTTTCGGAAGTTTTCATTTTATTCCTCGTATTTTTCCGGTCGGAGATGCGCTTCTCTGAATTTTCCATAACTGCGCTATCGCCCTTTTTTAGCTTAGCTGTCGAATTCGTTAGTGCTTGCTCAAATATTTGCTTGAGCGCACTTATTCCTCGAAAAATGTAATTTAACCAGTTCCGCATCGAGTACGATTTCTCGCGAAACATAATTCACACCGTCCAGTTATAATACCCCAAAACGAGGTTGCTTCCTATTTATCTGGGCAGCAGCTTGCGTATTATTGCGCGGGTAATGACGTCTAGTAAACATGAAAAGAGATAAAAACAAAAACTAGTACCATTAAAAGCAAAAAGCCTAAAACGTATAGTTCCTCTGGTTTTGTTTTATTTCTTTGTTTGTTTTTTTTTGGCGCCAAACATTTCGCTTATTACGTACTTAAATGGTTAAGGCAGCTACGAACTTTAAGACAGACATCAATGGTATACATTCGAATTCCATTTCTGGCAATGCATAAACATTTCAAAACAAAAACAAAACAAAAATAAGCAGTAAATAAAATACTCGTAATTGCCCTTGTAAGGAAAATATGTAATTTAATTTATATGAAAATAATGATTGCCTTCCGTAATCACCGACGATCACAGTGTAAAAGACATAGTTTGTTATTTTTATTTAAATTAAGTTATAATACCAACGATCGAGCTTTGCTTGCGTTTATTCCGGATTTGTAAACGAATCAAAGTATGTATATATATATATTGATGATTTTACAAACATTTAAAAACAGAACAATAATAAGAACGTAATGCGGAAACTATAATTCCTTATTATTTTCAAAAGTGCGTTCTACATTTGTGTACTATTTTGAAATCGCGCCATACATCGCTAACAGATTTAGTTCAGCGCGAAAAGTATTTCTCGCATAATGTGTATTTTCTTTAAAAATCATAGTCGACAGGAAATGATTTTATCACGTGCCTTAGCTAGGTACCACATTGATTCTTGCTGAGCTGCTGTTGACTGTAAGGACTTCTTAATAAACGAATAAGGTGTTTAGGTTGCTTAGCCCTGTACAAACTTCCCCCCACCCCCCTAAAAAACGATCAAAAAGTATTGTTAAAATCGTTTAAAAAAAAAAAAAAAAAAAAAATCTTTTAAAACTGAAAATGTTCGCCACAATGTCGTTTGAGAACGATAATTTATTACTCGCAATTTTCGTTGCAAAAACCGACAAAATTAACAAAATTTAAATCTGCCGGTTTCGTCGTTGTAACGGATATGTCGCGGTATATTGTATGATTTTAAACTATAACTTGAGCTTTCTGTCGATGTTCAACGTATCCCGAAAAATCTGTATTTCTTTTTTTTTCAATTTTGACTTCGGTTCTAAAACTTAAAAGCTTTTTTTATTAACTTCGTCCTCCGTATATATATATATATATATATATATATATATATATATATATATATATATACTAGGGGGCTTTCCCCCTGGCCGCTTCGCGGCCCAACCCCCCACCCGGACGCGCCGCCAAACCCCCGTTTTGTGAGAGTTTCGTCGTGACCAAGGCTCAAAATGCATATATTTTTCGATGTTCTCACTCGACTCAAGGCAACATACAATTGCCCATGAGTGAAGACATTATCCCTCAAATCAACAGCGGCGAAATCCAATGTTTCACCCGGAGCTTTGTTAATGGTCATGGCATAGGCTAACTTGATAGGAAACTGCCTTCCTAAAATCTAAATGCCAGTGTCGCCAGCTATAAATTTGAAACTGATCCTAGGAATTAGAAACGTCTTACATTCATTTTCCGGACGAAATACTTCAATTATGAAACCTTTAACAGATTTAATGACGACTTTTCTTCGATTCACCAGACTTTCTTCGAAATTCAAATTTCTGATGAGGATAAAAATCGCTCCAATTTTTATAGTAATTTTGTGATTTGTAACTCCTGGGTCTGACATTTTGTTTAAAATTTCAGTACATAAATGTGTGGAATCTCCATTTGTTTCTTTTTCATCAATCAGAGTTGTATCAGCACTATATAAATTTATTTCATCTCCAGAAATTTTTTTCCCTATCATCAATCTGTTGTTTTTATTCGTTGGTGATAAAATACATCTTTTGGTCATTTTAGAAAAATTTGATAGAATATCATCGAGATAAATGTGATCAATCATTTCATCAAGTGAAGTAAACATTTTTAAATCGGGGAAATTTAATAGGATTCCATTTTCTTCGCCATACAAAGTCTCTGGCATTTTTCCTTCACCAATTTCTAATAAAAATTTTGAGTAACTCGGACCACTTTCGAAAAACACATACTCCTCGAACCCTTTTTATGAAACGATTGCGACCAGTCTCTATATTTCTCTTTCCACTATCACAATACTGTTTGTAGAATTGCAAATACGTTAGTTTGCTCATTTCTTCAGTCTTGTGCCTATCACAACTTCAAAATTACAACGTAGTTTTTCAAATTTAAAAATACACCAATAATACACCATAGAGGAAACAAAAGAAGAATCGTTAACAAAAGATGTTTCGTCTTTGTCCACTATGAGTAATACACGATGAACGAAAAGCCAGTACCGTTTGTGGGGTGGGTGAAAGCGCGGTACTGCGTAGGTAAATACAGTAGTACCGCGTTTTCATGCGATTGGTAATGATCTTATTAAATTAGCGCTGATCTATTCCCTTTTTGTTTTGAGCCCCAAGGTATGAAAATTTTGGACATCTTATAATTTTCCTAAAAGCCACTGACCTGGAGCTGTCGATTAAAAAAAAAAAAAATGAACTTTCTAAATGCCATAGAACGGTCTGAGGACTTTTTTTTGATTTTTTATCTGATAATACGAAAATTGAAATTATTTTGTTGAAAGTTCGAAATAAAATAGCTCCTCAAAAAGTTCAATCGCTAGAAGGGTAGTGTAAGCGAGGGAAATACTTTAAATTCAATACTCTTTAAAATGAGATCTAGAGCAGTTCAGTAGAATAATTAGTTTTTGATAAACGATTAAAAAATTGAAAAACGACAAAAAAATATGATTTATTGCTTTGATTTATTGCTCGTTTTGAGCCCTAAGGTATGAAAATTTTGAGCGTTTTATATTTTTTCTACATGATACTGATGTAGAGCTGTCGATTTACAAAAAAAATAGCTTTCCAAGTGCCATAGAACGGCCTCAGAACCTTTTTTTTTGACTTTTTGTCTATTTTTTGATTTATTACTGGATTTGAGCACTAATGTATTAAAATTTTGAGCACTTTATATTTTTCCTAAATGCTACCGACTTGGAGCTGTCGATTAAAAAAAAAAATTAACTTCCTAAATGCCATAGAACGGCCTCAGGACTTTTTTGTAATTTTTGGTCTTTGTCTTATTTTCTTCTATTTTGGTAGAAAAATTTGATACATCGCTCGTTTTGAGCTCCAAAGTATGAAAATTTTGAACATTTTATAATTTTCCTAAAAGCTACTGACTTGAAGCTGTGGATTAAGAAAAAAATTTGCTTTCTAAGTGCCATAGAACGGACTAAGGATTTTTTTTTCATTTTTGGTCTTTTGTCTTATTTTCGTCTATGGTGGGAGAAAAATTTAATTCATTGCTCGTTTTGAGCCCCAAGGTATAAAAATTTTGGACACTCTATAATTTTTCTAAAAGCCACTGACCTGGAGCTGTCGATTAAAAAAAAAAATAGCTTTCTAAGTGCCATAGAACGGTCTCAGGACTTTTTTTTGATTTTTCGTTTATTTTTTTCCGATTTTATTTATTTCCTTGGCGCTTTATTATAGAGATGTAGGGTTTTGAAGCATATTACAGTTTTTTTAAACGTATGTCAGTCGAAAAAAATGTTCCTGTTGTTACTGTTTCTTGTTAGGTTAAATTAAAATTGATTATTTGCTCCGCAGCGGGTAACCAAATATCTTGTCTGTATGGTACTTCCCAAGGGGAGACCTCAGAGGGGTGCAAAAAAATTTGATCACGTGTTTTTTTCTATTTTTTTTTGTCATCTGAAAAAAATAAAAATTTTATTTCTTAGTCATCTTAAAAATCCGGAATTCCAGGTTTTTTCCTCGCTTGGTGTAATTTTTATTTTCAATCACGATCTCTCCCGTTCGTGCGAAGTCCTGTACCTAGAAAGACAAAAAGGTACTTTCAAGTTCATCTCGCCGGAAATGGAAGGATAAAACAAAAAAAAAATCATTATATTTCTGTAATTCAAAATATTTCAATTTTTTAGATTTAGCTTAACCCTCGGTCACTGTCGTCATAAACTGTAACTTAATCACTGGCGTGTTGTATTTTGTACAACACGCGCTTTATGTTAGAAAAACGTAGTTTTTTTTTTTTCTTGACTATTTGTGATAATATATTATTTAACTGGTAGTGGATCTATACGTTTATGATAGATTTTGTAAAAAAAATTTAATTAATATAATAATTTAAAAACATGTCCTTTTTTTGTTCCCACTAAATAAACGATTCCAAAAACTTCCATAATTTCTGCACAACTGGTATCTTTACAATTTCTCTCGCATTTATAATTTTCTTGTATAGTTTTTATTCAATGGTAATAAACTTTTGCAAAGCTCCAATTTCATTTCCAACATCTCGTGCAACTCTTTTTGGGCTTGAGAATATTTTTATAATATTTTTCCGTTTTGTCTTCGACTTTTTGGAATAGGTTACTTTGCGCCATATAGTTTTCTTATCTTTTCCTCAAAACCGGTCGGAATTATAAAAGAGGGTTCTTTTTTTTTTTTTATTTATTTATTTATTTATTTATTTATTTATTTACTCCGCTGTACCTTGCGGTTTTTCAGCCAGAGTTTCTGATTGTTACTGTTATTATTTGTTGTTAGGGCCAGTACTCTTCAACATAGCAATGAGCGAAGTTCATAATTTGCATTTCAATCAACACTGCAATATGATAAGCTACGCAGACGATATAATGTTAGTAGCAGGAATTAATAAAAAGGACGAAGTTTACAATATAAATGAAACAATAAAAAAATTGAGTAAAAACATTCAAAACTTAGGCTTACAATTCAACATAAATAAAACTCAAGCACTACTAATAAGTAGAAAACAAGACAGGGAAGAAATGATACATTGCATTGAACAGCACTTATGCATAAATAACGAAAAAATAAAAATAGTAAAAGAAATAAAATACTTGGGAATAATCATAGACACAAATTTAAATTTTGGAAAACACATCGAATTCATAATAGACAAGATTAAAAAAATTTATTTCAAATTAAGATCACTATATTCAAATATGTTCGGTTTCAAATATAAAGATAGAATAGTACTCTAAAAAGCCATTTTTGGATCAATAACAGAATACTGCTCTACAGTGTATTTTCGAGTTTTACGAGAAAAAGACAAGAATAAGCTGTTAAAATTACAAAGGAAAGTATTAATAGGAACAATCTCTGGTTATCGCACAATATCGTATACTTACATCATAGCAGGAATAATACCTATAGACTTAAAGTTAGAAACTGTAAACCAAATCAAAATATGGAAACAAAAAGAAAAAATTTTCGACAAAAAAACGTTACGAAAACAAATCAATAAAATTAATTCAAGTAGTATACGACTTTGGCAACTCCGATGTGATAAATCAAAAACTGGAAGAGTAACACGGGAAATAGTACCAAACTTAGAAGAAAGACTACAAATGAAACATTTTTATACCGATTATAACTTCACTCAATTTTTAACCGGACATGGAAATAATGGTGTCTATATGAAACGATTTAAAATTGCTGAAACAGACATCTGTATAGACTGTAAAGAGAAAACAGACGATTGCTTTCATTCGATTTTCGAATGCAATAAGTTTAAAAACGAAAGAGAAAAACGGAAAATAATAAAAAAACCAATAACCGAAATATATAAAAAAACTTTTTTAATTTGATCAGCTTTGTCAACCATGTAATGAATAACAAAACAAAAAATCAAAGAGGGTTCAACAAAAGAATAGAAAAAAGAGCAAATCGAAATAGACTGACCAGGTAACATTCCAAAGCTAAATACGTTTACTGTTGTACTTTTTACAACAGCGACAGTGATGGAGGGTTAATAATAATAATAATAGTAATAATAATAATAATAATAGTAATAATAATAATAATAATAATAATAATAATAATAATAATAATAATAATAATAATAATAAATAAATAAAATAAAACAAGGCCCATACAAATATAAAATCCTTCAAATAAAAAATATTTTCAGTCGTGAACTACGGACGAAATAAGGCAAAAGATACTTTTGAGTTCATCCTGTCCGATGAAGTTGTAGCGACTTTTTCTCTCGAGTAGCCATAATTTATTATTTGACATATGGAGCCGTCACCGGTCCAAAATTGTGAGACCAGCTGAAATTCTTAACCGGCTATTCAACACCGATGAGACTGAGGTGGTGATCAAAGAAGACAGCGTCGAGATTTAATGTTTTAGATTTTATTTTTACTGAATATCGAAATAAATTCCTGTCCATACATGTATTAGACTTCTTGCATTCTTACTCAAGAGTCTGCCTAAGTAAAACCGCAATCCTAGTGTAACGATAACGATCTCACCTTTTTTCCATTCACAACTGCTTGGTTAAGTTCCATGGGGGGGCGTTAGACCATTCCTAGTATTTCCTTAAAACTCGAAAACTCTTCAGTCTTCTTCAACCCCTCTACTGCTAAGTTCCTTCGCATACTGTTCGATAATAAACTAACGTGGCGTCCTTATATAGTCGACCTTTCGCAGTTAAATGTTACGAAATTGTTATCAATCCTGAAGTACTTGGCAAATGCAGAATAAAATTTCACTCCTAAAACCCTTCTTTTCATTTACAACTCTTTGCGATCCTTTCTAGAATCAACTTGGGGTCACAAGTCTATTCATCAGCCAATCGTTCTTTGTTAAAATCTTTTAATGCAGCGCTCTTCGCATAATTTTCCGCGCACATAGGTCTTCCAAGTCTGCTAGTCTGTGCACCCGCTTTTAGGTATTCCCGCGGTAAAATATTTCAGAGAGCTTTACACTTACCGAAAAACTTGTCTGAATTTCATGTATAATCTGCCTCGCCTCAGTCATACAAAGAATCTTACCGGTGTCCGAAATTTCTTCAACGACCCAGTCTACTAGAGATTCTAGAGAGCTTTGGTCAGATCGAAGAATAAGCGTAATTAATTTCCACGAACAAACACTTAGCACTCTAATACCGCCATGGGACAGCGATAATTGTGATGATTTTTCCTTAATGAAATATAAAAAACCCCGGCGCCATAATATCGCGCAAATAAATCACAATTTAGAAATATATATGCAACATTCCACACGGATGTAGCTATAGAGTTCACCCAACTATCTGGACATTTGAGGCACGTGATGTATCAAAAGCGGTGAAGCTCAATGACAGCTGTACGATCGTGGACGCGGAGGTCTCTTCTAATTTCAAGCAGTTTGTGCCCCTTACAAAATGCCTATTGGATGCACAAATTAAAGAATTAATTGTTGTTTTCCGACTTGAATCTACATCGTGATGTTTTACCTCTTAATCAGTGTAGTTAAAATATGAACTGAGCTTCGGCGGCACAAGTTTACGGTTTTAGATGACCAGTTCAATTTTTCAGTTTTTTATGTTTTTTTTTTTAACGCGGCGATATACTTTTTTATGGCTTCAGCCATCAAAAATTTTAACGTTTTTAACAATTCAATCGATTTGGCTCATACAGTGAAGTAAGGTAATTTCATAAATTTGGTAACTTAGGTAGCCAAAAATAAAAAATTTACATACAGGACAATGTAAAAAATTTGTAAGCCGATGAAAAAATTTACTTGCATAATGTGTAATACGCTGAGAAGGATTTGTAATAAAAAAATAAAAGGAATCGTATGAAATGTAAAAATAACAATGCAGCGTTTTTTCCGTGCGAAGGGAAAAAATATACAAACTTAGAGATGGGAAAATTATTATTGATTCCTACCGAATGGCATCATGTTGAAGAAAATTACTTACAAATCGAAACATTTCTTCCTTCATCACCGTTTCTGTAATTACACTAATATTATGTACATATATAACCGCGGTAGTAATGATGCGAATTATTTTTTTCAATTTTACGAGAATCCCCCCTACCCGTATGAATGAAAAAAACAAATGCACTTTAATTAAAGATGATGTACCAAATTGAAACATTAATCATAAAAAAAAAAAGGGAAAAAAGAGGGGAAAAAGGGAAAACCTCGAATTAATGAAAAATAATAATAATACAAAAATAACAATTTACCGGTATTAATTGATGATTAGCAGCACAATTTTGTAATCTATCATGCGCCGACACGTAAGCAAACACACTATTTAATTACAATAATTAATATGGAAATCGTTAAAAACAATACGTTTACAAAATCGCTATAAGTCATATGGCGTCATAGGCGACTTTATTAGGTTTATGGTTGAATTAGATGGAAATCTGCACTGGCTGCATAATAACAAAAACGCCTCGGATCTCGGATGGAGAAACGATTATCGCTATTTATGTGCGCGGCGTAACTCGTAACACGTTGATAAACCGAAACCCGGTCTAGATAATAAAATTAGGAAATTTTTATTCAGAATAATGCTTGTAGTGGTGCCGCTGAAACAGCATTAACTGCGCAAAGTCTAAAACGATAAAATAAATGTTTACAGGAAAATGATATGTTGCGTCGTCGTTAGATAATTTTCATGTTGCGTTCAAGTAGATTAGGCAAGATCATCCGTCCGACATGTTACCAAACTCGACAATAAGATGACCAGCAGTACCATAAAGTCGGTAATTGATACCGCGTTTACGACAGCTTCTCCATCTGCCGATTTAATACCGACTAATGTTTTCCATTAGAACGGTGAATTACTTGCGTGTCCCTTTGAGGCAATTGTTGTAAACATTTATGTAATCGGGCTGCTGTTCACGCGAAATTAGAATTTCATTTAGATTCCGTTGGAAGTTTTCCAAGTTCCGCTGTGCTACAGACGGCGAATAGGAATATGGTTTTAATACAATTCCAATAAATTCCTCGAACAAACTGAATCGTCCAACATTTGCCTTCAAACTCGTTCACCGGCTACATTTACTACTTGCCAGTATTCAGGCGGACCAACTTCTGCAAACAGCGCGTGCTTTGGAAATTCTTCTGATGCCGATCGTTGTTGAAACGACACTTTTAAATGCAAAATGAACTTAGAGAACAGGATAATTCTGTCTTATATGCTGAAAATGGAGAGGAGTTTTAATTACGCTTGCAATACTTTTAAAATAATTAGACGCTTTTTCTTTAACGTAAGCTGTTTAAAATAGGATTCTTTTCGCGTCAAATGGTTTTCTTAATTTTCACGAAACACGTATATATCGATGTGCATTTCATGTAGAGTTACTTTCTGTTAATAACGTAACGAATTTTGATAATTGAAAATCCGAATTTCAAAAAAAAAAATTTAATTTGACTTGTACTTTCAGTATAGACAGTCTACGTGCCTGAATCGTTCTTTTTAGAGGTTATTTTGTGGATCGCTACGGGTGAGAGTATATTTATATCGACATCTAAAAAAGATCCTATAGCGACAAAAATTTATCTGATCAGACTGTTGGAATTTGTATGTTATTTTCATGTAAAAAATCGAAACAATTCGTGGGAAAGGATTACTTTGGAATCGCTGGGGGATAGTAGTTTGGACACCGAGTAACGTACAGTGCTTGAGAATAATTCCTGAAACGAGATATACGCTAAGAGACGGGAAAACTTCTGTATGAAGCAAATATGGTTCTAGCGACTATTACGGGCAGGATTTAGAGATTTTAGGACTAACGAAAAAGACTCGACACCGATAGTTAATTCGAAATATGATTAGGGTATTCCGTATAACGGGGAAAATGATCGATTCTGTTTATGTTTTTTATCGGAAAAACATTTCCAATTGAAACATATTTGCGGAGAAGCCAGAATTGCAGAATAGAAAAACCTGAGAAATTTGACGTTTGGTTTAAAGTCAAAAATGGTAAATTGAAAAGGTTTTAGGACATGCTTGAGGTACTTTGGCGCTTCAAAGAAGTCTAGATAAACGGTTCCTGGATAAGCAAAATATCACAAGCCCTTCTCAACGGCCACACTCGAATTGCGCACAGTTATTTACCTGAGTCGAAGGTTAAAAAAAGGTCTCTAATCTCCACACACGAATTGCGCACCGGAAGTTTGCAGGTATAAAATATAAAAAAACAAACGAAAATACGCTCGGACCATAATCGCTGTTCGCTGGACTAAGGGTTTCCAAAACTGATGGCGCTTGATCGTACTATATTTTTAATGTTCGATAACTTTCAACATTTTTACGTATCCTATTTTTGACAATTAATTTTTAATCTACTAATGAAAAATACTCTACACCTGTCTATGTATTAAAAATCATTCCTGTATAACGGTTTATTAAAAAATATTTGAGAATACGCCAGATTAATTTTAAATATACGTAATTGTTTAAACTTCTAATTCCATTTTTTTTTTTTTAAAACAAGTAGTTCCGATAAATAACTGTGATATATTTATGTTTTAATCATTAAAAATTGATTCCGGCTTTTGCAATTTACCAGTTAGCTCAACTTTCAGTAATTTTGCTTACTCCTAATTGTCTACATTTGTGTTCTTTTATATTTCTAGTTTCAAAAGAATTATATTTATGATTACACGTGTATACTACCTCTTGACATAGCGGCAGCTAAAATTTTTCCTTATTTGGAAGTTATTATTTTTAATAAAATATTTCACTTTCATATATACGTTAATGTTAATTTCGTGTTACCATTAATGTTAAGAAATTATCAGTGTTAACAGTTTTATCATGGGCATAAATATTTCTAGAACAGTTTGAATTCTACAAAGCGCCTGTAAAATAACAATTTTGAAACATCATTTTATTTCTATGATTAAAAATAGAGCAATAATTTAAACAGTGTCGAATTACTGTTATGTACTTATTATAAGCCGGATGATAATTTTTGATGTTTTTTGATGAGGAAAAATTATGACGCTTACATGTTAAAATGTAAAGCTATATACAAAAATAGTATTAAATGCTCTTTCAGAAAATGCTAACGTTTGAACAACTCTTCTGACCTCTGAGCGCTAAAAGGCGCTCAACGAGTTAAGAATATGTAATATGACAAATTTAAAATTATCTAAAAATTACTTCAAAATGCATAAATCACCAACCGATATTATTCCTGAAATTTAAAATATACAATAAACAACAAACTTTGCATCGCAATAAACATTTCCAATAACCACTTAATTTAAACCCCATTTGGATCTAAAAACGGCAAACGAATGTAATTTTCGGAAATATATAAACGGATACTTTGGAAAGAAAAATATAACGATATTTTAGCTTTAAATTTAAATTACCGGAGGGTGCTGGAAACTTAAAAGTTCAAAAAAAAAAATTTTCCCGGGCTTGTTCTGTATTAATGGAAAATATTACATAGAAGTAATGAAATCATATTTCAGTGTTGTTTCTAAGAATTACTTTTTTATTCTCATAACCTAAATTTGAGTTTAAACTTCTGCTTCTTTATCATTTATCTAACAAAATACATTAATACCGACCAAATGTGCGCAAAAATATCTATTATCTAGAGTAGAAACTATTTAATTTACAATAAACTACAAATTATAAAAACTTGACGAAGGAAAATTATCTTGTTATAGTACTGACACTATTTATTTGCGTAATTATTATCATTGTAAGTTTTAATTAAATTGTTTTAAATAGGATTTTATTTTAATGGTAAATTTTTGCGTTGTCATTTAAAATTTAAGTAGAATACTATGTATTGGTACACTGAATGAAAAAATTACGATTTTTAACAAATTTGGTTTTAATTCAAATGACAATTTATAACTGAGATTGAACACTGATTAATGGATAAAATAAAATCTGAACTGAAACTTTCCCGATACTCGGTTCCCTCAAACTCGTAAGTAACTATATTATAAGAACATATTTAATTTGTCAAACTCGAAAATTTTACATAGTCACATTTATATTTTATGTACATTAATCAGTTGATATGAAAGTATTTTGTATTAATGTGAAATAGAAGCTTCATGAAACATAATATGCCGTGCGCTGAAAATTCTACATATTCAGTTAGAAATTATCGTAATTTACGTTATTTTATATCATATTCGTGCAAAAATTATTCTATTTTATGCAACATTTCTTTAAATATGTGTACGTTTCTAGATTGTAAAAAATATTTCGAATAACAATCGTACTGCTAACGGGATAGTAGCCTATTTTTCGCAAACGTTAAAGGCTTTTTTAATCGACTGAAATGTAGTTCGGTTATTATTCCAAATAGTAAACGTTTCATTACGATAACACATTTTGGAAGTCACTGAAAGAGCGACTTTTACTCATTTTATTCCTTCATCGATTTTATAAAATCAGAGTATTTTTTTTAAAGGCTGTGCGCAATTCGAGTTGTCAGCGGGTGGGCTATTTCGGGTCTGGTGCGGAATTCGTGTGTGATTTGTCACTGTGTTAGTGCTTTGTGCGGAATTCGAGTGTCCCCTTCTCAACAGGCCAGGATTGTAGTCTAATTTGTTGGGAAATGTGTTGACCGTAAAGATACGGAGATTAGCGAGTCGTCGACAAAAAGCTGAAACGGTCGGCTTAATATGCGATGTAATTTGTATATAATTTAAACGAAGTTGCGTTTCTTCAGGCGGTGCCTTGATCCGATTTATTTTTTGCCTTATTTGTTAAACAGTTGGTCGGAACACAAATTTACCGAATACCGTAATTTTATCACGCGATAATATTCTAGATTTTAATTAAGTAAGGCGGCCTTTTGTTAGTAAAACTTAACAGAAGGAACAGCGCATACTCTATTATACGTAGAAGAGTTGGGCTCCCTTCATTCTGTTTCTCTTGAAATTAACTTTTTATTTACTATATTAATATCTATCGTGACGCGCTGAAAAATAAAAAAAACACTATCTAATATTCATTTTTATTTTTTCACCAGTTTAATGAGACTGTAAGAAATTTAGTATACGATAAAATGTTGCTGAGAAACAATATTAGATTATAGAATTACTTTTGTTGTGTAGGTTATTTTTTTTTTTTCAATTAATACTGGTCCGTAAGCGAGTTATTTACAGGTCGAAAATGATCAAGTTTTTTGTCGGTTTATAGCCGAAGCATGGTAAAAGAAATGTTGAGAAGCACTGGTCTGGAGAAATAAACAGGCCGTCATCGGTGAAGGGCTGCCGCAAAGAAATTACCTGATTGTTTTCGGTTACGAGTTGACGTGTCTCCTTTAATCCACCTTTGATATCTAATTACCAGTTGGCTAATTCCCGTAATTTATGCTTTTTAATGTTAATGTAAAACTAATAAGAATATAATGCAATAATGAAATTTTGAACTATAAAAACCATATTTTTTTTTTTTTTGGGATCGTCAACCAAGGCCCTTTACCCACAGAAACAAATAGTAAGGAAAGAAATCGGTTATATTTTAATCCGATCAGAAATCTCGATAAAGTCGAGAGATTTTAAAGTGGGCAGTTTTCAACGATTTTCAAAACTGAGGTAAAATTACCGGAATCGTTGGACGCATTTTAAATTAGCCTTTCTCAGTTAATTTTTTTAGATTTAAAAACATTTTCTTTATGCAGCGGGAAAGGTCAATGTATATCAAGCTAATATTTATTCAAGTGCGCAAAGTTTTTTTTTTTTTTTTTTTTTCTTGAGCTCCTTAACCAAAGACCTTCATCCAGAAACAAATAGTAAAGAAAGAAGTCAGTTATTTTTTAATCCGATCAGAAATCTTTGCTAAAAAACAATCAATATAGCAGAAATAATTAATTTGAGAAGGAAAGGACAGGGATATAGGAAGCACAATAAGGAGCAGGAAGCCTAAGCCTCAACAAATAGGAATATAAAATGCTCCACGGAAAGAGATGAACACTGGAAAAACACATGATCGACGTCGCAAATAACTGCATCATCAGGATGGAGGGGATAGTGTGGGGAGGAAATTAGGGAAAAGCGAAATTAAGATAATGGCAGCAAAGAATGGCCAAAACACATACGAACAACGGAAACGACATCAGAATGTCGCAGAGAGTCATGCAAAAGAAACCATGAATAGGGAGGACCAGTAGGCCGAACAGACAGATGAAATGAATAGTTATTAGAAAAGGAGGGAGCGTAAATATTCGATACCATGATCCGCTATGAAATATTTTACATATCGATAGGACGTTAGCAGATGAATTTTTTTTTTAAAAAAAAAAAAGAAAAAAAAGCGAGATGAAGCTGCAGCCCGAGCCAAGGAATTAGCCGCTTCACTACTAAATATGCCCGAGTGACTAGGTACCCACAGCAAGTCAATATTAATTGAATTTAAAGAGGAAAGATTATGAATGAGCGAACGTATACGGAGGATAACAAAGTCACAGGAATGATCAGGAAAGGGAGAGGATATGGCCTGAAGGGCGCTCGATAAATCAGAGATAATTAAAAAATTGGAGGAAAGGTGATTCAAGAAAATGAAAAACTATCTCACATATCTTTTAGTGGCGAGTTGTTATTCTGTTCTTAATAACATTCTTACTATTAGCAAAAGCGTTTTGCTGCCAATAGTTTGACCGTGTAATTTAATAAGTGTTATTGGGGCAATTTTCATTTTTAAATATCCGCGAATATTTGAAAGTGTTTCTTTTTAATTTATTTTTTGTGTCGGTGTCAACTATGGGCATTAACCAGCCCGTGCAACTCATTAGCCCCATAACTATGATTAAACGAAGGAAAGTACCGAAAGAAAGATCGGTAGCTTATGAAAAATTTTTTAGTACTATTTTAATAATTATTGGTGGAAATGTAACTCCAGTCGAAGATGAATGAAATTATTAGATCCGAGAAGAATAATTAAACCGCAAAGCCCAGACTTACTTGTGCAATTCGCAAACAACCCGTCTAGCAAAAACCCACGCGCATGCAAAGTTAACTCACCCTTATTGAAGCTTTGAAGAATTCAGAAATTCTGTATGCGGTAGATATACGTAATTTATTGAAAGAGATTAAGTTAAAAAACGAAAGCCATCCGTTTCAAATTAATTAATCCGGCTATTCGATCTTCCGAAATAATTCTAATAACTCGGCTATCCTCGTTGTTTCTAGCGAAGATCTTGCCATCACGAACTCTCAGACAAAATCCGTTCGTTTTCAATTGGCCAACTGCCGCGGAAAGACACGAATTGCTCAGTCACGAAAACTAGCTGCCGAGTCTAACCGAGAACGCCCAATATTAGCCGAAATGGCTGCTCTTAATTAACTCCACTTTCAGTGATCGCCGACAAAACTTGACCACTAGCACTGCATGCTTCTGCCTGGCATTTTTAGAGGTAGTCAGTGACAACAGTCGATGTAGCGTCTATCGGCACACCCAGTGCATGGCCGACTTTTGCGACTACGCTTTTGATGCTTTCGTTGATTCTACGCGTGCACTGCTCTGTACTTGCTATTTTAGAATACATTTTACTAGATTTAGTTTAACCATAGTCCGTGTTATTGGCCATTGCTGAGCGTATCTCAGTGGACGAGGCATTTCTTAGTGTAATTGGCTTATATTTCCTCCGGCACAGAAAATAACTTGGCTCGGTCAGAGCTTACGCAAACTATACTACCAGACGGCAGAGAAGCCAATTTAGAACGTGTGCTGGCACAGCAATCAGGGTTCCACCATTATTAGGGTTGCTCATCCTAGACGACCGGTTGTCTGACGAAATCGCGGCAGAACCAAAATGCAATTGCCGATAACAAGAAGAGCACACAGCGCACCCTTCGTTCACCAGAGTCTAAAGCAGGTCGTTTAGTCCTTGACGCGATCTAAAATTAGCAGCACCTTTAATTCACAGTTTCTCGTAGGCATCTTAAATTTTCACGATTATGATGACAGATATTCTTATCAAGTTATAATCTGATGTATGGAATTATTTAACTTTAATTTATTGATGACACACAATAACACAACGATAAAAAGAGAACGAGAAAACCGATCACGATAATAATAATAATAATAATAATAATAATAATCATTATAATAATTATCAATAAATACATAAATTAAATGATTTAATTTCAATACTACTATTACTATTATTTTCACAAATCCTCTACGCCTGTAGATAGTATGTTAATTTCTGGAAAATAAATCAAGGAGAAATAACAACATGGTTGGTTGTTTAGATCGGCAATACATTTTAGACTTAGTGCATAAGTCTATTATATTCAGTTGATATCTCTTAAAGTCTGCTTATTAATATATCTTTGGCGCAACTGCTAGCGTATAAATAAATTCCCAGAGGCTCTTTATTTCTAATAACGTATGGTATACTTCGTTTTTTGTTTTTTTTCATTGTACATCTACTTTGCATATTGTTTGCATTTACTACTTCACTTCAGTTACCAAGACTTTTCTGTTTTTCTTATCTCCACCATGACATCTGAACTGTTTTTTATTGTTATTTAATTATTACACCTATTAGTCTAATCCAACATTTTACATTTATAATGAAGTTTTTTCGGCTATTTCACTTAATATCATTTTCGTATATACAATCCAGCCACTATTATTGTGTCTCTAACTATAACGGTTTTCTGCTAAATTAGGCGTGTTATATATATTTTTTAAACATTTCTAAACCACCATTGCAGGTTTTTCATATTTTGTCACGTATGTTAGTTGCTAGGGAACCGTTGATCACTCACCGGTCAAACCTTTTGGATTTCCAATAGTTTTAATTTAGGAATTTTCAAAACAGTACTGTAGTACTATATATCACAATAACACTATGTGTCTATATCAACCCACTGCGGGATCGTTCCGCCACCTAGTCATGGACCTTCCATGTGTACGACGACTATCAATCGGTGGCCACTGCAACATACTCTTGATCCATCTATTATTGCCTTGTCTTGCAATCTACCCTGCCCAATTCTACTTCAGCTTGACGATTCGTTTCACCGCATCCATTAATTTTGTTTGTTATCTAGTCCATGTAATCGTCTTGTGGTTCTTAAGCCTGATATTAAGAATTATTCTGTCATGTTGCTATTTCAGTGTTCCTAATTTTCCGAACTGTTTCTTTGGTCAGGCTTTGTGTTTCAGCTCCGTATATTAGGACCGGTAACACACACACACACTGACTGTACAGTTTACTTTTCAGACTATTCGGTATCTCTTCCTTTCTGAAGATGTTGCTCAATGCTTTCCAGGCGAAATGTGTTCTTCTTTTTATCTATAATTGCACGCTGTTTTTCTTTTCCGCAGTAACTTCTTGCCCTAAATAGACACGTATCTGTTTATGCGCGCAATTTTTTCAGGGCATTTACAGTTATGGTCGTGTCTTCCGTCGTTTTCATCATTATCATAGTTTTTTTTTTGTAGATTTACCTTTAGTCTTATCTTTTCAGAATGTGCATTCAGTTTTGTCAACATTACTTGTATTTTTTCCGCACTATTGCCTACTAGGACTACGTCATCAACGAAACGTAAGTGATTTAATTTTTCTCCGTGTATATATATATATACATATATATATATGTATATATATATACATATATATATATATATATATATATATATATATATATATATATATATATATATTTGAGTACCCATTGAATTCCAATTTAACGTCCTGAAAACATTTTTCAGCACTGCAATAAATATTTTCGACGATATAGTATCACACCCTGTCCTACACCTCTCTTCAATGATATATATATATACATATAGCCGATGCTTTCCCATAATTTTACCTTTAAGCAAAAGTAAAGTGAGTTCCACACCCTTGAAAGGGCGTTGGGATTGTGAAGTTAAGGTTCACAATGTACTAAGCCCAACGGCACTAATGAGAGTAGGGGGGACAGACCGATGTAAATTCATATATTTTCCTAATTGTATTGATATAATATTCACAAATTCCTGATTAGTATAATGAATTTAACACTCCCCATAATTCTACTGTATCGAAGGTAACCTATGAAGACCATAGATATAAGTTAAGGTTGTACTCTTCACGATTTTGTATTAAACTGTAGCACTATAGTGTTTATTTTTTAAAAAATACGATAAAAATTTATCGATAAAAAAAAATTAAGTTTGATTTAAATTATCAAATACTAAATCTGCCAGCAGAGTTATGTTCGCCATAGAAATATTGTAGATTTTGATGATCTTTAAAATAAGGTATTGACCATATTTATTTCTTCACATTTAAATTTCAATAATACTTAAATACTTTTCTTTCCTTAGAATAAGATAGATAAACTTTTTGCCATTACCAATATCTACTTCAAGCACTAAGTTGAATGTAAAAAAGATGTCGTGATTTATAGACTCATAATTTTGATAATGATTTACAATAAACCAAACTATATGCATTTATAAGTAACGAACAGGCAGTTAATGGCAAATACGGGTTACCACTTATAAGTAGTTTGTTTGTGTTAGTTTTAGATAAGCGAAAGCCATCGCTTATCTATGGTCAATCATTTTATATATGTATAATGATATATAGTCTATATATATTAAATTATCGCGATATGTTAAATATAAATTTCGTGGCGTTCGTTTAGATAATGAAAATAATAATAAAAATGTATTTAATTATAAAAAAAAAAAAAAAAAAAAATCTGGGGGAAAAATAATAAATAAATAAGAGCAAAACCGGTATGATGGAAGAAAGGAATGAATGTGAGAAGATAAATTGTCGGAAGATAGAAGTAGTGACACAATATAAATATTTGGGGGTAATGGTGGACCAACACTTAAGGTGGGACCGACATACGGAATACATTGCAAAGAAAATTAGGGCAACATTATCAGCAGTATACACTTTAAAGAAATATGCAACAAATAAATCGTTAAAAATGGTGTATCATGCGCTAGTGGAATCGAGAATCAGATATATTCAAGAATGGGGAACGGCTAGGAAAACATACGTGGGGAAAATAAGTAAACTGCAAATAAAATGCTTGAAATTAATATCGGATCACAAATACGAGACTAAAAGTGAAATAATACAAAAAGAGGACGTACTGAGCGTTAGTGGAATGTATTTATTCATAAAGAGATATGGGAATACATAATGACAGAGAAGGAAATAGAATTGGAAGAAAGAATAAAAATAGAATACGGGCTGAGGGAAAACTATTTATATTTCGCCGTTAGCTAAAACAAAGATGGGGGAGCAAACAGACGAATACATTATAACTCAGTTGTTAAATAAAATGCCTAAAGGAGAAATGATAGAGGAGGGAAAAATTGGGGTGAAAAAAAAGAAAATAAAGGGAATGTTAAAAGAAAAGAGGGAAATATAGGAACAATAATAAGCATGAAATAAGAGAAGAAGGTACGTAAATAGTAATAAACAAAAGTGAAAAAAGGGAAAGGGAAAGAGACGGAACAAAATAAATAAATGAAATAATAAAAAATAAAATAATGAATAGATTAGTTATAGCTAAGTTAAAAATAAGGAAAAATAGGATTAATTAACGTAATGAAATATTTGCGCGGCGATAAAATTGTATAGTATATAAGTAGTATAATGTAGGTAATTTAGATGTAAGAAAACTCGTCGACAAGCGTATAACTTGACGAGGAAATGTATAAATATTAATAAATATGGATATATTTTCAAAAAAAAGAAAAAAAAAGAAAAATTCAATAAATTGAAAAATAGTTTTCGCGTAGCCAGGTATTTTTTGCAAAATATATCCAACGCGGGCTTTTAAACAATCTGCGAACATAAACAAAACCTATCGAACAAAAAACACTTCACATATGTAGATCTAAATAACTTAAGCAACAATTGCGAAAAAGAAATAATGGTGAAATTTTTGAAATGTAAAAAGTCCATAATCTGTTAAATAAAATTAATAAATATAAAATAAATAAATTCCCCTTATTAACAAACAAATAAGTATAATAAATTAAAATACCTCAATTTAAGTAAATGCTTTCGGTAATAGCCCATCATCAGCTAACAATACGAAGTACTCTTCTCTGCAGTGGATTTTAGTTTTAATTGAGTGTACTCTGTATTATTAGAGCTGATAACGCGTTGTGTCCGAAAACATTATTAAAATAAGGTGTTTTAATTTATTAAAGTAAATTAATTTATATTTATTTGTTTGTTGATAAGGGGAATTTATTTATTTCATATAAATAATTATTTAAAAGTTGGCCTATTGTGGTGAAAAAAAGAAAAAATATTATAAACATGTATGCTAGTAAGTACTGATTGACCCCCCGATTTCGTTTTTGTGTAATAAACGTCTACATAGCCCGTTTATGTTTTCGCTTAAGAAGAGTTAAAATAAATATTACTTTTAGTCTGTGTAATTTTTAGACAGGTAGAAAAAAAAATATTACAAACATATAACGGAAACACATTAATTTTTTAACTGTCGCACTAGCAATTTATTTCGTCCTGTTCAAAATATACATATTGACTAGAATATCGATAAACATTAAGCAAACCGAACTATTCGATTGAAAAGAATACATCTGTCAAATCGGTGAAAAAGTGATAAAAGAAAAAAAAAAAAAATCAATTTCGAGTCCTTCTTTTTAATATAAACAAAAAAAAAACTACTAGCTGAATTATGGAAGCCATAGAAATATTGCGAGACTTGAACACATTTGTTTCCTTTAATCTCTGTTACTTTGGGGAGGTAGAGCAGCATAAAGGTTCAGTAGACCATAAAATGAATTTAGAAGAAATTATTTGAAGATTCAGAAATACGGAAAAAACCATATAAGATAGTAATCAGAAAGAAACGCAACTAGAATAACGAAGAAATAATGTACCACCTTAAGGAAAGAAAATTATGAAACCAAGAATAAGTTGACAGAAAGAGCTAAATAGAAAGATAAACAGAAAGTTGATTAGAAGAGGAGGAATGAATACGACCAAAACTTATAATGGAACCTTTTAGAGAGATTAAAAGTAAGTTATTAGCAGTGTATTTATCAATTGGGTGTCCGTTAACAGTTGCACCATGAGATGAGTGAAAGTACATCATGAATTCACGAATCATGTCGGTGTCTTTGTGAACTTCAGTGATATATTTCTGATAAAAGTTGTAAATTCGTTCAAGCTATACCATATTCGGAAACCGAAATGAGCATTCAAATATCCAGAGACTTAATATAGTATTAAGAAATTTTTGATTAATAAAACCTTGCGGAAGAGTATTTTATAGTGAGCGAATGATAAGCATAAATTAGGGGGAAAAAGAAAGGTTGTATAAGTAGGAAATTTTTCTCAGAAACTGAAAATTACATATTTGCAGGACGAAGAAGTAAACATTCCAGATCGGACACGTTTTTAAAAACTATAAAAAATTAAAATTCGTTAGAGAAAAATATAAAATTAAACATAATTATAAAGTGCAGCAAATAAATTTAAAAAAAAAAAAAAATAGAATTCAGTAATTAAGTGTAATTATTGTAAAATTTTATTAATATATTTTTTTCGATATACCAGCACGGAAAACGTAAAAATCTATAATTTACTTTGATTAATTTCTTTAAAAGTTAAACAGATAACTAATATTAACATTACAGTGGTAAAAAACAACGTAAGTTGAAAAAGTAAACGGGATTCTTGTTAATACGTAAATATCGTTATAGAAAATTAAAGAAGAAGTTTCCAACCAGGCCGAAACATTGCAATTATAAATACTTTTACAAATAAAATATGCATACTGTTGTGTAGATCAATCTGAGTACAAATTTTAAATTTCCACATATAACTCAATTGAGCATATCTCTGTTTTCCAAAAGTTCTTGTAATAATAATCGTGGTATGATCGACTGATTCTTGCATCCAAAACAACTAGCAACTAGGAACGCACCTGACACAAACTGCGTTAATAGGATCAGCGCGCAGATGTCGTTTCAAACTACCGATTAAAATTTTGAAAGGACATCTCCAGTTACAGACCTTTTTTCGGACAATGAAGGAGGATAAAGAAAGTTCGCTGCGGATCAACGGAACGTGACGTTTCGCTTATTATGACGCCTACGAACAACATCCTAGTGTTCCATAAATCAACGAAAAATTTCTCAAAGTCGAAAAAACGGGTAAAACATTAAGAAAACACACGCTTAAATATATTCACATCCTTTTTTATTTAAGTTTATTCTTTTCCTTTTTCTTCTTTTTTTTTTTTTTCGATACAAAAGTTTCGCCAAAAGGTGAAACGGTGAATAGTGAATATCATGAAAATACAATGTCGACTGCCGAGGATTTTCGGAACGTCAAGCTCACAATGTTTAAAACACACCTGAGTCCATTACGTTATCTCGTCGCGATGGCTGGCTTCTTTTTTAACATTAAAAAGATGGAAAGGCATCAGCAGGACGGAATAACGGAAGTTAAAGCAGCTGTAAGCGAATAACACAGCCCGTGGAAACATAACTCGAATTGCACGCAAGAAATTGGGATTAAGATCGAACGAAGGTCAATTAGACGATTTCGATGCAAATATATACGATATATATATATATATATATATATATATATATATATATATATCTTTAATGAAAACGAATAGCGATTTTCGTTGAAATTATAAGCATTTGCACTCGTATTCGGAATTTCGATTTAGCTAGAGTTATTTCATTTAAACCCTTAATTCTGGCGCGATGATAACATCGGCCAAAAATCTTCTTCTCGATAATCTGCGAGATAATTTCTTATCTGCGGTTGATAAAGTAGAAAGTCGACGCCATAATCATGTTTAGCGTCTCGCAAACATTCGATATTTTGCATCCGTGCGTTGCTTTTTTCGGTTATTACGCATCTAACCAGTTCGAAACAATGGAGCTGCTAATGTGAAACAATGGAGGTAGTATAATGTTCTCGCTATATTCATTACGTTAATCGCAGCCGTAATTACTATTAAATTTTCCCTCCGATTAGAAAAATTAAGAAAAAAAAAAAACAATAACTTCATAAACTTTATTTAAAGTTCATTTAAGTAGCGCACCTTTTCCTGGTTAGTTTGAAATAATCTTTTTGCATGAGAATAATACAACAACTGGAAAAATATGGCATGCGATGTTTGCGGTTTTCCTCAGTCTTATTCGGGGAAACGCATCTGAATGTGAATAAAAAAAGCCGCTATAAATTTTACTTTAAACGGTTTTTTTTTTTCTTCGTTTTTTTGTTTAAATTTAAATAATCCAATTATTTTCGTTTATGAAAATTATATTAAAACCGGTTCTGTGTAATAACTACGCGGAGATAGTAATTTACGTTAAAAAATGTGGCAGTTAATTCTTTTATATGTGGTTATTTTTCAAACAAACAACTGTGGTTTTCAAATATATTTAGGGGAAAAAAATTATATTTTTTTAAATTTTCAATCTAAAAGTCGAGAATACGCATTTATTCATTTTTGGAAACACTAATTACACTTTATGTTTATAAAGATGAACTTCTGTAAATACTATTAAGCTTATGTGAAAGTGTGATATTTTTTTCGGTCAAATTATAAAAAACTGATGTTAAAAAAAAAAATGGCGCGTAAACTATAATTAAACAACGAATCTTAACAGCTCTCTGAAATAAAGAAATCTTTAAAATCCTCGGGGGACTACGTTTCTCGGGTTTTTAGTTAATTATAAAATTATTCAACAGAGGTGTATAAATCAATATTGCATAAATTAATTTGCTATAATCTCATTCGTATTTGCAATGGCTCCTTTGCACACCCCTTCCGCCTAAGAATTTCCTTCATAATTATCTAAGTCCTCAAAAACAGTCTTCTTCGTCCGATTTCCGTAGCGCTCGGTCTAGGAAAACTACTTTTAAGGGTAGCCTAAACAGGCGGTTCGTTCGATCGGGCTGCGTGCAGTATAACAAAATTTATAACACGTTCGGTTTTTGTCTTATTTACCTTCTCACAAGATTATCATATGGTACTTTTTCGATTTACTTGTGTCGATACGATTCACACATTATTCGACTCACTCATACTACAAAAAGTGCTGAACATTTAAAGTTAAAAGTATTTAGGTAGTTTTTTTTTCTCTTTATATTTTATTAATTAAAATATAAAATTCAAAATCTAATTAAGTTTGATTGCTGATTACTACAGTTAACTTTTACAAAACGATTTTAATACAAATTAATTATATTTTATTAAGTTTTATCGAATTGTCTTTAAATTTATTATTTACCAATTCTATCAGATTACCCAGTTGAAAGCTACAAACACTTGACCTAAACGTATGCAAATAAAATTCGTAAAACTGTCATGTTCAGATATAAATCGTAGATTGAAAAGGTTATATAATGGTCTAAGATCCAAAGAGAGATCCTCCTTCACCAACATCTATTTACCAGATGAAACAGACTTTTTATAAAATCTTGAAATATAAACGATCAAATCCCGAATGTATTGCCTATGAAATGTTCACAACTATCCTTAATGTTAAAAATTTTAATTTAATTTTTTTTCATATTTCACCCCCTTGTTTATCAAAAAAAAAAAAATGCTTATTTAAATCAAAAGTCCCTAATGTAAGGAATATGCCAAAGTGGTATTGCCTACCTGTTTCTGTTCATGGCTACCTGGCACACAGGTATGAACGAGTAAACTGAAATAGGTGACTGCACCAATCTGTTTACCAACCGAAATATATATCAAAATAAAAGTAATTTAATTTCAAATGCGATGATATAATGTATTGCCTGAAATAAACTGTTCGTGAAACATTATTGACATCGTTTGAAGTTTAAAAATCTGAGCCAGTAAAGTTGCGCGAGAGAGAGCGCGACGGTGGAAGACGGAGCATAGCAGCTGTGCACGGCGTGTCGGTTGAATGAAAGAGAGTCTTCTTACATGCGATTGAGAAGGTTAGCACTTCTTTTCATGAACGGGGTTTACTTCAGGCAATACACTATATCACTGCGTTTGTAATTAAACTACCTTTATTTTGATATATATTTCGATTTGTAAATAGATTGGTGCAGTCACCTATTTCAGCTTACCTGTTCAAATCTGCTTACCAGGTACCCATGAGGCATGAACAGAAACAGGTAGGCAATACCATTTGGCATACTCCTTACATTAGCGACTTTTGATTTGAATAATAATTTTTTTTTTGGTAAACAAGTGGGTGAAATATGAAAAAAAAAGTTAAATTAAAATTTTTAAAATTAAGCATAGCCACGAATACATTCGGGATGTGATCGACTATATATAATATTTTATAAAAAATGGTTTTCATCTGGTAAATAGATGTTGGTGAAGGAGGATCTCTCTTCGGATCTTAGACTATTAAGTATATACACAGTTTTCTGATTTTTCTTCGATATCGCAAAAAAAAACAAAAAACGACACGCCATATATAAATCATTAAGTTTTTATCTGCCATTTACTTTATTCAAACGTTCCCACGTGCTTTTTTTTTTTTAATATTGTAATATATATATATATATATATATATATATATATATATATATACAACGTTAAAATGGATTCAGATGATTAATGCCTACAATGCGGCACGGAGAGCACTATCGAGACTATCGTACAGCAATACGATAAAAGGAGGAGGTAATTTTTATTAATGGCATTCTATCTTCGATGGGTACTATTCCAGTTGCAATGTCCCTAATGATATTATATCTGCTCAAAAGCGTCGTAACCGATTTACATATCGAGGCGATAATATATGGGAGTCGAATGCGACTATTAATATTTTTTAAATTTGATATTTCCTTATTATAACTTGTGTTACTTAAATTCTTTCTAACTTAATGTTTTTTTTGTTTTTATTTTAAATTGTGAATCTTTCGGTCGCAATTTCGACAAAGATTAAATGAATCAAAGCACCAACTGCTGGTCAGTCGTTCATTGAAAACCGAAACTGTACTTCAAATTTTCCTAAAAATGCCAACTGAAAGTATCGGCTGAGGATAAAAGCCTTATGTAGGCATTTATCGGCATGACATCCGCTGGTCTAATATTTATTTTTCCAAAATCCTGTCGTGTAAAGTTATGGTTAATAGAAAAAAAAGTACAAAACGGTACAAAATACAATTAAACGATAAACGGGTAGTAGACAGGTCAAATGTCGAGAGCTAGGCTGAAAATATAAAAGCACTTCTGTGATTACTACTAATGATAATTAATTCATAGTAAGTGTTCAGTTATTTCCACTGTTATTAACCTTGAATGTGTTTTATTGAAGAAAGTGGAATAAACGATCAGACAGCTTAGGTATATCGAGACTCCCCTAGTGCTAAAATCTGCGTGTGTATACTCTCGAGTCCATCGAGATTGCGGTTAGAAGTTTCACGACGACGACTTTTAAGATGTCTCTTCTTCATTTTCCTGCACACTTTGCGATCCCAATAGCTGTGAAGCATCTTTTAAAACAGTTTGAGCGTTCCGCCAGGTCCATAAACCCAATCCTATTACACCCTACTCTTGTCAAATGAATCGTTTTTCGTTCGGACGATCTCAAATCGCATAATAAACAATTAAGTCGTCTACCGCAATATAGGGTTCAGAAGTTGTAATAGCCTCAGCATTACGCACGGCATCCAGATTTTAAATTTAAAAAGTCTGATGTGGGTACCACCATATAACTTGTACAACTATTAAACATTAAGACAAGTGCGTAACACAGCTAAAATATGTAAAATAAATAAAAATGCGTAATAAATGTAATTTAAAACATTATTCATTTATAAGAAAAGAGAGGCTATATAAAATATCAGTATTAATTCGCACATTTTTACATCCGTGCTCTTCTGTAATTTGATAATTAGAATTAAAATATTTATACGATTAATTTAATTATAATTCTTATTAGCCATTCGTAGTCATCGATTAAGTTCGATGCGTGGCGATTGCAAGTATTACAATATATAAACTTGGGCATTTTGGCTTCGCAATGGGCTGTTGACCTCTCTTATTTACATTTCTGTCTCTTTCTCTTCTATACTGTGTATAAAATGATCAAAATTTACAACGTAATTCTAAATCGGGGTCCATATGAATACAATAACATAATCACAGCAATCCTATAAAATATAACAAACGTTACATAAAATTGCGACATTTTTTCTAATAGGAGGTAGCCTAAGAATTACGTTCTAATTAATATTTATATATGAGTGAGGAAAACTTTCTATATTATAATATCTCTATTATTACATACATTAACAAACGAATAATTGTGCTACGCCGTATTACAATTGGAATTGTATGTTTTTTAGAAATAATAACGTTTCATTTTAAATAATTGTTTATTTATGTTACGTATAATGTTCGTTTTTTTATTTTTGTTTAAACTGCCGTTATCAATCGTTTTAGCATTGTTGTCTGAATCAATTAAACGAGACCTTTATACATATGTATATAAAAAAACAAAAAATTTGATCGATGAAAATACAGGTTCAATAGGTGAATAGAAAGTTCAAAATGACAAAACAGATGAGGACCACCAGTGGCATCGCGGGTTACGGTAAAAACTTAGATGGCCTGCAGCGATATTAATTTATTCGTGCACATATGTATTCAGTGCGTATACATTTATAGTTTTTTTCAATGGGACCGCCATCGAAAGCTGTAAACCAAAAACTGAAGGTAATGTTAAAGTTAAGAGAAAAAGTTACGCATTTTGATATACGGCTAGCGTGAAATCAATTATCGAATAAGATTTTGCTTTTTTTCTTAAAGAATGTCCATTGTTGACAGGTAAATTCGCCGCGTGCACAAGTTACTTTTCGAATAGGAACAGGAAGCTCAATTTAATTCGTGCGCTTGGAGATATGGTGTACAAATCGCTTATCAGAAGCTTCGATTATTTTATCCGATTACTTTCGTTGCAGTTGCTGCACTGGGAGACCGATTTACCAGTTTTGTGGCAGAGATTCAATTCGACATTGACCACAAACGAATTTCACAATATACTCATTTCGGACGGCAGTCCTACGTACATCGATAAGAGCGGCTTTATCGAAGAGTATCTGGAAAGCGTGACCAATAGTAGTCTTTTACTGATATCTCGACCGAGAAAATGGGGTAAAACGATTAATTTGCACATGTTGAAGAGTTTCCTGGAAATCGAATTGAATTCGGACACCGGCGATCCGATTCCGGAATCGGATCGGATTAATCGGAAACTATTTTACGGCGGAGTTATTCGGTCGACTACGAGCGGTCAGACGAGACATCTGAAACCGTTAAAAATCGCGAAAAGTCACAAGACGTCTTTATCGTTGCTTCAAGGCACCTTTCCGGTACTCTATATCGATCTGAAATGTATCGCCGGAGACAGTTACCGCCAAATCGAATATAATCTTAAGCAGTACCTGATGTTTCTGTTCGATCGATACCGATATCTGAACAGCTCGGCCGACAGCGACCAGGACAAGCTTCTCTTTCAATATTGCCAGCGAGGAACCAACAGGCTTTCTCGTCTACTGCGGTGCCTACCGCTTCTAACCGGATTAATGAATAAACGCTACCGTCGGAAAGTTTATCTACTGCTGGACGACTACGACGCGCCGCAAAATCGGTTGCTATACCGACTGCTGTCCGACGGCGACGACGAGATAACAGTTAAACTGGACGACGTACTGAACTCGTCCAGCTTCACCAAATCCACTTCTTTACTTAGTCGTCTATTTGTGCAGTTGTTTTGCGGAAACGATGCCTTACATCGATCTCTGATGACCGGACTATTTCCGGTCGGCACGTTTCAGATGCGCTCCGACTTGAGGGACGTTCTACACACGTGCACCGTGTTGGATTTAGAATACTCGGACTATTTCGGTTTCCGCGAGCTGGAAGTACGACAGCTGCTGCAACAGTTTTCATTGTCGCACAAGGTGGACGAGGTGCGAGCTTGGTACGGCGGTTTCAATGTAGGAGAAACGGAATATTTTCACCCGTACTGCGTCGTAAAATACATGGAGAAGACCGGTGCCTATTACGATCGAAAGATAAACGTGGTCCCGGGAATTGATTTTCTAGACTATTTATTATCCAGCGATAAGTATCAGTCCGAAGTTAGAGATCTGGCTATTGACGGTACCATTACCAGCGACAAATTCGACGCTCGATTCACCACCTTTATCGAATTCGCTGAAGGTAACTTCTATCCGTACTTAATTTCCGCCGGTTATCTCAGCCCGGCGTTTACCGTTCGAACCGATTTGAAGATGGATTTCCGGGTGCCTAACGAGCAAGCGAAAGAGGTACTCTACCGCAGTTTTATATAATTAGCGAAAATAAATAAAATAACAAATACATAAAAAAACAAAAGTGGATTAAAATGTTAAAACAATACCGTCGTAACGATTCCGGCTATCTTAATTCGATAGAACAAGCGGGTGTACTTTTTACATTTTTTTGAATCAAGTCGCCAAGTAGAAGAAATTTATTCGCTATAATTACAATAAACGTTTATAATTTTTGTCCGCAATTAGCAACGTTCGCGACGGAATAAGATGAATTAAAAATAAAATTTTCTTACGATAATAATAATATTAATAATAAACCTTTATTGAGGAAATTCTTAAACTATATAACAAACATGAATAGTATAAATTTGATATAAAAAAAAACGAAATATTAAATTTTCTCGGCCCATGATGAGCAAAGGTTTCCCGTAAGCTCTCCCATTCCATCCTATCTATGGCTACTCTTTGAAAATTTTTGTTCAATAAAAAATGACTAAAATCATCTCTCCACCTTGTCAACTGATGCTCCCTTCTTCTTTTATGATATGCAAGAAACCAGAAAGTGGCTCTATATGTCCATCTGTCATCCTTCATTCTCGCTACATGACCAAGCCCATTTTTGTCTTCTAACATATCTGATTGCATCTATATTATTTTTTAATTTTTGTTTTATCAGTTTGAGTGGTACTTTAGCTTTTTTCTAAATATTTAAAATAGACCGTTCGATTGTATTTTGTGTCACCGTTATTTTATTAATAATTTTTGAAGTCACGACACCAGGTTTAACTACCGTATGTTAAACCAGGTATAATAGCCGCGTTGAAAATTATACTCTTGTGGTAATTGTTAAAAGGGCCTTTTAGTGCCCAATACTTGTTCCAAGCTTTCGTTATTCTAGTATTTACTTCCGTTTCAGTACGATTTTCAAAAGATAATTGCTGACTCCTAGAGGTACGTTACTTGATTTACTATTTCTATAACCATTCCGTTTACTTGTACTATTTTAGTGTTTCGGTTTTCTGTAAATATTTTCGTTTTTCCAATATTTATGGAAAGCTCGGCTTTTTTTCCCACTTCGTCTAATTCTGTTATCATAAGGAATTAGACAAGAGAACCACTTCATCTGCAAATCTTAAATTGGAAATTCCTTTTTCCATTTATGTTTAAACCTTTGTTATCCCAATGCAAATTTGTAAAAAATTTCTTCCAAAGCACAGTTAAACAAAACCGGTGATAACGGGTCTCCCTATCTAACCCCTTTCTTAATATCAAAGTACCTGTTAATATTCTGGCTCTAAGGTCCTTATACATATTTTTTATTTTTTTTTTTATTTTTTTTTTTATTAATATTATGTAATTTTCTGGAACTCCTTGACTTTTAAGTGATGCAAATAAGTACTGATGTTTTAAAGAGTCGAAAGCTTTATTACAGTCAATTAGAGCCATATACATACATATATTTCGATTTGATATTCTATACATTGCTCAATGACTTGGTTCATGACATGTAGGTGATCTATTGTAGCGAACGATCTTCTGAAACCAGCTTGTTCTACAGGTTGTTCGACTCTTATAACAGGCTGTATTCTATTTTCTAAAAACTTTGAAAAAAATTTTAAAATAGTCAAAGATATTGGACGATAGTTTTCAATTTTGTGTCGATCCCCCTTTTTAAACAACAATATTATATCGTCGTACTTCCATTTACAGGGAATAATGCCTGTTTTTAAAATTCTATTAAATAGGATCGTTAAGATTTTTATTAATTGTAAACCTCCCAATTTTATGTATTTGTTCATTATTTTGTCACTGCCTGGGCTTCTGTTGCGTCTCAATCTTTTTACTATCTCCTCTACTTCTTCATTCAGAAATTCTGGTTCTACTGGAAAACTAGTTTCAATAGAATTGCTTATACCGTGATCGTTATCTATGTCATTATACAAATTTTTATAATATTCAGTTATGAAGTTATTTATTTCTTTTCTATCGCATATTTTCTCCCCTTTCAAGTTCATAAAATGAGTTGCCCATTGTGTACCTATACTGAGTTTCTTTTTTAGCAGTTTTATATTTTTACTTCCTTCTAAAATATTATTAATAATTTCATTTTTTTGAGCTTGGTCTCTTTCTCTTATTTTATTTCTTACAGCTCTTGACACTAAATTTAATTCAATCTTTTCTTTTAGAGACCTGTCGACGATTTTTAAAATTTCCATTCTTCTTTTACGTAATCGGTAAATGTCGTCTACTTCGCCTATCTGTGGGATATTTCCACTTTTTTTCTTGGATGTGTTTGTGAATGTTGACATTATTGTTTGAGATATGGCGTTATATAGTTCGTCAATCTCTTGATCTCTACTTAAGTTTATCTTCCCTAACTCTTCACTAATTATGTTTTCGTACTGTTCGTAGTCTAATCCTGTATGCAAATTTTTTATGACTCTCTTATAGTATTTTTCTTTATCAATTGCAATTGTTATAATTAGCAGTCTATGATCTGTATAGAAGCTGAATTTATTTAAACCTTTTATTTCGAAATTTATAATTGACTGATTCATGCTAGTTACTAGTATACAGTCTATTAGTGATATTTATACTGTTGATTTGGAGATATCCATGACCATCTATTTCCTATTCTTTTTTTAAACAGACTATTTACTATTTTTAGATTGAATTCTTGACAGAATCTTATGAGCATCCAACCCCTTTCGTTGCGTTTCCCATAACCGTACAAACCCATTGTTTGTCTTTCACTTTTCTCTCTTTGCCCTATCTGGCTATTCCAATCTCCCATAATTATTCAATTGTCGTTCTTTATTTTAATTGAATTTAAAATGTTTCTTAAATTTTCGTAGAAATTTTCTATTTCCCAATCTCCTGCAGCTGTAGTCGGAGCATAAACTTGAATACATGTTAATATATAACTTTATTAATTTTTATTTTTAAGACTGCTATTCTGTCATTAATCCCCTTTGTCTCTACTACATTACTTATATATTCATTTTTAATAATAAAACCGACTCCTTTTTGTCCCGAGTTATTGCAACTATAATAATAATAAAGTAGGTTCCCCTTTTGTGTGCGTATAATTTTCTCTCCAGGTCTTCTTACTTCGGACAATCCCAAAATTTTAATATTAGATTTCTGAAATACCTCTTCTAATTCAATTAGGCTTTCTGGGCTTTTAAGTGACCTTACATTCAGAGTGTAGCTATATGAAATTTTCGGGTTTTATTTTATTTTTATTACTTTTTATATTATTCGTTTGATTTAATTTGCGCTTAACTAAACTTTTAGTAGTAATTTTAAATGACGGGAGTGATGGAGGAAAAAAGGTATACTCACCCTCGCTTACCGGCGTTTCTGGGTGAGGATTTCTTACGATAATAGACCTTTAATGTAATAAAGATGTTTTGGCCTTAATATTTCTGCGCACGATCTTATAATCATTTTCGGCGTGCGCGAAGGTTTGATACGTAAAATATACCGAGCTATATTTTAAAATGTAATCGAAAAAATTAATTTCCCGTCATTTTTTTTTTTAAGTCGTTATTCATCCGGCGATTAAAAAACTGGGCAAAGTGAGAATTTCGGGATTTTTCAATTTGGTCTTACTGGCTGATAACTCTAGTTGCTACTAAAACGTTTTTTGGCTTTTCCTTAGAAACGATTAGAAAAGGAAGGGGTCAACTATATTTTAATGCGAGACTGGGTATTGCTAATAAAAAGTGTTCGGTAAAGCGAGTAGGGCATGCGGAGAAGGAAAAGGCAAGACATGCGAGCTGCAAATTGAGGAGCAGGTCAAGTGTGTCAGCAAATTAGAATGCAGGCTAGAACGGGCAACAGAAAGAACACTTGTTTACATTATTAGAATGGAGAAGACAACATGTAGAGGAATTTAAGAAAAAGCGAAAACGAGAGGAATGTAGTAGTATATGACCTAAGAATGTAAACGAATAATAGACAGAAAACAACAGAGCGGCGAAGTTAAGGGGAAATTAAGAGCGGTTTAGCAGGAAAACTAGACGGAATTAACGGATGAAATTAATGAGAACTATAAAAAGCGGAAACGTAAATATCTGACCAAAATCTGACGTGGAAACTTTTATACGGCGAAAGGAGAGTTTAGAGGATTGCATTTTTCTTAAGAAGGGCCAAGCGCGCGCTGAAATAAAAGTAAAACTAAGAATGGCCGAATGGACTGAAATCTACAGTAAACTAACACGAGTGAAATGAATTAGAAAAAATATATATATAAATCGGTAGAACGATAAAATCACTTCAGGTAGAAGAGAATAAATGGAAATAAACGAATAAATGGAAATAAACGAATAAATGGAAATAAACGAATAATTGTAAATATAAAATAAATAAATATTCCTTAATATCGAACAAAAATAAGTGTAAAATAATTTACACTTTCATACAAAATTAAAATAAATACGTTAATTCAAAGAAGCCTTTTTGTATTAACAATACAGAGGGTGTACTCAATTAACAATATTCGGTGCATTCTATATTATTATTAGCTGATGATATAGCCCGAAAACGTGTTTCTAAAGTAAAAGTTATTTTAATTTATTAAGGCGTAATTTCGATGCTAATTTTTTTTATTCGGGTGTTTACTTTATATATTTATAAATAATAACGAAACGGGTACGGGGATTTATCGACAAACAAATAACTGTAAGAAAGACGATTAAAGGAAATTAATGTAACGTAAAGAAAAGGACGAAAATAACGTAAAGTATTAAAATCTGGCAGGATAAAGGAGACACCAACACCGCTCGGTCTCTTCGAACCACCAATAAAAGCACCGGGTTACAAGAGAAGAGACGATAATATTGTAGATGAATTCCTGTTTAATATCAGCACTTGTAGAAGTAATTTCGAAAGCTGAACTTACACACTATTTATTTACTTTAATTTTGTCGCCGAACAAGAATCGCGTTTTTTTCTTTTTTTTTAAAGTTCACGATAAAACGTAGTATTAGCGAGAATATATTTTGATCTGAATTTTTCGGTAATAGGTATACAGAGAACGAATTATCGACTGGAGGCGACGAGTTTTTCCGCTGCTACTCTCGGACGAGGTCAGACATTACATGTTACTACTTATGCGGAATAAATTTCCAGAGTTCGAGCAATGGCTAAAGACAGTATTCGACAGTATGGAACACTTAGACAAGCAGAAGGTATCGAAAGGAGACCCGATTTCCATCCGAGTTAGCGAAGAAATGTACTACAGCTGCTGCGTCTACTTTTTAGCGTTGGAGATAAGCGATTGCCACGATGTTATCGTCGGTCAGGATTCAGATCCGACTAAAGAAGATCGTACCGATATCGAGATCGTACCGAGAAAAAGAACTGGTTATCATAACGTGGTGATTTTTGATTTTTGCGCTGCCACCAGCATTTTCGACATCGACCGCGAAGCTGAAAAGGCACTGCATCGCATCGATCGGAAGAAATTCGCCTGGAAATTTCGTAACGGAACTTTGTACGATCACGTAAAGAACGTAACCTGTGTAGGCGTTGGGTTTCGAGGACGAGAAATCAGCTTAAAATTCCGGATTAGACGGCTACGATCATAAACCAAATTCCGAGGCGATTTTTCTTCGAATTAATTATCGTAAAGACATTTTCTAGGTGTCGCCTTTGATTTTTTCTTAAAGTAAAACCGCGCGTATAACAGAAATTTTCCGAACTCGCACCCTAGCATCACAACGAAGACATGTTACAAATTCAGTTGTAACGTAAACGATAATATACCACATCTCTATTTTACGATCGAAAGATTTTCGCATCTGATAACTTCCTGGTCCGGCTGCTCTATATACATCTAAAAAAAGTACATGTGTCCGCTTTTCTTCAAAAATCGTTCTCTTAGAAAATATCCCAGAGTCGACGAAAAGTGATTTTTCAAAGGCCGACTAGTAGTCGCAATATAAGCAGCGATCTAAAGTCAATCGGTCGCGAAGGGAACACTGGCACTGTAACTAGATCTGTCCCAATTATAGGCTGAATAACGTCACATTAGAGCGGCCTATTTGCTCACCAGAACTGCAGCCGAAGTAATTTTTCTCGTAGTATTAATCGATGTTAATTATTGAAAAATCACATCTGTAGGGATGCCGTGGAATAGCCCGTTCTTTTTGAAACCATTTAAATCCGAATATTTTTGAAAATGAGCAGCCGTTGCAGATTGGGGTACCCACACATATTAAGCGTATGCAGGTTGTAATTGATAAAGATCTTTTCTACTTTTAATATTAAATAATAGAAATTCGATAAATTAGATATATTAAAAAATTACGTTTAATTTGATGCATCGCCGATTTTAATGTTTCTTTCTTTTAAGTAGTGTACCGATAAGTATCGAAGAAATCACGGATACTAGACATCGAACAACGTAATAAAAACGGGTCACTTCAAAAAAAAATTTTAATATAAAAAAAAAAAACCCGAAAATTAAAATATTATCATAAATATAGGTTGAAAAGAAAACTCTAATCTTTTATATAGCTAGACAAAAAAGCTCAAAAAAGGTTATCGATGTTTTAACTATCGTTACTAAGAATTACGGAGTAAAATTGTTTTATTTTTTATATAATACCAACTTCAAGAATTACGTAGAAAATTTAATAAAAATGCTCCCTAAAGGCTAGAAAATAATTATTTGATACGAGATATTTTAGAATCATATGCCCTTAAAGGGGCGACGATATTGTGATTATTCTTAAACGAAAATAATAGGGTAGAGCGGGGCTAGTTGTGCGCTCGGGCATAGTTCCCAAATGATAAGTCGAAATTGCTTGATATGTATTTTGCTGGATAAAAGTAATTTATTCCTTCTTTTCTCAGAAATCTGGTTTAAGAGCTGTTTAAGTAAAAAAGACCGGACATGCTCAACTTACCCCGGGCAAGTTGAGCGATTAGAAAATTAAGCCGCGCAATGACGTGAACATTTACTAGACTTGTAATAAAATTACTATTTTACGATCAAATTTTTATTTATAATCTCTAAGTGATATAATAGTGAAACAGGACTCTTATTCTTTTCTCGAATATTAAAAATAAATATAATGTTCTATTTGATTTTAAAGCCCTCAGGGATGCCAACTACTAGCTGCTTTAGAACTCGTGGATTTGAATTTATTTTATTGTTAATTTATTGTTATTAAATTAAATTTATGTTTTATTTTAACAGATATATTTTTGATTAATTTCCTACAATCCTTCGTAAACGTCCGACCGTTGAAAACGCAATGATCAGAAATATCTATATACGAAAATAACGAGATCATCAATTAAATAAATATAAATTGTACGGAACACACTGCTACGGTTGCCAGATGGTCGTTGATCTTTTGTTGGCAGACGGGGGGTACGTTACTGGTTCAGTCGGGATTTCTGTTAAGCGCGGGAAGGGAACGCGACAATCGAAATTAAAATCCTTTGCGGTTAATTACAAACTTTTACAAAAACCGATTTTCGGAACGATCAGATTGCTAAGATTTTTTTCGATTGAACTTGTTTCGGTTACCGGACAGACTGATTCTTTAACTAAAAAGGTTCGTACTGTTCCCCGACTGGACAAATAGTTGTGATGGATACTCGATGAAGACTTGGCCAATGCTCGACGAATACTGCTTACTTTCTTTTATGATTTTTCTGTCTTTCCGTTTTATCTTTCAAACAATCCCCTCCCGCCGCAAAAGTCCGGATCTGTTTCTTTGCTGATCCATCACTACACGCATCCGTCAAAGGCGGAATCAATTTCGATACAACAACCTCCAGCCAGCAACCGGCTCTCATTTACTCACAAATTCACTCTCTCAACACGTTATAATTAATTTTTTATTTCTTTATTTTATTATTATAATATATATATATATATATATATATATATATATATATATATATATACTTTTTTTTGTTAAATCTACGTAATGTACACTTTAAAATTCAACAAACGTGGAACATTTCGTACCTTTAATTTTTGGAGTAGACTCAGTTTTTATACTTAATATCTTTACAGTCATGTAATGATCAATGCGGTTTAAATACAACAAAAAAAATATTAATGTGATATCGGAAACTAATCATCGTTATTGCTGTCGCAATTAATGTATACGTAAGCAAGACTAGCATTCGGTGCGCAGTTTGTATTGCTTATTCCTCACAAACTGGTCACTACTGGATTTCTTTTTCCCTTGGTAAGCTTTTAGAATCGTCTTCGCAGCAATCTGGGCAAGCCTTGTTATCTGCATTGCTTTCATTAGTTGACTAAAGAATGTTTTTAAAAACACTTTTCTTCTTTTTTTTTATCGAGCTTTTACTTTTGTTTTTTAACTTTTTAAATTTTTTTGTTTTGTTCCTCTCTGAAGGGTCTGTTAGAAAAGCCGCTTTCCTCTGATCTGTCCATCTTTGTTGGACCTGCCTTTGGTTGTGGTCGAACAAGTTCAGGAGAAAATACTTGTGATCGGTCTCTAATTGTACGTCTTTTTTGTAGCCTGTACCGGCTTCTTCTTCAGCTGACTAGTGAAGGTTGTAGCACTATCAGGTTCTCTGGCATGTATTACAGCTTACTCTGATGGATCTTTTTCCAGCTGGACAGATTCTGTATCTGGCTGGTCGGTTACAAATGACGATGGAAAATCACCGTCACTAAAAACGTCCGCGTTAAGTGATGGGAGATACCCATTTTTTGAAAACCATTCATGATGTTTATACTTGCATTTCAGCTGAGGGCAGTGAATCTACAACAATTTCTGGTGTGATCGTTATTGTTTTTCCCGGGTTATTTTGTAGTCAAGTATCTTGTGAAGAAACGCAAAACTTCTGTACGCGTCCTGAAATAACAGAAAAACACATATTGCTTTTGTTTCAAACCGTGAGGTTAAAGTTGAGCAACAGTTGCTCAACACTAGCCCCAACCGAAATATTTGAAAAAAGAGTGAATCTATGAAAGTACACCGTTTGAATAAAAAATAAATCATTTCTTAATTTTTTCGCGTACTGAAAGTAACACGAACCGAAGCTAGTTTACTTTTTTATTGTCGCAAAATAAACAAAACGCGCATGTACGTCATTCGATTGATAAGTAGATACTGTCAGTTGTGTGATGAGTTCCCACGACCACTACTTTTCGCCATTTGATGAGTCAACGTGTGCGGTATGTAGTTTTCGAGATATTTCGATACTTATCCATATGCTCAACTAGTCCCGCTCTAGCCTACATTTTAAAGTCGATACCAAATTTAAATAATTAAAAGCTGTATTAAATGTTTCTGTGATGTTTCCTATACTGTTAAATATCGTTTTTTTTTTGCAATTGGAATTTGGTGCCGACTCTAACAAGTTTTAATTTGTTTAAGAATAATCATAATATCCCATTTAATAAGGTCATAATTACTCTAAATCATTTTTTAATTTTTAAAGTAAATTTGAAGCCGGTTATTTTCTTTTTTTTCAACGATTTCATAATAATTATTACTAGTTATTGATATTTCATATTAATTTTATTTATTTATCAAATTTTTGCGTGTTTCCTTCTTATTATTTCGAGTTCGTTATAACGGAATTTATTGTGTCAAGAAAACGTAGGTTATAATTTAGATGTATGATATTTATATATCTACTATATAAAGCTGCTAGAAAAAAAATCGTACAGCACGTTTTATAGCAGCTAGAGAATAATTTTTTTTTTTCAATCTACTTACTTTCTTCGTCAGATCATAAGAAAATTATAAAACACTCAAAATTTTAAAATTAAAGGGCCCAAATTTCTAAAAATGTGAAAATCAACTTTTAAAAAAAAATTTTTTAGAAAATTCCCCAGCCGGTTTTATATGAGTTACGATATTGATTTCCTTTCAACCTGCATAATAAAGTCTCCAAAATACAGAAAAAATATGAATTTCGAAAAATGTTCATATTTATGTACCAAAATTTGTGAAAATAGACGCCTAAAGCGGTAAGACTGGAAACTAAGAAAATGTCCACAGCTCTTCCCATGGTAGCTGGAGAGTCAATCTTTTCTTTAAATAATGTATTTCAATCCTTAGAATATAGGAAAAATACGAAACCCTCAAAATGTTAAAATTAAAGGGCCCAAATTTCTAAAAATGTGAAAATCAACTTTTAAGAAAAAAAAATTTTAAAAATTCCGCAGCCGGTTCTATATGAGGAGTTATGGTATTAATTTTCTTTTTAACCTGCACACTAAGGTCTTCAGAATACAGGAAAAATAAAAAACTCGAAAAATTTTGACATTTAGGAAACAAAATTTGGAAAAATCTACACTTAAAGCGGTAAGCCCGGAAAGTAAAAAAATGTCCACAGCCCTTTCCATGATCCCTGGAAGGGCACTATTTTTTTCAAATGATGCATGTCAATCGCTGCGAATATAGGAAAAATACGAAACCCCCAAAATTTTGAAATCAAAGAACCCAAATTGTGAAAAATGTAAAAATCAAGTTTTAAGCCAAAAATGTTTAAAAAATTCCATAGCCGGTTTTATATGACTAATGGTATTGATTTTCATTTTAACTTGCATACTGAGGTCTCCAAAATACAGGAAAAATATTAAATTTGAAAAATTTTGATATTTAGGTACCAAAATTTGCGATAATACACTCTTCAGAAGATAAAAAAAAAGTCCACAGCCCTTACCATGATAGTTAGAAGGTCACTTTTTTTTTTTAAATGATGTATTTCAATCGCTGCGAATATAGGAAAAATACGAAACCCCTACAATTTTAAAATTAAAGGGCCCAAATTTTGGAAAATGTAAAAATTAAATTTTAAGAAAAACTTTTTTAACAAATTCTACAGCTGGTTCTATGTAAGTTACGGTATTGATTTCCTTTTTAACCTGCATAATAAAGTCTCCACAATACAGAAAAAATATAAATTTCGAAAAATTTTCTGTGAAAATACACGCTCAAAGCGGTGAAACTGTAACCTAAAAAAAAGTCCACAGATCTTACCATGGTAGCTGGAGGGTCATTCTTTTTTTAAAATCATGTATTTTAACGGCTAGAATATAGTGAAAAATAAGAAACCCTTAAAATTTTAAAATTGTAGGGCCCAAATTTTGAAAAATGTGAAAATCATGATTTAACAAAAACTTTTTTAAAAACTTCACAGCCAGTTCTAGATGAGTTACGGTATTGATTTTCTTTTTAACCTACATACTAAGGTCTTCAGAAAACAGGAAAAATACAAAATTTGAAAAATTTTGATAATTAGGGACTAAAATTTGGAAAAATACACGTTAAGACGGAGAGACTGGAAACTAAAAAGAAGTCCACAGATCTTTCCATAGTAGCTAGAGGGTCACTTTTTTTTTTTTAAATGATGTATTTCAATCGCTAGAATATAGGAAAAATTCGAGACTCCCAAAATTTTAAAATTAAACTATCCAAATTTGGAAAAATAATTTAAGCATACAAATTCTGAAACGATCGGAGTGTGGTGTTCAACAGTAACTTAATATATATTATTGCTTGGATTCTAATAAAAAAAAAAAAAAAAAACGAATTTCATCATTGCATTTAAACAAATAAATACGGTTAATATTTTACTTTAAAAATAATTAAAATCAACATATTCCTCTCACATATATTAACCCTGTTAGCGGTTTCAGTTGTTCAGATATTTTAATCTAAATTTCACTATTTTGATCGGCGTATTGAAAATATATGTGAACGTGTGGGGGGCAGTCTTTATGAAAATTTACCAGGTAAAATAATTTAAAATCCGAAGGAACTGAGATCAACCCCCTAGTATATATATGTTAACGTTTTGTTTAGAAATTTATCAAAAAATTTTGAACAGTGCTTCGGAATTATGGTTGACCGATGATTAAAACCGTTTCAGTTTCATACGGTTTTTGACTTGGTTACATTATCTTAAAATTTTATTAATTTTCATTCTTCTTATAATTTCCTCGTATTTGTTATTTAATTCAATTTAATAAATTAAATAATTGACAATATTATATTATCATTATGATGCATCTTAATTTTTTTAAATAGCCCCCGATTAAGAAACTATAAGAATTATTACGATCTTTAATAGTCGCTACTAATAACAGTTATTTAGATACTAGTTAATACTAAGTACAAACATGTACAGAAGTAAAATCCATTATCATACTTACACGTTTAACAAGGTTAAATAATACGCACTATTAATTCCTTCGAACCGTCTTATGTTTGATTCGGTATCGAAAAATTGAATGCTCTCCGTGATCTCAAATTAGTGTATCGTGATTTGTCGCAAAGTCTTTAATAACTTCATTCATTATCTTACGTCAAGATTCATGTGTATATCAATAGGCATGGTAGCAGTTCGAAAATTTGATACTATCGCGTGACTAAATCAAATGCTTATTACCATTTTCGGCACACAACCAAATTATGTATGCTAACATACATATAACAAACTGGTTTCGATAATTTTTTGCTTCGGAAGCCATTTACATAATTTCAAACAATTGAAGTGAGAATGAAATGCTTTTATCGCACCAAGAAAGTCAAAAGTACAGTTATTTTCTGCTCTAGCGTTTCTTCAGTTTTATTGCTCTTATTCAATAAAGAATATAACGTATCTCGAATAAACTTAACGATAATTCAGTTACGTCAAAATAATAAAAGAAAATAAAACATGAATAATTGAAAAAAAAATAAAAGCAATTTAATTTAATACGAAATATTGTTAGATGTAGCATTTAATTTATAATTTTTCTATAAAATAGATTAATAATAATTATATAATTCGCTATTGATACTCTCTTTAAAATTTATTAAAATTAGTAAGTTTTCCGAAAAAATTTCTTTCTTTTGTTATATAATACAGTTGACGAATGAAATCATATTAAACAGAATAATCCGATTAATAAACCGTGCTAGCGGGAAATTGATTCAATTTTCGAAAAGAAAAATTGCATTTTAATGAAAATGCTGTGAGCGGTCGTGTACTTTCATAGACAAAAAGAATCCTAGTCTCGTTTCAACTAACGAAATATCTCACTATCGTGCATTTACTCGCATCTAACCACGCGCTTGAATAATCTTATGTAGGTAACATTGATTCAATCCAGTTTAGAACGTATTTATTACACTTCAAATATAAGATACATTTGAACGCTAAAAATAAGAAGTCGAAAGATTTAGCAGTGAACCGGAAAATAGAGTGAATTTATTAATCTGAACCTGAGTTTGTAAAATTAATAAATAGAATTTTAGTGTAGGAAGGGTTCAAACCGTGTTATTTCAAAGGCTCATCTTTTTAATCTGTTTGTTAGCATATTTAACCTATTCCGAGCGTTGCCATTGAGAGAGTCAGATGATTATTACTTTTTTCAGATTATCTGTACGAAGTCACGAAGCCATACGAACTAAGCAACAAATGCTAAAACTCGAAGAATCCCGTTCACTCCTGTAATTGGCGGAAGGGTTAAGGATTTATTTTCGCTTGAATAAATCTATTCGGAATAAAATGATGAATGAATTTTACACACTGATTTCGTATTTCTTCAGGTGTTTTTCTTTTTTCGTAATAAAAATGGAAAAATTTAAAAATCTCAGTTACGTTAAAAAGTCATTCACGTTAACAAGGAGACCGTACGGCCTTGGGGAAACGAACTTCAATGATTTTTGATGTAACGGTAGTATACTATGTGGGTATAAGTAAAGGAAGTCGCATATCCTTTGCAGGGCGTCGGGATTGCGAAGTTAAGATTCACAATGTACTAAGCCCAAAGGCACTAATGAGAAGAGAGGGGCCAGTTCCTTTCTCTCGGCCGAGGGTATACTATGTGTAAAATATTAAGGGGAGCAATATACATAAAGTGTTAAGCAAAGTTTAAATTCATTTTTCTCGATTATATTTGAGTATTGCACCCCTGAATATTTTACACATAGTATATACCCACATGGTATACTACCGCTACATCAAAAGCCATTGAAATTCGTTTCCCCAAGGCCGTACAGTCTTTTTGTAAGATCAGTATTGTTGTAATCGTTGACTTACTTTGTTGGATGGGCAAATTAAATCACGGAAAGTTATGTGATTCGATGAAAAAGAAGAGTGCGTAAATTTTTGTAGAGTGGAAAAAAAAGTAAACAATTCGATATAACACTTTCGAAGGAGAAATATTAGTAGGAGAAATATTTCGCTTCACGACAATCCGATTTAAGTGTTTTTCTCGGGAACTGGACTTGTATTCTAAATTTAGCTGTGCGTACGTAATAAAAAAAATTGTTGTAAGAAGAGAAAAATGTTTAAACAGGTGAATGAAACCGGGGCCTCGCTCGTGACCACGATTAATTTAATTATAAATTAAAATGATGTAAGGACGTTCCGAGTCACAGCATATATTTTAAAACAGAAATACGTAAATCGCCTGTAATATGTTTTCTATATCTAACGCGAGAAACGAAATTTGCGGTAAAAAAATTATAAGAAACTGGCAATACGTCATTTGAAGTTGATATAATTAAAAAATAAACAAAACAAAATGTATTAGTTAAAGAAAGGAAATTAGAAAATAAATATTAAATAAAACAGATTATTGTCTGAAAACGTATATTTTTTTTCTCCTGAAGCTTTAGTTATTTTTGATGTAATTTTAGGATTTTTGAAATCATGGCGGGTATTGAAATAAGGATATTTTTGTAAATTTCAAAGAAGGTAATTTCTTTAATAACCAGAAAAAAACTATATTAGTTTAAACAAACAACGAAAATCACCGATTTTGTCTTTGATATTTTTCTAAGACAGAAAAATGATGAAACGGAATTAGACGTACGATCGCAAACGCTACTTTATTTTTATATATATATTCTTTTTTCTATCACAACTGACCGACTTTAGTGGTCACTTAGTAATTAATTTAATATGATAAAGAATGTTTTGTGAAGGGACAGTACGTAGTAGTACTCCCTCTAAATTTTATAATGGCTAGACATGGTCCAAAAGTTTATTTCGCCCCAGTCTGCCCGTTTCACCGGAATTATCTGGTAAGTTGGTGTCAAATGGATCCGTATGAGTACTAAATCGGGCGACGTGTTAACTCGCTTGTCTTTTGATTTCATCCTCCACAAACATGACGTTTAATTTATTGCGAAGAGTATAATTTGAGACGCGCCAGAGGGGGCTGCAGTAATGATTCTCAGTGTTCTGATATCCCCGTATTTTCTGCAAGTTAAATGCTTATGCGTAGCCCACAGTTATGATACCGTACAGCTAGATCGGTTTTAAGGCTACTATTTTATAAAATAGAGTTTTATTTTCCAACGACAATCTCGATCTCTCATCCGACAGCTGCGAATGGTTCTAGTTTTAAACCACAAATGCTCGATTTTTTACTGAAAGTGGGTACCGCCCAGGGTCAGTCTAGCGTATAAGCGCATGCCTAAATATTTTACGTTATTAGGTATTACGACGTTACTTATTTTGATTTGCAGGCGTTCAATTTTTCGATTTTTGAATAAAATACGCGTCAATTTACTTTCACTGACCACTATTTAGCCAAGTCGCCACGTATACAAGTGACTACCGCAGTTTTTCCGCGACTGTGTTTTCGTACTTATCCACGGGCTAAGATGGCTGCGTCATCCGCGTACAAAGCTACTTCTGCATTACCCAGCGTTGTTGGGAAGTCGGACGTGTAGATTAAATATAATATTGGACCGAGAACGCTGCTTTGCGCGACCCTGGCCCTTACTGGAAAAATGTCTGAATATTCATCGGCTATTTTTACTCGAAAATATCTTTCACGTGTATGCACCATTTAAATAATAGATAGAAGGAGCGAGGGAGAAGTTTAAGTTTATACAACAATCCCTGATGCCACATCCTATCGGAAGCCTGCTGGACATCCAGAAACGCAGCCGTACAAATATTCTTGTTTTCCAAGTTATTTTCAATAATCAATAACCTTCGTTAGTCTGTGAACCTGTTCTATAGTGTTGGGGTGCTTGCGAAAACGAAATTGGAAATCAGTAGATAATATTGGTAACAACCGTTTTAAAATTAATTTTTCCAGTATCTTTAAGAGGAAATAATCAGAAAAAAATCGAAATATATTACTTAAAGAGTACCGCTTCCGTGCCGCTTTTTACCACAGCCGACAGATTAGTAGCGGCATATTTCGCCAAATATGTTTATAAATTAGGCGAGTGAACGACAAAGCCGACTTGCCCCTAGTGATTAGGGCCTCTGTCTGAACTCGAGACCTGCGCCAATACGTGTGAACGATCAAATCGATGTACACGTCGGGTGGTATCGATATTATAAGACCGTTTTCCTTGGACGAAGTCCATTATCTCTGATAAATGAACTAGCATCTACAGAGATAACGGCTACCGTAGTGCAGTTGACGAAGCAGCGATGTTTCCCCGTTAGAGTACAATTCGAACTCGACTACTGAAAACGTCGAAAGTTATCATTACTTGCGCTGGTTAATATATTCGTAACAAATGATCTCAATTCGATCAATGGTCGATTTGCAATATGTTAAAAAACGTTTATTTTAATTTTTCGTAATAGTTTTCAATGTAATCGCTTAACGATTTCGCTTTTAATAGTCTTTTCTAGCGAAGACACGTTTTTCAGTTTTGTTTATTTTAGAACTGACCAGTAATTTTTATTTACCGTTGCGCAACGGAAAAAAAAAAAAAAAAAGTAAAAATGGCGATTCGTCGGTTGTGTGAAAAAAACGCACACACAAAAACTTGTTAAATACGCACACAATTGGTCGAAAATCGGAGCACAACCGTGTTGTTCAATGAATTCTAGTTACACTATACTTACCCCCTAAAAACCGATTACAACCACTTTCTCCTAGTTCCCAGTCTCTAGACTTGGTGCCATTTCGGTTCTCGAAATCGTTTAGTTAACTCTGTTAGCAGCAGTTTATCAGTGTAATTTTGTTCAAGTTTTGCGAGTTTTCGTGTTTTGTGAACGTTTCAATGGAAGTTTTAATAAATAACAAAGGTGTAATCCTGCAGCATGTTATAATGGATACACTCATAGAGAATTTAGAAGAAACAAAGATGGGGGACTGATCGTTTGGCGATGTCAAAGATCAAGCAAATTCCGTGGTTTTAGAAGAAACTGATCTCGCTTATGCGAAGTAACCGACACAGCCCGATTAGAAGTGCAGATACTATCATCCAGCTTGAAAATGTAAAAAATTAATCTTCCCTACAAAATCCTGGAGTCTAAAATGCTGAGGTCTAAAATCTTGAGACCTAAAGTATGCCCAGAGTATTATTGGCTTGTGTGCGTTTTTTTCACTGTGTGCTTTCTTTTATTTTTATTTATAATCTTATTTTATTGTACCGGTAATATTACCATAAACAACAGCGATCTTATCTTAAATTTAATATATTAAATTAGTGTCTTCAATGAGACACTAAATTAAGATACAAGAACTCTGTAAACACAATATTAACTAACTATATGCGTGTAATAACTGAAAACAGAGAATTGATATGTTGGAAAAGAGATACATCGTGCGTGAACCTTTAAAGCTATTAGGTAATCGGGGGGAGAGTGCCTCGGCACCACTTCCTTCTCAGTCGCCGTCTAGACGGATTATCTGGATGTCCAGAGGAATACATTCTATCGATGTTGAGATTACTGATATGTTGAAGTTTATCGAATAATTTTTGATACCGGTGCGAACATAAGTCTTTCGGACAAACGAAACGTTTAAATCATTATGTAATGTTGCGTTGGATACGTAAAACGATGCAGACGTAATTGTACGACAGTATCCTCGACTTTTGCTGCCGAATTCTGTTAAGATTACTTCTACAAGTGGAACCATATAATTCTAAACCATGTCGCCAAATCGGAGCAATCATGGTTAAATAAATACGTCTCTTCGTGTTTAATTGGAGGAACGAAATTAATGACCAAAAATCATCACATATCACGTTCACAAATAACCGAGAAACATGTCCGCCAGTTACTTACAATACAACAGCTGTAAAATACCGCAAGTACAATCAGTAAAATATCTGGGATTCACTATTGACAGACGCCTAGTATGGAATCTGCATGTAATTAATACAAAAAAAAAATTGAAGTCTCTACTGAGGCACTGGTAGGAATAAAATCCAAATTCGGTCTGGAAAATAAAATGTTATTGTATAACACCGTTATTATAGCTCCTGTCTGGAAATACGGATTAGGAACATACATATATGGTTCAGCCGCAAAAACGTACCCCAAAAAAATGCAGTCATTCCAATGGTAGATACTGATGATAATAATGCGCCATATTATATTTGTAATTGTATAATCGAGAACGACCTCAACGTTCCTTCGGTGTTGACGATACATAAGCAGCAATATAACAAAATGCATGCCGCATTCTGTCATGAATTAAACCCATTAATATCACGTATGAAAACTACTGGACTTCCTGGCAATCCTGTTAGACGACTAAACAAAAAAGCAATGAACAGATAGTACCGCCCAACAATAATACTAAAGCTATTCGAATACTATTAATAACAAAATACTCATGTAAATAATCTAATAATGAAATGCTAACATATAACAAATGGCGTCCTCTATTGGGATATACCGTTATTTAAGACACTTAAAATAGTTAATGATCGGTTGCGTTGATGACCTAAGAGTTCGTATGCACAAAAAAAATAAAATAAAAAAAAGCGCAATACCGACCTACGTCCCAATAATGGATGCAATAGCTGAGTAACGTCCTGTCGAATTTGTACCACACGAGGGCGCAATGTAAGCCTTCAGTCCAGGTACATTCCGAGGTATCTTACGAAATGAACTTGTGCAATTACTTTATTAATCACGTTTATCGTTGGACATTTAGTTGTTCGGTTTATGAATGTAATGTGTCGGCATTGGTCTGTATTAAAAACTATTCTCCACTGTTGTGCTCACCTGACTATTCGGTATAAATGGTTCTGAACGGAACTGTGTGCTTTCTTTGAGACACCCGCTCGTCAACCATTTTCGAGTCTTACCTGAGTTATTGTTAGTGTTGTTATTATAGTTTATTATTTTCGCTTTCTCAACTTTGTTGTGCATCTCAAGGTTTATTGTTTTTTTTTTTTTTTTCAATTTACAAATATTACTTTTTTACATCCGAATTTCGTAATTATTTCGTTAAAAATAGCAATCCTTTTCAGGGTGCTCGTTCGTCATGCCTTACGTAGTTATTAGCAAGAGTGTTTTATTCGATAATATAATTTTAATCTCCGAAATTGTTAGTGTTTTTTTAAATTAAACGTAAACAATCAGGGGGAAAAAAAGGGAAAAAAGCGTACGTATATTTATGAAATAACGCAACAATAAAAAGTATTAAATTTTTGTACATTACGTTATAACTAATTAAGAAATGAATCAGCATGTTAGAACTTCACGCGGTCAATATGTATTATAAATAACCAGCTTAGGAGCACTTTCGAGAATTATCCAAGATATGTGAATATAACGCACACCATTTGGTTCAAGACTTTTGTTGCATTCGTACACTGTTTGGCGGATGATGCGGGATATTGCTGATAATAGTTCTTCAAATGTGTATTATATCGAAGCTGCGAAATAATACTCGAATGAAACACATTTTCGACAATCGGTAACCAGTAGTCGAACGGAAAAGGGCCTGTATACTACTCGTGTTTCGTTAAAATCGTTATCGAACTTGTATCATACAACGAATAATTATTTTCAAAGCGCTAGTGATAAAGGCCCTGCGGGGCACAGGTTGTTGTAACTAGAGTTACCTTCTCTAGTAAGTAGTCACTCGACGCCATATAGTGCTAGTCCCACTGGTGAAGAAACGAAACAACAACCTCGTGAGTTCTGTACGTCCACGTCGTGCAGGGTGGTAATTTTCTGTTTGGCGGACTTAGCGCGAATTAGAAAAGCTAAATCAGAACTCACAATACACTGCTGATAGAAAAACGGAGGGAGGTATACTTGCCGAAAGTGTTCCTACCAGTAAATACCGTTAAGCGCTTTACCGCATTTTAAAACTAGCAGACTATCAGCAACTCGCTTGTGACATGTGCCCTAGTCGGATTGATCCATATCAGTTTAAAGCGAGTAGGCGAGTGTCCGGCGCCTTAAAACCGGGTAGTTTCGGCTAAGGGAGTAAACCCTAACAGAAAATCCAGTGGAAGGCAAGGGGAAACCACCACTGTACTTTTCCCATTATCAACATGGCACGCAGAAGAAATAGAACGAATGCTGTACTCATGGGGCATGCTGGAAACAACATGTCAGGCAATGAGCGGTCACCTGCAGTAATGCATGCTGACTTGAGTTCCCCTGTGCCATTGCTGGTATAGAACTCTACAGGAGGGAACACGCGTACAACTAATAATACAAAGGAAATGTACTTGCAAGTATTTAACAAGCAGTTACAAGTCACTACATGGAATGTACGTAGTCTTTTGCAGGCAGGCAAATTAGCGAACGTAGTCAAAGAAATGAAAAGGCTGAATATTGATATTCTAGGTCTCAGCGAAGTAAGATGGCCGGGTACAGGATCCTTAAGGTCAGATGGAATGCACATCTACTTCTCTGGAGGAACAGATAGTAGGAACAGAAATGGAGTTGCAATAATGCTGCCAAATGAAATAGCTAAATCGGTGGTAGAATTTATACCTTTTAATGACCGAATCATACTATTAATCCTAGAAACAACATATCGCAGAATCAATATAATACAGGTATATGCGCCGACAAGTGACAGTTTGGATGAAGAAATTGAAGATTTTTATAACACCCTCCAAGACGTATTACAAATTACAAAGAAAGGCGAAATTACTATGGTAATGGGAGATTTTAACGCAAAGGTTGGAGAAGGAGCAGAAAGTGATATTATCGGAAATTATGGCTTAGGGAAGCGTAACACGCGAGGCGATCGGCTCGCACAATTTTGTATAGAAAATGAGCTAAAAATAACTAACACCTTTTTTAAGCATCATCCTCGACGTTTATATACATGGAGATCTCCTGCTGATAATTTTGAAACGGTTGTTCGTAATCAAATTTATTTTATTTTGATTCCCAAAAGTCACTGGAAGTATGTGAAATCAGTAAAGATGTACCCGGGAGCGGATATCAGTTCGGACCACAACCCAGTAGTCATGAAAATAAAAATCCACAGATGTTTTGTCAAAATTAATCGTGTTCGGAAAAGGCAGATTGACGTCTTGAAGCTGAAAAATATAACATTTGAATCTAAAGTAGTAAAGGCTTTGAATTTAAAACTGAATAAAGAAAGGTCAGATCTAGAGCAGCCTACATGGAGTAAACTCCGTGACATTATCGTTGACGTTCAAGAAAACCATATAGGTGTCGTCATTAATATAAAAAAGCAAAAATGGATGACAGACGAGATTATTAATCTAATGGACGAAAGAAGAAATGCAAAGAGTAGACCGGCTGAATACAACAAGATAAATAAGACTATCAGGAAACTTTGCAGACAGGCTAAAGAAAAATACTGGGAAGTGAAATGTGATGAGATTGAAAGCTTTCAAGAAAAGCACGATCTGCTAAATCTACATAAAAATGTGAAAGAAACAGCTGGCATATACAGGAAGGCCGGTACAAATCTGCTCCTTGATGACGTCGGGAACATGGTGATCGGGGTAAATGAAAAACTCCAAATATGGAAGGCTTATATTGGCCAACTCTTTAACGATAATAGAGCAATAAAGCCGCATGATAATTACCCAGATCACAGCGATACTGGATCATTTATAACAAAGGAAAAGTTACACATGCAATTAAACGACAGAAGAGTGGCAAAGCGGTCGGTCCAGATGAAATACACGCAGAGGTGATCAAAGTTTTAGCTGACCATAGTGACATAGGTATACGCAAAATGACCGAAGCATTTAATAAAATATACGATACAGGAAAAATACCGACCGAATGGTTAAAATCGAACTTTATTGCAATTCCAGAGAAAACAAAATCCTTAAAATGTGATGATTACCGTATGATTAGTCTGATGTCGCACGCTCTAAAAATATTTCTAAGAATAATACATACAAGAATATATAGACGGTGCGAAGAGCAAGTGGGAAATACACAATTCGGTTTCAAAAATGGCATGGGCACTCGTGAAGCCCTATTCGCCGTCCGTATGCTCACACAGCGCTGTCGGGATATGAATATTAATGTGTACGCGTGCGCCATAGATTACCATAAAGCTTTCGATTGTGTGCAACATGGAAAATTGATGGAAATTTTAGAGGGTATCCCTATAGACAGGAAGAACTTGCGCATAATAAGTCAGCTGTACTGGAAGCAAACGGCTGAGATACGAATCGAAAGCGTACCATCGGAGGATATAGAAATTAAAAAAGGAGTTCGACAGGGATGTGTACTGTCTCCTCTGCTTTTCAATTTATATGCCGAAGCAATATTCAGAGAAGCGCTTGATGAGAATAACGGGTTGATCAAGGTAAATGGAGTCACAATTAATAATATTCGATACGCAGATGACTGTCTCATTATAGCTGATAGTCAGGAGGAATTGCAAAAAATAATGAACAAACTGATAGACTATAGCAAAGCTTATGGGCTCACCATCAACAGCTCTAAAACAAAAGTAATAGTGTTCTCTAAGAAGCCTGTGCAATGCGTAATAGAAGCAGATGGGACAAAACTAGAACAGGTCAAATCAATTAGATACCTGGGTACCTTTCTCGATGACAGCTGTAGCTGTAAGAAAGAAATCCGATCGCGAATAGAGCAATCGAGAGCAGTGCTCATAAAAATGAAGAACCTGCTCAGCAGAAGGGAATTAAATCTTGGATTACGAATTAGAATTCTGCGCTGCTACGTTTTCTCGGTCTTACTGTATGGCAACGAGAGTTGGACGTTAGATGCTTTATCAGAAAGAAGTATACAGGCCTTCGAATTATATTCGTATAGGCGTATGCTGAAAATTCCGTGGATCTTAAAAGTAACTAATAAAGAAGTCCTCAAAAGAATCAATAAACGCCCGGAATTATTACATTTGATTAAGGAAAGTAAACTACGTTATCTAGGCCACATAATGAGAGGCCAAAAATATGAGATTTTACGTCTCATTATGGAAGGAAAGCTTTTGGGCAAAAGATCAAAAGGGCGCCCACAAAATTTGTGGACAAATGACTTTCATCGTTGGTTCCGCTGTTCACCCATTGAAATGTTCAGATCTGCCATGTCTAGAAAAGACATTGCCGTGTTGATCGCCAACCTTCGTAACGGGGACAGCGGATGAAGAAGAAGAAGTGATAAAGGCTGACGATTCTTATAATATAAACAAATTAGATGTACGGACGGCGCCGACATTATGCCGCCCGATCGTTCTACAACAGCTTCAGTGCCGTCCCGAGACCCAAGCAAGCAACGCACTCTTCAGAGTACATTACGAACTACAAGATCAGCAAAAAATACAACGCAACTAACCACACTGATCACCGCATCGTCGACAACGAAACCTATATCGTTTTCGTCGAAGGCAGTAGAAACTACACTATCATCGCTAGCAAACAATGCCTTTACTTCAGCGTATAACAAAGTGGCCGAATCTGTAAAATGCCCAGGTCGAAAACAAGCCATTATACTTGATGCAGCTGATAACATTCCGCTTAGCAACTACATAGAAGCCATTAGCAACAAGGTTGGTCCACGCAATATCCTATTTTCCTCTCCTACATATCTAACAATCGTATATGTATGTATTTATCTGACAGAAATGTTGCTGATCAATTTATATCATCTCATCCATCCCTTAATATAAATAATATAGATATTAAGACGCGTAAATTAATAAATCCATCCAAGCGTATAGCCCTGTTTAATGTTTCACCGCATATTCCGAATTATATTCTTGAACAAGCTCTTTCTAACATTAACCTGAAACTAACCTCCCCAATCACTTTCATTAAAGCTGGCCTCGTTGAAGAAAAATTTAAGCATATCCTGAGTTTATGTAACATCTGATAAGGTAGATCAAGTTGTTATACCAGAATCAATTATCATCAAATATGAAGATGAACAATTTCGTATATTTATAATAACTGAAGAAAAGTGGTATAAAGCTTGTAAAACTCGCTCACACAATGAAACTACTTGTCCAAAAATAGAACAGGCTAAACTTACAAACCAGAAAAAAAGTGATCAATCTAGCAAACCAACTACTAGCCAACAAAATGAGAAAGAGAACAAGATAGTACAAGACGGTTTGATACAAAACCCAAGCAAACAGACTAAACCACATGTTAAATTAAATACTTCAAAAATTCCTATATCAGAGGATAAAAGTGACCAACAGCAGACAGTCAGTAAACGATTAAATCCCATAACACCAGAACCACAAACTGCAATGGAGTTCACTTTCACAGACATGCAAAATAAACCTTCTGAACAAATTGCTGATGACATTGTATTGTACGCATCCTCGCTTGATATTGCTATAGCAAATGAAAGTCCTAATAACTCACTACATCAGCTAGAAAGCTCTCTTTCCAACATGTATGTTTCAGTTTCTTCTACCAAATCTGCTTGCCTAGTCTTTACTTACCGTCCATATAATTTATCCTCAGTCAATATATCCTTGAATAACTGCTTAGTTCCCTTAGTTAATTCCTTCCGTTATCTTGGAATTTTTCTTAACAGTCGACTCACATATCTCGAGCATATCAACTACTTACATAATGCTACGCTTAAAAGACTGAAATTACTTAAATCCCTTGCCCCTAAGATGTACATGTTATCTGTAATGATGTACAACAAATTAAAAGTTGGTTGAATAGTTTTCAAGACTATGTCAACACAGTTCTAAATAGTTCATATTCCATCATCCGGTCAACTGTCTATTGCTGGAATACTGAATTACAAATAAAGAAATTACTGGTAAATAATTTATACAAAAAGTATCGAAACTGTAAAAACATACATGTAAAACATAACTATTACAGTAATTATAAAGTAAATTTTAAGGAATGTAAGTTTATGATTAAAAAAACTAAGTTGAAAGCCTGGAAAAAATGTCTTCGGATTAAAATACAGAATATTAACCAATAAAAAAAAAAAAGTATTAATATACCAACATTAGATAATTATGGACGTACAGAAAAGGATAAAGTGGACTTATTGATGTCAAAGTTATACCTTAAGGGGTTAGGTGGGTTTGAAAATTTCAAAAAATCGATTTTTTTTTTTTTGTCTTACTAAATAGTACAATATGTCTAGAATATTCTCCCAAAATTTTAAATCGATTGGAGTAAAATTCTAAGAGATAGAGTCTTTGGAAGTTCCGCCCACCAGGCCAGGTCAGTCTGGCGCGTCGCAGGTATGTTGAAGCAGCTGCTTAGCTATTGTTTGCCCGTCTTTCTTGCTTGCTTTTAATTTCTAAGGGCAATTAGTTTTTTAAATTTGAACTCGTCCGTAAATAGTACATCATGCCAGAACGTTTTTTTTCTGCGAAAGTTATTCCTCGGCAAACTGAAAGGCTTGTTTTGGTTGACTTCACTGATATAAGGTTTACAGCGTGCAGTGCCTGAATTATATCCTAAATTACGAATTGCATTACATACCGTTTGACCACATTCCCGCAGCTGTTTAACCAGTTTGGGGGCACTTACCCGGGGGGTTTTCCCCACTTCCCGGTGGATAGAACGCCGGTCATGGCCATTAACTTCTCTGCTGCAGCTTTACACTTCGTATTTTCATCCCGATCGGAAACCGTACTTCTGGGAATGTTCACTAACTTTTAGATCTGTCTGAATGGCCCATCGCGTACATTACTCAAAATTACTAATTGATGCATTTCACACGTGGTGTTCTTTCCCGAACGAGACATTTTTCATTATTCACCGTTTTGATTCGCACACAAAATGGACACATATGCTACAATTCGCGTGTATTGCTGAAAAATGAATAAACAATGACTGAGCGGGATATTATTACTCATCTTTTTGAGAAACCCGACCTTATACTGTCTTGTATGAGCGTGCATTCGCAACATTTCTGCTGTGTCCGGATTTTAATTTTGCCTACATACATGCAGTTTTTTTATATTTTTGTTTTCCTTTTTGTTTTATTTTCTTAGCATTTCCAATATATTCCGTAATTCTCAATGCCGAACCTTATGGTGAAAATTTTGTAATAAACAAGAAAGAATACGTAGGACATGTACAAAAGAGGATGGGCACCTGCTTACGCGATTTGGTCGATAAGACAGTTGAAGAAAAACAGACCAAGACCGGTAAAACAACTAGAAAAAAAATTCTTTCTGGCAAAGGCAAACTTACCGGCAAATTGATCGATAAATTAACAGTTTATTACGGCCTGGCTGTAAGAAGAAACTGTGATTCGGTACAAAATATGAAAGACGCTATATGGGCAATTTACTTTCATTATAACTCCGCAGACAAAAACCCACAGCACGATAAATGTCCAAAAGGACCTGATCCATAGTGCGCTTGGCAGCGTGCTTCGGCTATGAACACGCTTTCATCGTTCAAACACGATTATGATCCATTATCAAGTGACATTTCATCAGCTATCAAAACTATTTACGAAGAACTCAGCAAAGGAGATCTTTTTGAGCGGTATGTTGGTGGCTTTACGCAGAATAATAATGAAAGTTTGAACCAGTTAATTTGGAAAATTACTCCAAAAATACTTCCTGCTGGTTCAAAAATACCCCAGATTGTTGCATTTGTCGCTGCTGGCACTTTCAACGACGGAATCTCAACTTTACTACTTTTTATGCACGGTATGGATTTAAAACTTGGCCGAAACAGCCATGAGTATGCCTGGAAAAAGGATGAGAATCGCATACTCATAGCCGAAAAAAGAAGCTGACACTGGGACTCGAGAAGTAAAAATTCGTCACAGGCAAGAGCAAAAGGGTGCCCTGGATATTGTGGCTGCAGCAGGTTCTTTACTTGATGGCGCCGGAATTGACGATTCTAGGAAAGTTGAAAAAAAAAATTTTTCTGCGTGTTATTTCAATTTAAAACTTCAATCGCGTTTTTCTCGAAACTCTATTTTTGAAATCGGTTGTCATGATTTCTCAAAAAGTTACGAACCGATCTTGTTCAAATATTGCACACTTCTTGAAGATAACATTATCTAGTGCTTGAACGAAGGATTTTTTTTTTTTTTTTCAATGCAACTAATTTTACAAGGCAATACATGTGCAAATTTTATCAAAAAATGGGTATTTTTTCTTCACAACTTCGCTAAAAACTCAAATTTTAATTTTTTTATTTTTCCTTCGTTCAAACACGAGCTATAGATATATACTAACAGAAAATATTTGGTTTTTTAATTTCGGATAAATCTGTCATGAGTTATCCTGACAACGGCGAGAGAACTTTTTTTTGAGGGATCAGGCAAAATGAGGTCCCAATAGCTGAATTTTAAAAATTTTTAAATGAAAATTTCATAAAGTACTTGTCAAATGTGTATCTTTGATATGTTAAATTGTTTGAATAAAATATATCATTTGATATATTAGAAAAAAACTTGTAAAAATATGCTCTTTTTGAACCTTCGAAACCCACCTAACCCCTTAACGTAAAATCATTTAAAGCAGAAGTACACGAATCTACCGTAAATGTATCAATTACTTACTCTTGATATAACAACGGCTTTCAACGGTTTAGATTTAAATAGATTACTTGCATTATTAAAGGGGAACTGGGATTAAATGACATGTTGAACATTGTAAATCACGAAAATCACCTCACTGTATTACAAATCGGTAATTATTCAAAAAAACAAGAAACCATTATGGGAGTACCGCAAGGGTCTGCTTTAGGATCGTACTTGTGGAACATAGTTTTCTCTCAAATATATAACATCAGATTACCCACTAATATGTAAAGATTTTCATTTTCGTTGATGATATTGCAATAGTAATAGCTGATAAGAATGAAAATGTATTGGAAAATAAATTTGACTAAGTTTATACAGAAATTACGAAGTGTTTAGAACAATTTAATTTAAATATTAACGAATCTAAGTCAACTTACATGTCGTTTAACAAAAACTTAAAGGACAAAAGATTAGATTTGTTCCAATACAGATAAAATATTGGTATGCTTAGTCAAACCAAATACTTAGGTATACTAATAGACAATAACTTAAAATTTTATAATCATTTTCACTATATCACTAAAAAAATAAATACATTTTTAATTGTATTTAAAAAATTCTATAATAATAATAACCGATTAAATTACAAGAAGGGAATAACATTATATAAAAGTGTAGTATTGCCTAACATACTGTATGGTATTGTAATACATATATATAGACATTTTAAAAATTAAAAGATTTCAAAATATATTAAAAAGTTTTTAGAGAACTATTGCGATAAAAATGATTAAAGCTTATAGAACTACTTAAAGAAACATATTAACATATTGAGATGGACTCATTTTTTTCATGTCCCTATTCCGGGAGCCAGTTGAGATGGACTTAATTCTCTCGATGATTGAATTAATTGAAAAAAAAAAATATATAAAACAGTAAAAAAAATAAAGATTTCGGGCGCCAATGACACTTAACTCCGGTGTGTCATTACCGGAAAACTCAGTTGGTAGAGCTTTAGGCTTTAGAAATAAAAATAAAAAAAAAATGTCTCCGTTTAGGAGATGTCACCGGGACCCACCCCGTAACCAATAAGATAGATTTTTTTTTAGTAGAAAAACGCCATATTTCCGTTAAAACAGAAAATAAAAAAATTAAAAAAACAAAAATGAATGAATGTTCGGACGACAAAAATACACATGCAACAATTGACAAATAAAAATTTAACAAGGAAAAGCGGGGGTTTTGCGCGAACAATTTGCGGACGATTACGCGACGAGTTGCTGGAGGCAAAGGATCCTCGACGACGTTCAACCTAAGACTAAAATTGACGTTAAACTAAAAAGTGTGTGGCGAAGATCGCTCGATGTCTTCTCGCCTTTCGCTAAACGACTAATTTTACAAAAAAATATTTAACAAACAAAACACCGCCGAAAAGATCCTTGGTGTCGTTAACGTTTTTTTAGCGACGATTACCCTACCGGTATGTCTTTTCGGATTTTTTGTCAAAAAAACTTCTGCCGGCTCAACATAGCTCGGTACGCATTTCAAACGCCTATACCGCTAGCAAAGGCTCTATCTCCGCTTTTCGGCCATCCGAAGAGAAACCAGTTTGCTATCCCAGCGCAGCAGTCAGAACATCTGTGCCAGGATCCTTCGATTTTTTAGCCGAGAAAGCGTCTTTGACAAACCATGCCGCGCTTGCCCGCTGCCGAGACCGCTCGAGAAATTAATGATTGTTGCCAAAATTTTATTATTTTCTAGCTCGGACAGCGTTGACAAAGGCCGTAAGAAATGCCGAATCCGTCTCAATATTTATAATAAAAAATAATATAAAAATTTAAATCATGAATTCCATAACGTACAGCATTAACAACCTTACTTCATACACGAACAAAAATCGTTAACGCTTGAACAGTTTAAACTTATATTAGATAAATATTACAATAATAAATTGCAGGCACAGCGGGACAAATACAACGGTACAGCTAAAAAAAATTTCCGGACCATAGATGATAGACTGCATAATATAATATTTACGTCAAATTTTTTTAATGTACAATTTCTTACTGGACACGGTCTATTTAAAAATTATTTATATAAACATAAAATTTCACACTCAAATAACTGTGTAACTTCCTGATAATATTAAGCATATCCTTTCCAGCTGTTAGTAATACAGATTTTAGCAATATTAGTCAATTAGTGACTAAGCTATTTAAAATATTCAATAGTTTTACGATAGCCGAAATAAATCACCGTAAAATACATGTACACCTTAATTAATATTAAATTTATATATACTAATTATTATTAACATTGTAAAACAGTCTGTTGGGGTTCCATAAACTTAAATGGACGGGCTCAGGACAGACTTGTTATTATTTATATAAATTATTGGTATAAATTCTCTAAATATATTTACCCCATCGTATTACGAATTGGGAACCAAAAGAAAACAAAAAAAAAAAAACGAAACATATTTTCCGTAGAAGAAGAAACCATTTACAACAGCTTTATTAACAGCAAATACAAAATTTTTACGGCAAAAATAAATTTAACAATGAGTTTGAATAATAAATACAAAATTTTTAGTTAAAGCACGTTAAGTCAAGTTCCTTTTCGACAAAACCATCTTATTTTATCCGGTTACGCATTTAATTACAACTGCACAACGATCCTCCACAAATTTTACATTGTGTTATACACATCGAGTTTTTTTTTTTCACGAATTTGACCCGAAATAAATAAACTTCACATCAAATATGTCACATATAAATACGAGTGTACAACAGATGTAATAATGCCAACTGGCTCAGTATTTTTTCAGCTTTTTCATCACAATCCTTTCATTCCGTTGAGAGATTTTCTTTACTGTAACGCACTAATAGAGGCATTCTTAAAAAGCATTGAAGTTTCCAAAATTAATTGATAAATGAATAATGCAAAGAACAAAAATTCCCTTCGTACATGTCGGGGTCTGTTCAATTGTGATTGACGATAAAATAAAAAAATTCTGTAAGCTTAACTTTTTTCTATTTTTTTTTTACTTTGCACCCGCTTTAGGAGACCAAAAAAAAAGAGCCCGCGACTTCAGTGTTACAGTAGCAAACCAGAAAGTATAAAGTAGGTCAATCTCTCCAATGGAAGATTTGGAGATTTGAGTCCAAGATAAAAATTCGCTAGTTCGGATGTTTACATGGGAAGTACTTACGATTAAAACACAGACACCATGACAACAAATGCGATTAGGCCGTAAAAGTTCAAAAATATATATGATGAAGCTTCCGTTATTACTGCTGCGGCCAACGACTCAATACCCAAATCTACTGGAGCAGTGCTACGTAAATCTGTGCCATGGTGGACTCCCGACTGCAACGCAGCTATAAAGAACATTCCAGCCCTGGACCGGATGGCATCCTGAACGCGATGATCAAGAATCTTCCCTACGACTACCTGGAATACCTTTTGGCAGTTTTTAATTACCTCTGGTTTACGCAGACTTTCCCCGATCAATGGAAGGAAGCAACTATTATACCAATACACAAACCGAGCAAAGATCGCCCCCATACCTCCAACTACAGACCGATTTCACTTACATGCAACCTCTGTAAAGTTTGGGAAAAGATGGTATGTCGTCGTCTAAGATGGCGTCTCGAAAAAGAAGAACTGCTTGCACCACATCAGTTTGGTTCCCGCAACTTTAGATCAACGACTGACTACCTAGCAAGCATCGAAGCTGATATGTGCGACGCCTTGGCGGACCAAGCGCACCTCCTTTTGGTATCGTTGGATATCGAAAAGGCCTACGAAACAACCTCGATTCCTGAAGTAATCAGTATTATGCGGTCACTGAATTTTACTGGCAACATCATCGCCTTTATGAACAACTTCCTCAATCACCGATGCATGAAAGTCCGGATCCAGGGAATCCTGTCCAAATTAGTCTTCATCAGTGGGCTTCCCCAGGGATCTGTGCTAAGTGTCGTCCTGTTCATCGTGACAATTAATCATGCGCTTAGAATCTTAAGATCTCCGTTGCGGGCACGACTCTTCGTTGACGACCTCACGATATCATGCTGGGGGAGAAATATTGAATTCACCTTCCACATCGTTCAAAAAGCTCTTGTAGACCTCCAAACATGGGCCGCCAAATGCGGTCTAGAGTTCTCGGCCACCAAGTCGGAGTACATGATAATAGGCAGCCAGAAACAAGCCGAAGCGAGGAACTGCCAACTGTATCTAAATGACCAAGTCTTAAAAAAAAAGGACTCAATAAAAATCCTGGGCCTCGAGATCGACCGAAAGCTCTCGTGGAAAACTCATATCAAAGCGTTAAAGAAGAATTGCCTTGACCGATTGCGTATACTCAAAATTCTCGCCAACAAACAGTGGGGAAGTAGCACGAAAGCGCTATTAAAAGTCTACCGCAGTCTTATCCGATCCGTGCTCGATTACGGTGCCATTATATATGATGCAGCCAAGAAATCACTCTTGGACACTCTGCAACCGGTTGTCAATTCCGCGTGACGTATCTGCTTAGGAGCGTTCAGAACGAGTCCAGTCAATAGTTTGCTCGCAGAAGCCAACAAACTGCCACTGGTTATCAGAAGAAAAGAGCTCTGCTTAAAATATGCGGTGACAATCTCCTCGACACCGGACAATCCAGCTTATGACAGTATCTTCAAGGTCCTTGTGCACAATATCGACCCCGACTATTCGGCAGCAGAACCACTCAGATCGCGGATAGCCAGATACACAGCAGAACTCGCAATAATACTACCAACGGTTTATGAACGATCGCTAGGGTTCCTACCCCCGTGGTGCCAACCCAATCTGACAATAAATGTTGATCTAAGTGAGCACGAGAAAGTAATCACAAGCTCAGAGACGTTTAGATTACTTTTCCTTGAAATACGCGAAAAATTTCAGCCATGCACGGAATACTATACAGACGGTTCAATTCTCAACGGCAAAACAGGTTACGCTATAGTCTCTGACTCTATCACGTTAGCAGCACAACGAACGCACGACAATAATTCAATCTTCACCTGTGAGGCTAAGGTGATTCTCCATACTCTAGAACTAATCCTACTGCGCCAAGACGCAATAAACTGTACCATATTTACTGACTCGTTGTCCTGCTTAAGAGCCATCCAAAATCAGTTTACCGAAAACCCTATCATACAACGCATCCACCTAAAATTGGACCAGCTCCAATCAAAGCATATACAGGTCAGCCTTGTGTGGACACCGGCGCATACAGGAATTCAAGAAAATGAATTGGTGGACCAAGCTGCAAGAACCGCGACGACACAAGATTCCCCGCCTGAAGTACTTATGACACCTCATGAAACTAAAATGGTGATAAGCAACACAGTCAAAAACTACTGGAACACCCTTTGGCTCCAAACGCCGAGCAAACTCCACGAGTTTAGAAAAGATACCTACGAAAACATGCCAACTCTCAGTAGACACGAGCAGTGTGTCCTAACTCGTATCCGCATTGGACACACAAACTTGACCCATTCGTTCCTCATATCTAAAAAACCGCCCAACCTGTGTCAACGCTGCAACATGCCTATATCGGTGAGGCATCTTTTGATCGAGTGTAATCACTACCAGCAGGCCAGACAACAAGCGGGCATTACCAACGGCCTTCCAGAGATGTTTTCGGACGCCGAGAAGTGTAAAAAAATCGTAGCCTTCCTCAAAGACATCTCTGTATTCTAACTGATCTAACTTCCCCAGCCTTCAGCTAAATTTTTGATTATTTTTTGTTTCGCGCATTTTCAAATATTCAATATAAAATTTTATAATTATCTGTAAAACCGTAGTCGCTAATGACCTTGTAGTCCAAAAGCGACTTGTAAATATAATAAATAAATAAATAATAAATAGAAGCTTCTAACACAAAAACGCCATGTCACAGATGAAGTCACGCAATGCCTATATATAGGAGCCTGCTTAAAGTTATTTCAAATAAAGAATCGATACGTCGTAAGTGCAATAAAATACTGTTTCTAATAAGCTGAGGAAAAAAGACTTTTGTAATTGTTCGAATGAAGTCTAATTTATCGCGTTCGTGCATGTTAATTCTTCACTATTGTACTTGAGTATATTTCGGGTCTTCTAATAATAATAATCGCGTACCGGTAATTATTGTTTCCGCGTCGTATCTTATCTTATTGCTCGACCGAACAGAAACATAGAGTCGACCGCTGATAACGCAGGTGAGATCTTTTCTTTATCGGCTGGCTCTGCCAGACCGCTCATATTTATTGTATTTATTTATTTTAAAATTACGAATGAGATTATGAATGCGAGAAATCCACATAATAGTTTTATATAAAATCAAAATCAAAAAACCAGCCCTACAAAGGCATCTGTCGATAAACAACAGCGGCCTTCGCGGCCCTCGTCCTCATCTGTACTTCTTCTTCTTTCTCTCCTTAACCTAATGGTTGGCGGGTACTACCTATATTCGTACATCCCAGCTGTACAGATATAGGTAGTGTTACTAGGCAATTATTATATGCAACGCAGGTGTACTACACACGCAAGACTATATTCGGAACTGATTAGTAATCGTTTGATTTATCGATATACAAGTGCAGTCCCGTGTGGGTTTGCTGTGTACTGACCTAGCGCGCATATGATGTACGTGGTGGTTTTCCATTGCCTTCCACGTGATTATTAGCGATTATTTATTTATTTAACACTTTAAACCCCAAGCCATTTTTAAGAAACTTTACAAAATTGACAATGTCTCCATATATGGAAACAGCCAGGGTTGATTGGGTAGTATAGTGTCTCCATATGTGGAGACGGTCATAAGTAAAGAAAAGGCATTTGTCCTCATATATGGTTGACATAAGGCAGCTAGTAAAATACGTTATCAGTAGATGAAGTAGTGAACAATTTTCGTTTATAGCAGGTCACGTGTTCCTGGAACTGATGTATCATAAACAAGGGTTTTATTGTTGCGTAAAACGTTTGTGTACTGTTCTTCTTTTATCCTGTTGTAGTGCCTTCCTTTATTGTGCATATATTCTTTAAATCACATTTTTTATTTTTTGCCTATATACTGCTGTTGTGAATGCATCAATTCTATATCAAAAAATGTACACAAAAAAGAAAATTTCAATTAATCAATTTAAAGAAATAACTGCTTCACGCGAGGGCCGTTCATAAAGTAAGGTTCCCTATATTTATTTTCCAAACTAATGAAGTTAGAAAAAAACGGACATCGGCATTGAATTCAGCGTACTTTTATTCTATTTTTCCACATGTTAACCTTTTAAATTTAATTATTTGTTGAGTCGAGAAATTAACTTATAACTCTGCCTTCTTAGTAGAAACTTGCCGCCAAATTTTGTAACCATTTTCATTTGGGATTTAACGGGCACGTGTCTCCATATATGGAGACACAATTTAAGTAATTTTTTAAGAGAACGGATGTCTAATAAACAAAAATATAATTTCCATAGTGATTAATATTTCGTATATAAGCCTTGACAAAAATGTTACAAATTGTCATTTTTGCTATTTTTGTAACAAAATCATTGGGTGATTTTAGTAACAGACACTGTCTCCCTATATGGAGACATGGAGCCTGAAGTGTTAATTCTTGTAATAAGTTCGTCGTCGCTCGGGATCGAACCCCTGACCTCCATATCGGAAGTCAAGCGTTCTAGCAACTAGGCTATCGCGATGACCATCTGTACTTATAAATGTTAATAAAACTGTCGTTGCTACTACCTCCAATGAGAGGTTTAGCCCACTCCGGCTGCAGAAATCCAAAACCGAGTGCGTTATTAAACGTCAACACTCAAACACAGCGACCAGTGACAGTGACGATTGGCGTACGCCTAAACGTACAGCAGCAATAAAGTATCTTACAGATAAGAAATCTGCTGCCAGTAACAAGAAACATCTTTGAATTTTTGTCTACTGCAAATGACGATAATAATGAGGATAACAGTAAAAATGACGAAATTTCATCCGAAGAAACCAGTATAAGTAACGAAATAAATCCGAGGGACGATAAAAGTGTTAGTAGTGAACAGAATAAAGAAATGTCGATTAAACCTCCACCTATTATGGTTAAAAACGGCGTGAATTTCAACAGCTTTAGAAAATTCCATTTAGAATTACCTGAGGTAGAATTCGAACTAAAAATAACCTTATCCGGGGTTACTATTAAGCCTAAGAACCCGACCAGTTATCGTCGTATTATTAAAACTTTAAGAGAAAATAAATATCTCCTTTATACGTACTCTTTACCGGAAGACAAACCGTTCAGAGTAGTAAATAAGAATTTACACCGCTCTACAGATATAGCTGACATTACAAAAGAAATCGAGTCCAGAAGATTTCAGGTGAAAAGCATCACTAATATTCTACGTTACAAAACCAAACAACCTCTCCCCATGTTCTTTTTAGACTTGAAACCATCGAAAGAAAATGTTGAAATATTTGAAATCAACCGCATCCTAAATACAGTGGTAGTGGTTGAAAAACCTAAAAAAGATTCACGGCTTAAATAATGCAAAAGATGTCAATTATTCGGCCACACGGTTAACTACTGTAACTTACCCATACGTTGTGTTAAGTGTGCTGGGATGCATGATACTAAACTTTGTAATAGAAGCCCAACCGAACCCGCAAAATGCGTCTTATGCGATGGTAACCATTCGTCAAGCTATAGGGGATGCTCTGTTTACAAACAGCAAACTGAATTCTACAATAAAATACGTTCGTCTCATGCCCGGGCTCACGAAAATATCAACGTTCCCGATGTTACTAGAGATAGTTATTCTAATGGAATGCTAAGCACAGCGAATCGACGATCATACACTAATGCCGTTCGAGCGGGAAGTATAAACTACGCCAGGAACCAAACTGATACAGGTCAGCTGTGCATACCGATAGAAACTACAGCAATAATACTAATGAAATTTTAATAATGTTGACAACGTTCCTCAACGAATTAAAATCTACAATAAACCCATTTGTATCACTCTTGACGAAAGTTATTGAAAAATTAGTTCCATAATGCTATACAACACTAATATAATCACACAACACTCACTCGTGATAGTACCGTAGTATGGGAATGGAATTACTCAAAAAAGAAATTAATTTGAACTTTTCCTTCAACGAAATGTAATCGACGTTGCACCAATCACAGAAACCGATCTTACGTATGAAAGGAGTTTCAAAGTTCGTGGTTATGTAGCATACTCGGCTCACCACCCGGACGGAACAGCTCATGGGGGTTCAATGGTACTAGTCGGAGATATATACAAACAATATAAATACTTTGCATACAGCACATTCGCATATCAGATGGTAGCGGTAAACGTCGAAACGCTTGGAAAGGATATAGCAGTAGCCGCAATTTACTGTCACCCAGGTTTCTGTATACCACAAATGAACTACAATACAATTTTCAACAAATTAGGAAATATATTCATATACGGTGGAGATTATAATTCCAAAAACAGTGTATGGGGATCGAGAACAACAAACCCAGTCGGAAAGATACTATACAAATTGATACAGAACAATGCACTTGCTGTTTTATCTCCAATGACTCCTACATATAGGCTGCGACGTCTCAATAGGCTTCCGGACGTCTTAGATTTCTTTGCCATTCGTGGCCTTCAAAGATACGACAGGGAATGCAGAACAATCATCGATCTGTCATCCGATCATGTTCCAGTGGTTGCCACCTTCGGTATAAGTCCTAAAACCGTACTCAATCAGCAGAGACTTACAAATCATACCACTAACTGGAATATCTTTTCAAGTATAATTGAAAATAATATTGACTTGAAGATCAAACTAAAGAACACAAATGACATTGACATAGCCGTCAAGAATTTGTCTAATCTCATAGAATATGCGTGTAATAATTCTACCAATCGCGTATCAAAAAAATCTTTTCAAAACCTGTATGTACCCGTAGAAATAAGAAAATTAATAAAAGAAACTAGGTCAGCAAGAAGGAGATGGCAGCATGGTCGTTACTCCTCCTTATACAACAGATACAATGAGTTGCAAAACAAACTAAAAATCAAAATCAAGGAGTGCAAAAATAGAACTTTTAATCATTATACACAGTCCATTAATAATGGGGAAAAGTCTGTACGGACGCCAGTTAAAAAAATGCTAAGTCAATCAGAAGAACCATATAATATTAGATCGAACAACATTTGGGTTAAAACAGACAAGGAAAAGGCGAATGCTTTTGCGGACCATCTTGACACGGTCTTTACACCACATTCTGATCGCAACAAGGAGCATTCTGACTATATTCAAAGAGCATTGGAAGAACCTCGTCGGTGTGAACAAGCTACTAAGGTCTTTTCGCCAAGAGAAGTTTTCGTATGCCTTCGGAATATACCACTACGTAAGGCTTCTAGCTTCGATAAAATTACTGGAGAAATAATCTCGCGACTTCCGCAGAGAGCGGCTATTATTCTTTGTTACATCTTTAATGCAGCTCTAAGGATGCGGTACTTCCCTAAAATGTGGAAGAAGTCGATTATAATGCTGGTTCATAAAGTGAAGAAGCCGCGGACAGAGCTGTCATCATATCGACCGATTAGCTTGCTCTCCTCTTGATCAAAGGTTTTTGAGAAGCTAATTTTAAATCGTATTGATCCGGTTATAAGTAACCAAGATGTGTTACCGAATCATCAATTTGGTTTTCGCACGGAGCACTCTACGATTCGTCAGTGTAACCGATTAGTTGATGCAATTTCGTTAACATTGGAGAAACGCGAGGTATGTTCCGCGGTGTTTCTAGATGTCACACAGGCATTCGATAAGGTCTGGTATCCAGGATTGCTGTATAAATTGCGGCAAATTCTTTATGAGGATATTTATCTATTACTCAAATCGTACTTGTTCGAACGCTCGTTTGTGGTTAAAATAAAGGATTCACTCTCGGAAATACATTCAATCAGATCGTCAGTACCTCAAGGCAGTTTACTAGGGCCTTTATTGTATTCCATCTATTTCTAATCTAACGTTACTAGCTGCATTCGCTGATGACATTGCGATACTCGCGTCTAATACGAATGTTACGTATGCAAACGCTGCTATTTAAAATTATCTGAATAGGCTAGAGAAATAGGCATGCCTCTGGCGCATATCGTTCAACCCAACTAAATGTCGCCACATTTTATTCAAAAACAAACGAGTAAGGTGTTCACACCTGATATTTGAGAACACACAAATTCCACAAGTAAAGTCCGTGCGCTATCTTGGAATGCATATGGATAGACGATTAACGTGGCGCGATCATGTGGAAAATACAAGAAAATCTATAATAATTAGGGCTAGACTGCTATGGCCGCTGCTAGGACGAAAATCAGTTCTAAACCTGGCCGTAAAGCGGAATGTATATTTATCGGTTATCGCTCTAATATAGAGATATAGATTAGAGCCATATGGAACAACCTGTCGAAGCAACCTTTTTAGAATATAGCAACAGCAGTCCAAGATTTTCCGTACAATAGTATCTGCGCCTTATTTCGTATCGAACGACACATTGCATGCGGACTTGAATGTTTCATACGTGAAGGATGTTTATAAAGTTCTTTGAGAAACTTCAGTTTAACTCGAATCCACTTATATACCGAATGATCACTATTGATCTTCCAGCCAGATCCAGCAGGCGACTAAGAAGGAAAAAGTGGTGCCGCGATGCACTTCCGATAACTTAAGTGCTATTGTACTGCTCTCGGAGACACTAGGCATAGTCGTTATGTACTGTGAAAATAAATAAATTAATAAAATAAAATAAAATAAAAAAAAGGATAAATAAACCATTTTCTTCTTAAGACCTGAATCGGGCAATTCGTTGAAACTGGCAGGTTAATATTAGTTTCCTTTTCCTTTTCTATTCATTCCACTTTTCCCCCAATATCCCCCTTCCCTCTTTTCTTATATCAACATTGTTTATGACAGGCTGCTGTCGGTACAATGAAAAAAAAAAAAGAAAAAAGAAAGCTGAGAAATAACATTAAATATTTACCGCAAAATAAATTTGGCAATATAATTGTTATTACGTGATCCGAAGGGATATTTTGCTTAGAAATATGTTTGGACTCGGTTTTAATTTTAATTTCTGAAAAAATTACTGTATACAAACTGCTTTATCAAATGGAATATTTAAATCGTGATGTAAAGTTAAATTAGATACATATTTTGGCGCCGACCCGATTGTACGGAGAGTAATTGACTTCTACCTTTGATTCTTGCGGGAGATTGCTTCTACTAGTGTTTCCATATAGCATCACACCTTCACGTCGACATCTTCAAGTAGTCGGATTTTGTAAATTTTAAATTTAATATCGATTCCATTCTTATTAGAGGAGATAGTAGTTTAGTGCATACGAAGATTTTCTGCAAGCCGGCAGTTGAAGCACCAACCCGGATACTTGACTGAATAATCTCGATGTTGTTCGTTTTCAGTTTAGGACAAATGGTAAATCTATTAGTAAAAAAGTCACTTTTTGACGCTTTTTCTCGCTAAATTTAATCATAGCCAGTTTTTAGAAGTTCGGATTTACAATTTATTGATACGATTTCGAATGGCTGTATTTGTATATATGTGTATATATATATATATATATATATATATGTCGAATTAATGTTCGAAGCTAATACATGTATATATATATTGTTACGACCGATGATTTTCACGTCCTCATTACGGGAAGCCAATGTTACGATTTATGGTCTCTGTTGCGGGAACCAATGTTACGTATCTAGTCATTCGCTGTTCTTTGATTACTTGATGAAATTGGTGTTCATAATGAAGATGACAAAAACTACATATATATTTACGGGTGCCAGTGGCAACTCACGGCTTGCCACGACCGATATAACTCTGCCAAGCAGAGCGTCAGGCTTTTAAGAAAAAAAGTTTCCCGATAAAAAAAAATGAAGAAAAAGAAATATAAACCGAAATCCGCCGATCGAAGGCGGTCATCTCTCTGAAAGGAGATACCACGGTCGCGCAACGCGTGTCCAATAAAATTTCGATAGGCAAATCACGTATATTTTAGAAAAATTTACAAATAAAAACACACGTAACGGAAAAAAATTCAGTATTGACTAGAAATTATAAAAAAACTTCGACTAAATATTTTATAATCCTTTGCGGGATGGCCAAAGGCACACAGCTTGATAAGAACGGTAACACGACTAGATAATTTCTTGCTGCTTTTGACAACGACTCGCTACGTACATAATTAAACGGTAACCACTATTCGCGACTATCGGCTCGATATAATATGATTAACGGGACATTACCGAAATCCTTATCAATTATTCTCACATAGCCGCTACAGCGCTGATCTTCTCACACGGCTCACGCGGCCGACAGCGACTATCCTGCTGTCACAGACTGCACATATCAGGACACTTACACAACCCCTCAACACTACCCGAGCCGAGAAATTCGACAAAAATCGGAAATTACATATTCGGCCGTGTAAATATCCCGGCCGTATTCGACAACGAACAATACACGATGATGCCGAGAGATCAAAAATTCATGATTTTAATCAGAGAATAATTTCTCTAGCTCGACATCATCGCGCCAGGTAAATACCGAATATCCGTATCAATATATATATATATATCGCTATATCATTCACTCAGGTTGCCATGATGCTTTGCTTGATATCGGCAGATCAGACAACTGAATCCAAAAATAGTTTTATCACTCTGATGCCGCTATTATTTGGAATTATTCAAATTTAAATTTTTATTATCAATTATTAGTGCCAAAAAGGCAAAGTTAAAATTGATACTTTTACAAAATGCGTGTGTGTTTGTATGTGCGAATAGTTTTCAGGGTAAAAAAGCAGTCTAAAAGTGTACCAGGAACTAAGTAAAACATTTCATTTCGAAAATAACTTCGAAACAGTTAAAAAGTAGTAAACTTTTTGATATTTAACAAGAATTGATGAAATCCCTCCAGGGTTATTAAAGGAATTATCAAAGAAAGGAATAGTTACACTAACATACCTATTCAACGCCTGTCTGCGACTTGAGTATGTACCTCAGTGCTTCAAAATCGCTCAAATAATCATGCTCAAAAAACCAGACAAACCAAGCAGTGAGGTAGCGTCATACCGACCAATATCCCTGCTCCCAGCAATATCAAAATTATTTGAGAAACTGCTCCTTAAGCGTCTCAAACCACTAACAAGAATTCCAGACCATCAATTTGGCTTCAGGAATAATCACTCAACAATCGATCAAGTACATCTAATTACATCAATTATTGAGAAAGCACTAGAAGAAAGGAAATACTGCTCCGCAGCATTCCTCGATGTATCACAAGCGTTCGACAGAGTATGGTATCAGGGGCTAATCTTCAAGCTAAAGAGATTCCTTCCTGGTAACTACTGTCGGCTACTTGAGTCATACCTTGCCAACAGAAAATTCAGAGTAGCACATGAAGAAACTCACTCAAACTTCTACGATATAAGAGCAGGAGTACCTCAGGGCAGTGTCCTTGGGCCCCTTCTGTACGTGATGTATACACAAGATATACCTATGACTAAAAACACTACCACAGCTACTTTTGCCGATGATACGGCTATATTAGCAGTAAGTGACTCACAGGTCGAAGCTACTGTGAACCTGCAGAAAGCTCTCGATAAAGTCACCAAATGGACCTGTGACTGGAAAATTAAGCTAAACGAACTTAAGTCAGTACACGTCATATACGCTCTCAAACAAATTGACAGCCAGCACTGTGTAAGTCTCAATGGTACCCAGATCCCACAGAGCTCATCTGTAAAATACTTTTTTTTTTTTTTTTTTTTTTTTTTGAAATAACTGTAAAGGGTCCCACGAGGCTAATGCCTATATTGTGGGTGCCCAAACACTTATTATCGTTTATTGTATAAATATAACGTACAATATAATATCAACGTTTGACTATAAACTAAGCAATTACTAATAAAATAAAACAACAATCTTCTTAAATGAAGCAAATATCTTATCCTCTTAACAAAACGTATACACTTCCGATCTGGAAATTTATAACTAATAATATTATTACACAGTATCACCGCAAACATATTCCAACCCATACAAACAACCAGATATACAATCGGCAGAACAAATACAACACAGATGAAATAATCATAATGTAACGCTATTAATGTTAAAAACCGAATAATATACGTCCAACGCAACATAGTTAACTACAATAAATACTCTATACAAATATCAAATAGGTAATTATGCTCTATTATGCCACATGCACTCAAGCCCGCATACCCTTTTATATTGTATTTGAGGGAAGACCAAGAAACCTGCAAATTATTACTCCTATCTCTGCAACCAAGCAATTAACCAAATTTTTATTTTTTCCTTCCAAACTGCTAAATGCTGTTCTATCCAGATTTCCTTCGGTACCTTTAATAATAAATTCATCAATACATTTTCTTCGACATTATCTATTTTATTATTTACCCCCCGTCTGAATTGAAAGGACAATTCTTTAGGTACTCTGGTACTTCGCTTCTTATCTATTAATGGCAGTTGCACGTCTTGCAACTTACCTTTTAGCAGCTTGTGATAACAATACATCGCTTTTGGAGGTAGTTCCTTATTTTCTATCCACCATACAGGTTCAGAAATATTCTTGTTTCCCAGATTTCTAGAGGGAGTTATTAATTTCAGACATCTCCTTATTAAATTGCTGATTTTGCTCATTTCCGATTTTTTTGCCTCACCCCATACTTGAACAGCATAATGTACTCTCGATGCTATTAAAGCCTTATAATACATCCTTACTACATCGTGGGGCATCAGAAATTTTAATCTATATAACGCTGGTATGGATTGCCTTATTTTTAGAGTGAGGTTATTTATGTGCATTTTCCATGTTAATGCGTTGTCAATCACTAACCCCAGATATTTGTAGCTCTTAACAACTTCAAGTAGCACACAATCGGAGCAATTATCGCAATGATTAGCATTCCCGTGTAACCAACCTGGACAGCGTAATATTATTTTCGGTATAATTTTTCTATGACGACTGGGGGTCCTTATGTACATTATTTGTGTTTTTGATTTATTGATAACTATACCTCTATCATGGGCCCACCTGGTTACATTATCCAAATCTTCCTGCAGTAATTTTTCAGCAACATGTATATTTTTATGCTTTGTCACAATGGCGAAGTCATCTGCATAAGCAAATATAGTAGAATTTTTTACGGCAGCAAAAACCGAGTTCGTGTAGATAAGAAATAGTAATGGCGCTAAGACTGTTCCCTGCCCTAAACCCGTAGTAACGACTGCTTCTGCGCTTTGTATATTTTTGATTTTCACTATAATCTTCCGATTTGTCATGTAATTGTGAAACCATTCTTTTTGTTTACCTAATATCCCTATGTTTCCTAAATCCCGCATAAGTAAGTCATGATTCACCGAATCAAAGGCTTTGTTTAAGTCTAAAAAAGCTACTAGAAATATACTACCTTCAGCCATACCACAGTTAACTTGATTTACAAACGATTGCAGTAACATTGTAGTAGATTTCCCCTGCCGAAAACCAAACTGATTATCCGCAATAAGATAATTTCCTTCGAGAAATTGTCGCAAATGCGACGCAACATACTGTTCCAGAATCTTTGCAAATGCAGAAATTAACGTTATTGGCCTATAGTTTACAGTTTTTGAGCAATCCCCTCGTTTATATATCGGTTTAACGATACCTAGTTTTAAACCTTGTGGTATACAACTAGTTTTTATTGTGTAATTAATAATTTTGGCGAGGAGCGGTATAAAAATCTTAGAGTTACTCGTTACGTCTTTAACTCGTATTTTATCCCATCCTGGCGCTTTATTTTTGTTTAATTTCCTCAATATCATTTCTACAGATCCCTCCGTGGCTAGAGGTAAATAAAAGGATGTCAAGTGATTGCTTATTTCCTCCACTGTTGATAACTGCCTATTACAAACCGAAAAACACACATCGAGATCAGCCGTAAAAGTTTCCCGAAATTCCTCAACAGTTTCCGCTGGGTTAGTAAAAGTTTTAACTAACCGCTCGTCATTAGAAGTAGCCTTTGCCCCATGTAAAATATTGTTCACCAGTTTCCATGTACTTTTTATATCATATCCTGTTTCTTTTATTTTAGTGGTGTAAAAGTTGTACTTCGCTATCCTAATTTCCTGTATTATCCAATTTCTATACTTTTTGTAGTTTCTCCTGTAAAATTGGTTAGTAGGATTGCCTTTGGCTCTCCTGAAATAAAAGTCTCTAATTTTTATTAGGTTCAGTATTTTTAAATTTATCCATTGTTTACTATCTTTCTCTTTTTGGTTTAGGCCTCGGCCAGGGTCGAATAAGCTAGTTCTATACAACTGATCAAAAGTTTTTTGTATGCTATTATATATCTTATCCGCTGACTCATCCTTCAACATTTTATCCCATTGGTAGGTGCGTATTTTACTGTTTAAGAGACTCCCCTGAATTATAAAATCGCGCGATTTTCTTTGACAAAAATAATTTAGTAGAGAAGCATAACATATTATATAATGATCAGCGATTTTCGTTGTAATAACCCCAGAACATATTGTTGTTTCTTTATGTCGTACGAATATGTTATCAATGCACGTCGAGGTTACCCTATCTCGATTAATTTCTTCCCGTGTAGGTAGATTTATTAATCTAACACACCCATAGCCATTAACGATGTTTAGGAACCGATCTCCGTTACTACTTTCTTTGAATAGATCAATATTAAAATCTCCACATACAATAATTTCTTTGTTACTTATTTTCCCTAATAAATCGTCAAGTAGCACTAAAAATTCGTTGATTGGTTTATTAGGCGATCTATATATGGCCAGTAACATTATACTAACTTTACTATTTATCGATATTTCAATGTTAATATAATCGCAAGCTCTGTTCCCTGTACTAATTTGGGTACAATTATATTTTTCCGAAACAAAGATCAGTATGCCGCCATTAAACCTTTCTGATTTCTCAACGAAAAATTTACCATATCCCCTCAGATTATAGTATTTTGCTTCTAGTAAGCTTATGTTAATTTCTGTTAGTACCAATATGTCAATTTTTGTGTTGAGAGTAATTGTAACGAATTCATTCCAATATTTTTTTAGACTTCTAATATTAAGGTGGAGTAACTGTAAAGGGGTCGAACCATCATTCCCCAAATGGCTAAAGGTCCTCACCTGCTCCTCCCATTTACCTAAACTTTCAAAATTCTGACAATTTAATATATTGGGTATTTCGCACATACCTACTGAAATTAATACTTAAATTCTATTATCATAATGTTAACGTATGCAAATAACATAAACTATCTATTATACTACTATAAACTAGATTCTATTATACTATTTTATTGAGATCGTCCGAGGTTTTTATTTGAAAGGAACGCTCTTGCGGGGTTTTACGAACAAAAATTTTACCATTCTTCAGCCAAGTGAACTGGTAGTTTAGCAGCTTGGTTTTCTGCTTGGTTTCCCAAAACAAGGTCCGATAATATCTGGATAGATTTTCATTAACGAAGATTTTGAGCGTGGATGAAGTGTTGCCAGTTATGTCTTTATCCCAGATAACCTGCGCCTTTTTCTTTACCATCAGCTCATCTACGATTTTACGATTTGCTTTAACTATTACTGGGTTTGGGAAGTTTTTGTTCCTGGCCGGAAGCCGATGTACGGCCACGATATCCTCCTTTCGTATCTGACAGTTCACTTCCCCGCCAATTTTTATTACTAAATCTTGCAAGTCTTCATTTGGCATCTGCGATACTCCATGTAATTCGAAATTTTCCCGTCTTCCGTACTGCTCTAAGAGGTGAACAGTAGCTGTTAGTTCGATTATTTTTTCGTCCTTCTGTTTCGTTTCTAGCGTCAGTCTTGCAACTTGCTCCCTCAAGAATTTTAACTCTGCCATTATTGACTCATTTATTTTTAGTGTTTCATCATATTTATTAGATAAAAATTCCATCGTGCGCACCATTTCTGCAATGTTACTATCTATTTGCCTTAATCTGTCGCCTGGACTCGAGACTCACCTACAGAACACATGTCAAAAAGAAGGCAGATCAGATAAAACTCAAGATGAGGCAGTTATACTGGCTGATCGGTAGACGATCCACCTTGGATATCTACTGTAAGCGACTCTTGTATCAACAAATTATCAAGCCTATCTGGACCTATGGCACACAAATCTGGGGATGTGCCAAAGAAAGTAATAGGTATATGATCCAAGCGCGTCAAAACATCATCCTTCGAGCTGTCGTTGATGCTTATCGCTACTCAAGGAACGATGACATCCATAGAGACCTCAACATGAAGATGATCGACGAAGTCATCAAAGACTTTGCCATAACTCACGAGAAGCGGCTACACCAACACGTCAACGTGGAGGCAATACAACTTCTCGACACCGAGCTAGACATCAGGAGGCTTAAACGCTTCAAACCACAGGATTTGGCCATGTAAAGAATATATATGTACATATATAGTTTTGGACTACAATCAATGGATTATAGTTCTACTCATGTTCTACTTACTCGCTAAGTAACTTTTGTTAAAGGTAATAATTATTTAACCTAGTGTTAAGATTGTATTACTCAATTATAATAAAAAAAAAAAAAAAAAATATTTAACAAGAAAAATGTCTTTCTGAAAATTAAAAGAAAACTACTAGTAAGCAGGCTTCGTGAAAGCAAATGCCAAACAGTTTTCAATTTTGAAACTACAAGGGTACTTGCGTGATTGTTTAAATTGCTGAAAAGAAGTCGAACCGAAATCGAAATTTCTGAAACATACACGTAAAATAGTATAACGGAGATCGGAATTTTACATTGAAAATAGAAATTTTTCCATTTAGCTAGTAAACTTAAGTAAACTTATTATGCGCTTGATATATACATATATATATATATATATATATATATATATATATATGTGTGTGTGTGTATATATATAGTGCATAATGGTTATAACTAAAGATTTTTATAATACACCACAAGTATATGTGTCCATCTGAGGATTTTGAGCCAGCCCATTACTTCGTTTGGCATGATCTGTTTTTACTATTAGTCGGATAACTGGTATTCACACGATTCGATTATCAGCTGTATAGGACAGCGGCACTCGAGTATAGTAGCTCCCCCGATTATGAGGCATCTCTGGTTTGCCGAGCACCTTCATTAACTTGGCCAATTGTGCTCGTTTGTAAGCGGAAAATTAATCTGAAATCAAATTGTTAATATATATCATTAACTGAAGCTCCAAACTTCTCTGCGTATTCTTCTTTAATTATGATAACACTCGCTGGTATTGCTGAATGCTCCACATTTCACATTTGTAAATATAAATTGCACATTTATGTGTATCCACAAAGAATAATCTCCGCAAGCGTGAATATTCACTGAGACGAAGCATAACTCGATTTTAGAATTAAAAGATGTCGTGATCGTTGTCGTCGTCTACGGGGTCCAATAATGTGACTGATGACAACTTCGATCACATTGGCCGAGAAAAGAATTAGCTAATTTTTTTGCGCTCCAATAACGGCATCTACATAAATAATCTATCGATGCACTAGACGTGTACTTGCACAACTATCGGAACGCGAAAAACTGCATATTGTCTGCAATCAGTATGGTGACTGTACGTAATAAGAAGAGTACGGTAAATGCACGTAATAAAAAAATGCAACACCGACGCTCACAATTAATAAATACGCGACGAAATGATTTATCTGTTTGTTTGTTTCTCTAGCCGTCCGTCCGTCGCCGACACTACGGAATTCAAGCGCCTCCGGGATTTTTAGAATTTTCCCGTTTCTTTGCATCAAACCGTTTCTACACTGATGTCCTCTAAATCGGAACACGCCTAAATGCCCAATCAAGTCATAGAAAAGTCGCTGAATATTTCCCTTTAATTGAAAACTAAAAGAAACCAGTGGGAGGACCATCAATTTTCTTCGTAAATGAGACGTATTCCTAAAGAGTCGAGAGGATTCGTTAAGGAAATCATTCGACCTCCCGAAGTCGAACGTTCGATTAAATTTATTTCCGACAGAGGAAGTAGCGTGCAAAAGATTACATCATATCGGTCGCTATACACGAATATTAACTGCAATAAATTTCCCCTATGCTGCCGAAGTCTCTTTAAATCTAAGCAACATTCCCCACCATTGCTGCTCCTCGAAGATTGGAATACTAGAAACTATCTTATTCACAATCTGTATGCGAATAGGAATCGAAATAATTACTCGAAATTTGCGAGAAAGTTATTTTCATTTATGATGCAGCCTGGTACAGCGATATTTATTAAAAATTTCTAATTCTACAAATATGTTATTATCCGTGTTACGCGCCTCATTCTACCGCAAAATAAGTAAAACGAAAGGTAAATAATATTTGACAAATAATAGACAGATATCGTACACGGTACTTCTAAATGTCTTCTTCTCAGAGTCGTATTGCTCAAGTCCGAGCGTCGTAATTACACCTATGTATTTGTACATGTATATTCTAGCTGTACAGAATAGGTAGCGCTTATAGAAATTGTTGTTATATGCAGTACGAATATCTACACGCAAGACTACACTTGCAACTGATATCGTGATTGTTCGATTTATCGATGTATACAAATGCAGTCCCCCGTGTGTGTCCGCTGCGTACTAACAGTAAGTAGCACGCATATGATGATATACGTGTGGGGTGGTTTTCCATTGCCTTCTACGCGATTATTAGCGATCGTTTAATTTAATTTTTCAAAATAATTCCTGTCGTCGCCCGGGATCGAGACATCCGTAACGAAACCCAAGCGCTCTAGCAACTAGGCTATCGCGACCACTCATTTCTAAATGTGGATACAAATAATTGATTGTATTCCTCGTAATATCACAATTTTCACGATGCGTCTTTTCTTTTTCTTTTTTGTATTTATTTATATATTGTATGTATGCATAATGTTCGTTTATTTCAATGTACACAGATGAATCGTTTATATCTGCTCAGCCTGTTATAGCGTTTGTTTCGCAGGAGACAGGAACATCAGTTATAGATGCATACAGATTAATCGGAAGGTATAATTTCTTTACGGAAACGATTCATTACTTGAACAGAGCTAACATTGTTTCGGTGACAATTTCCACCCCCACCTGCCACAGAAAAAACATTCAAATACCTTTTATACCGCGCATGTATATATATATATATACTAGGGGGATTTCCCCCTGGCCGCTTCGCCCCCCGCCCCCGAACCCGCCCCCAAACCCACGTTTTGTGAGAGTTTCGTCGTGACCAAGGCTCAAAATGCATATATTTTTCGATGTTCTCACTCGACTCAAGGCAACATACAATTGCCCATGAGTGAAGACATTATCCCTCAAATCAACAGCGGCGAAATCCAATGTTTCACCCGGAGCTTTGTTAATGGTCATGGCATAGGCTAACTTGATAGGAAACTGCCTTCTTAAAATCTAAATGCCAGTGTCGCCAGCTATAAATTTGAAACTGATCCTAGGAATTAGAAACGCCTTACATTCATTTTCCGGACGAAATACTTCAATTATGAAACCTTTAACAGATTTAATAACGACTTTTCTTCCATTCACCAGACCTTCTTCGAAATTCAAATTTCTGATGAGGATACAAATCGCTCCAATTTTTATAGTAATTTCGTGATTTGGAACTCCTGGGTCTGACATTTTGTTTAAAATATCAGTACATAAATGTGTGGAATCTTCATTTGTTTCTTTTCATCAATCAGAGTTGTATCAGCACTATATAAATTTATTTCATCTCCAGAAATTTTTTTCCCTATTATCAATCTGTTGTTTTTATTCGTTGGTGATAAAATACATCTTTTGGTCATTTTAGAAAAATTTGATAGAATATCATCGAGATAAATGTGATCAATCATTTCATCAAGTGAAGTAAACATTTTTAAATCGGGGAAATTTAATAGGATTCCATTTTCTTCGCCATACAAAGTCTCTGGCATTTTTCCTTCACCAATTTCTAATAAAAATTTTGAGTAACTCGGACCACTTTCGAAAAACACATACTCCTCGAACCCTTTTTATGAAACGATTGCGACCAGTCTCTATATTTCTCTTTCCACTATCACGATACTGTTTGTAGAATTGCAAATACGTTTTCAGTCTTGTGCCTATCACAACTTCAAAATTACAACGTCGTTTTTCAAACTTAAAAATACACCAATAATACACCATAGAGGAAACAAAAGAAGAATCGTTAACAAAAGATGTTTCGTCTTTGTCCACTATGAGTAATACACGATGAACGAAAAGCCAGTACCGTTTGTGGGGTGGGTGGAAGCGCGGTACTGCGTAGGTAAATACAGTAGTACCGCGTTTTCATGCCATTGGTAATGATCTTATTAAATTAGCGCTGATCTATTCCCTTTTTGTTTTGAGCCCCAAGGTATGAAAATTTTGGACATCTTATAATTTTCCTAAAAGCCACTGACCTGGAGCTGTCGATTAAAAAAAAAAATGAACTTTCTAAATGCCATAGAACGAGCTCAGGGCTTTTTTTTTAATTTTTCATCTAATAATACGAAAATTGAAATTATTTTGTTAACAGTTTGAAATAAAATAGCTCCTCAAAAAGTTCAATCGCTAGAAGGGTAGTGTAAGCGAGGGAAATACTCTAAATTCAATTCTCTTTAAAATGAGACCTAGAGCAGTTCAGTAGAATAATTAGTTTTTGATAAACGATTAAAAAATTGAAAAACGGCAAAAAAATGTGATTTATTTCTTTGATTTATTGCTCGTTTTGAGCCCTACGATATGAAAATTTTGAGCGTTTTATATTTTTTCTACATGCTGCTGATTTAGAGCTGTCGATTTACAAAAAAAAATAGCTTTCCAAGTGCCATAGAACGGACTAAGAATTTTTTTTTCATTTTTGGTCTTTTGTCTTATTTTCGTCTATGGTGAAAGAAAAATTTGATTTATTGCTCGTTTTGAACCCCAAGGTATGAAAATTTTGGACATTCTATAATTTTCCTAAAAGCCACTGACCTGGAGCTGTCGATTAAAAAAAAAAATAGCTTTCTAAGTGCCATAGAACGGTCTTAGGACTTTTTTTTGATTTTTCGTTTATTTTTTTCCGATTTTTCGTCTATTTATTTCCTTGGCGCTTTATTATAGATATATATATATATATATATATATATATGTATATGATATATATATTATGTTGTTTTAGCCATAATAGGGTATAACAGGAATTTATAAAAATGATAAGGTAATAAGTATATCTTAGAAGCTCAGGAAATTCTCGGAGTATGAGACAAGAGAGGACCGGTAATATGTAGTAGTAATAATAATAGTAATAACAGTAAAAATAAGTTTGCATATGCGAATAATTAAATAAGTTTCTGGCTAATTAACTCAAATAATTTCTGGCTAGTCTGTAGTAATACGTAGAATAAGTTTTATTTAAAACGAATATATTTAATTTATATTTTACTTTTTTAAAGAATCCGTTTTTGGAATCATTTATTATTATTCAAAAAAGTCCGTTAATGTATTTAATAGAAATTGTTATATTTTGATTAATAATTATAATAAAAAAATTAAGAATAATTTGAACGATTGCAATGGCGATAAAACAAAATTTGTAAAGCGGTTTCGGATTTTAAAATATTGGTCAGCGTTTCATCAATCATTCACGGCGGCGATAGAAGATTAAGATCGTATTAAATTTTATTAATATTTGGAGAATCGAAGATTCTTCTTCTTCTCGTGCCACCCGATTCGGGTATTGCTTAATCATCATGTATGGATTGGATTATCTGCTGGAATTGATTTCGATCTTTTGCTATTCTGACTAGATCTTCTGTTTTCTTAATTCCGGTCCATTTTTTTATATTATCTATCCAAGCGGTCTTTCTTCTTCCCGGATTTCTTCTTCCTTCTATCATGCCCATTATTATTGTCTGTAGTAATTTGTATTTTTCGCCTCTCATGAAGTTCCAAAAAATTTTATCTTCCTTCTTTTTACTATTGTCATTAATATTCGGTCAGTTCCCATTAGTTCCAGTACTTTTTCATTTTTTAACTTTTTTGTCCACGGTATTTTCCACATTCTTCTGTAGCACCACATTTCGAATGATGATATGCGCTTCCTCATATTTTCCTTTATGGTCCATGTCTCGCTTCCATACAGTAGCACTGACCATACGTAACATTGCAATATCTTGTTCTTGATCCTTAGGCTTAATTTCCTATCGCAAAGGGTGTTTTTTAATTTCATAAATGTGAGATTACGTAACAGCAAAAGTATCAGTAGTATATAGTGTATCAGAAGTTATAAAATAATACCAGTTAGCGGAATCAGATATAATATCAGCGTGGGATGTACAATTCAAATACTTCAATGTAAAAGGCTAGAAAAAATAAATATATAATTTTTTGTTTTATATTGGTATAATTGTGTATTATAAATTGAATTATTGTGATTTGTATATTAATTGATTTTTTTTTGTGGAGCAGCCAAATTTTTCGAATCTTTGGTTATAAATAATTAGTAATAATAATAATTTCTAATTGTTAAATAATTTGAAAAAAAAGGAATAAACAAGAATATGTGACCACTCCGAGAATTTTCTTCGAGTGCATTTGGAGTTATTCGACAGGGATATAAAAATTTGTAAATATAGGATATTGTTTATTACGGAACTCGTCATTCATTTGACTGGTTTCGTAATAATATATATATGTATATATATATATGTATACGAATGAAGTTGTAGGAATTTTAAAAGTATACTGTGCAACAAATGTCTTTATAGTCAACAAAATTTCGCCTGACGCGCTAATTTTTTTGGGACACTAAAATGGCGCCGGGCGGAATTCTATCTCATTTTTAAATTACTGACATTATCCAGACTTATGTCGTGCCATTTGCACCATTTGTGGGTCGAGAATTCCTCCTACAGCAGGGCAACGCCCGCGTCACGTTGCTAAAGCTCCAAAAACATTTTTGCAACAAGTTGGAATTCCTACAATGGATTGACCAGCATGCAGTCCGGACCTCAATCCGACAGAGCACTTGTAGGATATCCTCAGACAACGTATTCGAAGTTGTACTCCACCACCAAATTCATTGTTGCAGCTGGGAAATGTCATTTTTTTTTTTTTTTTTTTTTTTTTTTTTTTTTTGGGCACGTCAACAGTGGAACTTACCTAACGCAAGGAAATGTACCTTATATAAGGAAAAGATTAGAAATTGAGGAGATAAACAAGGCCAACAAAGGAACTATATTGAGAGAGGGGAGTACAAGAATGGAGTGGGCACTATAAGGAGTAGGAAGGCCAAGGCGCAGAAGACTAGAATACAGAGTAGAACGTTCGGAGGAAATAAAGGGGCATTCGAACAAAATTTGATTCGCATCACAGGTATAATTGAGCTTTGAAGGATCATAAGGACACAAAGAAGATTGAAAAGTGGGATTCAATTTCGCAGGACACTATTCGCATTTTTATTGAAAGATGGAGAAACAAATTAAAACTGAATATTACTGGAGATAGAAGCAATGAAGGACGCGATAATAAGAATGATCGCCGGAGATGTAAGAGAAAGTCAATAAACGAAGCAATGTATGAAGTAGGCAAATCGAGTTTCAGTAGTTGTCTATAGAAGTGAGAGCGTTCTATAGATATAAACGCGTATTCGAAGAAGATGTGATTTGTGTCGCAGAGTAAATCAGAATCATTCGGATGGAAGGAACAAAAGGAAGAAGAGGAGAACATAGAAAAGCGAAAAGACGATGCCAGAAGTCGAATATAATCTAGGCAAAGCCTGCAAATAGAAGAGATAAGAAAGCGGAAGAGATGCGGGAAGTCATAGTACCAAGGGTACAAGGGAGGATGGGTCTAGATACTAAGATAAAAAAATTCAGGATTCGAGAATAAAACAGGATAAATATCGTGCCTTACGATGGCAATTCCCAGAAGGAACGTTAAGATTACAAGAAGAACATTTGGATAAAAACTGACCAGTCTGAACGGCAGATCGAGCTAATGAATCAACCAATTCATTGTCCTCAATGCCAACATGACTGGGGGACCATAAGGAATTGATTTGAATGGAATGAACGCTATACAATTTAGTGACAAGAGAACGAATCAGGAGAACTATGAAATCTGTGTAATGACGTGGAATAGGAGAGGCGGTAGACAGTAGAACACCTTTAGAATCCGAGACTATCATAAATTTATTAGAGCCATTAGTGGAAGTTATATACTGGATGGCACGAAGCATAGATGAGGGCCCCGCTGTAAATATGGATCAGAAGGAAGGTACTTTATAGGATTCAAAGTAGTTGAGTGATGGGACCAAAAAAAGCAACTCCCGTACCGTCCACTGTTCAGGAGTCATTAGTAAAGATAACAGTGTGGAAAGGAAGTAAGGATTGCATGACATGGTTATATTCCTGTCGATCTACATGAGCCGGCAGATTCTTGCGAAAGACGGAAAGAGAGTATATCATCTTACGCGGATACAGGAAATTGGAGTAATTAAGCGTGAAGTAAGAGAGTCTGTTATAAGGACACCTATACTTACAGTGGCGGATCCATGGGGAGAGAAATAAGGGACATCCCCCCTCCAACTAACCAAAAACTCAATGAAAAAGTTTGTTCCAATAGAGACACGTAATTTATATTGTAAAAGATTACCTATGGATTTAATTATAACTAATACTTAATATTCTAGTAAAACTAGTAATTCTTTAGATTTGTTATATAATGAGTATCATCCATTTTCTGTTTTTAATACTTTATTAACTATAATTATACACGTATTAGAGAACATTTTTTATTAATATATAATATAATTAGGCGACATGTTTCGGAATGTGTAAAATAAAAAATACATAAGAAACACAAAAAAATGACGACAGTGGCATTTAAAGCGGAATAAAAACGTAACATTAATAGTTTTATTAACTTTAATTCTATCGCTAAAGTACACACTCCGAAACATGTCGGCTAATTATGTTATATATTAATAAAAAAAATTCTCTAATACGTGTATAATTATAGTTAATAAAACTATTAATGTTACGTTTTTATTCTGCTTTAAGTGCAACTGTCATCTTTTTTATGCATTTTTAATTTTTATTTTGCAATTTTAATTAAAAATAAAATATATACCTATATATATATATATATATATATATTTAACACGGGACTGCACTAGTGGCGCGATAACAAGCGGCTACTATCAGTTCCGAATGTAGTCTTCTTGCGTGTGTACACCTGTGTTTCATATAATAATTGCTATGAGCGCTGCCTATTCTGTACAACTAGAATGGTATTCACGACGCTCGGATTCGAGCAATACGACTGTTACATACATACACATATATTTAAACTTGCTCACGGACAAAGATTTCGGATTGGATTATTAACAAAAATAAAAGTAAAATCTAAAAAAAATACGACCGTTCTATTCGTTCTAGTAATTTACTATTCAAATTCTAAATTACCATTTTTTAGGTATAATTTTATAATTTCCACCCCTAAATATAAGACAAAAGTTAAATTAAAAATTGTAATAATTATATATTTTTCACAACATTTTTTAATTTCTAAAAGGGTGGTCACTATTTGATTTTCTTTACGAAACACAAGGGGCATTTCTCAAAAATCTACTGCTCACTGCATATTCGATGTTACGTAATTATACAATTTTTCTCTGCAAAATGTCTCTCTAGATTCGCCCCCTGTATACTTCAAAAGCGTTACTGTGCTTTTCGCACAATATTCAAAAACTGTGACGCTACTGAACGGCCAATTTCCTTAAACTTTACCTTTGCTTCCAAGACAGTCCTCAATTTGAGGACACCATTCACAATAAAACCGAAATCTGCTCTGCTCGCCAATTGACGCTAGTTTTTTGTATTTTCTTTCAAACTAATAGATCCCAACATTCTTAATACCTCTCTAGTATTGCTTATTCAAAGTAAATGCAAAACATCTCACAAGCTAATGTTGATCACGAAACAAAAATAAAAATCGGCTTGATTGTCGGTCGTGTATAGTAGAACGTTCTTCATTATTATTCAACCTGAAGTGTCCTCTGCTACAAACTAGAAACGGGCTTTTATTTTAATGGAAATAGCAGTTTTCACAGATTCGCTGAACATACCGAACGAATATAGAAATAATCGCATTGGTAAACTTTTATTCAAATTCCAGAATGACTGCGGACGGAATGAAGAGGCGATGAAAACTTAATTTGTATGGTCTTTCGTGCAACCGCATCTTATATATCAAGATTTGCCGGCTAGAACTTGTCCAGTCGCCTCCAGCGTACCACCGAAACTTTGACAATCCTACAGGAAACGGCTGATAATTTCAAATACCTGGGAATAACATTCGATAAGGCGTTAACTTGGAGAGTTCACATAGATAACATTGCTAGGAAAATTAGGCAGACTATGCCGGCGTTATACAAGTTAAAACAAGTTATGAATTACAAAACTACGAGACTGTATTTTACACTCATTAATAATGACTAGGATTAGATACGGACTCGAAATTTGGGGGGAGGCAAAAAAAACGAAATTAAGGAAAATTTACTCTACAGAAAAGATGTTTAAAAATTTTGTTACCGAATTGGACAAGTGCGAATCTTGTAACGAATTTTACTTGGGGTGGGATAATAATAAAGAAATGTCGCCAAAAATGTTTTCTTATTACAGTAAACTTTTAAGGTATAAAACAGAAAAAACAAGATTACCGACAAGGGAAAAGGTGTGTATGGGACTAGGAAAATAAAATTGATAATGTTGAAGAGGAAGTTATGAGTCATTTACTAGGTAACTTACCAAAGGAATTAAGAGACGAAGGTAATTTGAATATACGGAAAGACAAAATAAAAATATGGTTGACTGCGTGGTGCAAAGAATGAGAAATGGATAGTCATAGGAAAGGAACAGCGATAAGACGGGTAATTGATTGAAAGAGTAAAGAATTATAAATGATGTAATGAAAAAAAAAAAAAGAAAAAAAAAATGCTCAGTTCTAGCTGCATTACTTATGGCTTATGTGAAAATATTGTGGTACGATGTATAAATGTTGTGAATTAAAATTAAACGTAGAATAGTAAAAATAGAAATTAAGTTGAATTAAGTAATTATATATAAGACGAATATGATGTATTAGACTTAAGATGTATATAATGAATAAACGATATAATTATGTTGGGAACCCACAGACGGGCACTTGTGGGACCCGCAAATTATTTAGAAAAAAAAAAAAAGGCCTACTCTTGCCGTGAAAAAGAGGTTACGCCGTGTCATGCATGCGCAAAATTGATCCGAATGACTAACACGTTGTTCTACAATATTCTAAATTATCCCGTCTCTCCTTCGCTCTATTTCGAATCATTGCAAGTTTGTGTTTCCATATTCAGTGCTCTATACAAACCTTTCTAGCGGTGCATGGCACAGGATAACCGAGGCAGAAGATTCCACATAGGCGCTACAGTGTAAACAAGTTCAATTCTCATCTTTTAACCCCTCTTATTATTTCATCTAAAACGGAACATTTATAATTTTACAAAAAAAAAAAAAAAAACTTAAGTTCAATTCACATATTGCTGTACTGTTTAATATTTCCCGCTGATCTTCGTATCTTCGTTGCAGCAGAAGACTCTAATTAAACCATTCCGAATTTTTTCAAACGCAGCCGCTGTTCTTATATCGACTTCAAAATTTCGAAAATTCGAATGATTCAGTTCCCCCTGGTAACGTGTGCAGATTTTTGAGAAAATGTGGATTTCCAGTATCCTTTACATATTACAGTAATAATATTTTCCCGCATGTGTGAACTGTACAAAGTTCGAATATTCACGCGAGTAGTCTTACGGTTTTCGCCCGATTGGTGGTATTTAATACTTCGACATGCGTCATTTTCGGCGACTACCGAATAATAGAACAGTGTATTCGCGGTATGAAATGGAAATTTTCCATTGACTTTGTTTACATCTTATCGCAGCATTGTCATTATCGTTGTTGTCATTATTAATTAATTATTATTATTGTTCCAAGTTCACATCGGACGAATAATAACACTCATTCGGCTGATAAGATTATTCGATATTGAAATGTATTACACTTTATATGGTGCATCCGGTCGTTTCGATTTTACGACTTTCGGCGAAATTTAAAGCACGCCATTAAAACGGCCGTCTACTATTAGTCGTTTTTCGTTACAATATTCGGCTAAATTATTTCGCGCGGTTTTGTTATGAATTTCTTTCGACTTTCGCGCTCGTAATAGTTTGTCAGCTGGCCAAAGATTTCACCGCTCGCTTCAATAAAATGGTTGTTTACCCGCGTAAGCTGCTGCTGCAAAACGATCTGTCGTCACATGGAAAGTTACTCGCTTCCGAAACGATTAAGATTTTTCGTCGTTTTCTCGCTAGTTCTGTGCAAAGTATGTTCGCAGCGTTCGCCGTTCGATAATGCCGAAACGGACGATTTTAAAACGTTGATACTTGAAGGCGGCGCTTTCGTCGACAAAACCATGTTAATCAAAGACTACTTGCAATATAACGAACTGGTGTTAGTCACGCGACCGAGAGGCTGGGGGAAAAGTATAAATTTAAGCATGATCAAGGCATTCCTGGAGCTGGAAGTCGACGACTTGGGAGTACCGGTACTAGAAGTGGACCGGGTTAATGGAGTTTTCTTCAGCGGCGGAGTGATTCCTCAAACGGTAGACCGCGGCGGCCAGGTCAAAATTCTAAATCGGCTACGAATCGCCGACAGCAACGTCAGTATGATGTTGCAGGGAACGTATCCGGTTCTATTTCTAGACTGGAATCAGACTAGCGCCACTAGTTACGAACAGTTTGAGAATAAATTGCGGCAAGCTACCAGTCGCTTGTTCCAGCAGTTCAGTTACCTCAGCAAGTACTTGGTCGAGGCGGTCGATCGGAACAAATTCGACATTTGCACCAGCGGAACGGCCCTGTTGGAACAGCTGACCGATTGCTACCGGTTCCTGTGCGAAGCGCTTTGCAAACGGTTCCATCGCCGGGTCCAAATTCTGTTCGACAATTACGATGCTCCGATTACGAAGATGCTAGCTCGACTAGTTCGAGACAAGCCGACGTTCCAGGTGGCCATCAATTCGCCGGAATTCGATCGGGTAGCCCGAACGGTCGTAACGATTTTGAACGTCACGCTGCGACAAAATCCGTTCCTCGAACAAGCCATGATAACCGGACAGTTCCCGATGAGCCGGTCGAACGAGCGCCACTTAGCCTTGAATCAGTTCAATTTGTTGGACGACAAAACTCTGTTTCGTCACTACGGCTTCTCGCAGTGCGAACTGGATCGCCTACTGCACGACTACTCGCGCACCTTCACGCGTCAGTCGCTTCGTGAATGGTTCTCCGGCTATCAGGTGGCCGGTCAGATTCTTTACAATCCTTACTGCGTCATCACTTATCTAGGTTCGTCCGGGCGGCCGGCGCTCGACACCGTACGACAACCGGACGATCGCTTCCAGTCCATCGACGATCTGCTGTTAAGCGACCGTCTGCAAGAACTGGTGCAAGAAGTGGTCGCTAGACACGAAATCTCGGCCGTCATAGATAGACGGAAAAGAGTTTTCCGCGAATTGGCCGACCAGAATCTGTTTCCGTTTCTGCTGTTCGGCGGCTACTTGACGCCCGTTTCGCCGATTACCGGAGCTCAGAAGATGCGACTGAAAATCCCGAACGAGCAGATAAAGGCCGTCTACATCGCGAACATCGATCGCTGGAGAAAGTCCCGATTCCCGCGCTTGGACGAAGAAACTATTCGAACGAAAATGAAACTGTTGGCCGACTATCGATTCGACGAGTTCCAGCTGTGGCTGCAGGAGACGTTCGCTCAGATAGATCTGGTGCGAAAGCGCGAACAATTTTACTCGAACTGCATGTTCGCGCTGGCTCTCACTCTGCGAGAGTACTACGAAATGTATCCGCAGGTGAGGAGCGGACTCGGCCGAGCCGATCTCGTCTTGCTGGCGAAACACACTCCTCGCGGTGGCTACCGGAACGCGCTCATACTCGAGTACAAACTGGCCAGCAGTGTAAAGACGATCAAGTCGAAAGCGGAGAAAGCGCTGCTGCAGATCATCGATCGGAGGTACGATTCGTTTTTCGTCAAATCGCAGTATTATTATTATATAGAAAGTGTCGCGAAAATCGGACTGGCCTTTTTCGACAAGTACGTCAATTTGCAGACGCGCCTTGACTATTTATCGCCCGAAACAACAGCGCCTCTTTAGTTTTTATTCTTCATTAAACATTTTTCTAATTTCTTCTTTTAATAATTACTATTCATTTTTTTCATTTTTCCGGTTTTCCTTTATAATTGTCACGCGATAGGGAAAACGCGAGTGTAGCACTGTTGCTTGATTCGTCCTTTAAATACGCCGTTAAAAATGTTGCTAAATAATTGGTGAAATTCGTCGTCAGTTACGTAATTGCTGTAGTTTGCTAGAACAACAGAAGACGGTTTCAGCGTCTTCGACAGGTTGATCGATTTTCGAACGCGTCACGGTGAATTTCATTTCAAAAACAAAGAAAAAAAGAACATCGCTGTCAATCAAAAATCAGGCTGCGCGCATATTTATGCGATACAGTGATGACGATCACATTGACAAAGTCAACTTTAACGTGATCTCCGCTTTCAGTTGCGCCTCCGAGCTGTACGCTGGGTATTTCGATTTTTTTTGGCGAATGTCGTCGCTAGTGATATTTTACGCGGTTTGCGCGTTCTTCAGTCCCTAGCCGCCGCAGACCACCTCTATTCGTACATTCTAGTATATATAGACATAGTGTGTTTATAGCAATTGTAATATATGCACTCGAATGAAAACAAATCCGAGTAAAAATTATATTGAAATATACAATAATCTATGGACGAAACGCTAGTAAATCCTAAAGATTCTTCTAGCGCTATCTCCACCTTTCCTTTCTCCTTCCACTGATGCTATTATCCTTTCTATTCGTTCTCTTCTTCATGATCTATCCTCATCGTCGTCGACCCAGATTGACTTTCTTTGGATTCCGGGACATTCAGGCATTGATGGAAATGTAGCCGTCGACCTCCTTGCTAAAGCTGCTGTTTCCAATGGGAATTTTATTAGTACGGTTCCAGCACACAATATTCTTCTTCCAACTAAATCCTGCCATCTTAGGCATTCTGTTTATGTTTCTCTTTTCGCTAATTCTAATTCCTTTTATCTCTTGATTAACCCTGTATTCCTTCTTTTCGTCCTTGGTTCTATGAGTTTCCCAATTTGCGTCGGTCCGTAATTACTAAATTATCTCGCCTCCGTTTCTCGCACAGTCTCCTTCCTTCTTCACTAAATCGCTTTCCTTTAGCTACATCTCGTAATTATCCATTGGATCCTGAAGGTTCCCCCAGTGTATGTTTGCGATGCGAATCACGTGCTCTTCGAGTGTTCTGGTTTATCTCGCGAGCGTGAGTTATCATCTTTTAAAGCTTCGTCTTCCTGCTCCTTTCCTCTTATGTTCTTTCTCTACCTACTATCTCTGTTGTTCCTGTCCTAGGGGTGTTCCTTGATTCCATTGTCGACAGAATAAAAATATAATTTCTATTCTATTCCATGTATCTATTCCTTTTTGCTGGGCTAATGCTGTTTGGTAGCAAACCTAAGGGGGGTAAAAAAAAAAAAAAATGAACGTGTTCACGAATTGATATTATTAAGGGCAAAAAAACAACATATAAATTTCTAGCCGAGAATTAGTTGTTCATAAATTGGGTCAAAGAAACTATAAAACAAAATAACAAACAAAAAACAATAAAAAAAAAAAAAAAAAAAAGAGTTTCCTCCAAAATTTTTCTATTATCCGAAATAGAAATTGCTAAATTGTTCCTGCGCTTTCATGAAAAAGAGATTAATTCTTTTGTTTTTTATTAACTCACTAGCCGATATTTATTAAAGCAACTATTGGAGCTTTCTAATTATTAATTCATTTGCCGCGATTGGTCAATACCGGGCTAATTCAAATTGTCCCGTGTAGATACGTCAAATAGATTTAGTATTTAATTTTTATTGTTAGTAAAAAATTTAATACTTTGCACAATCTTTCATTAAACAGTCATGTTTCAAAAGTTAAGTATTGTTCTTGCCCGCTATTTAGTGTGTTTTATTGTAAAAGTCGTTTTTTATATAAATCCCGGTTATTGTCATTCATCCCATTCCCGTTGTCTTTTTGGCCTTGGCCTCCCGACTCCTTACTGTGCTCACTACATTCTTGAGGTCTTCCATTTCCTTCTCTTCTTCCTGCATATTGGCTACCTTCATTTCTTCTGTTTCTAATTGCTTCCCGATATAACTTACAAATCCCTACGCTTCATCATTCCTTTGTGTTTTGGTAAATGTTCTGTGTTTAAAAAAAAAAAATCTACCTATTTTTATCCTCGTCATCGTCTTTCTCGCGATTCCTTTCATCCTATTCTTCTTATTTTGTTTAGCAATTTAAAATAGTCTTTTTCCGGGCTAGCCGAGTACATCATTTGTAAACGTGCGTCGAAGTAACAAATATATCTGGAATTTCGTTTACCCGCCGTTTAAATCAATTTGCGTGCGAATAACGTCTAAACACGAATATTAATCTATTGCGAACATCGGAAATTTTAAATTTTGTAATTTATCGTCTGAAGGGGTGCCATCGGTAATCGACTTCTCAGATAGCAGATACTCCGTGTTACGTTTATGCGACGAGAGATAGCAAATAAAAACATTATTGCCATTGGCTAGAACGAGCACGTCACCGGTTGCAGTTGACTAGCCGAATGTCGTCGTCTCCGTCTATGACTGCGGTCACCGTCCGGGTGTCACTGTGACATTCGGGGCTGGAAAATCAAGCAACGAATGCGATATTGAGACAACTAGCAGTGCCGGAGAGGGATGTAGAAGTAACCGCGACAAAATCTTCGCATATCATTTGAAGTTCGGTTGTAACGGTACAAACTGTGATGGCTGCGGCGATTTGTGAAATCGCGCGGCAATGCGCCGAATTTATATCCAATTTTGAAATAAATGTCGAAACGCAAAATGAAAAAAAGAAAAAAAAAACAGACCAGCTTAATACACGGAATTAACATTTTCATAATGTACCTAAAGTTGCTTTTTTTTTCGCTGGCCCTTACTGTCGCGGATTTAAGTTCTCAGATATTTCGGATGAGAGGCAGTTTGAATTTGATCCGAAACGAGAGTAACCTGCTGGCTTGTTGGGACGAGAATTCTAACCACTACGTTGTTTTTTTTGGTGTGTCTTTTGTCGCTATAAGTACTTTTTTTTTTCTTTTTTTTAAATTACAATTTATTTACGTACACGTAAAGATTTAATGTGATCAGCGGTGGAAACTGTCCAATTAAGTTTTGGATTCCCCCACTCCACATTTTACCATCCTTAATCTTTATCTTAATATACTTTAGATTTTAATATAAATTGATATTATTCAAGTTCGTTTTTGGCCATTATTCTACGTAGATTAACCGTAACAGTTCAAGAAGTTTGTAGCGACGGCGGTTTGTTTTAATTTTAAAATCCGATTATATTAAACTTTCATACAGATTTTACACAACTATTAGTTCGGTTAAATTCTTCTTAAATTCGTCGACATACGCAAAATCAATTAGAACTTACATTAACTTATTAAATTATTATAAGGATATATCCCTGTAATAATTTAATAAGTTTTCGACGTATTAGGTTATCATTAAAGTTCTAATTGATTTTGCATTCTTTTAAGACCAAATATTAATAAAATATTGCGGCGATATTTTTTTTTTTTTTTTTTTTATTTTCGAGACTGACCCATCTCTTCTGTACTAGAAGAGAGAACGAAAAATGTATCCGTAAGGATAAATTTAATATATTTATACCTTGTCATCTGAAGGAAAATCCAGAAATAGGCAAACAACGAAGTCCTCAACCGAATAAAAACATCTCCGGATTTACTGAATTACATCAAAGCAAGGAACTATATAGCTTGGGGCCACGTTGTTAGAGGGGAAAAATGCAAAATAATCCGGCTGATTATGGAATTTCCCAGTATCAGCCGTTTTGTCATTTCTTCCATAGTTCGCCTTCGTTTTAATCACAGTCTGCTCCTCCGCTTTGCTCTGGTTCAATCTCCTTTGTGTCCCCTTTCATCCTTCTACCTTAAATGGCACGTGTGATGCAAACCACGTACTATTTGAATGTTCATTTATTTCTACAGAACGCGCGATCCTTTATTCCAATTTGCTTAGCCTTGACTTCCCTACTCCTTACAGTGCCCTCTATATTCTCACTTTTCCATCTCCTTCTGTTGTTCCTCCTTGTTAGCCGCCTTCATTTCCTCTGTCTCTAATCGTTTCTTGATATAAGTTGTCGCTCCATATGTCCTTCTATTCTTTTAATCTTTTGTGTTGGGTAAATGTCCTGTGCTGGCGTGCCCATTTAAAAAAAAAAAAAAAAAAAAAAAAATGGAAGGTAAACTCGAACGAGGGAAAAAATCGATAGGATAGCCGCAAAACTCTTACGGATGAAAAAGGAGGTGGTTCGGCTGCGCGTCGCTTGATGATACTTAGGTCAGTTTCATCAAGGGACGTCATTGCTATGTGGATCGCTGGCCTCCGAAACGGAGATAGCGTATGAAGAAGAAGAAATCTAAAGGAGAATTGACCTTCATTTAGAAAAGATAATAACTTTAAAAAAAAGCAGCGAATACTTGATTTTAATTTCGTTTGAATTAAAGTGAATCGTTGTCTTCTCGTGTTCGCGTTATTTCAAATCAGGTAGTATTAACATAGTGATAAGAACATCGCATTACGATGAACCGCCCGCCGCCCGCAAACGGGAAGCCGGCCGGCAAGCCGAATGCGCCGTCTAAACCTGACGTGAACAACAGCGCAACCAGTAGTAAGTCCTCACCACACACAACAGGTAAGTCGCACACACACACACAGAATACACCAACACACGACACCAGCCTTATCAGCAATTCCGATAAGAACCAGCCTAACGTACAGACAAATCCGCAGCGTACAGATGATTTATCTTCCGCGATCAACTCGCGCTGCCAGCCGTCCACTGCTCTTAATGTAGACAGCCCAGCGGCGACCGCGTTAAACGACAAAACCCAAAACAACGTCTCCGATACAACTCTTCCGACTGCGCCAAGTGTACCAGTATCTTTCTCTGAAAAATTAAAAACCGCAAAGAAAATAACCCCGCTAACCGATTTCAATTACCCAACAGAGGAACAGGGTATAATATTCCCATACATTCCGACGAGCACCAATCGTGATTACTTCTTAGCATTAAAAGATCTAGTTGGCGGACCAGCTAACATAATAGCAGGCTCGAGAATTAGTAGAGATCGAGTTGCAATATTTTTAAAATCGAAATCCAACGTTGAAATGCTGTTTGAACATGGAGGCAGAATTAAAATAAGCTCACAAGTCAAGGCAGACTGGACGGCATACACAGCCGGAATTAAAATCCCAGCTTCTAGTGAGTCCCTATCAGACAATTTAAAGATATTTCTTAATACTATACTAGATGCTGCCTACTTATCGATACCCACCTCCCACAATTTTCGAGCTAAGAAAGTACCATGGTGGAGCAAAGAGATCCACATTGCAATCCAACAGCGTAAACGAGCACTCAAAAAGTATAAATCGTCTCGGTCGCTATCTGACTTAGTAGCATTCAAGAAGTGCCGAGCCCTTGCCAGAGCTCTCATTCGCGACAAAAAGCAAGAGTGCTGGTCACAGTTTATTTCATCCATCTCCTCATCAACGTCAAACAGGACCATATGGAATAAAATAAAATCCATCAATGGAATTAGCACTGTCCCAAAACGCGTCCTTCTCAACATCAATGGCAGTCTAATAACGGATGAAGCTAACGTTGTCAAAGCGTTTGCCAATCACTTCACCGCAGCATCGTCATCAGAAAAGTATCCCCCCGCTTTCCGTAGCATGAAATACCATGCAGAGCAACAGCCAGTGCACTTTCCACCCGAATCCAATGAATCATACAATAGTAATTTTACCATCTCAGAACTAAATTTCCAACTCAACCACCATACATCCAACACTGCTCCTGGCCCCGACGGCATCCACCCATACATGCTTAAGTACCTCCCAATTTCCGGAAAACATTTTCTCCTACACATATACAATCAAATCTGGAATTCTGGAAACATCCCCGCGCAATGGAAGTCGGCAAATATAATCCCAATACTAAAGGAAAACAAAAACCCTTCCCTTTCCGAAAGTTACCGTCCTATCTCGTTATTGAGTGTCATTTCCAAAACGCTGGAGAAGATGGTTAATAGGCGTCTCCTGTTTTTTCTCGAACAGAAAAGTCTTCTTTCTCCTAACCAAGCCGGCGGGCGAGAGGCAAGATCAACAGTCAGCCAACTACTTAGCCTGCAAAAGCAGATACTCTCGGCGTTTCAGCGTCAACAGCACCTCTATGCAGTATTTTTCGATTTAGAGAAAGCTTTTGATCGCCTGTGGCGTCATGGCCTACTACTAAAACTGCGAACGGCGGGAATCGCCGGAAAAATGGGTAAATACCTACACAGCTTCTTAGACAATAGAACGATCCAAGTTACGACTGGTTCGTCAACGTCTGAACTGATGCTGTTGGATAATGGTGTACCACAAGGCTCTGCTTTAAGTGCAACCTTGTTCATATACTACATTAACGACTTAACTGACTGTCTTGCCGCCCCTGTAACGTCCCGGCTCTATGTGGACGACCTAAACATCTCCCTATCATCCAACCATCCTATAAACGCTCAAAATATTCTACAAAAATCCATAAAAAAGCTGCAAAAGTGGTCCAATGACAACGGTTTGACCTTCTCCTCAACAAAAACAATATGTGTTGATTTCCACAGGGGACGCCAAAACGCACTTTCCAGCATATTCCTGCGTCTAAATGGTGTTCCTATCCCAAACCGTCCATCAGTTAAGTTTCTAGGCTTAATATTTGATAAAAAACTCTCCTGGCGCGATCACATACGTGAGCTCAAAGCTAAATGTCTAAAATCCTTGTCCATCCTAAAATATCTGTCGAATTACAAATACAACATAAATCCAAAACTACTCCTTACAATATATAGATCAATCATCCTTTCGCGAATCAATTACGGGTGCCAGGTATACTCCTCAGCCGCCAATAGTGTGCTAAGATCCTTAGATCCTGTACATTTTGCGGCCCTCCGGTCTATTCTTTCCACTCATCCCTCTACTCCTATTGTAAGTTTGTGTGCACTGGCAGGTTGTCCCCCACTATCCTATCATAGGAAATATTACAACTTTAAAGAACTGAGCTCCCTCCTTAGTAATACTAAGACCCCGTCACTCGAGCCGGCCACCATATCCCCTAATGGGAGTTTTGGGAACGATCCAGCGCCTGAACTTTTTTCAGTTATGGATCATTTCCAAATCCCCTCAATCCCAAGAGCTTTACCAGATTTCGCAATAACTGTACCTCCCTGGAGTCAGCCGATCACAAATATAAACATATCTCTCACAAAATTCAATAAAGCACAATATCCCCCAAACGTAGTACAAATAGTAAAAAACACCATAGCGAGCTACACCGATCATGTATGCCTCTACACAGATGGAGCGAAGGCAAAAGGTTATCAGTCACCGGCGGCATGCACCTTCGAAGTATCAAAAACAGCAGAGTCAGTCAGACTGCATGATTGCTGCACAGCACCGGACGCTGAAATATATGCGATTGTTTTCTGCATTCAACACTATACTGATACTAACCCCCAGTCCCAAAAGGCACTACTTATAACTGACTCCTTAAATTCCCTTCAACTTATTTCAGAAATAAAACCCAAAAACCCCCTGATAAGAAAAGTCCACTACCTACTATACAGACTATCCCACCTAAACTCTGAAATATCCTTCCTATGGGTGCCGGCCCATGTAGGAGTCCCAGGTAATGAGCGCGTCAATCGAGCAGCTCAGGCGACACTATTCTCTCCAATGCCATGTAATTCCCCTCTTCCCCTCACAATGGCCCATTTATTTATGCACCAAACTGGAGAAGAATGGCAGCGGGAATGGAAATCCGCAAGTACATTCCTCCGAAGCATAAAATCAACCACAGAACCCTGGTGGCCCATAGACGAAATTTCTCGCAGAGATTTTTCTGTCTTGAATCGCCTCCGAACAGGTCACACAACCCTTTCGCACGGGTATATCTTCACGGGACAAGCACCCCCCAAAAGTCTGCTTCTTCTGTGGTCAACCAAGCGCCCCGTCTACATCTCACCTCCTTCTCGAATGTTTCTCTTTTGCGGCACCAAGATCCACCTATTTCACTACCACCTCTATCTCTAAGATCTTATCGAACGTTCCGTCTGCGGTCGCAGCTATGTTGGCTTTCGTGCGTAGCAGCGGCCTATACCATAGAGTTTAACCTTCCTAAGTAGGCTCCATGTGCTGTAATAGCCTCAGTAGTTAAACACAGCGCATGGAAATCCTCGCTATTATTTTATTAAAAAAAAAAAAAAAAAAAAAAAAAAAAAAAAATTTGAATAGATCATATATCGGTGTATAAAAATATTAATAAAAGACGAGTTTATAAGATTATACGATGTGACAAAGATGAATATTGAGCAACTTGTTCTTACACACTATCTCTTCTTTATTCTTAGATTCGCTGTTTCTACTACGCGTTTTCACTTCGCTATACTCTTGGCTGCGCTTTTTTTCATTTTATCTTTTGAATCTTTCCCACTAGCCACGTCAGGCTACTTCTTTCATTTCCATAACGCTCTTTCCAGTTTTTTCATTATTTCCATTTCTTGACGATGTCGAAATTTTATTGCCCAGAAGTTTCATTCACGTTTCGAAGGTTATTCTTCCGTTAATTTCATTCGATTAAAGAAAAAGCTTTTAAAATTTTTTTTTTTTTCCGAGACACTTTTTATGATTTTTGTAATGAAAAAAAAAAAAAGTCAATGTTTTTTTGTTTTTTTTTTTTTCTATTTTAATTAAAAGGTAGCGCGTAAAGCGAGACTGTTTTCATGCAAGCGATATATTAAGACATACGAGAGGAAATGTATTAAAATATGTTTTAAAGAAACATTTACTTTTTCATAAAAAAAAACCAAAAAGAAAAAAAAGCTGGACCCGCAACGAGAGTACAGGTGATGCATTTAGAATGTGACTTTTGCGTTTCGGAGCGATTTCTGTTGCAACAAGTTTCGATAAAAAGGCGATTTTAGATTTTTTCCTTTCTCCGTTGACGATGTGTTTTCCGAGAATTTATAAGTTATTAAATATTTTATCGCGACATCATCGGTTTGATACGGTCTATGGAGAGTTATCCGTCGTAAAATTTGCCAACTGCTGCTACGATAACGATTTGCACCCATCATCTAACATGTCTACGTTTTATTGCGAAATGCGTTGTAAAGTCACGCCTATTCCAACTGCAAACCGTTAAAGCGTTCGAAATTAACGTTATGATTAATTTTTCCGCCCGAAACCCCGACGTAATCCAACGTTCCGGAAAATAATTACGTAATCATTCGCCGGGCTTTAAAATTACAGAGTCGAATAGAAAGAGACATTTTCCGGAGTTTAACGAAAAAAAGGTTCGGCCGCTGCCTGTTTGAGTAGCAGCTACAAATCCGTTAACAATATGTAAAGCAGATAAAATTCAGAGATCAATTAAAAGGTGAAGCTAGCAGCTAAAATTATAATCGAGTCTGTTAACGCGCAGTTGATGTCGTTCTATTTATTGTATCGACGACAGTTACAGTGTTAGCCCCTTTCATTCACACTCGGGAATAGCGAAAAGCTACATCACCGACGCAACACATATCACCTGTAGGACGGATTTTAAATAAAAAGTACTACTCGGTCGGTCCCTTTTAAAACTTTAAAGAAAGTTTTCGACACGAAAGAAAAGGTCAAAGTGTGCCATTTTAATTAAACTCGATCGAGTGATGTACAGGAGTTTAGACAATTTCAGGTAGCGGTAAGTTTTACATACGTAAAGGGTGCGGTATTAAAAATCGATACGAACTATTTAACCGTTGCGAAGTTATCGAGATGACGTCTATTTGAAAGCAGTTCTCAGTTGTTCGTTTTCGAAATCTCGCATTAGGTCGGCTAACATGTGTCGACTGCTGACAGCATTCTTTTTAATTCTATTTAAATTGCGCCGTCCGCGTACAGACGATTTTTGATGTAAAAAAAGGCGTAACGTATCGGCCAGTCTGGACGAGGCGCCCGGAGAACTCGTTCACTGCAGCGTCTAAAATTTATGCTACGGCCTCGTTCTGTTGTATCGAAAAATTATTCGAAATAAATTTTCAAAGTTCCGGTCCGAAGAAATTCTCTAGACACGAGTTGAATAATTCTTCGAAAACAATTCAACTGACAGATGGCGAGGGTCCAGATTTTCCTAGTGTCGTCCGGTAACGAAAAATGTGGGCGTTTCATCAAATGCGAAAGCGGGGAAGATCACGCAGCGAAATCTAAATGTTTTTTGTCATTGCTGCAATTGTAGAATAATTTTTGAAAATCTATACGGACGAGCGACCTTGAAAAAACGGATTCGCGATTAACTCGCCCGTCTTCTAGCAGATCACGGTTGATTCTCCCGGGATAAGTACTCACATTTTGGGCCTGGTAGCTTTTTATTTGTGACACTATCAGAGTTGATCTGAAATTTTGAACCGGTCTTAAGAACTTGGAACCGCTCACTTCAACTAACGTTGAAATCTGAACGAAACTACCGTGATGCATAACTGCAAGCGACTCGGCATTTCGAACGAAATTATTCAACAGAAAAATTAGAAAGAACTACATTACCCGATCTCTAACTAAACATTTAAGTGAACGGCTCATGCGTTCCGCAGTTGCTCTTCGTAACAAATACCCGCTCTGCAACAACGTATATCGGCCGTTCAAGAGACACCCGTCTTCTTATATCAACTTTGCGCACTTGTTCCATATTCATAAACGAATTATCGACTATCCTTCGCTCGTTTATTTTAATTTCCTCGAATCATCTTTCTCCCCATGGTTTTAAGTATCTCTGATTCTTTGAGCGCCCTTCAGGTCATATCCTCTCCCCTTCCTGATCATTCGTGTGACTGTGTTATCCTCTGTATACGTTCACTCATTCATAATCTTTCCTTTTTTTAAATTCAATTAACATTGATTTGCTGCGGGTACCTAGCAACTCGGGCATATTTGGTAATGAAGCGGCTGATTCCTTGGCTCGGGCTGCTGCTTCATCATGCCTTTTTTTTTTTAAAAAAAATCCATCTGCTAACCTCCTATCGATATGTAAAAGCTTTCATATCACGTATTGTTGTCGGACACATATGATTTCTCCTTTTCTAATAATTATTCATTTCAACTGTCTGTTCAGCTTACTCTTCCTCCCTATTCTTCGTGGTTTCTTTTGTATCCCTCTCTGCGACATTCTGATGTCGTTTCCGTTGTTCGTATGTGTTTTGGCCATTCTTTGCTGCCATTATCTTAATTTCGCTTTTCCCTAATTTCCTCCCCGCACTATCCCCTTCATCCTGATGATGCAGCTATTTGCGACGCCGATCGTGTGTTCTTCCAGTGTTCATCTCTTTCTGTGGAGCATTTTGTATTCCTATTTGTTGAGGCTTAGGCTTCCTGCTCCTTATTGTGCTTCCTATATCCCTGCCCTTTCCTTCTCAAATTAATTATTCCTGCTATATCGATTGCTTTTTTAGAAAAGATTTCTGATCGGATTAAAATATAACCGACTTCTTTCATTACTATTTGTTTCTTGGTGAAGGTCCTTGGTTGACGAGTCCAAGAAAAAAAAAAACAAAAAATAAATAACTTTGCGCACTTGATTAGATCTTAACTCCGGTATACATTGACCTTTCCCGCTGCATGAAGAAAAAGTTCTTAAAGTTCAATAGAGATTAACCGAGAAAGGCTAATTTAAAATACGTCCGACGACTCCGATAATTTTACCTCAATTTTAAAAATCGTTGAAAACTGCCCACTTTAAAATCTCCCGACTTTATCAATTTTACCGCCGCTTGATTAAAATTAAAATCGCACGCATCGAACCCTTTTGTTTAAAATTCAAAATTCAAAATTTACCGAACACTCTCGTTATTTATCCGTCACACTCTGTATTTTCCGTTACTTTATTTAAAGATTTAACATTAGCCCCACACGTGTACGGTTATATTCGCGCGACGATTTCAGAAAATGCAGTAAACACGGCTCTGCAGCGTTAAATGTAATACGAGACGTCAAACTTAATCTGTAACGGATATCGCGGTTAAACCGGCGGACTTGTCTCTCGTGCGAATTAAAACACTGCAGTGACTTGAGAGTACTCAACGATTTCGCTAGAGGTTTCATTACGTCTTCCTTAGGACTACTTTAAAATTGTTCTTTTTTCTTTCTTCACAATTTCAAAACGATTACTATTATTAATTTTTTTTTTGCGTGTGTGTTCAGAATTTTAAAAAAATTAGTAATTCTTTATAACCAGTTTCGATCCATGACTGTGCATACAAGACTTTTTAGTTGAATTAATTAATGCTTACAAACAGCACCCTTCTTTTGTGGAAAATTCGTTTTAAAAAATAAGTAAATAAAAATTTAAAAAAAGAGGGTTACAATGCCTTAATACATATTGCAAAAAGTATTTTCTGTACGCTGACAGGAACTTTGTAACGAAAAAAAAAAAAAATATTACAAAATATAAGAGGGATTTTTCAAAAAGAAATGAAAAAGATTGAGAGTTCGAAACGTAATGGCACCGGTGCGGTTGATATACATATATATATATATATATATATATATGTTATTTAGACATTCATCTTACATTAGGAAATTCCAATTGATAGTATTGAAATATGGAAGACTTTGGTGATCAATGTTCGAATGCAAACTCTCAGGATGAAATAGATATTAATCAGGCTGAAGAAATGTTTTCAAGAATCAGTTGGCCCAGAGACTGCGCTTGCAAATCTCTTCGGAATAACTTCCTGTAGCTGGATACGTTAACTTAGCTATCCAAAACGTTCCTCTGCTGATATGGGTTCTCTGATAACTTTATGTTTCTTTGCTAAATCACTTCCTAGTAAAAATAATTAATCAAACGTAATTGGATGTATCCTTAAATATTTTCTAAAATTGTGAGTATCATTTTCTCGGAGTTCTCTTTTAATAGAGGTGCAAGTGACTTAACCAGTTTGATATACTTTGTATCTAAGCTACATGAGCATATAAATCATAGCACAAGATAAATCACGTTTTTGTTTTTCATGAACCGTAATAGAAACTACCTTTTTATATAACGCGGAAATCACAAGTCCAGTATGAAACAGTTAAACTGTTGTGAAATCTGTATCGGTTTTTACGAATATTCGAAAGATCAGAAAAATTCGTAGTCTTGCCTGCAGTTTACGCCACTAACACGCCGTTAAGTCGGTACAGTTCCAGATTGACAGGTTTGCCCGCAGCTTTAGCTTTCGTCGTTACTATTTATGACAGTTCTTCCAGCCTATGCGGTTATCTGTACAGACTTGCCTACAGGCAAGTACTCATCTTTACCATCTAAAGTGGAGCGCAGTTTTAACCCGTACAGTTTTCGTCGCTACGATCCAGACTTCTGGCGGTTAAGTCTGCGGACAAAACCGTACGTGTGTGACAGAGTATTACTTCTCTCAAATTAAACCCAAGAGACACACTTATAATTCATTTGGCTGCGTTGAAGATTTTTTCTTCTTCATCGTGCCTCACTTGATTCCTGAGCGTTGGCGACTACCTATTCGTACATCTTAGCTGTACAGACACAGGTATAGTGTACTAGGCAATTGCTATATGCAACGCGAGTGTACACGCGCAAGACTTCATTCGGAACTGATTGTAGTCGCTTGTTATCACGCTACAAGGGCAGTCCCATGTATGTCTGCTGTGTACTAACTAGCGCGCATATGATGGTATACGTGGTGGTTTTCCATTGCCTTCCACGTGATTATTAGCGAGTATTTAATTTAATTCTTTGTAATAAGTTCTGTCGTCGCCCGGGATCAAACCTGTGACCTTCGTAACGGAAGTCAAGCGCTCTAGCAACTAGGCTATTGCGACCAATCGTTAAAGCCTAACAGTAATTATAAAAAGATATTTTAAATTTTAAATTAACTGAATACTTCTAAATCGCATATGGAAGTTTTGTACGAGTGTAATTTTTGCTCTTTCAGTTCAATTTACAATTTCGCACAGTTCGCTCTTACTTAACGGATTTTTTTGTTTCCTTTTTTTTCTTTTCTGTCCTGATCAGACAATTGGCGCAACGGAAAACTTCGTTCGTATTCGCGGTAATCGATTACTCCCTTGTGTCGACTAATTTTCCACATAATCATCGAAATCGATCGTTAATTAGTATCAAATTAACTATTTCGTATTTCCTTCTTGAAGTCGGAGAGAGTAATTCAAGTACAACGATAGGAAACTCGCTTAAAGTTGTTATTATCGCGCGTCAGTCTAATCTATCAAGAAGTGGCTTTTCTTTTTGAGCATACACCAATCTACTTTGTAAGTTATGTTCCTTGATTTTACGAACCGGTCAGCTCTGACGGGGATTTTTTCACTATGATCGCAAATTATTACCGCCTATAATATTTGCCTTATTCGCTTATTCAATTCGCCTGCTTTCAGAAGTATTACGTAAAATTGTTTAAATCGAGAAAATTGCACGTCCACTCGTCTGCCCTCCTCAGTAGATACCGTATACGGAAATAGTTTTTGTTTTTCAACTGCGGAAATTAATCCCAAAAAGAATTACACCGCTTTGAAATTAAAATCCCAAAAAGAATTACACCGCTTTAAAATTAAACCCCCGAAAAGAATTACACCGCTTTAAAATTAAACTCCCGAAAAGAATTACACCGCTTTAAAATTTTCAAAAACAAAAAATCAAACATTTTTCGCCCTCAAAATGATTGTTTAGACACTTCAAATTTAAAAAAAGTTTCAAGAATATCTCTTACTTGTACTGCGCGCTATATAAGTCTAATTCATTTTGTAAACGTAAGCATTCGAAACATTCGGTACGTTGTGAAAGAAGTCGATGTTACAAATATTCGCCAGCGTAAAAATAATAAATTATACATCGCATTGTAAATAACTGTACCGCAATGCGGTCTTTTTTTTGCACCGTGAAAAAGGTCGGTGCGGCATTATCATGTATAAGCCGAAGACAGATTACTGCGTTCAAACTAAAACTTTTTGGGAATAATTATAAAATACCTATTTGCACGTTCGGATATCGCATTTATACTATTTTTAAATTTTATCCTTTTACTGAAAATTATTTCTAAACGAATTTTTCTAGAAATTGTTTTTTTTTCTCTTAAACTTGTGAACAGTGTAAAAATTATCAATTTTTAATTAACCGATTTGAAACTCAAAAAAAAAAAAAAAAAAAAATTACAGAAAGGAAAAAGTTACTTTGGCGAATTTTTACATAAGTTAATTAAGACATTAAATGTGACTCCCCCTTGCTGAATTTTTCTTAACTTTTTGAAACTTCTATATTTTGAAGAAACCCTAGATATGTTTCTTCATTTATTACCGTACAGAAGATACATATATGTATTTTTTTTTTTGTGTATAACAGCGTATGCGACATACCGTTTTTGCCTATGCGAAAAACGTCCATTTAAAAAAATAGACAAAAAACTATCGCTAATTTCATTTTTATCTAAATATATGTATAATAAACTAATAAGAATTGTAAGAATGCTAAAACAAAAAAAGGCGGCTATGTTTAATTGCAAAATGATGTAATTCCGTAAGTCATTATTACGAGGTGTAAAAATAAACACGTATTATTACTGCAGACATTCTTTCGATTGTACATATAAACGCGAACCTCGCCAAGCCCCCCGGACGTCCAAATAGTAATTCTTCTATGATGCTTGTAAAAGATTTTTACCAACCGACCGCATGCGTCATTCTTATCTTTTCTGTAAAATAAACAGTGGGGACACAGCAAGCGCGCGGCCTGTTCTTTGAGTTATCGACATTTGCACATCCGCGGTAATTTTCGGTTGCTTCGCACAAAGCGGACATTATCCGTTAGAAGTAATCTACTCTGCTATCGTTGTTGCTAAATGAATCTATTATACCAAAATTTATACAAATAGGTAGATATGTTTTTTTTAAAACGTAACGAAAAAACGTTACGCATTTCATAATGCTTTTAATAATGACGTTGTGTCATTAATATGTTCTTGTGTAACTTTTTTCCTACACGTACGAGCGCTTATAAATTGTTTAAAATTTCAGAAATAAACTCGTTTAATTCTTTATTCCTATCTACGATAACGAAGCGATAAATAAATCGAATAATAGTGATCACAATTTTAGGCAAAAACCGATCAACGCGATACGGTAATTATTTTTTTACCGTGAAATTTTTCAGAAACCGTTGGCTGAAACAGGTGAAAATCGTGTTCAACGTCCGAATTGTATTCACGAAAAGCTTGCTGGGATTACACTTTTTTTTCGACGAGATCGTGTATGAGAGAAGAGGAATTCCAGAATAAAAGGGCGAAGAAGAGGAGTGTAATACTCCTCCCTCCTGGTATTAGCCTTTTAGTCGGTTTTCTAAACAAAACATTTTTTTCATTTTATTTTTATTTTCATTTTATTTTTATTGTTTCCAATCCATGAGGTGTTCATTCAACTGAGATACTCATGGCTATGTATCAATTACTATGTATTTATGTTATTATTCGCCAAATAAATAAATAATAATAATAATAATAATAATAATAATAATAATAATAATAAACATTTTAACCAACTGAGCAAATCTATTTAAAAAAATTAAATTTATGCGTTAATATTATCAACCTTTGCAAACAAGCAATATAATTACGTAGCTGCTACCCTTGAAGTCAATTCGGTAATATGAATTGATAATGAGTATCGTATGTTCTTTACATAATTCTTCGCTTACCCCTATTATTCTACTAAACCGTATATCCTTTCTGTTCTGTGCATTCAAATGAATTTGAATATTATTCTTCAATTAGCATGTGTGTCCCGTTCACAATCTTATCATTGTTTTAATTTTTCCAGAACATCATTTGATATTTCATAAAATGTTATCCCGTTTGTATTCTGCTATTCCCTTTTTTGTTCTTTTTTTTTTTTGAATTGATCATCTGTTAGGATCAATATATTTATAGTTCTCAACTGCGGCGGACTAACGGAGGACGGAAGGGGCGGCCCGCCCCGGGCATCTGGTCCTGGGGGCCTCTAAACGCCTCCATGTTTCCTTGATCAAATCCTAAACAAAACTTTAATAATATGCTTAGTAATTATCTAGGAGGTGGTTTGGAGTTGGGAGGTCCCATACAAATATCATCTCGTACAGATAAAATACGAATAAATAAATACAGCCTGTAGCAGTAATTTACAGTTTTTAAAATAAAATTACTACTACTACTATTCTAATGTCTTTACAGTTTTCGTTCCAGTTTCACTTGTGTACTGCACTTCGTATCTTCTTTACTATCCTCGGCCCTTTGCTAAAGGTTATCTTATATTATCATAGATAATATAGATAGTAATGTCGGTGCTTTCAATTGAAAGAAAAGTTTCAAAAGAAATTTATTTCACCGAAGTTATTGAGGAGTTCAGTAAAATGAAGGCACGATATAATATGCTACATATAATAGCTATATACCGAAAATAAAAACTACCTATTACTTTATTTTTACTAATTGTTTTTTTTTGCCGATCGATTCGTATTTTATTTTCTTCATCCATATCCATATTCTATGTATGTCTATTTAAGTCGAATTTAAATTTCACTTGCAAGATTTTAACTAAATTAACATACATATACATACAAATGTGAACTGAATAAAATGATTGTAAAATTACATCAATTTCTTAAACTGGGGGCCTCATTCAGCTTTACCGCCCCGGGCCTTTGACGGGCTTAGTCCGCCACTGGTTCTCAATTTAATCTTACATAATATATTTTTCCGAAATTTTAACAGTATAATGAAGGAATTTTGAATTTTCTTTAAATATTGAGAGTTCCGTTGTAAAAGCAGCGGAAAAATAATAATTTTCGTCCGTATTTGTGTATAAGGTAAGGTAGGGTAATTCCAATTTGGGGCAATTCCGATACCTCATTTTAACAACTTTGACAAGTGCAAGTTGGCAACAGTAATAGGCGGAGGGTTAGTAAGAAACAGTTCTCTTTATTTTCCTTCAGTTGCAATTATAAATATCTCAATAGATAATTATCACGGAATGTTGAAAACTGAACAAAAGTAATTATGAAAGGTTGAAGTGTATCGTAATTGCCCCAAAACGTATCTTGTGAGAACACAACGCATTTTGAAGAGGGGTATCAGAATTACCCCAAAAGTGGGGTAATTCCGATTTTTCGTTTTTGAAAACTTTCTTAAAATTACCAGAGAACCGTTCGATCAATCTTCTTGTTCCTAGGCTCAAATTGTAGAGCAGAGTTCCCTCTGCAAATATCGCTACAGTATATTTCCAAAATATTATTGATTTGGTCACGTAAGCAAAAAATACAAAAATTTTTCATTTCGCTATCGGAATTACCCCATCTTACCTTAGTATTATTTCTTTCAAAACTGCGTTCGCATCGTTTGCTCAAATGACTAATATCGACATGAAGGTTATTGATTATATATTTATATGGTATAATACGGCAGCCTATATTTTGCGCAGTGTTGAGTTCATTATAATTTTCAAGGCTGATGGTTAAGGATGGGGCGTCTAATTTAACTAACACCAACTACTTGACATGTATGAGTATAATCGTGGTATAAGTTTATTTAAAAGATGGTATCGGTTAGACTTACATTTTAGGTAAAGCCTATCATCGGCTAATTGTAAAAGGTATTAGTAGTTGTGCCACTTTAACCCGAATTAAATAATCGAGACTTGATTGTAATGCTCCTAGTGTGGTCTTTAGTGGCGTATTTTTAAGTATTTCTTATCGTATCATTTTTGTTTTATTAATTGATATGACGACTGGCTTGGATAATCTGTGACCTTATCGGAGCTTTGTATATTACAATATTTGCTTTTCGGTGACTACCCTACCTAGTTCCGTTTAAAGTTCTGAGATGAACCACGTTGACCTTTACTTTTAATATCTCGTGCAAAAGTGTAATGGAAAATTTTAAACCTTTTTAGCCAGAAGTTGTGTAATTCAACCCTCAGTTGCTTTTTTGGTTATTTCTTTTCATGACATTTTCTTTATATTATTTTCTCGTAGTTTTTGTTTTTTTTTCATCACTAATCCAAGCTGATTCCTTCCTTTCTAGAACTTACAAATTTTACGGGGGAAATTCTGCTTTATTATTTGATCGTTTGGTTATTTGTTTATAAAATTCTTTCAAATTATTTTCAAACCGTCCATTTCGTTTTATTCTTTCTGAACTTTTTATATAGTTCTTACGTTTTTTCCAATAAGCTTTTTCTTCAAGAAAATTCGAATATTCATCGAGTTCCATTTAATACGTTGAACTATTTTTAATTAACTTTTATAACTTTGCTTTCCCGTTTATACTTTTATAAACGTACAATAAATTTTCGCGATCTCACTTTCTATTTACCTTTGTCATTAGGTTAGATATTCTGTACAACTGTTCTCATTTAAATTTTAGCCAATTCATTTTATCCGTTGTAATAGCTGCTCTACAGATAAATATATGGATTTTTCCAAAATTCATATTATGAATGAATTGTACATAGTCATTTATTATTTCAGTAATTTCAGTAATTTCATTTAGTTATTGAATTATAGCTTCCAGTACTTTAACTTCGTATTTTACGAAGATACTTTTCTTTGTTTTTTTTTTCTATTATAACATTTCTCGATTTAATTTAGATGTTGGTTTTATTGGATTCTTATTACCACTCTAAAAAGAAAACGTCGTAAAAGGATTCAATGGATCTAAAGCTAGGAAACAAGAGTGAGAAAACCATAAAATGGATAATAGAAATTTAGCGCGAAACCCAAAGGACAGACTACTTGGTTTTAATTCGATAGAGGAATGTAGGTCACATTGAACAAGTTTAGAACAAACCACAGTTACAAAATTCTGGAAAAACGGAACATCAAAAAGATCCATCATGCTATCGGTGAGTAAAAATATAAACAGTGAATCAGTCCTAATCGAACGTCCACTACTTAAGTTAGATTCAGCATTGAATTAGTTAACGAATTTGAGCCTAAGTATTTAATCATTAGACACGGACTATTATATTTTTGTGCAGTGTGTTAATTATTATTATTATTTGAATTAGCCAACTATGGACCACATGAAACATCTTCATGATGGCTGTTTCTTCCTCTTCCTTCCACTTCAGTATTTCTTCATTGTTTGACTGTGTTTCTCCTTCCTTTCATCTGCCCATTCGCACGAGATTTCTTCATATTCTCTTCAAAACTCCGGAATCAGTGTACTAATATTAATTTTGTATTTTCTTTTTCAATTATCAGTTTATTACTTATGCGTATAAGGAATATATATATATATATATATATATATATATATATATATACCATTCTGTTTATTCCTTTTGATCACTCCAATTCAATTAGTTGATCACTGTTTTCTTTAAATTTAACTGTACCGGTTCTAGTATCGATCTCTTTTAACTCTTTTGTTATTTCCTCATAGGAGTTCTGTTCATCTCCTCCTTACCCGAATAACTCTCCTAGCGACCTCATTTTCCTTTCGTTCTACGTTCTTCTTTCTTGATGCGTAATCGTCCGCTCCGACAAAACAACAAGTTTATGAAAAAAAAAAAAACAACCGTTCCTCGAATTCTAGAAAATAATTTTTATTTCTAACCTGTTTTACTGTTGGTTTTACTTATCTTATTGCGTACTTTCGTATAGCTAGATATTGAATAATTCATTAATTTCAACTGATCATTTTTGAAGTTTCTCTTTGAGAAAGATAAAGTTGCCGCACACAGCAGCGTTTTAAATCAACCAGAATTTTAGTGGTGAGAATAACAATTGGTCATTCCTTCAATGTGTGTCGTCCATTTATGAAGTAAATTATAAGTTCCTCGTATTGTGATTATTTGTTAAAATAAAAATCTAAACTATAATAACAGTGAAGAAGGACGACGTTTAAATATACGGTATACTGCTATTAATGAGAAAATCTGTAAATTTTAAGAACATCTATAAGGTTAATTTTTTTTTTTTCGTTTTTTTTTAAACATTCATGATGATATCTAGTGAAGAAATATTTTCGGATACTATTTCTCCTTGGCTTTATTTTGTTCTCTTTTATCTTATTACTGGCGAAATATTTTTATTTCAAATCAAATAAATTCTTAAATAATTGTAAATTAATTTATTCCACAGTTGATCTATCCGTGATCATAAGCTCTTAATTTAATTTATGTCGTAATTTTTGTTTCTCTGGATTACGTTCCTTTATAATTGTCCATTTTAAGAATGAGATTTTTTTTTTCGATGTAATACATTAATTGTGACAACACGGTTTATGTTGCCGAAAGTAGAAAGTAAAAGTAATTCGAATTTATCGCTACTGTAGAAAAAAATATGTACTAAAAGATTATATCTGTTGTTCAGCAGATGATGCTGATATTTCTATTTCTTTCCATATTTATATATCGGATAGAAATTAGAATTTTCGAAGAATATTTTTTATACTTACACTTTTTATGTAAAAATATTCAGTAAGAAATGTACAAACTATTTTGACGTATTCGTATAAAATAAATTGGGTAATTCGAAGCTTATTCTTCTTATTATTACTATTACCGTTATTATGTTTTATCGGTATTATTATTATTATTGTAATTATTATTATTATTATTACAGTTTAATCTCTTTGGGGGGGGGGGGGGGGCTCGTCAACCATCTCTTAAAATGAAACTATCTGGTCCACCAGTTTTTGGGCTTAGGCGTCTATTATCTGCTTCCAGTTGAATCAATCGTTAACTACACCACTGCACATCTGCTTCAACTACCACTTCATCTCACTGTATTAATCATTTCCTTTTCGTCCTAATTCAGTTTAGAGGAATCCACTCACATATCAATTTTTTGCTATTTGTTCGGTTTTCTGACACATTGATGACTAACATGTTTTATTTGAAATTTTTCACTTCTTATATAATTTAATTTGACTCTAGTTTTCTTACTTAAATTTTATTCTTTAGTCTAGTATTATATATAGTTCTTAACATTCCATACAGCTCTTCATTTCTAACGTGAACAACGGAAAAACACAGTTCTGTAATATTTTAATTTTTGCACTTAAATAGCAAGGTAGCGCGGTAGCCTAACAGTTAAGACTCCCGGTTACAAAACGGAAAGTTACAGGTTCGAAACTTATTTCGTTCCAGGTCGTGATTGTTGTTGAGTTTACCCAGCCTGAAATAATGGAATCCAGAGAAATCTAGAAAAAATAAAGGTGGATGAGAGAAAGAAATTTGGCCGAGCATTCTCTTCAGATCTATTGGACTTTTTTAGTACATTGTAAACCTTAAATTTCGCAATTCACGAAATCTTATCATGGGTATGGGAACTTACTTTACTTACTTTACTACTTGAATAGCACGCTTTAAAATGATTTTATAGGCCCAGAAACTGTCGATTCTTTTCGATTCATTTTTAATTTTTCTATCAGAAGCTATTATATAATCTAGGTATTTGAATTGCCCCCTTCCATGTAACATATTTTTCTTCGCCGCCCACCATTACGCTCATCTTCGATACAATCATTAATACGCCCGCTTCCTTATTATATTCTTCACCAAATTCTTTGATTACCAATCTGAATTTTGATAAAAAGCCACGCTTAACAATAGACTCTTTAATGGACTATTGAAAATAAAAACATATTAGAATTGTTCTTTCGTAACTTTTAGAAATATTTTACCTAAATTAGAAATTAACCTTAACAATAGTCGTTAATTTCGCTGTATTCACACAATAATGCAAACTCTAAAGTACGCGCCGGTGATTAATCGGGTTAAATGATAAGCATTAAAAATTGATTACAACATACTGATTTGAATTTTTACAACTAACATTATTAATTTTGTATGTTCGTCGTATTTTGTTTTATTTTATGTTTATTTAAGAATTGATATGAGCTGATTTTGATGATTCCTTGTTCGCTGAAAAGTGTACCAGTCAACAGCGGTACCGTATAGCTTAAAACGAATATTGATGAACATAAGCTGAGCTGTCATCAGAAACATTAAAAAAATGGCGCCCATTGAGATAAGTTTTTAGTCTCATACAACCTTATCACTGACGGAAATACTACCATTTTACATTACTGCGTATAACTTTCGATCATGTGAGACAATTCGAATAATCCATTTTGTTTACTAAAAATTGTAACGAATGGTACTATATGAATATCAGTAAGTATCGGTGAGCAACTGATACTCAACAGTTATGAAATAACCTTAAAAACCGGAATCTGCTTGAAGATGATAAAAATTAGCCAAAAAGTTATCACATTATATTATGGGGTAAATATGAGTCCAGTAATGCAATGTTGTTCGTGTACTGACAGGAGTTTAGAATTACATCGTTAGATGGATTATTTATAACGAATAAAGACATAGACCGTAAGTTTATCATTTTGTCGGTAGAAGAAATGAACAAGTACACGACGAATTCAAGTGTTTACGTTCGCGCTAGTTTAAAATAGTCTTAGCAGTGTCATGATTTCATAGCCAGAGCTGAAGCATCTTCGACTTCGCTGTCTTTAGCTACATTTAATGTTCAGTTTCTCTTGCTTGATTGAACTATCGATTTCGTCTTGCTAAAGTTTAAAATGAAACCTCGACAAGTTAATCATGAAATCGTATTTTAAAGAAAAGTAACCTTGGAGAGTCGGTAGCGTTGAAGTATTTCGAAAAAACAAAAAACAAGAACGTTCGACTTTTCTCCATTTTTAAATTTGATTAGGAAAATTTTCAAATTAAACTAATCGCCGTAGAACAGGATGGAGTGTCGGTGATATTTGCGCTATACAAACTATTAACGATAAAAAAGCAATAATATTTTTTTCTGTTTATATTAATTTTTGAAAAATTTACTACAATTTCTTGTGAGAAATTTAACGGCGTTTGGAACTTTTAAAGAGATTTAGGTGAACACTAAAACTTAATTCTGTATATACAGTATTTTTGGCGATGATCTCAATATTAAATCGTGTAATAGTGTGAATTTATCGAATTTATAAAAGAATCTTTTCGTTTAAAATTAAATAACAAAACCCGGCATTATCTATTATTAGAAACAACACTACTATTAATTTCATTTAGCGGGCACATAGATTAAAAGTACGCAACAGTGTGTATCGTATTTTTCACATCAGACTGAGTGGCTATTTAATACTGTTAGTTTCTATTGGAAGATAAAATACTCGTTTAATTTTAAATTCTTTATTCGATTAACAATCGGTATTATTAAATTTATATTATTAGGAAGTAAATTTAAACACATCACTATAAACAATTATTTTAAATACCCAACTCGTGTCGAAGACAAAGCTTCATTATCACGGGAGAAATTTATATCATTCTAAAAAAAAAAAAAAAAAAAAAATAGAAATTTTATTAAACTCAAATTTATTTTTCGAAGAAGCGCATCGGTATGTAAGAAATCAGTTTGCAGTGACGAAATTTATTCTGCCGAACATAATTGAGAATCTAGACTGATACCACCACATCGGAGTCACTAGTTTTGAAGAACTGGCGGGAATGAATAAAAACTATTAAAAATGGCGGGGGGAAGACAAACAGGCAAACACGCACCTGAGGGGTATTCTATATATTTGTATTGCGGGAAGTTTCAAGTATAGTCTTCCGCGCACTCACTCGCTCTGAATACAAAATATTACCGTGCGAATATGGAAATCGATGCAACAAGAATACCCTAACGCGCGGTGTCGAACATAGATGGTGATGAGGGGAACCGGGGGCAATTATTTGCATCATCTTGATCGACTGAAACTTCATTTGCTTTAATTAGACTTAACACTGCGCATGTACTATAATATTATGCCTGGTCTATATGTGTCGGAATTTATTACGAAGAGAATTTGTATAAAAGTAAATCGCGATATAATTTAAAAAATTCGGACAAATTGATTTCCAGAATACGAGCGATTTACCGATGATGCAGGTGCCCGATATTCAACTTTCATTGCTTCAAAAACTTTTCAGCCACGTGCATATTTGTGCGCCGAATGTCGGATATCATCCTTCTGGTCAACATTTTTCGCGTGTAGCCAGCGCCGATCGCTGGCGCGGCGTATTTCGATAGATTTTCCACCACCGACAGTTGCGGATTGAAGACGAATATGTGCTTGAACGGCGGCCTGGAGCTGTTCCGGCCCGACGGCAAATTCTGCGCCAGCACCTGAGCAGCCTGCTCATCCAATCGATAGTGCTCGCCGCCCAGTCGGTACCTGTTGCGTCTGGCGGTAACGTCCTGCTCCCGTTCTCCGACAGTCGACCTTGCTCGGCCGCTCTTGGCTCGCTCCTTATTTCTGAACAGGCCCCTTCGGGGTTTCTTCATTTTCTTCTCGGAAAACATCAGTTCGGCCAAGTTTCGTCGTTTGACGGTTTCGCTGTCTTCCGACTCTTTCTGCTTCCACTCGATCACTTCACGATTCGCCTTGCGCGTCAATTCGCGCGACAACTTCTCAAACTCTTTCACCTTAATCGTTTCCTCCTTCTTCAACTGTCCTATCGTACGGGGACTATTTTTCGCCTTTTTGCTCTCCTCCTCCCTCCGCCGCCTGCTCCTTCGCGTCGTTGCCTCTTTCGCGGCGCTCTGAGTTTTCGTTCTAGCGTCCTGTCCGCGAGCTTTTTCTCTGCTGAGCTTTGTCGCTTTCGTGTCCGGCTCCGCTGGAACGGTGGAGTTCGCACTGCGAGCAGCAGCGGCGAAAGAAGAGGCTTTACCGCCATCTTCGGCCGCTCCTTTCTTGGACGGTGCACTGCTCGGCTGCCGGACAGACGTTTTATCGTCTGCGACGACGTTTTTCGAAACTTCTCGCGGAGGCGCCATTTTCGTTTCGGTCGCTTTCGACTGTAGCACATCTTGAGCGATAGTCTTACTGATTCTGATCGCTTCCGCTGTTTCAGCGTACGTCGACGACCGTTCCGGCTGCCCGGCGGAAATATCTTTCGAACCGTCAGTCATCATCCAATTGGAAACCTTTAAACTGTTCGTTTCGCTGCCTTCTTCGCCGCCGTCTTGCCCGCAGTCTTCCTTGTCTTCCGGTTTGAATAGCGCGTCAGCAGGCATCAGCAGTCCTTTTCGAGCCTGTCTGAGTTCTTCGTCTTCCCAGTTAACCTTGCCGATCAGTTGATACGCGTTTCTGGCCATATCGGAAGGTGTTAACGAATTGGTGTTGGGCGATACCACAACATTGCTCCAAGGCTGCGGTAACGATATTTCATCTATCGTCGGCGACATGATGAATTTATCGGTGTCCACTTTGTTGTAGTCGGCGCATAAGATTCTTCGTCGAGGTCTTAAAATGGACGGCATCATGCCCATATTTGACGGCTGTTTTCGGGCATTTGTCTCTAATTTCGTCGACAACTTCGGAGCCATATTTCTCTGCTAATTAATAATGTTTGAGTTCGATTCTGTGACCCGGCTATGTTTTTTCTTTTTTTTTCTTTTTATGGCGGCCTATTACGAATTACCTGGAAAAATTTTATTTCACGCGTGATTTCTCCGCAATTTTACGTTACTAGTCGCACGGGCGGTTACTTCCTATTATTTCGGTAAAGGTCTTTTCGCTCATATTCTTCTTCTGGTGTCTAGACATAAAATTTTTCAAACGGTAAATCAGCCACCGATATTAAAAATGTCTCAGTATTAAATTTATTGGCGCTTCAGGCAGAATCTGAATGAATTATTTACTCTATTTCAAAGTTAAGCGTTCGACTTAAGTATAAATAAATAGTTAAGTGGCGTATTTGATAAAGTTTTACAACATTCTTAAAATCACTGCAATATTTTAATCAATCAATCAACGTTTATTAGTGATAATAATAGTACTGAAATTAAATCTTAATATATAATTCCGACGTGTTTCGAAGTTTAAGGCTTCATGATCACAAAATACTTTGTAATATTCTGTAATCGTAAAAAAGCTTCTCTGAACGCGTTAGAGTTGTTTATAAATATATTATTTTAGTAAAAATTAATTTCAATGTTATTAATATCGTGAATAAAATAAATAATCCGAATTAAAAATGATAATTTATAAAAGACAATCGAATTATAACTGGAAAAAAGCCTAATCCGAAATCAGAAATACAAAAAAACAGAATTATATTCCATAAACGAATGTTTAGTTAATATAGCACAGGTCATGCAAGCGCTATAACCGTACAATATGAAATACATGTATGTAATTTCATACATCTGAATCTAAAAGTAGATGCGGTGGAAGAAATTATCCGGAGGCTTGCACAAAAGCATCTGGTTACGTAAGCATCAAAATCAGCTGGAAGTCGTGATTTTATACACGGAAGCGTCATTTACATCACGATTTAAATTAACTAAAATAAGAAACTTAATCTTATAAGCTTTTTTTGAGGGATAAACAGATGCATCTTCTACTTGCGATTTATTGAAAACATTTATTAGATAGCCTCACCATTTGGCTAGTTATAAATTAGCAATTAAAAGAAGAAAAAAAAATTATCGTTGCGGGTACGTTTCGTTTTTTCTTTTCTTTTTTTGGTTAGTTTTATCACTTAATTTATGATATGTATAATTATTTATTTTTTATAACTTTTTTTGGAGGTTTTCACTTTGATATTTATATTTTATGATATTTTATACATTTATATGTTGACACGGTAATGTATTTGGTTAAGCAGGGATTCTTCGTTCGAGTAGAACCTGGTTCGAATTTCACTTCTGAAAAAAAAAATTATCACTTGCTTTTTCAGTTTTTAATGTGAAAGTCCAAAAAAAAAAAATAAACGTCTTACGAATATATGTATATATGTATATGTAATTGAGTTCCGGGAAACGGCTCTAAAGATTTTGATAAAATTCTCGAATTAGGGGGTTTTGAGGTCTAGGAATCCATTCGTCGAGGTCTCATTGTCATGAAAATTCTACGAAACAAGCAAATTTTCCAAGAGAGGCAAACAATGTTCGTTTTAGTTATAAATAAAAACATTTAAAATTTACAAGCCAGAAATATCATTACAAATAGAGTTAATCTCACTTTTTGTAAATTTTCAGAAAAAGAAAAGAAATTTAATAAAAACACACAAATCGTTGCGATTTGTTCTAATACTTTTGACTTATCAACTTTGAATATTTTCTAATTCGGGTTTAATTTATTTACTATGTTAAATAGAAAAGCGATGAAATGATTTTTTTGCTTACGATATTTACACGGTAATTTTAAATATTACATAAAATAAAATACATATTCAAAATTGAAAATCAGAGTCCCGTGTGCCAACATAACTTTCGTATTACGTGAGTATTTCTGAACTAGAATAATTAGAAATCGTCTAATTGACTGGTTTTTCGTAAACTAAAATAATTAATTTAAATTTTTATTTTTAATTTGCACGAACTGAACAGTGTAAAAATTAATTCCTCTATAATTCTGTGCAACTGCTACTGTCTAGAAATTTTAGCGTTCCCAATATTTCACATTCGATGAGGTTTAATACGCAGAAAAATGTTTAAAGATACGTTTTATCTTCTATCCGACGGATCGGTTTACCGAGTTCGTATTTTTTAATTTAACTTACAGAAAAGCAGCGGGGTAATTAGGCAAAACCGATAGCGTTTTTACGGTGACACTTGATTTGGGTTCCCGAAATTTTCTGAGAAATAGTTGGGGCTATTTTTATTTTTTTATAAGACTGTTCAATTTATTAATTAACTGTGCTTTCAGTGTCCGTTAATAATAAAAATACCGTCTGTCAGTACTGAGAAGTAGTAACTTCATTTTCGAGTGTCCAAATTCAAAAACATGACTTTCATTTTCAAAATTTATCCCAAATTTATTATTCTACCCTTGGAAACTAACCAACCACTGCGGCCTCACCACATCGAGAGTCCCAAAATCAGACTGCAATTGTTCAATCTTTACCTAGGTATGCTATCATTCCAGCATCAAAAATTAACCCTAACCCTCCATCCCGCTACATTAGATAGAACCCGTCGTTCATTCTCAAAATGTAGCCTAAGTATACTGTTTCAACCACATAATGAAATTTCAACTCCTTCTTTTTCGCGCTGTGCGCAAGTTCGAAAACCAACATTTGCTTTCAGAATACGAGGACTAAGAATACTACTTCGGTACCAAAAATTAATCCCAACTTTTATCCTCCTGATATACAAATTAAAAAATTAAAATTATTCAAATCTGGCCTATTGCAGCCATGAAAAGAATTCTCAGCACCCTCCTCCTCCTCCCGCTATACGAGTTTGAAGCTTCATCTATATTCAACATGTAGCAAAGTATATACTATTCGGGTAGCAAAAATTAACCCAGATCTATACCAATTTCAAATATGTGACAACTTTAAAAGTGCCGGGGTCCTACGTATACTGTTCTAATTTTAATAATTAAATATCTGGAGTACTGAAAGCTTCGCTCCTATGAAGTAAACTGGTACATCGTTTGGCCTCAATCTTTAACTCTGCAACTATTAACACATTAAAGTCGATGCCCGTCTGTAACGCGAGCAAAAGGGCAAAATGCCCGTGTTTGCAGATGGGCATCGACTTCAATGTGTTAATAATTCTAAACAACTTCGATGGCCATTGTACTAGCAGGTCGTAGAAAACATTAAAATTAGCGTGTCAATACAACTTGCCGAAATCTATTCGGATAATTTAATTAATAATAACGCGTCTGAAGAAGTCGATAAAAAGTATCTAGCTTGTGGGATTTCTATTAAAATTCCTGATTATACATTCAATTTATATTAGCATCCTGTCTCAAGAAAAATAGTTTAAGAGTGTGCTTAACAAGCGTCTTGTTTAATGGCTTGAATATAACAACGTGCTTCCTTCTAATGTGTTCGGCTTTCGTCCTGGTTCGTATCTGGCCGATTGTGCTAGTCTCTTTTTCCTCCAATATATATGAATCTTTCCATTGATGTACCCAGTGTCTTTGGTAGTATACATTTTCCTACTCTTCGAGCTAGAGTGTTAGCAACGAGCCTTCCAGTACACATCACTACTCTTGTTATTTACCTTATGTTGAATTGTACAATCTATTTTATCTCTCCGTTGCTTCAAACTATGAGAAATATCTTTCGCGACCTTCCACAAGGCTCCGATCTTATTGTTAGTCCTACACTTTTCAATATTTACATTATTTATACCGCTTCTCTTTCTGTGTATTCTTTAATAGACGGCTACTTTTTTTTTTAAACGTGTTAAATTCTTTCTGCTGTTCTGCCTTTAAAAGACTAAACTTATTACTTTCTAAATTAAATGTCTCGGTTTTAATACTACCGAGTCCTTCTAAATTCCAGCATTACTCGCTACGTCAATTTCACCTTTCCTGTTCATTCGTGTATCTCACAGAGGATTTCGATTTTTTTTTCAAAACACTTATCATTGATGTCATCTAAACTTCTTACATTATCAAGAAAAAATGGCGTTTTCCTACAAAGAAAAGTTCTATCCTCGCGTACATCGCTTTACGTCTTACTTCCTTTCCCTGATGTAATCACTTTCTATATCCTTTACTATTTATTTTTCAACTTCACAAATCTTATGTATCATCCTAAAGTTCTTTTCCTATTCTTATTTTTCAAACTTCTTTATCAAGCTGTAGTTAACGCTCCATAACACTCGATTCTGATTTCCTCTATACATGTGCATCTTTGGTGTATTTGGAGCCTTTTTTATTCTTCCGGACATTTATTTCTCTGAACTTTCAGACCTCTTTATTTTTTCATACAGCCGAACTGATAATGGCTCTCTTACGGTCCGTCATTCTTTCTCCATTTATTTGATTATTTTGAACTCTGTGAGTGCTTTTCAAACTATATGTTGTTCTCTTCCTATTTACTATTATTACTCCATCATTCTTCGTATACTCTTATCTATATTCTCTCTTCTATGCATTCAGTTAATATCGATCTGTTACGAGTTCCTAATCATGCACAATGAGTAATGAAATGACGGGTTCTCTGGCTCCAGTTACGTTTTTCTCGCTCGTTTTCTTTTCTAAAACCCCAACTTCAAGCCGCCTTCCTATTTTTAAATAGTACCATTCTAATTTTTAGTCTGATACCTTTGTACTTCGACGTACTGCTGTCGTTTTTATTATTCGCTTTCACCTTAACTCCGCCACCTTCTTCTTGTTTTCATGTTTCTTTTCAATACCTTCCCCCATGCTGTCCTCTTGATCCGATTGATGAAGTCTTCTGTTACTCTAATCGCATCCTTTTTGAGAGTTTCTCTCTCCTAAATGATCTATTTTTCATTCGCATAAGCTAATATTTAACCCTCATTGTGTTTCTTTTATTTTTTTCCGTTTCCTTCTCCGTCCACATTCCTCCACTCGGTTTCTTCATTTTGCCAATTTCTGATCGAATTTTTATTTAACCGATTCTATTTCCTCCGCACTGTTGTTATGAAAAGGTTCTCTGTTTAACCGCTTTAAAGACGTATTGTTATGGTCGGATCTATATTGTTGGAGCATGAAGTAACACTAGCTTTTCTCCACTCCACGGAAAAATGTTGAACTATAAAAATATTTACTTCGATGAAAGAGATCAATTTCATATCCATGATCTAATATGTTAATTTGAATTGGAGAAAATACGATGCTCTAAGTACATTTAACTGTAGTTATAGCGTGATCTCCTATTTCCTTAAAACGGTAATAATACTACCATCTGAAAACGTTTACATTTACAAGTTTCAGAACAAGGTAGAACAGGAACAGTGTATTAAGTTTTTTTTTTTTTTTTTTTTTTTTTTTTTTTATTTAAATAAATAAGTTGTGGGTCTCACTGGGCAAGTATGCCCGTTGCGTGAGTGCCCAACACTCTTATTATCGTTTATTCTAGTAAATAAAATTACAATTGATCATTCTTACTACTTAGATCGAACGTATTAAACCAAAAAAATAAAAAAATAAAAAAAAATAAAATATATCAATCAACGCAATTATATACATAAATAGCACAACAATACACCCGTACATAGGGACCGCTTACATATTACATTAATATACAGGAAAGAAAAAGAAGGGAAACTGGTAAATAGATGGTCTAAAAGAGCCCTAAAAATGCAGCAATAAAAAATAAATGGAAAGGAGGATGCAGCAAAATTCCTTAATCTTTTCACCATTCTTTCAACCACTTCCTTACTTCCCTCTTCCATACACCAATTTGTTTTTCGTTTATTATGTGACTGGGCATAGTACTCATTAATTTAATTAAAACCGAATCATCTGTATTGTCGATTCGTAGATTTACCCCTCTAGGATGAATGTAACAGGTATTATTTTGATTCCTTGTTAGTCGAGTTTTTGATCTGGAAGGTAACTTTACGTTATTGCATTTAAATTCAAGTAATCTGTAATAATAATAATGCATTTTGGGAGACATTTCATTATTTTCCTTCCACCAGGTTGATGTAGTATCACTCCGTTTCCAATGAGGTAGTATAAGTTTCAAACCCCTTTTCTGAATTTTGCCTATTTTATTGATTTCCGTTTTTTTAGCCTCACCCCATATTTGGATCCCATATAAAATTCTAGACATTATTAATGCATTAAAGTATATCCGTAATGTTCCATATGAAAGAACCGTCTTCAGTTTATATAACGCTGGAATTGACTGTCTTATTTTCGAATTTAAGTTTTGTATGTGCTTTTTCCAGTTCAATGATTTATCGATATATATTCCTAGATATTTAAAATCTGTTACATTCACTAGAGGTGGACATGAACATGGGTGGATGATTTTATTCCCGTACCGTTCATGTAAGCATTCATTATTATGTATACTGATTCGCGGGTGGTGACTCATATGTTTAGAGATATTACGAATATGGAGTAGTTTTGATTTATTTACATTTATACATAACCTCCTGTCATGCGCCCATTTACTGAGATTATCGACATCCTGCTGCAGTAATTTTTTCGCCATCTCTAGATTTTTATGTTCCATTAATAATGCGATGTCATCGGCAAATACATAAACCTTTGCATTTTTGATGTGCTTATATAATGAGTTCGTGTATATAAGAAATAGAATAGGAGCCAGTATTGTACCCTGACCTACTCCATATCGATTCACCTTTTCATTACTAATATTACCTGCAATTTTTACTACGCTTCTCCTGTTTTGCAAATAATTCTTAAACCACAATAATTGATTATTTACAATGCCCATATCTTCTAAATCTTTAATAAGCAGATCATGGTCAACTAGATCAAAAGCTTTAGCTAAGTCTATAAAGGTAATTATAAATTGGTTCCCCCTCGATAATCCTGTGTTTATCTCATTTACAAACGTTCTTAGTAAAGTAGCGGTGGATCTTTTTTCTCTAAATCCGTGTTGGTTTTCATAGAGCAGATTGTTTTTTTCCACGTAATTCCTTAAATGTTTGCCGATATACTGTTCTAGAATTTTAGCTATTACAGGCATTATTGTTATTGGGCGATAGTTTTCGGTTTGGTTTTGAGCCCCCTTCTTATATATCGGTCTAATAATACCTCTTTTGAGCCCATCAGGGATGCACGCTTCCTTAATTGAGCGATTGACCATACAGGTTAAAATAGGAGTTAACAACTTTGAGTTTTGTTTAATGTCTTTCACCCTAATCTCGTCCCATCCTGGTGCTTTGTGAGTTTTTAGATCGTTAATTATTTCTTCTATTTGAGAAACATTTGCAAGTGGAATGAAGAATGAGGTCATATTTAACTTGTCAACGTTAATACTCAGTAACTGAATGTCACAAGTGTGTCTATGCTCTTCTACCGAACGTACGAAGTTTTCGCTAAATTGTTCAGCTACTGTTGAACTATCCCCAAAATGTTTAGTAATGAAATCATCTACTGTCGTTTTGTTTTTTTTACTAACAATGTTATTGATTATACCCCATGTTTTTTTTGCTATCGTTGTTTGCCATCACTATTTGTCTTTGATAATACTTCTGCTTGGCATTCCTTATTTCTGTTTTAACTAAATTCCGATATTTTTTGAATAGATTTTTATATCTCACGCTAGTTCTATTTCCTTTACTGGGTTTAAAGTATTGATCTCTGATTTTCATAAAATTAATTATTTTCTGACTCATCCATTCGTTTTTAGGATTATATTTACATCCCCTTTTCCCCTCACTCACCACCACTTTGCAATCTTTATATATGTTTTGGAACACTGAACGAAAACGATGATATACGTCTCCTACCGTTGAGGAGTTACTTACTTTGCTCCAGATATAATTACTAATTTGGTTCTGCAATCTTCCTTCTTCAAAAACACATTTCAGAGGATTTTTATAATAAGTTATTTTCCGGTTCGCTATACGAAAAGCACTGCATATGATATAACGGTCAGATATTTTCGTATTGACTATTCCCGAAGTAATTTCGTTAGTTTTAAACTTCATAAAGATATTATCTATGCATGACTGAGTACTTCTATCCGTCCGATCTTCTTCCCTTGTAATTCCACTTATTAACTGTATCCCTCCTGACCCATAAATTACGTTTAGTAAGTTCTCCGTCTGAGCATTATGAAGAAGTAAATTAATATTGAAATCCCCACATATCAAAAAATTATCCTTATTATTTAGGTTTTTTAAAAGCGTTGCGGTTTCTTTTATGAATTCACCTACATTTTTACTTGGAGATCGATAAACAGCAATTAAACGTAAAAAATTGTTAACGCCCATATCTATATCTACCATCACCAGATCCATGCTTGACCTATTTTTAACCTCCACAATATTACATCTAAAATTATCATTTACGAACACAAATATCCCTCCGTTATACCCCTTTGGTCTTTGTAATGCAATCATTGTGAAGCCCGCTATATTATATAAATTTAATTCAAACTCGCTTATATTTATTTCTGTTAGTGCAATGGCGCTTAAAGGTGTCATGCGAATGTAGCTTAAAAATTCATCCCAGTTACGCCGGACAGTTCTTATGTTCAGGTGCAGCACATGAAACAGTTCGACGTTTATTTTTAATGTATTATCTGGGTTTAGTACCCTGTTTATATTATCCGTCCATTTTTTAATATCACTGTAGTTTGTACAATTAATCCTATTCCCGCACTGCATCGGTGGAGTCATATTTGAGAGGAACACTTGAAAACGTTTCTGCACATGTGAATAGAAATAAAGAGATAAAGAGGAAGCACAATTACGCACATAAAATCCATTACACGGAGTTCATAGTGCTCTCTTAAATAACGCAACTTAACTAATATACTAAACAGCTTAAATTTATCGCGATATTCTGAAATACTTCGCCATCGGAACGCAACGCATCCTGACTAATATAACTCTAAAGCTATATACATATATCGTATACCTGCACACAACATCCACACATATATATATATATACAAATATATAAATATATATGCACACATATATACATATACACGCATATACACACACACACATATTCACACATGCACATGAAACTACAAGCGAACACTGCCATACCACCATGCACCTCTTCGGTACCATACTACCTCTAATCGCACTCTGCAAGCAAACTTTAAAAATACGAAGTGAACAACAAAAATAGGAAATAAATACGATATCAACGTAAATAAAAACAAATAACAATACACTCGCACATATACCCACCCTCTCAACATTACCACATCTTACAGCTAGAGAACGTAGGCGGTAACGCAAATACATAGACCAAAAGCCATGTGCCACTGTACACGCTCCTCCATACGCTACTACACACAAACGAAACAAGAATAACTGAATCCCCACACACACATGACCAGCTCGCTTCCTTCCGCGCTCTTCCATGCACACAGCCTCGATACATTTCACTGCTGCCTCTATGCTATCTTTGCTCTGCACTTTAATTATTCCCTGCCTCATACACGTCTCGCAGGTTATACTACTGATCTGCCTCTTAAAACTCATCATTATTCCACACTTCTTGGACGCTACAACAAATACTCTTCTCACACACACTACCGTATCCAGCACAAACCCTGCATACCATCTTCTCCCCGCCTTACCGCCCACGTAACTTAACGAAACGAACACGCACACATACAAAGACTCACACATACCCTTATTCCGTAAATAAACTACTAATCGCGAAGTAGAGCTGCGAAATCCCGTAATCATTGAAGCTATTAATATAATTTATTTAAGTCATCTTCATTCCTGATGTGTAGAATTCGTTCCTCTTCATTTTTCCTGACGAATATCTTGCCACGCTTTGTCCATATGAATCTGTAACTCAGTGCCCTAGCCTTGACTTTCGCTTGCCACAATAAGTTTTTGTAATATCTGGTTAAATTCTCATTTATGAAAATTTGCAATGAACTTTCTTCATTGCCAGATATCTCCTTATCAAAGATTTTTATATTTTTTTTGTTTTCAAAGAATAAATCGGCTATACGCCTTCCCGGCTTGGCAATGATCGGCTTTGGAAGTTTCAGATTCCTACTGGGAATTCTGTGGCACGCTATTATGTCCTCTTTCTTCAGCTCGATATTTAGCCTTTTCGCTACTTTTGTAACCAACTCCTCCACGCTTTCACCGGGTCTTTCTGTGATACCGTGAATTTCAATGTTTTCTCTCCTTCCGTATTGCGCTAGTTCATTGACCGTTGTTTTTAGCTCAGTTATTTCCCGGTCTTTATTCTTAATTTCGGCCGTTAAAACATTAACGTGTTCCCTGAGAGCTTTCACCTCGCTCACCAACGATCCCTGCATTTCTACTAATTCGTCATATTTCCCCGATATGAATTCCAGACATTTTTTTACTTCTTTGAATTCGTTCCGGAGGTCTTGCATGGTGCACCGTTGCACACTTTCGGCTCTCTCGTCTTCACCTTGCGCGAACGCCATTTTTTTCGCACTTTTTTTAGTTAGTGTTTCATTACTGGATGAACTGACACCGCTAAGCTGTCTTTTAAGATCGATAGCGGTCGTCCTTTTTGGTTTAGGCATTGTAACAGCTGATTGATTATAAATAATAATTGACGAAATCTAGATAAAGAAGAATGATCTTACTTGTGTTGTTCTGCCACGCTAATCGAATAAACGCGTAAAACTAAACCACCATTAAACGTTACCATTTGTTAAAATTAACAGTAGAACGCCCTTTCCTGAGAAACCATTTTGTAGGTTATCTATGGGTTGCTTATTTTCCGCGATCCACATTAATCTGCTACCAACAATTTTCTCCATTACTTTGCATAGGACGCAGGACAAGGATATAGGCCTGTAGCTCGCTGAAAACCATATCCGGTACTTTAAATTTTCGGAAAAAAAGATCTTTTGATACTTTTCGGCGCCATCTTTTATCATTACCGAGAAAAAAAGGTCGTTCTGAAGACTTCTCTGGTAATTGACAGGACTATTAGTAAACTCCGCGATTCCACGAAACCGTGTATCTATTAGTCTTCAAACAAAACTGAAATTTTTCAAGTGTGAGATTACCTTCTTGTGCTATTTTAACGCTGAGAACCAAGTAATATGCTGTGTAAAAAGAGAGAAGAACAACATTTTTACCAAATAAAAATGCACATATAAAAAGGTAATGAAAATTATTTGTAATTCCTCCTTTCAACTTCAAAAATTAAAATTCGATACAGCTTAAGTATATCATTTCTAACTTTTTCTATTTCTGTTTAATTTATGTATTCGCTTTTCCCAGAAACTGCAAATTTTATATATATATACATGTGTGTGTGTGTGTAAAAAAACGTTTCGCAGCAATTGGAAATGTTCAGTAAGTGTTGTATAAGTGCGTTCGGGACGTGAGTTATTTCGTCATATGTGTTAATGTATGCAATAATCTGGTACAGAGCCGGAGAATAAAATTATGGTCGGTACCAGAAAGCCGACAACGATCAAATCAATTTTACGGAATAACGAACAGAAACAACAGCGACCGGGTCGTGGTCTGCTGTCGAACGTTCGGAGAAGGCCGATAAATTGGCGAGAAAAATTCTTGGAAAGGAAATACAACAAAGTCAAAGCCTTCCAAGCGGATAAATATCTTCCGACTTCCTACTATGAAAACGCGAAATTGCCGGACATTGAAGGACTCACTTTGAATGACCTCGTCTTTTCCGTTCGTTCCCGACTACCAACTGAATTGTCGAACGTCGTTCAGATTCCGAACTCATCTTATTCTACGCAGCAAAAACTGGACGAGCATGGCGCAACCGCAGTCGACGAACAAAGTTCGAAGCAAACGCCTACCAACGCTAGAAATGTCTCGAATAATGCTAAATCGCAAGCAGACAAGTCGTCCGCTTTGCTAGGAAGTGTTTTGTTAAGCGAAAAGAAACCGTTTGAAACGCAAAAAAAAGAAGCGACCTCGAAAAACTTTGAAAACAGCCAAGTTGTCGACGACAAATTTTCCACGCGAAAGTATTTGCCAAAAACGGCCCCGAAAAAACTACCTATCGCCTCCAAAACAATCACCGAAAACCGTCAACCGGACATCAGCGCCACCGTAAATAATAAAATCGGCGACGGCGCGATCGAGGACAACGGGCAAATGAAGAACGAAAATGCCGCCGAAAGGATGTCTACTGAAGGCAAGAAAAAAAACGAAATAATTTGGAAACTCTCGCAACCGATAGAATCGAAGAAAGTTGCAAGGTCGTCGTTGGAGCAAAAGGCGGCGGCCGGTGCTGACACGGCGGATCCGAGTGAATTGAACGAGAATGAGCCGAAAGGTGCGAATCAACCGGCTAGCAGCAACCGAACATCTTCCGGCGCAGGAAAAAGTCTGAGCCTCGACGAGCGGAAATTGAAGAATAGGCGGCATGATGATAATAAACCGTCTAGACTACCGGATGAGCGAAAATTAACAGCGACCGAAAAGCAGGCTGTGCAGAACAACGTGCAACAAGATGCACCGGTTGCTAAAGATCTTATGGTGTCGAAGATGTCCGGTAAACACTTCAAAGAAGACTCGGTGGCGAAAATGATCAGCGAACACGGCGGCAAAAACCCGATACCGAAGGGTGACCCGATCGCGATGAAGAAGCAGACTGCCGACGACGTGATTAACGCTGAAACCTACGAAGGCAGCGAACCTACCAACGAGGCCGCCGAGGAGGACGCTAAAGAAAAACATAACCGAGACCGCAGTTCATCGACAGAGGCCGGAAGAAAAGATGGTAGGATTGAAAAAGGAACGGCAAATAATGCCCGATCGAAACGGCAGAATAAAAAAGGAGAAACTATTCCCACTAGTCGGCAGCGGGGAGAAAATATTGATACAGGATTGGAGCAGCATGTTACAGTCGATGAAATCGACGATCGACCGCTGAAACTAGAAGTCGATCGACACGAGAAGATGTTGAAGAAATCCGCCGACAATAATATTACGAACGGTAAAATTCGGAAGGAGGATGAAGTTCGGTCAAAGAAGCGCGATAGAGTGGCGTCGAAAGAGAAAAAGGAGGAGACGGTAACTTTCGAGGAGAGAGATTTGAAAGGTCTGAAGCTATCGCCGGAAAGCCACGACGAAGCCGAGAGGAAAAGAGGATCATCAGGTACAAGTCTAAATGACGGGAAACCGATGAAGAGCAATGTTGGCACCAAAACGGCATCTACCGGGTCGTTTGTTTCTAAGCAACAATCGGCGAATACTAAAGTCACCATTCCGGAGAGTCGAAATGAAATTAGCCGAGACGATCGTACCGATAAAAAGTTAAAGACGAAGGAAAACACGGTTGGCGACACCGCTCGAAGTAGCGTAAAAGTATCGACCTTGTCTGATATCAAAACGAATGGAAGCGGTGGAGCGATGGCAAAACGTTCGATTCGAAGAAAAACGAGCAGCGGCAGCAATAGTAGCACGAAGTTATTTGATCAGCAAGAGGACAATGTAGACGACCCGGTAGCTGTGAAAAGGGCCATCTTCAAAGCAGCGAGACCTCCACCGCTGTCTTACTACGATACTCGCGATAGAATCGAACTGATGAAGAAAAGAAAGATGCACCGAAAAATGAAGGAGGAGAAAAAGAAATTCGCCGAGGAGAAGAACAGAGAGATCAAGCGAAAAGTCGTACGCGATCCTCTAGTGATGATCGGTCGAAGATTCGAACCGGCTTCGCCGCTCAAGAAATTCGATCAAATGAAGGCGCTGATCCGCAGACAGGATTACGAGGTGCCATTTTCACCGCCTTCCGGTGGACCATTCCTTCGGTACGGTACGACGACGTGGGAGCAGCAGCGGAAACGTCGCGACGAGTACGCGCAGAAAATGAAACGTAATTTGGAGGAGGCGTATAAGAAGCCGCCGCAAGAGATGGTCGAACTATCGGCAAAGACGGTGAAACGGTTGAAGAAACATCAGTACTCAGATCCGGATCAGCTGGTGCGCAAACAGGAACTGCTGGCTGGAGTCGAAGAGGAAATCCCGTTTCTGCCGCAGTACGTTAAGGAACATTACGAAAGATTCCAGAGACCGCCGTTCAGGGTGGTCAATTTAAAGCGATCCCATAACACCCTGGAGGAGTTTATGTACAAATATTAAAATCACCTGATCGCAGTTTTCCATTTCCACACCATCGCGCGTCCTAATGAAATTTTGTCACCAAATCCCAAAATTACACCGAGGCAGGAAAAAACGCGCGCGGCGCCCATGTCCACACACGTTGTTATTTTGCAGTTTAACTTTGTGTGTGTGTTGCAGTGTGAATAAAAATTCCCTGCTTAAATTTTGTTGCGCTCCTCTCTGTATATAATACCATATAGAAAATGAGGGATGATTTTTAACCTTTCTGTTTACCACATTATAAACTACATATAATATAATAAATCGGTTTCGGAACATGTTAAACCGGTTCTACCTGTCGTAAATCAGTTTTATTTTATATTTCATTTTATTTTTCATCTCCCGCGAAATTTTGAAACACAAACGGATGAATGGTGTCTGCAACTCATGTTGGTTGTGTAGAGTTGTGGACCTATGGCGGAAATCTTACACAAGTCGATAACGGTGCTGGATACTACTGCAATCAACAATGAGTCCGTAGTTTAATGCTCACAGTAATTTTTCAAGCGATTATCGTGTATTAATGATCAAGTAAAATTTTTATTGCTCATGATAATAAAATAGAAATTTATATAATGATCGATATTTATCAGAAGCGGTATGCTTTTAGTTCATGTATTCAACTGTTACCTGAGAATGCTAAGCGAGTTTACTCCAGTCAAGATAACATTCATGAAATTCTCCAAAAACTGCTCCTGCTTTCAGACAAGATAGATAGTTCTGCAAGAAGTTTTCTCAAAGCATCGCGCACGGGTTAATAAGAATGTTCAAGATCGTAAAAGAGGTGTCACAAAAGGTTGAAGGATTTTTTGAAATTAAAAAGTATGCAACTTTATTAAGGCGATTATATACACTGTTTTTCTTTCCCCATCACATGAAAAAACATCAGTACGAGCGGTTAGTGTGCGAACAGGAACTTCGAAGAGGAAGAAATCTACGTTAAGGAACATTACAAAAGATTCCAGGGATTACTGATTTTTGTTTTTTTTTTTTTTTTATATCGAAAATTCCACCCATCATCAGTGCAGCATGATATATACTCGTATCTAGAGTAGCTAATACTACACAGTAATATTGTATTAAACTATATAATTAAATAATTTATATATTGCAACATTACCGGTGGCCAAGATAGAGTTTGCACTACATGGAAGAGGAATCTGAAAGTATACTATAGAACAGTACAAATTAATTCTTCGGACCGTGTGCAGATTACACTGAAAGATGAGACGATCGGTATCCTCTATTTTATCTGAGTCTAGTGGATGTTGGTAAAAATCCAGACCCATGTTATACATAGAAATAGGGAAACGGTTTACACCTAACCGGGTAACGATGAACGACCTATTCGTAGAAAGGACGAAATTTAGCTAAACCAGGGAACGTTAGGAATATTGGGTTAAACAATTTTATACTGTTTTGCAGTAAAGAGATTTAACTACATCACTTCCGAATATTCTTTGTGAATATATTTAATAAAGTCAAGAACTCTGGTGGGAAAGTATGGAACTAATAAGCCATTAGTCCATGCATCTTCAGCAGCCGTATCCTCATTACCGTGAATATCTATATACTTCTAGGATTCAAAGTTCATCGTTATGCCTGCTTCAGTCGGGAATATTACTAAGCTTCCGATTTTGTAAATATATGGATGCGATTTTGTGCTGAAGGATAAGTATTTCAGAGCTGATAAACAGCTCATAGAATCGGACAGATAATATTTTTGGAAAACTTTAGAAGGACGGTATCTTTACAATTGCAAAATATTTAACGCTATAAATGGAGGTGAAACAAATAAGAGAGAATTTTTTGATGAAGTTAAGGCGTGGTATGAAAAATACTAAAACCTGTGGAATTAAGAGATTTTGAACCATCTGTAAAGATGTGTTGAAAATTCGACAAGCGGTATGAAGTTAAATACCCCCCGCTAATATCTTACCGATTAACAAGCTAAAAGGAGTCCAGATCTGCTTGTATCTTGAAGCAGTTATGAGCGTATAGATAGTTAAAGACCGGCGAAGGGTACGAAGGTATAGTTAATACGAGAATATCGCTGAAACCTAGTCCTACTTAGAGATACTAACGGGATTTCGGAGGCCTTAAATCTCCAATTATTTTTAACATCCACATAAGATTGAAGTAAACCAGCAGATGGTCAGTATTTCATAATAAACCTATCCGCTAGGTACGATAACCTAACAAAGAGAGGGTGAATTTTAATTTCAGCTTCCAGAGCAGCAGTAAAGAAAGGTAAACAAGCACTGATGTCAGAAGCACCTGTATCCTCACTAATTTACTACAATTAGCTGTTGCGGAGTTATGAATGAAATAACAACTATAATCTAGGATACTTCGATAATATGCTTCGTATAATTTATTCATAGTGATGGGATCGCTGCCCTAATCAACATTGCAGAGAGTCTTAAGTAAAGGTAACCGCTTTAAAAGTTTGTTGGACATATATGTATATATATAATCTTATGTCTGTTCCAATTTAATTTAGTGTCAATGCGCTGTCGAAAGAGGAACAATAGAACCGTCAGTGGAAATAACATTGTGTCCTTGATTAATTCAGCGATAAGAGAATACCACTGCACTTTAACAGGGCCACGGGCAGACCAAGGTCTTTCAAGATATTGTAAACCTGAACGATATCACGATTAAGTGACGTAGTAGTTTCAGATTAGTACTTACGGCAATTACAGAATACAATATCATCGGCGTAAGACAATAAAAAACTGTTATTTGCCAAACTTAATTTGAAGATATTTAAAATATACAAGTTATATAGTAGCGGTCTTAACACTGGTCCCTGACATAAGCCAATGCAGACGGTTCTGTCAACTGATCCTCATGTAGGACGTTGAAAAAACCGTGTTTTCTCCAGAAACATGCTACGTATTAGACTAGCAAAATTCTTAGATATACCTAACTCTACTAGAATGTTAAATAAGGTGTCCAACCGAACATTGTCGAATGCCCCTTTAATATCTTATTAGATATTTTTGCTGATATAAGCCTGATATATGTTGACCGGAAGGGTAGCTACGCAGTTCAAACCGCTTATACCGTGACGAAAACTAAATAAGTTATTTAGGAATATGTTTCTATGCTCTGCCCACCAGGAGAGTCTGTTATTCAAGGCCCTTTCGAACGTCTTACGAATACAAGAAGCAAATTAAATGGGTCTGTATGAAGAAAAAATGTGGAGTGGTTTACTGGGCTTTAATATAACGGTAATTTTAAATTTCTTTCATTCGAAAAAAAATGCGATGGAGATTAAAATATAGTTAAAAATATTTAATAGGATTTTAACAGCAGGTTCAGGTAAATTGTTCAGTATACGGTAAATTACACCGCCCATTCCTAATATTGTAGAATAAAGCCAGTTTCAGTTCTTGTATATCAATAATCCTAGAGAGAAAACAACAATTGTTATTAGGAAGTAATGTCAAACCTAAAGTTTGAAAAACTTCTAATAAATGTGGACGTATAATGGTGCGATGTTGTTTATAAGAAAATGGATGATTGATATTGGAAACAAATCTTTTCCAACACTGCGTTTTGCTCTGCAGCAAGCATCTATGAGTAGTGGCCTCTTGTTTCTTGAACGTTAGATAGTCCGAGATATTTTTACTCTGTCGAAAAACTTTAAACAGTAAGTTTCTTTTTTCTAACCATATCAGCGCAACTTTTGTTCCACCAAGGTGTAAAAGGTTGTTTACCAAAATCAATAAACCCTCTCTTTGTAGTGTGCTGCAAAGAGTAATTTAATACGTTAGCAAAATTATCGTATAATGGAATCTGTTTACATAGGTTGGACAATAGATTAGTAATATTGAAACCTCATCATCTGGTAGCACCCATCGGATGCCTACATCATTGTGGGATATTGAATATACATCTAAAGGTGCATTTGACAAGAACAGAGAGGTGATCACTACCAAGTGGCCACTACAAGTCACCGAAAATTGGAAGTGAGGTTAGAAAAGAGAAACAAGTCCAAAACATTAGCAGGTTACGAAGAGGTTGGAATAGTGGTGCGCATACCATCGTTGCCTAGAATCAAACTAGTTTTATCTAAAATATGAATAATTCGTTGATCCATAGGGTTAGAATTAGAACAATCCTATAGTGAATGAGTATCACTAAAATTATCTCAGCATATTATAATGTAGTCAATATCAGAGATTCTATTAACTCAATTAATAAGGTAATTTTCTGGAAAGTATCTTATAGAGAAAACACATAACCCTGTGGTGCAAGAAAACTGACATTAACAACGAATTAACTCGAGAATTACAGAAAATATCAGTTTTTTTCATATTATGAGGAATTCCCTATTTAATTAAAATGACAGTACCGCTATATCCATCATCTTTGTTATTTCCGTAGCAATTATAGACTTGATAAGACAAAGTTGTTGTGGTATTCAAGCTAAGTTTCCAAAAAAATCACAATATCAAAATCATTAGATGTTAGAAGAGACTGTAAGTTAATTAAGTTCTTCCTGACATTACAGCAATTCCACTGCAAAATACTTGCAGAATTGAACATGAACAGAGCTTTAAATGTATAGGAAAGTTACCATACTTCGGGAGTGCTGCAAAATATTTACAACATAATTAATAATGCCAAGCATGTAGATGTAAAACGAACTTAAAATGTTGAAATATAAAAAAGAACACACATATGGAGACACGTGTATATACGTAATGCATGCATCTAAAGAGATGAACGAATAGAAGACACAATATGACATCCATATCTAGTAGCAATAAACGTTGAAATTATTATCAACAAATTCATTTATAACAACCGTGTTATGGTAAAATTAGGTAATTAACGACCAGATTGAAATCATCTTATTCGTTATAATAAAAATATTTTAATTAATAATATATACAACTAATATTACGGTACAAGTTAGAAGAGAAAAGTAACTTTTTCTTTTACAGTTGGAAGTTTTTTTCATTTTTATGGGAATCTCTGTTAAGGAAGAAAATTTAGAGCTTAGAGGACTTGTAGAAGACAATTCCTTATGACCTTGAACATTAAATTATTGTTCTGTAGACTAGTTAGTAGACTGTGAAGGACTTAAATTAGAAAAAAAAGGTAAAACTAGTTTTAGGGCAGAGATATCTTGTACATCGATGGTATTTGAGGATGATCAATTTAAAGCGATCTCATACCAGCCGGAAAGAGTTTATGTATAAATATTAAAACGCAGGAACGAACTTCTTCCATTTTATTATTCTCTACATTGTATACCATAGTGTACTCTAATAAAATTTTATTCCGAAATCCCAAATTCCATTAAACCAGAGAAAAGCACGCTGGTTTTATTTCCCTTAACAAACGTGGAACTAACTTTTTTTAAATAATTAAAAATGATTAATGGCATCATTCGTCATACTTATCAGGCTGTTCGCAGAGAGTTAAGATTATTTGCAAATAATAAACAACTACACACACGTTTATCGATGTATTATTGTTTCCCGATAAGATTTTTTCAATTACATTATTTTATTTCTTTTTTTTTTTTTGCCAACCGCTAAATCCACAGTTAAAAGTCAGACGAATCTAAAGAATTTCTCCTTTTTAACAAGATACGATGTTTCACGGAGAAGGTAGAGCAAGAATCAGAATGCTCAAATGATACTTCCTCTCGTTCCTTCTTTAAAAAAGTTCCATCCTCCAACTTGAATTCCCTATGTACTAAATTTCATCTCAAACTTTGGTCAGATATTTACCCTCCCTCCTTTCACAACGATCAATCCATTTATCTGTCTGTACAACCTAATATTCCTTCTAATCCCTGGTTCTTTGAGTTTCCTTCACTTCCCCGTTCTGTTGTCATTTCTATGATTCGCTTGCGTTTTGGCCCTTCTGCTCTTCCTTCCTCTCGTTTTCGCTCTTCCCTTGTCTTCTCTCCAAATTGTCCTCTCCACCCAAATGAAACGACGATTTGCGACGCCAATCACATCTTTTTTGAATGTCCATTCCTTTCTGTTGAACGTTGTATTCTATATTCTTGTCTGCTGAAACTCAAGCTCTCAGCTCCTTATTGTGCATCTTATATTTTGTCTTTCTCCTCGCCATCCATTATTTCATCCGTTAGTTCCTTTACATTGTCCATATCTGACCGAATCAAAATTTAACTGACAGTTCTTTTCTTTCTTGTTGTTTCTGGGTGTGTAGGTCCTTAGCTGACATGCCCAAAGGGGGGATCTAAAAAAAAAAAAGATATTTTTAACCAAGCTTTCTTTATAATCAAAAGTAAAATTACTTTATTAACTAATAAATGTTTGACGAATTTTGGGTTGGTGGAAGCACAAAGAAATAATTGAGTTTCTTTATTTAATGCTCATTATTTTGGAGAATTATGACTCAACTACTCACTAAAAATAGATTATGCGACGTGAAATGAAGCGAAATTTATGATGAAAGATAAAATACATCGACACTTCCGGAGATGCGCAAAAAATGATTTCAATAAATCTTTTACTCGCAAAACTTCCGTCTTACTGGCCAAATTGCTGAGTTGTCGAGTTGTCGCTTCTTCTAACAATAGTGCAACATCATTTCAAGGAAGAAGAACGGCTAATTTTATTTTTAAATTTAACTGTTAAATTACCTTATGCAATATTTAAAAAATCGTACTCTGCCAAAAGTGGTTCAAGAATCAGTTACTGTTTGTGGCATACTATAAACAACAGAATCCATTTGGAAGTGGTTAATAAAAAATGATAACATTTAAAAGTACCATCTCAGAAATACCATATGAGAAAATTAATATTTTCTCTATCTGGGGATTTCTATCAGATATTGTCAGTTATTCCTCCGGATACAGCGTAGATTTATAAAATCGATATGTGCTCAACACGGTCTAATGTTGAAATATTAACTTTGCATACTAATATGAGAATTATACCGATTCCCGCATTACATCGTACTGTTATCGATGTAGAAAATGACAAAATATATAATAAAAACCAACTTTAATCAATTAAATAAAGTTAAGTTTTATTATTCACCTACATAACAAAATATAATCCGATAGATATAGGTATTGGGTTAAAGCTTTGTTCACGTTCATATTTCGAACCTGCAGATGAATTAAAGTATATTAACGAGTTCCGCGGATATTTAAAAATAGAACAATAATATACATGTAATAGAAAACTTGCAACTGCATAACTCGATTTTTCAATATTGAAAGTGTATTTTAGCTTGTGCAAAATTTAAAATCTCGTATGAATGTCGTGAACAAATTTCGCAGTTTTCTATTTAACATAGTGAATTATCCTTTATTTAATTTTTATTAAACCCAAAACACGAGTTAAATAACTAACACAAACACTTTCCTTCATTCCCAACGAGAATCCATTTTTATACCTCAAAATTTCCTAATTTGTTGTGCATTTTATCAAAATCATTGGAGCCTTTTCCACAACTAATTCACATGTATATACGCAAGAATTGCTCATCTAATAATATAATAATTACCCCAACTCTGCTCAAATCTACTTTGAACTTGCAAATCAACTAATGGAGTTTACCAAGTGGTTGAACATATTTAGCAGTAATATGCACATGAGTCGAATGATACATTTTTCTGTACATTGCTTTAATCGGTTTTATGTTAAAGTATTCTTGTGTTTCAAAAGTTAAAAACAAAAATATTTATAATCCAGAAATATTGCAAATTAACATTAATAGAAGAAAAAACAGAAACAGACAAAAAGGAGAAGGATGAAAGCAGCATCGAAAACGATTGGTCAAATTGAAAGAAAAAAGTTACAAAAACGGCAAAAGACACAATCCCCATGAAGAATAAAAAGGAGCATAAACCACGGATGGTCCAAGAAATTTTAGATATGATGAATGAAAGAAGAAAAATTAAAAATAGACAGAGTAAAGAACACGAGGAATTAAATAAGAAAATTAAGAAAAAGTGTATTATAGCAAAGACTAAATGGTATGAAGAAAAACGTGACGAAATTGAAGACTTGGAAGAAAGGCGTAATGACTGAGAATTGCATACAAAAGCAAAGAAATGATGAACACACATAAGAAAATAAAAAGTAGAGTAACGTGCTTTAAAAAGTAAAAATGTAAAGTACTGCACGAACAATGAAGGAATAGATGACACATGGATAAATTATATAAACGAATTATACAATGACAGCTCAAGGTCACTGCATATCAATGGTACGACACAAGAAACTGCACCGAGAATAGAATAATGGGAGCCAAGGAATGCCATAAAGAGAGCCAGAAAGCATAAAGCTGTCTGTGAAGACATCATTCCAGCAGAAGTATTAAAATATATTTAACGTCAGATTATGAGAAGCCACTACTATCGATTTTCAACAGAAATATACGATGAGAGAATAGTGCCAGAAGATTTTAGAAAAGTTAATTTCATTCCTATGCCAAAAAAGAGATTTTCGACAGAATGTACAGATTACTGAACTATTGCCTTAATGAGCCACACGCTGAAAATATTACTTGCAATAATAAATGCCCGAATAGAACGTAAAATCGATGAAAAATTAAGAGAAACGCAATATGGCTTTGTGGCTAAAAAAAGGAACCAGAGACGCAGTAGCACTGCTTAAAACCATAATACAGAGATGCCTAAATGCAAACAGAGATGTCATAGCATGTTTCATCGACTATGAGAAAGCTTTCGACCGCGTAAATCATGAAAAATTATGAGAGATTTTGAGGAAACATAATATTGATGATAAGGACCTGTGCACGATAAAGAATTTATATGGAAACCAGAGCGCAAGTATAAAGATAGGTAATAGGTACTCCACAAGCAAGTGTAACATAAGGAAAGGCGTAAGACAAGGATGCCCTTTATCGCCGAGACTCTTCAATGCTTATGTAGAAGAAATCATAAATGAAGCAAAAATCGAGAAAAAGGGAATAAAAATAAATGGTCAAAGATTCAATGAAACAAGTTACGCTGATGATAAAGTGATCATCGCTGAATCAGAGCCCCAAATGAAAAAAATGATAGATAAGATAAATGAAACAGGACGTAAGTACGGAATGAAAATTAACACCGAAAAAACAAAGATTATTAAATTTACAAGAAACGATCATAAGGAAGCTCACATAAAAATTGACGGGAGAAAAATAGAGAATGTGAAAGAATTTAGATATCTAGGAGCGCTGATCACTAACGACAGAAGGGATACTAAAGAAATAAAAACCAGAATCGGCATGACAAAAACAGCTTTCAACAATTTACGTAAAGTGCTTGATAATAGAAATATGAATATAAAGACGCGGATCAGAATTATGAAATGCTATGTATGGACTATCCGGAAATAATGGTTCCGAAACGTGGACAATAAACGCAGAATGCGAGAAAAGAATACAAAGTTTTGAGATGTGGGGCTATCGTAGACTTTTGAACATATCATGGAGAAATCACATTAGTAACGCGGAGGTACTAAAAAGTCTGAATAAATCAAAAGCACAACTAATAGAAGACATCGATAACCACAAATGATGATAATCATTTGTATAATTCTATAACGGTCTTTCTGTGTGTACTTGATTTGGATAAGATTCAAATGTGTTGCGTAAAGTGGAAATAAATATGTTTCATCGCAAAACAAAGACATTATGCGTTTTATTTATTTCTTTTTTTTTTTTAATATGGTAAATAAGCGTATTACTCACTTTTTTAATGAACCTTAAAAATACAATGATCACTGAACATTGGTTGCTACTCATTTAAAATTGTTTGTTTTCTAGAATTATCTCGACAATATAACACCTTTATCAACTAATTTTCAAACCCTGTAAATCTCTAATTCGTGAATTTCATCAAAATCGTTAGACCCATTTTCAAAAACCTAATTAAATCTGTGTATATCATGTACATTCGGTAATTTCGGCCTCGCAAGGGGCTGTGCCCCTCGACCCATCCTGCTTACATTTTTTTGTCTCTTTCTCTTCTACACTTTGTATAAAACGATAAAAATTTACAACGTAATTCTAAATCGGTCAATATGAATATAATAACATAATCACAAAAAACCTACCCTAACATTCAACTATCTCAACATAGAATTAGGGCATATTTTCGTTACATAAAAAATAGTAACATTTTTTTAATAGGGGGTGGCCTAAGAATTACGTTGTAATTAATATAATGTTTGCTCATATTATAATATTATTATTTTATAATATCCGTGCATACATAAATAAAATGATTGTTATTATTACTATTATTATCATTAAAATTCAATTCGCTCTATGTTTTTGTAATATACTTCATAAGGAAGTATTTCACATATTTACAAAAAAAAATTCATCATAATTTTGATCATTTCCGATATATCAATTACTAATAGATATAAAAGTGAAATAATCTAAATAGAAAAGCCAATCGGGAATCTACAGAAATTTAGCAAATATGTATCATATTTATTCTAAATGTAAACATGTACATATTTATATATCAGTGTACTGTGAACATTTTTTAAATGTAGAGAATTTTATTCATAACTAATGGAACGTAATCCAGGTAGTAGTTGCTGAAGGTCAACTGACTTCATTAAAACATGCATTCTCATTTCGCAATAAAAATCTCTAAAATACACTTAAGCGTGAATGAGATTAGTATATCACTGTAGTTATAGAACAATAGATCGTAAAAGTTCTCCTTCCGTCCGTTCTAAGTACTTAACTGTAAATTATTACAATTATAGCGCTAATTTACCTAAAAAAAAAGTTGAATCAACGAAAAAAGGCGTCAAAGAGAACAAAAAAAATAGAAAAAGAACCGAAACAAAATGAATGATAAATTAAACAATTTGTGCAGTAGAAGTAAGCCTGATTCGCCTTAGTAGCTACATTACAGGTGATTTAGAAACTTTGTATAATAAATAACACTTTATACATGTGCAGCAGATTTAGAACGCACTAACAATAATGATCGTCGAAAATACGTAAAAAATTTGAAATTTATTTTAAAATATCGCGCACTCTTCAGACATATTCTTGAAACAGTGCTACTCATATTAGTAATGAAACTTAAACATAGATGGCAGCCACATTCTTTCGAGTATATAGATGCTTTCAATTAAGCAATTTGTCTGATTTTTTCATTATCGTTCAGTATCTCTATTTCAGGAATATTTATTTCTAATGTGCTCTGTAAATTAAATCTATATCTATCTCTCCCTCTATCTATCTATCTATCTATCCATGGGCGTCGCCACCGGCGGCAGGAAGGGGCAGCTGCCCCCTTTGGAACCTTAAAACTTTTTAATCAACTGGCCACGATGAGTATTCATAGGCGCGTAATCATGGACAATTTGGAAGACTTTTAAGTAGTGGAGTAATTTGCCAGAAACTCGCGAAAATTATGTTTTAATTAAGATTTTATTCTTGTTTAATAAAATATTAAGCCTTTGCAACTTATAAATTTTATTTTTCCTATAACTCATATCCTCTTTTTATCATCTTGCCCGCCTGGCTCATCGGCTGGCGACGCCCTTGTATCTATCTATCTCTATATATCTATAATATACTATATATATATATATATATATATATGTATTTGTCTATCTTATAAAGCTACAAGAAAAAAAAAAATCGTACAGCCCGTTCTATAGTAGCTAGAGAATTCATTCTTTTTTTTTTGCAATCGACGTATTTTCTTTGTCAGATCATAAGAAAATTATAAAACTTTCAAAATTTTAAAATTAAAGGACCCAAATTTTGAAAAATGTAAAAATCAAGTTTTTTTCCCCCACTGTACCGGCTTTAAGAGGCCATAAACAGCGCCAGTGACTTCCACTTTAACCTACCAAATAAATCAGGCCAATCTCTCCAACGAGAGAATTAGGTCCGAGATACCATTTCTGCTGTGAGGGTGTGCTAGGAAATATATCAAATCAGTATCCGGCTCCCATGGCGACAATGTGACTTGGCATTACCCATAGGACCCTGGTTAAAGAATGTATTTTATATAGCACCTGGACACCATGGCAAAAAATGCACTCAAGCACAGCCCATAATAATCCAGGAATATATAAAGCTTATAGCCCACACTATGGCGACAGATGCGGTTATGCATTGCCCATAGAGTACTGGTAGAAGCTATTCCGAGTAAAGGATTAACATTATTGTAACTACGATAAAGCAAGTATGTACCTTATGGAGGTAACGGCTTAAATATTTCTCTATCACGGAATAATTTAAGTGGTAAATGCTATCAAGTGATAGGAAGGAAGCAACGGCACCATTTCCTACTCTTAAGCCTCCGTCTTGGATTATCCGGAAGAGTGTTAATATACATTCTCTATTTATGTTCGGGTTAATATTTAATTTTATTTTTTCGAAGAATCTTTGATACTGTTCGACGTGCACTGTTTTAACATATGGAATATCTAGATCATTATATAAAGTTTAATTAGAGACATACTTTGGAGCTGACGTGATTGTTCGAAGAATAATTGACTGTTGCCTTTGGATCTGTGATAGATTGCTTTTACTAGTGTTCCCGTATAGTTCAAGTCCATACATCTTTATCAGCGCTGTGACCATCAGCTAGACAGATCTTTTCAGCTTTAGATTTAGAATGGACTTCTTTCCTATTAATGGAGTCAGTTGTTTGGCGCGTGTGAAGATTTTCTTACGGATTTGCGCAATATGAGCACGCCGCGTAAGTCGGCGATCTAAATACATACCCAGATACTGAACTGAATCGGTTTGTTTGATCTTAATGGCATTTATCTTTAGTTTAGGACATGTGATAAATCCATTTGTAAAAGTCACCTGTTGGCACTTTTCCTCACTAAATTTAATCCTCCAGTCTCTGGCCCAGTTTTCTATTCTGTCTACATGGTTTTGTACGGCCATACTAGCGTGTATAGGATTAATGTTCGAAGCTAATATGGCTGTATCATTTGCGTATGTTGCCATGATAGTTTAGTTTGATACTGGAAAGTCAGAAGTATAAATCGAATAGAGAACCGGCCCTAACAAGCTACCTTGCAAGACAGACACAAGCATTTTTTTTTCCTCGGATATTGTATCATCGATTCTTACCAAAAAGGTTGTAAATAAGATAAAAACTAAGTACATATCTGTTAGAAGAATTTCTCTCAGTTTATACACTATGTGCCAAACTCGGTTGATCACCTGGGCCATATCCAGGAAGACTGCGGAACACACTTCTTTCTTCTTTAGAACTGGCGAAATCGCTTCCACCAGTCTATGGCACTGCTGGACAGTTTGAATGCTGCGTCCGGAATCCAAACTAATGATTTGGAATGATATTATTATTTATTAGCAATGGATAGATTCTTTGTATGATTAGCTTTTTCAGAATTTTCGATAATGAGTTAATAAACTGACTGGCCGATATGATGATACCGAAGTTTGTTAGGTTTCAAGATCATTAGTATAATTGATTTCTTCCAGAATTTTAGGAAGTAACCTACTCGTAGAAAAGCGTTGAATATATAGCAAAGCAGAGTGGCAGCTTTTTTTGGAAAATGGGACAAGATTTCTCCAGTTATTCCATCCGGTCCAGGTGCCTTTCTCATCGGAACTTTCTTTAGACATTTGTATACATTCCCCAGGGAAAATGATTTACTATATAGATGACTTTGCAACGGCTACTCTAAGGAATGCTGAATAAACTGTGAGTGTGTTGGATTGCTATCATCATGAGGCATGAAAGTAGCTTCCAGATGAGCAGCAAGCGCATCTGCTTTTTCCTTATCCGTTTTAGCCCAATTACCGTAGTGACTAGGAAGTTTAAATAATTTTGAAATTTATTATTCTTGTATTTCCTAATTTCCTCTCTTAGAGATGAAAATTTAATTTGTTGTATATTGTTTTCAATGACGGATACACCTTCTTCTTGCTGCTCGAGTGAGTTTTATTAATTTTCTGATTTCCGTTAGGATATATTTATTTTTATTTATGTGACATGTTTTGTATTCCGTTGAACTAACACACGCAGTTTGTATTAAATCGGTTATACTACTAACGACCGTTTCTATATCATTTTCAGATTTCAGTTTAACCGCTAGATTTATATTATTTTTTACCCGTGCGGCAAAATTATCCCAGTTTTTTATTCAATTACATAGCTTATGTTGCCTATATTTCATTATAAGATTAACATCTAGGGTTGCGATAACTGGTGCATGATCGAAAGACAGGTCAGTTATATTCTCGCAGGTTTTATAAAATCTTTGTAAGCCCCGAAGTACAAAAAAGGCTAGGATATCTGGCAGTCTGTTAGTGTGCTCCGGCCAATAAGTGGGAGACATTGGGCAGAGAACTGAAAGTGACTTACTACGTATTGCGTGATTTAGTATTCGTCCTGATTTATTGGTTATTCTAGAGCCCCACATATGACTTTTTGCATTGTAATCTCCTCCGCAGATAAATTGGTTTTCCAGATTCTTGAAAATAGAAATAAACTGGCTTTCCGGAATGTGAAATCTGGGATGGCAATAGATGAAGGCCATTGCTAAGTAGTTTTGTCCTATCCATTCAAATGAAACAGTTGTTGTGATGTTGATCATATGTTAACTTTGAGTTCTACTCTTTAAGTGGAAAGTTCTGTTCTATATTTCTGTTTGCTGAAACTTGGGATTTGTACTCCTTATTGTACCTCTTAAACCTTTTAGTTTACCGTTATCAGTGATAAAGTCGTGTTCCATTGTGTTCAGATTTTATCTCCACCAGAGCGGTCAGTTCGTTCCTTTTGTTACTCGTAACTGTTGTTTCGGGATTTTTGATTCAACTTCATTCGCTCGTAATTTCAAATACGCTTGTATTCTTCCGTTTTTTTTTTTTTTCTTTTCTCGCGTTTTTATTTTATTTCTTTATAATTGTTCTTTTTCGATCACCTACTCGCTTGAGCGTAAATGAGCGTTTCGAAAGGGGACCGTTTAGCGGCCTCCCCCAATTAACTTTCAAATAGAAATTTATCGCTTAACATAATGGATATAGATCCTGCAACTAAGCGGAAGTCCTCTAGTTCTTTAACCCCTCCTCCGTCTTCATCTACCAAGGAATTACGGCTGACTCAACCGGATACTTCTATCTCCGGCATTCCCGTAAGTAATACCAACAATACATCCAGTACTGCTAACCAAAATAGCAATAAAACCAAGAATAATACTAGTATCACTAATAATACCTTTATTAATAGCAATAATGATAATAACAATTTTAATCAAAATAATAATAGCATTAACAATAACAATTCCAACACTGAAACCACCACTGAGGCCATCTTCCCTTCCGATCATCCCGGTCCTTTCACAGTTTTTGTCGAAAATTGCACCTCCGAAGGGAATATTTGGCAACCTTCATCCGCTAGCTTTGGCTAAGCTCATTAGCAAGGTCTCTACTTCTTTACGCGCAATCTCGTTCATTCCATCCATAAGAGGAATCAGTAAATGTCTCATTGTCTCTGATTCCAAAAGTGTTCTTCAAGCTATTTCTTCTCCTCCTTCGCATGCCTCCAATTCTATTATTCTCTTAATTCGTTTTCTCATATCCAATCTACTTTCATCCCGCTCCATTACTATTGACCTTTTGTGGGTTCCTAGCCACTCTGGCATCGAGGGCAACGAGTTAGTGGATTTTTTAGCCCGTTCGGCCGCCCGCGATGGTCCCTTACTCTGTAATTTTCCTACCTCGGACATCCTCCTTCTTTCCTCAGCTAATCATTCCCGACTATGGTCGGACATCTATTCTTCTTTATTTTCTAATCCCGCCTCTCATTATCTTCAAATTTAGCCGGTTCCCTGTTCTCAGTTATGATTTCATTCTTCTTCTTATCAACGTTCCGCGATCATTTCCTTAATCAGACTGCGTTTTAAAGTACTCCCTTCTACCCTCTTCACGTTTTCGTTTTTCCCTGTTCTCCTCTCCCGATTGTCCTCTTCATAGTTCCATCTCTCCTTCCACATGTGATGCAAACCACATCTTCTTTGAATGCCCTGCCCTTGATTCTGAGCGTTCTGTTTTATACTCCAAAATCTACTGGGTCTTCCTGCTCCTTATAGTTCTTCCTTTGTCCTTTCCTTTCCATCTCCAGATATAATCCTTGTATTTCAATCTTTCCTAAATTGAAGAGCATTGCACAGTTAAATATCTGTAAGAGAGACAAAGTTAGTGATGTTTAAGTTCAATTTACTATAATTTATTGTGGTAATTATATCTGTTGTAGTATTCTTTTCAAGATTTAACGTGAAATAAATGTAAAAATGATCGCTTGCATTTAATTCTCTATTAACTTTCCAATTTAATATGGAATCAAATACATTATTAGTTACTAAAGTTAAGTTGACTGTGTTTACTTGCTTCTTCCTTTTAAATGTATAGTCATCTTTAATATAATAAAAACAAACTTTAATAACAAACAATATAAAGGTAAAAATAATTTATAACAATAAATTAGATAAATACCTTAATTAGAAACGTTTTCGGGCATAACCTATCATCATCAGCTAAAACTAGCTTAGTGGAAACTTAAAACACACTGGAGTGAATATATGGAATACATGTGTATATATAGTAGATACATAGGAGGAACAAAACATAGAAGGTATAAAAATCAATAGAGTGAAATTATTAATACTTAATACAAAATGTAAAATGAAGTAGGAGGAACCTAAAGTTAAATTTTTATATTAAAAAGTGGATTATTATTATTTGGTAATTGGTCATTTAAAATATTATCTTTATATTTATTTATGTAATAATTTTCAGCAATGTTCATAATATTTCCTTTGTGATAAGTGGCCAAGACAGTTACAGTGTTTTCTAATGAATTTGGTTTATGTTTATTTTTAATTAAATGTTCAGCATATGTTGATTTATCTATTTCATTATTATTAAATGATTTTATCTGTTCTTTATATCTACAATTAATTTTACGCCCTGTTTGACCAATGTATGATTTCTCACAATCAGTGCAATTTATTTTATATATACCACTATTTTCGTAAATATTATTATTTTTTAAATTTAAAGTGTTTATTTTATATCTTAAATTATTTTTAGTTTTGAATGCTACATTTAAACCCTGTTTTTTAAATAAGTCGGTTAATTTATATATGTTATCGTTTATAAATGTGAATGTTATCCATCCTTTGTTGTTAGTGGCATTATTGTTTCTTAATTTTTGTATATATTTTGATTTTGATTTTATTTTGTGAATTAATTTATCCATTATTTGTTCGTCATAACCGTTATTTCTTGGTTTTGTTCCTCCTATGTATCTACTATATATACACATGTATTCCTTATATTCACTCCAGTGTGTTGTAAGTTTCCACTAAGTTAGTGATTTAGCTGATGATGGGTTAAGCCCCGAAAACGTTTCTAATTAAGGTATTTATCTAATTTATTGTTATAAATTATTTTGCCCTTATTGTTTGTTATTAAAGTTTGTTTTTATTATACAGTTTTAACAAACAAGTATGTATTCACCTACATTTAGTCATCTTTAATGTTTAATAATCGTAAGTCGAAAGCTTGTACTTTAAAAGGTTTTTGCCTCTTGAAATATTTACTTTATCCCGTAGAATATTACGAGAATTTAAGTCTCCTAAAAGTATTAAGTGATTGATGTTACTAGTATGCCGATACATATTTAAAAATTGAAAATACAATGTTGACACTTTGTTTGGCGGAATGTAGGTAAGATAAACGTTATATCATCATATATTTCAATGACTACAATGTTGTATAACGCATGCAAATAAACAGTCTGTACTAGTAGTCCAGTTCGATAAATTATCATTATTTTATAATGTCTTATAATTAGGAGGTACGTAGAACGCATTACATTTATCGGAAATAAAAGCTATATCTCTACATTTTTGGTTACTATAGTAGAAAATAATAGGTATATGCCTTGCTACTTTGCTGTGATTTTCATTATACCGTATAACTTTTATCATCATATTAGAAACGTCGATATTTCTTAGATTAGTTAATTTAGTTTAAATATCGGAGTGATATCATCTTCGTTCGTTTCAGAGTGTTTAGTTAATTTCTAAGTTTCGTGAACGTCGGCTTTATCCGTAAGTCGTCGTAATTCTCCGAAAGTATTTTCAATATTCCACTTATATCATCATCGTCGGTGGAACTTCTGAGGGTAGGTAAAGGATCTTTTTGTCCACTTACCATATCCATAAGCAGGGCGAAAGTAGGAAAGCTGATTGGATATCGTTTTTCTGCGGTGAATTCGGGTTCAATTAGGTCTTCTATTAAAGACTTGGCTACTTTATTTTCTTCACTAATTGCAGTTTTAATTCTTTTGACTTGTTTTTTCGGTTTAGACAGTCTGTTTACTCTGCCATCTTCGGACACGGGAAATGCCATTGATGGTGTATTGTGTAAGTCGTCGTCAATGCTGTTAGTGTGAAAACTGATTTCAGAAACTGAGGATGAAGGAAGATTTCTCTTCTTCGATGGCATTGTTTTATGTACTAAATTAGTAGAACTATCCTCGACTTGCATCTCAGTTTCAGTAGTTTTTTATATAAGGTCGATGTTTTCGTCTTTTTTTAAATCAATATTGTCATTTTCCATGCATTCCTCTACATCGGCGTACTTATCCTTTGTTGCATTTAGGCAATATTTGCTTGTGTGTCCTTTCTCGTGGCACACAAAACATGAAATTGTATCTGATGACAAGAATATACGGTATGAGGTCTCTTCGTATGTCAGGATTAGTGTTTCAGGAATTTTTTTTAATTTCTTTGGTGGAGATAAAAAAACTGTCTTTTGCAATTTAATAGATGTTCATAACCTGGTATTTCACCCACTCCATATTTTATAAAAGTAATTGCTAAACTTAATTTAATATTGTAGTTGTTTTTTAGTATAGTTTCAATAGTTGGATACGGAATTGATGGACATATATTTGAAATGATGATTCTATTTTTCGGATTAATTAATCGCCTAAGTTGTATTTCATTTTTGTTTACTTTTATAATGTTATATTTTTCTATTACTAAATCGACAAAAGATTTACAAGCTAAGAATATTGCATACCTGTCTCTTGACATATGTGAAATATAGCGTAAGTTTTTTGGTTGTACTATTTCTCCAATTTTTAATATAAATTTTTTTAGGCTTTCTCCCTTAGGTATGCTAAAAACTATAGCTTGTTCTTTAGATGGGAAGTTAGTTGGAGTTTGAACTGCTTGTGCATAATTTACATTACTTTTTGTTGTTATTGGTGTATTGTTAGATATAGATGGAGAAATTAGATCACTGTTACATACTTCAGTTAGCTGACTGGTGTTGGTTGTTTTCCTTATGGCATTGTTTGCTAGTGTTGGTGATGCAGTTTCAGCTGCCTTTGACGAAAACGGTGTAGGTTTGTTTGTCAACGACGCAGTGATCGGTGAAGTTAGTTGCGTTGTATTTTTTGTTGATGCTGTGATTCGTAATGTATTCAGAAGAGTGGCCTGCTTGCTTGGTACTTGGGATGGCGCCGAAGCTGTTGCAGAACGATCGGGCGGCATAATGGCGGTGCCGTCCGTACACCTAATTGTTTATATTATAAGAATCACCGGTATATATCACTCGCACATTGAATTATTTGTTGTACGATACGATTTCGATAACGATTTTAACGGAACACGACTATACACGAGTGTTTCCAAATTAGCAATGAGAGTATACTATTTTTCTTAAGAAAGGAAGTGGGAAGAAGCAACAACCCGAGTGCTAAATAATATCATTTACTTCATTACCGAAATTCTCCGAACGTTTTTTCGTTACCTCGCTGTTTCTGCCAGTTTCTTCCTACCGACAACTTCGTTCCAAAAATATATACCGACTTCAGGGTTTATTATAAAAAAATTTAATAAAAATTCACTAGAAAGCTGATGAGAAAATATATATCAGAGTAATATAACTTAAGATGATATTATCGTAATTCTTATACAACATTAATACTTATTAGAGTCGGCATCAAATTTAGGCACGCGGCAGCGTGTCAAGCCAAGTTCAAGCCGAGAAAAAGGAACTGGCGACGACGCAGCAGCCGTGTGTATATTTACACGAACCATTTAAAGCTACTTTTAACCCCTTCATAACTCAAAATCGATTTAACATAAACACATGAAATTTGGTTTATGTATTAAAAGCCCTTAAATTAACTAGAACCAAAAATTTCATAAATACAACTTAAACGGTTATTGAGATATTAACGTCTGAAAATCGTCATTTTTATCACTGACTGACTCATTGCCATATAGATCAAAAGCCTAATCCACTTGCAGATGACCTAGATTTTATTATTTCTTGCGTATTTTCGTTCGTTAGTCTATCTTATTTTATTCGGCTAAATTTTTTGTTCTGAAATTCTAAGAAACACCAGAAATCGGTTTCGTTATATAAACACAATTACTCGCTAGCTCTCGTTAACGTGTTGTTCATCTTCGATAGTCGTCATTTGTTCGTCCAGTTGATTATGTCGCTTCGATATAATTCGGCGTCTCGGCTTTTCGTATCTTCGTATTTCGTTATTTCGCTGTAATTATTTCGTTTTTACCCTTTTTAAAATTGTTTTAGAAACAGTCGACTTTTAAGACTTCCATTCGATATCGTATATTCAGTCGTATTTAGTTAATATACACAATTTATTAATTGACCGGTAAAAAATCATTTGGTCCTCCGGAATATGAACGAAAATATCGTAACACCGCCAGGGGGCTTACTCATCCGGGATCCTGCATCAGCGTGTTCCTGTGTTACCGCGGACAAACAATTTATTAATTGACCGGTAGTACATTGTGTTAAACATCGTTCGAAAACATTTTGGTCCTTCGGAACATGAAACAAATAGCGGCGGTAGTTTTAAAGTTAGGGTATAGACAGACTCGATAACTTGACTTTCAAAAAGTGCTCACTTTGTAAGCCTATTTTGAAGAATAAATAAGGGAGTTACAGGAATAAAATATTGTTATGTAGGGTACATAGGATCAGTAGGATTTCATTAGAGGAATTTCAATCAATACACAGATTATACAGTGGCGGATCCATGGGGGGAGGAGGGATAGGGACCAAGCATCTATGAAAAAATTAGTTATGACAGAGAAACTTCGTTTGTACTATAAACGATTTGTATAAATGTTCCCTGTAGATTTCATTATAAGTAATATTTAATATTCTTTTCTAGTAAAACTATTAATGTTACGTTTTTATTTTATTTTAAACCCAACTGTCATAGATCTTTTTCCTTTCTTATTTATTTTTAATTTTGTAATGTAAATCAAAATAGTTCAATGAGAAATATATATATTTTTGGTACTTTCTCATGAACGAAGAATTCGTATCGGATTACTAACAAAAATAAAAAAGAATAAAAGTTTAATAAAAATACTATCTTTCTTACTATTCAAATTTTAAACTAGCATTTTAGCTAGAATTTTACAATTTTTTTATTTTTTATCTAAAAATAAAACAAAGTTTAAATTACATTGCAATAATTACATTTTTAAATTTCTAAAGTGGTCGTTATTTGATTTTCCTTATGAAACAAGGTATTTCTCAAATCTACTGCCTACTGCAGAAGATATTACATAATTATATAACCCCCCCCCCATGTCTCTCTGGATCCGCCCCGCTGTTATATAACGAAATTCTGAGATAGTTTGAAGTGCGGAGTAGTGGATGGCTGCCAATTTGCTTAGAATACATCAGGACGCTGAGGAGTTGAATCGTAATTTACTTTACTTAGCATCAAGGATTTGTAGACATTGAAAAATAATTCAGGATGAATATTGAGTTGAGACTTAAAGAGGTATCAAATTATTTAAAGTGACTTTACACTTTTGAGGTAGCAATACGGTGATGCCACTTTGATCTGTTATCAAACTCCAGACCCAGAAACCTAGCACAAAGACAATTTGGAATGGTGGAATCTTTTTTTTGGAAAAAAGTTCTTTTAATGATAAGTTGCAACCTATTGAAATCGAAACACACTCTTTATGGGCGAGGGGAATTTTAACCATTTACTTTTGTCCATTTCTAGAGTTTAGAAATAGTTTTTTGAAGAATAGTCTGAGAAATCTGTAGGGAAATACTCAGGTCGTCAGTGAAGGTCCAAACAGTTACTGGTGACCGAATACACAAATCACAAGGTCACACTAAATACAGGGCCTTGAGATGTGCCATTCTCGATGCTAGTAGCATCAGAGGTGAGTCAATTTTAACCGTTCGATAATTCTGAATGAATCTTATCATTCTGCCAGCTACCTCTACTTTTTATAGTTTATTTATAAAACCTTGTCGTCAAAGGCAGTCTTAAACCTTTTCAGTATCAAAGAATATGGTCGTTAAGTACTGTTGATTTTGGAATGTGGAAAAATTCTGCTTTTTGAGGTTAACTGGGTGACACGACGTTGATTTAGCATTTACGACTTCAGATTGAGGAGAGGATATTGTTAGATTCACACTAAGATAGAAGAGTTTGTTGACCACTTTTTCCAGTATTTTAGATAAGGAGCTTAATAAACAGATAATATGACAGCTACTGGATAGCGAGGGGTTTTGTTTTGTTTCAAGATGAAAACAGCAAATGTCTTTTTCTATGAGGTGGATGAAATCCATTATTCCTAGATCTGTTTATAAGTATGTAATAGATACGGCCGGGCCTCCATGGGAAAGAATTTTAACAAAAAAAAGTGGAATGTACTTGGCTTCAATTTGTTGTTTAAAGATAAATTTAACTTAGACAAGGAGAATAGAAGACCGTAATAATCCATGCTACCGGAATGTAAAGAAACAGCACTACCAACTTCATCTTTATGCGACAGAATGGATGATGGATAGGAATTCATAGAAGAAAGTTTGAAGAAATACTTTGCAAGTATAAATGCAACTGCTCCGGTGTCTGTTATAATATTATTACTAGTCTTAATGTAAATAAGAGTTGGTGGGTAATGTTCTCTATTGAGAGATTTTATTTTTCTGCATGCCATTAATAAATGAGATGAAAGAGAGCCATGTTTCTTACATTTTTTGACTGAGAGCCTGAAGATCTTCGCTTCTTGAACTTTATTAGTCCTGGTCAAATTTCATCAATTTATACCTTTTCAGGGCGCATTTTATATTTCTTATTACATCCCTCACTTCATTATACCACTATGGATCCCTACGTGGGTGTAATACCAAGGATGACTTTGGGACCGTTGAATCTGCTGCCTTAAATATTGTCTGTGTAAATATTTTTAGACTCTTCTCAATAGGTGAGTCTAGTTTAGAATATATTAACAGCTCTGCCTTGTAGTGTTTCCAGTCTGTTTTATGGAGCAAGTAAGTTGGGCGAAGGGTGCCAATGGTACCCGAAATGATAATGCGAAAAAGGTCACTAGAAAGGAGATCATGCAACGCATGAAAATAAATTATCGCATAAAGTGGGATAGTACAGAGAGTTAAGTCAATTGTTGGGAAAGTTCATTTGATATGGAGTTGAAGTGTTTAAGATTGGTTGTCAAGAAAAGGGTCAAATAGTTACTGACAAGAATGTTCATTAATGGCAAGCTATGATGATTTGTTTAACGAACATGGAGACTCTTTTTTTGAAGTCGTCGAAAATTAAGAATTTTTGCTTGATAAATTGTTGAAAAATATTTATTTAGAATCAGTATTTCGTAAAAATATGAAAACGACAACACGATATGTAAAAGTAACGAACTGGAAACTTAAAAAGTCGGTAACTTCAATTCTAGCAAGAGAATTTCTAGGAAACAATTTATGGTAGACGAGATAAAAGTATTAATCGGTACTGTGAGAAGCCAATTTGCGGTGGATCTCACAGTAAAACTAGTACATTACGCTTCATACTTTAAAACTTCCGACCGACCAAGTATCGATTGCTTCCATATGTGAAATATTGTGGCTGTTTTCAATTTCTGAATCATTATTAGGCGAATTTGTATCGAAAAATCTAAAAAAACGACGACGTGATTAATTAACTTTGTCACAAAATTTCTTTGTATTAATTTTCAAAGAACAACATATTGTTATTAGATTATATTTATTCTCGAGAATAAAATTACATTGAAAATTGCAAACAGAAATACTGGTTAAGAAAAATTGTAATAAAAAAAATGTATAAGTCTTACGGCTGGTTCAAGAATTAAAAATTGTTTTATTCCATAGTACATTCAAATTTATATTAACAAAATACTTTGACTAAAAAGAAGAGATTAATTAGACACATATAAAATTTAAGTATAATAGAAAATATAATTATTTAAAAAATGCATAAATCAGCGACATGTTTCGGAATTACCTACTCCGTAATCATGGCAATATAGCAATTTCAATTTCAATTTCAATTTAAAGAAAAGGGAAAAAACAACTGAAGAAGGAAAATAAATTATTAAGAAAATTAAGTTACATAACATTGACACTAGGCAATATTCAGCGGAAATAACGACGTTCTAAATTTATTTAACAGCCAGATCCTGTTACAAGATAATATTAAGTACAAACAAAAAATTGGCAACAACACGAAGGATACATTTTTCTTTGTAGTTGTCTAGGAAACGTGATTCTCTTTTCTGATAATTCGACTCTTTGTAAAAAGAACTAAGTATTTTGAACCGAGCCTGCTCCGATGTAAAGAACGTGCATTGTGTAGTATTTTCAGTTTGTTTCAGGTAAAAATATAGTTGTGAAATGTTCAGCATAACTGCTTTGCAAATTAAGAATATTATACGTTCCCTCCTCATTAAAGTAAACTGAGCAAAATAAATATTATTAGATATTCACTGAGCGTGCATAAACATTCGCAAGTGAAGTCAAAAGTTCACGAAACAGCCATCATTGATATAATTAGTTGTACAAATTTTTATGAACAAATCACAAAATACCTCACATCAACTCTCGCTGCAGTAGGCTAGTAAAAAGCATTTTTTCCTTACCTCATTCTGCTCTCTTACAGTTTCATTTTTCTTTTATCTCCCTTTCACAAAACATGGGACACCGAATGAGCCGCCACACAAACTGGGATTTATTAGTATTAACTATCTAAACCCGGCCACGCTTCGCTGTGGCTCAGATTGATATGAATGATTGAGGAAGTAAATAGAAGCACTGTAGTAAACATAGATTCACTGAAAAAACACACCATTCAATTTAATACCATACTTTGTGTTGCTATGCTATGCTGTGGAATGCAATCAAATGAAATCAAATAATATTTATTATTATTATTATTATTATTATTATTATTATTATTATTATTATTATTACACGTTTTTACTGCAATATGCACAGTACAGATTACAATTTCAAATGCCATGCGGTTCAACATTCTCCAGCACTCTACCGATCAAAATCACAAACAGTGTCATAAAAAACGTTTTTTTTTTTGTTTTTTTTAGCAGCTCAACGATGATGATCGGTTCCTTTCAACGATCCTGTTGTTGCACACTTTCTCTCCCTCTCTCATCCATATATATTCTCCGTCACTCATCTCAACCCTGATTGTAGACTATCGCCGCGTATTTGATTTACATGCACTTATGCAATTATAGAGCCTCCCGCATATACAACCGCGATACATTTTTCTGAAATTCCTCGCTATAATGTCGAAAACAAATCATAGATCGCGCCTCTTAAAAACGCTTAGAATTTCCCGTTCCCGAGGAAACTTAGGGATAAAAAAATTATACAAACCATCTTATACAGAAACGCAACGTTGTGTAAAAATTTCAAGTCAATCCATCCACTACTTTTTGAGTTTTGCAATCACAAACATACACCGTTTGCTTTATTTAAGAATTTCAACATAGCTGGCACCACTGGAAACAGTAGATCTAATCGTTAACTGCTGGCTAATCAACCCATCACCGGTCAATAATGTATCCTATGTTCAGGTTACAACGGCTCTTTTCGAAGACCTCGGCTACGACAACGACAATTTCATTGGAAATAATGTTAATAAACATAGAAGATCTAAAGTCGTTAAAAAAATTAATTCTATCCAGTGTAGTTAAGATGCAAAAATTTAAATGGTAAGAAAATCAAATCAATTGAGGATAGTAGTAGGAGATTTCAATAATCACAGTATCAATTGAGCATACGCAGAGAAACAAAACACCAATTCTGTCTCTTATTTCTACTCGATTCCTTCAATTTTTCTTCCTTCCTTCATTCAATTAATTGCTTTTATACTCCTGTTCCTTCTAATCTCATTTTACACCATGTCGTTAGATCGTAATTTTTACAAACTAAACTCTCGCTTTTTTAACCACGTTACAATTTACACTGGTGATTTCAAGCGTCTAAGTGGAGTTGGCGTAACCCACTCTGAGTCCTTTAAACTTCCCTTCTTCTGTTCAATCTTTTTTGCCGAGTCCATTGCTCTATCCTGCATGCCCTTCTCTTCATCAGATCTTCAAGCGTTTATCGTAATATCCGTATTCTATCAGATTCTCAGAGCGTGCTGCAGGCTATTACATCTTCTTTGCTTTCCCGCTCTACCGATTGCGTAATCCTCCTCGATTCAAGATCTCTTCCTTTCTTATTGAATCCAGATTAATTTCTTATGGATTCCTGGTCACTCCCAGAATAAAAAGAAATGTGTTAATTGACTCATTAGCTCGGCTATCTTCTTCTTCCGGCAAGTTTTTGCCATTCATCGATATTATTTTTTTGTCTACTGCGGCGCATTACAAAGTATAGTTCAACTCCTACTCCTCCTCGTTCTCTAACCCGGATACTTTTTACTTGTCTATTCAGCCTTCCTCTTGCACCCCTCTAGTGTCTCAGTGATACGCCGCCTGCGCTTTGGGCACAGTTTGCTCCCTTCATCGCTTTTCCAGTTCTCTCTCACGCCACCTCCATATTGTCTTTTACATTCCTCCAACAGTCATTTTGTATGTAGTCCTGATCACATAATGTTCGAATGCTCCTCGTTTTCATTGGAACGATTTTCTATGTACACCTTTTTGTTGCCAAACAGTGTTCCAACTCCTTATAATGCTTCGTTTATCCTTTTCTTCCCTTCTCCTTCTGTAATCCAAGCGCTTGATACATTCCTGTTGGATATTTCATGTCCTATAAAAATCTAATTCTCTTTTTTCTCCTTTTCCTTTGGGCCAATGTCTATCTTAACGAACCCATTGGAAAAAAAAAAAAAAATTAAAACATTGATTAAACAAGACAACAACGGTATTCGAAATAACTATAAAAATGAAGGTTCAATACAAATAATATAAATACGCGACAGTAAAGGCCAACGAATTAAACGGAACGACCTCACCGATAGTTTAGGAATAATAAACGCAGCACAATTAAACTTTATCAAGCAACTGATAACGAAGAAGCGCAATTGTTAATTTTCTTTATCCAAAATTTAAATATCAGTTTTCTCTTAGGTAAATTAAAATTTTTATTTTTTGAATTTCTAAAAAAGAGTGAATCTTTAATTTGGTATTATTAGTGTAGTAGTACAAACAATCGTTCTTTTTTTTTTAACTTAGAGAAGCACTAGTGAAAATCAAGATTAACCACTGATATACATTTATACATGTACACGTAAATAAGCATACAGTATGTGAATGGGGCTGTTACTCCGTCACATATAAAATGCCTAAACAGTCAAACTGAAATTTTGTACGAATGCAATAAGAAGAATATAAAGGAATCATTGGAAATATTTCACAACAATTTGAATATAGCGCCATTTTAGTGGTTTAGACAGACAGTAAATAGGCAAGCTAAGCACTCTGACGTCAAAAACCAAAAACTGTGTGTCAGAGCTAGAAATTATCAAAATTCGAGTGTAAGTATTCAATTTTGACCCGTGCGTGTACTGTTTGAGTAAGTAAAATAAACCCCCAAACCTTTCTCCTTCACTTTGTAAAAGTTCTACAATTAGAATGTAAGCGTTAAAATGTAGCCCAGGTATACTATTCAACCTCACCGAAGATTATCCTTTTACTATTTCCACAAACAGCAGAACATCAATCAGCCTGCAAGAGTCATAAACGTCCACTGCCAGAGTACTGAGGACGCCCAAAATCCTCAGGATCGATGAATGCCCACTATACACCTTTGTACAACAAACGTTTTTTACTGTATAAGTTTAAAATTTGAATATAATTATTCAAATTATCTAGGGTGTCTTATTTCACCACCAAATTAGTGCATCCACTCGCTTCCTTTTAAGAGTTCAAAATTTATGCGTAACTATTCAAATACGACCTAAGTATATTTACATTATTCAAAATTGTTACACCAGAACTATTCCATACATATACATATAGTATTATTCTCGCACACGTCAATTACATAATCACTCAATTACCACACTGTTAATGCATTCAAACTCCAAACCTAGTGAAGCATTGCACTTGCACAAACACGTGCCAAAGTCAGCAGATCATCGTTTCTGGTTCACGGGTTTGAAATTTTGTGTGGAAGTATTCAAAATTGATCGAAATATGCTATTCTGTCGCTATAGTTACACAGCTCCTTCCTGCTTCACTGCACAAGTTAAATATTCAACATTGTTTTTTCAAAAAAAGTGCAGTATCAAAAATAAAAAACAGACGCAGAAGACTCTTTTTCGCTTTCAACTGTCGAGTTCAAAATGTATGTGGAAGTATCCAAATTTGATCTAAAAATACTCTTCCACTATCAAAAGTTGAATTAAATCCCTTCTAATCCGACCGTAGTTTTTCAACATGTAGCCTAAGTATTCAATCATTCAAAATTGCTCATCATTTGTTCCCATACATACACACGCATAAATATTCATGTGCATATCAATGCAAGTAAGTCCTCATTCGCCCACTGGCCGTTCCTTCAAATACTGTTGCCTGCAAAATATCTCGCTCACATACAAACACACACTCTCGCACACGCGCAATCATCAGTTTGTTGTATACACCGATTCTACTCCTTATTATAGTATCCATGTATAATTTATAATATTATTTTTAGAGATTGGTATATCATTTTTCATCTATTTCGTAAGCTGATTCACTTCTTGCGTGAAGTGGTGAAATTTAGTTTGAACGTTTATCGATATTCACACATTTTGTTGCCCTAGTCGGTAATACAACAGACGTGAGTGAAAAATCCGTAATTCTTGATTGATCTCCTACCAGCTAAAGTTGTCAACAACTGTCCACACCGTGATCAGTGGACTACACTTCAGTGTTCGTAATATTATTTATTTCTTTAGTTTATTGTTTTACCTCTCACACATGCATAAGACGCTTAATGCCCGCGCCCCTCTCTCTCAAACTCATTTCAAATCTTCTGTTCTCTAAAAGATATCGTTCAAACTTTATACACCAGGTAGGCATTCATGGATCTTGAGGATTTTGGACGTCTTCAGTACTCGGGCTGTAGATGTTTATGACTCCTGTAAGCATTAGCGTCCGCGGCATATCAATGTTCTGGTGTTTGTAGAAATGGTAAAAAGGTAATTTTTGGGATTGAATAATATACTTAGGGCTCTATTTTAACACTTACACTCGAATTTTAGAACTTGTACAACAGGTAGGGGAAGGTTTGGGGGTTAATTTTCCTTGTTCAAACAGTACGTATAGGTCAAAATTGAATACCTACACTCGAACTTTGTTTTTCCAACACTGACACAGAGCTTTTAGTTTGTGACGTGAGAGCGTTTAGCTTGCCCATTTATTGACTACTGGTTTGTTTCCTGATATTTAATTTTGTTGATCAAATTAAATTTTGGAGACCACCTGAATCATTTAAAATTAAATTTTAAACAGAAAAGGTGTGTAACGTTTTTGTGTTACAGAAAGTGTGTAATTGAAATTTTATTAGAATTTTTTAATTACATCTATCGGTTTTGAACATTTTAAATACATTTCTGAATCTGGGGAAAAAGTAAATTTTTTTAAAAATTGCACAATCAATTGAAATTAATTTTTCTAGAAACATTAAGGAAGAACTCTTATCTAGAGATGAGTGCCTTCTAGGTAAGTGGTGGCGTTTGGATAATCGCGTTTTCTCTCTCTCTCTCTCTCCCTATATATATATATATATATATATATAATATGTGTGTGTGTATGCACGCTTGCGCACACTTGTGATCTTAATCCTTTGAAGTTCAATATTGAGGGACCTTTGAATCCTAGTCTTCTACTATTCGTGCCAGAGTTTGTTTGAATTGAGTACATAATTTTTTCTGAAATTATATGTTTTATAAACATAATAAAAAAGGTTACAGATTTTGTTATAGGCTTTTTTTACAATTATTATCCGCTCTGCCAGAATAATACAGATATACTTCATTCTCGGCTTTCTCTTTTACCAATTATGACCAGAAACTATCTCTGAGAATACTGTTTTACTATACGCTGTGAAGTTCTCAATGATATAGTACCATTTTTAAATTTCCACATTTTTAAGTGCGTAAATTTTTTTAATGTACATGTTAATGAAGAACTTACGTGTAAGGTTTTTCTTCACCTCGGATCTCACAGATGGTATTAGTTAAAGCCATAATGTAATTTTTTGCTAATGTCAACGTTTCAATTTTTGATAATTTACGTTCCATTTTCACATGTGGAATAACTTCTCGTAATTGCTGCATTAAATACAAAAAGGTTTCATTATTATAATCACTTAAAATTAATAAGTCGTCTTTTAAATTAGTGTAATCATTTTCAACACTCGTTCGAACTGTAAGTTTTATGTAAGTCGACTGCCATATGGTACAGAACCTCATTATTTGATGACATTTAAACTTTTATTATGACAATTACCTGATTGCTACTAAACTGTCATGTATCAATCGATTTATAGCTCCGAGTGATGCTATAATATAATAAGAATTAAATGAAATCATATGTGTAACAAACTGATGAAATCTGTTACTGCATTTATACATTTTTAACCCTTAAATGACCCACGTAGAAAAATCAAAGTGAAAATTATTTTATATATTTTATTTTGCTACTTGGGATGTATTTAACAATAAAACTTAATATTTTGGTTCCCCGATCTCATAGAAACCAAATTACGTCATGTTCTTTGTAATGCGCATTAACTCTTTGAAGGGCATTGGTTAATTTACTAACCAGCCTGGATGGTAAGTAAAACGCGCGGTGGTTATCTGTATTGACCACCTTCTTTCTTCTTTTGTGCTTGTTACTTCGTGGTGGTCAATGCATAAAACCACCTGAATTAGTTCCATTATATACTATAGATATCGCCAAATTATTCACTTTCTTAGTATCACAATGACACGACCGTCCAGCGGTAATCGTTCTGTTTTGTGTAAGGAAATTGTATTGTAACAGGAAAAAAATTAAATTTTTTTGTGCTCACTCGGAGTACCAAAAGTCTGGAAAGCTTTGTCCCTCAAAGAGTTGAGCGTTTTATAGAAAACCACCAATATTTATTATTGTGCATTATAATGCACACTGAGCGCTTTACAGAAAACCACCAACATTTAGCAATATGTATTATAATGAAGGACAAAACTACGGGTGGGGGGAGACATAGAGGTGTGACACCTCTTAATAATTTTAAATTATGAATTATTCGTCAAAATCAGAAAATATTCGGTTAGTTCGGCAAAACTGAAGGTATCCTTTGGTTATTTTATCCTACGAATAACTTTTTTTTATTTATTTATCTTTATTTCATGCGGTCATTCGGCAAAAATTGTATTTCATTCGGCAAATTGAGTGATCCTCACCCCCAAAATAATCGGCTAATAATGTACTATGAGCGTTATGTAGGAAAGTACTGATAGATGATAATGTACTCTGAGAAAGATATGAAACCATTAACAAAGTGTAAGTGCATAACAAATTAACAAAAATATTCATTATACACGTCTGCTTCAATTTTATATATTACCTTACACAACATTATACCTCAATAAAATAAATAATTTCAGAATTCAGTGAACAACAAATTCATTACGTTTACTTTTAAAGGTGCAAAACAAAAAAGAAAGTATAATGTGTATATGTAATATTGGAGTGCATTTGTGTGCACATATGTGTATACTATTGTTCTTTGTGATATTTAAAAAAACAATTGCAATTTTTTAAAATATATAATATTATGTTTTTATTCACTGTACATAATCTACATCGTCCGATAGTTGTGAAAATGGGAAAATAATCTAAGTTGTCCAATCTTGAATTACTTGATGGAAGAGGTTGTTCGTTCTTTTTCAAGCACTTCTTTTTCATAGTCGGCTACATTTAGCAGCCTTTTTAGAGTATTGGCAATAGTATAGCTAAATTCCTTCAAAGGTATACATGTTCTTACATGGGCGTCGCCAGCGGGGGGCAGGGAGGGGCAACTGCCCCCCCCCCTGGAGCCTTGAAACTTTTAATCAACTTGCATTGATGAGTATTCATAGGCACGTAATCATGGACAATTTGGAAAACTTGATGTTTTAATTAAGATTTTATTCTTGTTTAATAAAATATTAAGCCTTTACAACTTATAAATTTTATTTTTCCTATAACTCATATCCTCTTTCTATCATCTTGCCCCCCTTTGGCGGCTGGCAACCTATCTTGCCCCTTCCTGGCTCATCGGCTGGCGACGCCCTTGTGTTCTTATTTATGTTCCAAGTCACGCTTATATAATAACCAAGCATATTCACACAGATATCGGATAATATATGAAAATTATGATAAATACCATCGACGAGATTTCATTGCAGTTCTGTACAATGCGACAAGCATACCGGGGCTTTATCCACAGTACCCATAATCGGTTATAATGTTTTACAATTTTCGGACACGGCATTGAAACTTCTGTGCTATTTTCATTACTATAGTTTTTTACTTCTTCTAAAGGTTCTGCACCGACACACAAATTAACTAAAGATATACATCCTTATTATCGTAAAATTTTGTAGCACTAAATTTTTTTCTTGTTATCTGTATTGTAATCAAAACTACCGCGACCTAATTTCTTTAATTGTTTATCTTCCTTTAATTTACAATTTCTTAGTCGATTATTTAGCGCTATATAAGATGAAAAAATTCTATATTTCTCTCTTAAAAAATAGACTAATTCTAGAGAGGCAAACCAGTTATCAAAATAAACAATACAGGGTTGTTGTATCTTTGGAATTGATTTAAAAAGCGCCAATACTGCTTTTTGTCCTAAACCGAAGTATTTCTCCTCTTCATTAGTAAACGTGTGACCCATAAATATTGTTTCACCACCATGTGATAAAAGGTCACAAATGATTCCACTAGCACACCTGTTTTTCCAAATAGTTTAAAAACCCTATTTTTTGGGTTCATTTTATGTGTACTGTGTTCTATTACCAACTTTTGTACCTTTATAAGCTATCATCATCTCATCTACTGAAAATCGGGTTTCATGATTCACTTTGAGACAATTTCTCCTAACATGCTCCAAAATAGGTCTTATTTCGAAGTACCGGTCATTTTCGTATTGGTCAGCAATTTCATTATTTACGAAATGTAAATTTCGTTTTATTACTTCAAAACGTTTCCGTCACATTACATTTACTATGTTTTTAATACGGAAGTTTTGAGACCAATAATCTCTAACTGAAGGTAGATTTATTATTCCCATTATAAGTAGCATCGCAATAAAATTTCGAGTTTTTTAAACATTTGTATCGACTGATTTAAACATATTTTGGACGCTATACAAATTAGTTTCATTACTTATTAATTGATAACATTCTTCATTCATAAACATCGAAAAGTGCGGAGTAAGTTCTTCTGCATTATAAGAAAATTCTTTGTCGGTCACATTAGCGGCAAATCTGAAATAATTTTTTTTCCAGCAAAAATACTTTTTAACTTTTTCAATTAATTTTCTTTTCTTCATTTCCACAGGAACATCATCTGGTAGAGTAACAATTTGTTTTACTTTTCTTTTCAATATTCTGGAAGAACGTCTATTTGTTTCTATGCAGGTGTTTTTTATATTGTCTAAAGGTGCCACATTTATGCTTCTGTAAGCCGTTGAGCAAATGAGGGAATTTTATTCGGAATTATTTTATTGGTGTCATTTCAACCACTGATTCTTCAGCTTCATTGTCTAATTTGAATAATATCCAGGTAGAAATACATCAGATAAGTGAAAATATCAACTTACTAGTTACTCTATTTTTATTGATTTCGTACAGTCAACATTCTTATCAGGCACGTAGGTATACATTTTTCTTAGGGGGTCCACGTTTATAAGTCTTTCTTCAGCAATTTTCCTACCCACTACTCTCTGCTGAATAAAATATTTAATTTAAATTTAAATTTTCATTTGTAATATTTTTATGCTTATTGATTTTCAAGTTTTTAAAAACTCGTATGATACAACTTAAAGCAATCCATTTTTACTCACTTTACATATCTACTATTTCGACTAGTTCTCTCATTCAAGAATCAAAAGACCGTGCTTCCGATTCATATTTTACTTTTAGATAATAAAAAAAAAAAAAAAAAAAAAAAAAAGTAAAAAATAAACAAACATTGTTTACGTCGGAGAGGAAGGAGCCCTAGAAAGTTCATGTCTTCTACAGAATTTCCGGAAGACGTCTGTAATGAGCCTCTTATTATTAGACTGATCACAAGACAGTTGGATGAAGTCCATGGATTAAAAAAACCAAAAAAAAAACGAAATAATTTCAATTGGGAACGTAAAGCAAAAATTCCGAATTATATTACTATAGCGTCGACGATTAAAATGATTTTTAATGAAAACATGTCGCCGTGCCATTCGAAATTCCTAATTGAAATAAATCGCTTACGGATATTTAAAGCAATTACCCGTTCGATTACTTTTAGATCGTTTCGACTTACAAGTGTATCTTTCACAACTGCCAGTGAAGTAACATACTTTTTCTAACTGCAAAGGTATAGGGGCCATTGAATCAGTAACCTTTCCTGTGTTATTTACTGAGCGGTTTCCAGTTACATTTCATTCCAAGTTGCGTATGTGCCGCTAGCGACATAAACATTGACATATCATATAACAATAGAAAACAAGTTTAGTCAAGCATGATGCTTCACATACGCTGAGGATTCCGAATGTTAAATTAACAATAACTATAATATTTATATTTACATAATGCTAAATTTAAAACAAAAAAAATTCATTTTTCGGTGTGCAAGGGGGTGAGGCACGTCATTTTACGCGCTTTTTTGAATTTTTTGCGAAATTTTAAAGTTTTGTTAATGAAATAAAATGTGATTTCGACCTCGACAAACAGCGATAGTTCCATCGATATATCACATGCAGAGAAAAAAATTTTTTTTTTCAAAACTTTCAAGCTTTCGACGCCCTGAGAGCCTAAATATAAAGTTGTAAGCTCGGCTATCATTTTCCTATAAAACAGTCCTCTTTATGTGTATGTTTGAGATACATTTTGGTTTCTTCAACTTTTTTACTTAGGCTATTAAATCTGTTACGATAGCCTAGTTGCCAAAGTGCTTGACTTCCATTATGGAAGTCTTAGATTCGATCTCCGGCAACGACCAAAATTATAACGAAAAATTAAATTAAATACTCGCTATTTCACATGGAAGGCAATGGCAAACTATCATATATACCATCGCATATTCGCGTTAGTTAGTACACAACAGACACACACACACACATAGGACTGCACTTGTAGCATGATAGTAACCATCTGCAATCAATTCTAAATGTCCACTTGCGTTGCATACAACAATTGCTATGAACACTATGCCTATGTCTGTACAGCTGAAATGTACAAATAGGTAGTCGTCGACGCCCAAAAGTTCAGTATGACACTGTAACGAATGAATTACTTACATAAACATGCTGTTTTTTTGCTGTTTTTGATCCAAAAAGAGAGTTCAATTAGGTTTTTAACTGTAATTATTTTTATTCTGTGAAAGAGCTTCTGCGTTTGGTTTTATATATTGAATTTCAAGGGTTATCTGGTAATGAGTTATGAATTTTTTAAGGGTGTTTTTTGAGATCATTTTAAATTCCAGTTTAATTATTATTTTTATTTGTTTAGCCTAAAGCGTAAAGCAATAATGGCTCGCTGACTTCGGTAGTCGTGGCATGTCGATTAACGCGTTTCTAAATTCGGATATATGGATAAATAGATCTCAGCTTCTTGGTAGGGGTGACTTCGAACCGAGCGCGTAAATTGTTTTTAGTTCTGCCTATAATTCAAAACTGATGAAGTCGAAGTTGTCCAATTATCTTGCTGTATTTCACGTTGATTCTTGTATTATCGAGAAACATTCATTGTATAATCGGTTACATAAAGTAATAAGCAGAATAATAAGCTTCAAAATCTCGTCGCATGGGAACTCTGCAACAAAAAGCTGCGCATTATGAGAGTATATTAGTCATGAAGATTTTGTTCACGCTGATATTTTTCGTTTGGTCCAGAAATTCGTGTTCCTTGAAGATTATAATCGAATCAAAATCGGACGTGAATTACCGAAACGAAGTGCACTGAAATCATTCTCACCATTTCTAGACACAAATGAAATTCTAAAAATTCTTAAGTGGTCGACTTCAAAATTCGGAGATATCATACGACAAAAAATATCATTCGATTATATAATACTTCCCGCTAAATCGCATTTTAGCAGCATCTTTATCCGATTCATTCATGAGAAATTTGACCACTGCAACCGAGCTTTCGTTTCATTTTTAATTTCGCGGCTTCATTTCGTTGCCGGCATTTCGAATGTGATAAAACACGTTCTCCGAACTTGTGTCATCTGTGCTCCGTACCTAAGTAAATCGCTGCAACAAATAATGGCAGATCTGCCCGAAGAATGAATAAGGGTGAGCCGCCTATTCTCTCATGTTGGAATTGACTTCGCTGAGCCGTTCGTATGTAAATGTGTCAATCGTCGTACCCTTCTCTTAAACAAAATATATGTTGCAGTTTTCGTACGTTTCACTATCAAGGCAGTTCACATTGACGTTGTGTCGTCTTTATCTGCAGATGGTTTTGTCAAATGTTTCCAAAGATTTGTGGCTCGCTGTGGACGACCGTCCGTTGTCCATTCAGATAACGCTACTAACTTCGTGGCTGTCCATAACTGCTAAAAGGAGTCGGTGATGCGAGCCTCAAAATACACTGCTGCTGAAAGTATTGAATAGAGAACGTCCTTATTCTCAGCTTTTAGATCTTGGTTTTCCTACTCGATACAATGAACCTTATGTTCTCTCTTTTCCTTCTTTGTCAATTGTATCTATTCTAGCTTCACTCACTTAATCAATCTCGCACTAGATTAAAATTTAATATGTTATACTTCTTTTGAGCTATTACTTAGATTCCTTATTTGATTGGGTTGTTACTTTTTGTCAGCGCACCCATAAAAAAAATAAAAACACTTTGCAAGTTTATTTATTTATTTTTTTTTTTTTGTAGACACGGCACCCTGTACCGTTTTTAACTGCTGTGGCTATTATAGTACGAGGATGCGCGCTTTGTTCTTATAGATAACTGCTTATTCTACTAGTTCTAATAAACTGTGTCACAGATGAAATTGCATCGGGGGAATTCTCAAGTATGGTAGTGGCTGTTTTGTTATTTATAAAAGGGGGTCGATAGGGTGAGAGTGCTGGACAGTCACACAGTATGTGGGGAGTTGAGGGAGCAACACCTTGGCAACAGAAAAGAAAATTCATAAGAGGTGGGGTTCTTTGCAAAATAAAGTTATTCGGCAAGGCTGTGTAGCCTGTACGCAAGTAGCTAAGGGCACAAAAATCTCTACGAGAAATGAATTTTTTTTTGGCCGCCATGGTTCTCAATTGAGGGTTTGATTAGCCTTAAGAAAGACTGACATGAGGTCCAATGAGCTTTTCACAAGGACATGATGTTATTAAAAATTATGTTTGCTTGATGAGGTGGTGGAGGGTTGTTATTAGACAAGAGGCAGTATAATGCTGCTGGAGCGGACGTATCGACGCGTTCATTTCCAGAAATCCCAACATGGCTGGGCGCCCATAAAAAGAAAATGGAGCACTCTCGTTCATATAATACCTGCTGGGTTCCAATTGCTAGAGGATGTTTGGTGAGAAGATTAGAGGTTGTCGATAGCGCCGCGGATGATACCAACAGGGCTTTCAGTGATATAGGCTCTGTAGAAAGAAAATATCCCAAATATATGCTTCGAATCACATCGTACGCTTCAAAGGAGCAGGCGGTTGGGCATGAAGTAGCCTCTGGGATGGCCTTGGCACCATCCGTGCAGAAAATGAGGTGGTCAGGGTATTTTTGAATTGTTGCTGCTGTCAACTGAATAATATTCGGGTGCAGGGGTTTATTATACTTCATCAGGGGAAAATCAACATCAATATTCAAAGGGACCCACGACGGAATCACGGTGTTAGGTGCCAAATCGGGGAAGGAAACTACGATCACACTGTGCTGCGATAGGAGGGCCAGGACTTCCGAGAGAGGGTCATTAAAGGACTCTTGGGTAACAGGGAAAGCATTTATGTGGATAGGAAAGGAAGCAAGATAATTAATTGAGTCACACATGAGTTTTTTGATTTTTTGTACCTTTTTCATTAACACTTATGTTTGAAATCATCAAAATACTAAATTCTACTGATTGCTGTGTAAGTAAAATTTTTTTTCAAATTGCTGAATTAACATGGTTTAAATAATCATCGGAATTACTAATACGTTTAGATTTTATTTAAGTTATTAAGCATTGAATTGATAATATAAAAGTTTTAGTACAAATCTTAATTTATCCAAAATTTATAAATGGAAATCATCTAAAATATTTCCAATTTTATATTCAACGAATAAAACTTTTTTAATAATTTCATTTTAGTATTTATAGACAAACTATATCCCTACTTGTAATCAAGTTCATTATTTTTTTAAATACAGATCTGCAACTAAAATCTAGTACATATCCATCGGACCGGTGTGGATCTAACTAACATATGTGTATATACATGATGCAATTGTTCTGCTGATTTAGTGTACTGTGAAATTTGTGCTGAACAGGTGGTTTATGTGGTAGAAAATTATAACAGAGCTGGATAGTATATAAAAAAAATGTCCAGTAAAATAGTTAATTCACACATAGTTACAAGGAACTATGTCATTAAAAAAGGAAACAAAGGAAAATATTTCTAATTTCAGTATACTGATGTTATTTTCTACTTTATTAGTTGACCTAGTATAATCATACATTTATTTGTTACACATTTTTAGAAAAAGCCAGGAAACGGAATGAATTGTTCATCTCTCGTCAAGGAAAACGTTTTAAAACGAAACTTATGTAATATGCACAACTTATATGAAGTGACTTAAAGGAAAACTATTTGATATTAAATATACGGTTTATAACAGGGGTGGCAAGCCCAAGTGATCTTTCGGACCACTTTGGAAGTACATCATAACTCCGCGGGCCGCATATAAAATCATATATCCCTATATCAGATTTAGACCCACTGTAGATATTTTTTTATAGTGAAAAATTGAAACATAATGAGTTATTATTATTGTGTTTACTATTATTCTTACAAGTAAACATAGATTGTTACATTAAATATTCCAACATGCGCGTGCATTATGAGTATGCAAACCATAACTTTTTACTACTTTGCCATTTCGCGGGCCACAAAAATGTTCAAGGCGGGCCGCGGGTTGATCACCCCTGGTTTATAACGTTGATAAATTGATATTTAGTTTTCATTATGCTCGCTAAAAAACAAAAACACGCTTTTCTTGTTATGATTTACGTGCTCAATATACAAAAAAATGCAATTCAAAAACATAAAAAGTGGATAAAACTAGTTAAGTTACTTGCCTTTATTAAAAGAGAAATCCGAGAAAATGATCCTTCCGATTTTAGAAAATATTTAAGGATACATCCAATTACGTTTATTTATTTTCTTTACTAAAAAGTGATTTAACAAAGAAACATACAGGTGTATAATAGAAACCTTATCAGGAGAGGAACGTTTGATAGGTACGTTAATGTTCCTAGCTACAGGAAGATGTTACGAAGATTTGCAATAATCGATGGGGATTTTATAAATATAAATAAACTCAACGAAAAAGTCATTATTGCACAATCACAAATCGGGACTCATTATAAGAAATTACTAATTAGTTCTAAGCACGAAAAAATAAAAATTAAATTAATAATAACAATCGTATAGAAATTGTAAAAAAAACAAAAGAACATTTTAAAGTCCCGAAAAAAACATGATGAAACCTCTGGCGAAATCTTTAAGTAAACCAACGCGCAAGTTTATGGACAAAACCCCGTACTGTTCCATTCACGACAGAGGCACAGATATCGTGACTGGCCAAGTCTGACGTCTCGCATTACGTTAAACGCAGAGTCATTTCCTGCATTTTCGGAAACCTGCGCGCAAGTCCGTGGACAAAACCGTACGAGTGTGGCGGGCTAATGTCAAGCACACACACACATGGGCGTCGCCAGCGGGGGGCGGGAGGAAGCTTCACCCCCTGGAGCCTTGAAACTTTTTAATCAACTAGCCATAATGAGTATTCATAGGCGCGTAATCATGAATAATTTGCCAGAAACCCACGAAAATGATGTTTTAATTAAGATTTTATTCTTGTTTAATAAAATATTAAGCCTTTACAACTTATAAATTTTATTTTTTCCATAACTCATATCCTTTTCTATCATCTTGCCCCCCCCCCTGGCGGCTATCCGAGCTTACAACTTCATATTCTGACCCTCGGGGCGCCGAAAGCTCGAAAATTTTGAAAAAAATATTTTTTTTCAGGTCACGTGCTTTATTGACGGAAATTTGTCGGGAACGAAACCGTATTTTATTTCGTTAATGAAACTTCCGAAGTTGGCGGGAAATTCAAAAAAAATGCGAAAAGTGGCACGTCCCCTTTGCGCTGCAAAAAATCAGATTTTTTTGTTTTCAATTTAGTGCATTATGTAAATGTAAATTATAGTTACCTTTCTTACATGCTGAATCATCAGCGCATGAAACATCATGCTTGACTGAACTTGTTTACTGTTTATCCGATTCAACTCGGTTCTCCGCATGTTTAAAGTACTAGCGGCATATCCCTATTCACCGGTAGTGCATTTTTAAAATAACAGTAAATATAAACTTAAATTCTTATAAAGAAATAAATATTTTTTAATATGTTCGCTGTATAACATTTATTAACTGAACATTTTAGTAGCCGACCTTTCGAAGAAAAGAAAAATATTATTGAATAAGGAATATTGAGCCTTCCTTAGCCTTTCCTTTTTTTTTTTTTTTTGGCTTGAATAAATACCGTTCATTTGGCCAGTAGCCTTTACTTCACACAGTATATAAATACAAAATGCTCACAGACAGTAGAACTTTTCAGGAACCTAATTATGATAAGACGTTATGGTTAATTGTTAAAATCCATTACTAACTCATGGTGATTTAATATCTTTTCGGAAAGTAATAAGCAGGACCAACAATATAACTGGTTTATATTTTAGTGTAGCATTATGCTAAATACATAATTTGTTGAAGTATATGTAAACTACAGAAAACGTTAGCGAACATATAATATAACTGCCCTTTTAGCAACCAGTTATATTATATGTTCGTTAACGTTTTCTGTAGTTTACATATACTTCAACAAACTATGTATAACTCGTTATCAAAAGCAGTAGCTAAACATGCTCATGGTGATTACCATTTAACCATCTAGTCTTATGTTAATTGAATTTAGAATGACTATTCATTAAATCAACATAAGAGATGCTATCCGATCGGTTACATAATTCTAAAGTGCAAAGAAATAGAGAAATACTAAAACGTTTGATCGATTGTGTTTGTCTTTTAAGGAAACAGGAATTATCCTTTAGAAGTCACAATGAAAATGAATTATTGAGTATTTAACCGAACAAAGAAAATATGATCCAAACGGTAACTAACCATTTACAAGCGAGTATCATTTTCTATGTAACATCACCGCTAACACAAAGAGATCTTATCAAAGTCTTTAGTGAAATACTAAGAAGAGATATTAGCAGGGAAGTAAATGAAGCACTATTTGTGTTAATGATGTTGGATGAAACAACTGACATATTACATAAATCACAATTATCTACAACTCGTCGTTATGTGACTAAAAATGGAGAAAAAGTGGAAGCTTTCCTTTTTTTTCCTGACGTTAGTGCTGATCGTTCTTCTAATACGCCATGTCATCATGTAATGAAAGTCTTTGAAAAATTCAGCATTAAAAATTCTACTGTCATGTAATAAATGAATTTATAAGCCGCACTAAAAAAAGACGAGAATTTGTGCACCATTAATTAATCTTTTCTTTATGTTTCAGGAAGGTAAATATAAATAAATAATTTAAATTTATTTATCGTCCCCATATAAAACAGACAATTCTGAATACTTTTATCAGAAGTTTTAACTTTACAGCATTTTTATGTAATTAGTAAATAAATAAATTTTTTGGTAGTAAATGAAGGAAGAGGGATTTGTCTGGAGTACCTCTGACAAAAATAACAGGATACGCTACTGTATAAATGTAATATGTATGAAAAAATGTTTTTCAGTAAGTGCAGTTTAAAACGGTATCTAACAAACTATAACAATACCCCCCCCCCCAAAAAAAACAAAAAAAAAAAAATATAACAATATAAAAACAAAAATTTGCCCAAATGGAAAAAATAACTGTTTTATCTTTACTGCAATTATGCTGTTAACATGGCACTAAATGCTTATAATAAACTTAACGAAATTTATGAAAACCTACAGGTTATTAAAATAAAATATAAAAAAAACTACTACCCATTTCGTAATAATAAAAAATCAAAAAATACAAATTTCTTCATAAGTAAGAAAAAATCAAACCACTGTAATTTTTACATAGGAACTTTTTTTCGCTTTTTAAATTTTTACTCTACATGAGCTAGATTTTCATGTATAAAAAAGAATCTGTTTTCGTACTTTAGAATTTAATAAAAACATGTATAGCTATTATTTGCAACTTGCCCATTCAACATAACTTCCGTCTATGTCTCTCCTAGCTGCGACCTTTGCCACTTTCCTCTCATTCCGTTTTTCAAATCTACTCCTTAATCTATTTATCATTGGTGGTGACTGGAATTCTCTGTCTTCCTCATGGGGTTACTCAAGCCATAAAAACAACGGTATTGTTTTTTTTGTTTTTTTTTCGGTATTGTTCTTGAAAATCTCATCTTTCCTGACAATATAGTTTTCCTCAACGATCTCTCTCCCACCTATTACAAGCGTCCATCTAGTTATAGTTCCCTTGACTTAACATTTTCATTTCCTACTCTTGGTTTCGTCTACAGTTGGTCAATCCTTATGAGCCCCTAGGGTAATGATCATACCCCTATTCTAATTACTCCCCAGAATCCACCCTCTTCTTCCTATTTCAAACCTCTTCATTATCCCCGGTTGAATCTATCTGAAACTAATTGGGCCCTTTTCCAATCATTAATAAGTCGTAAGGAGAGAATTTTGGCAAATTCTAATATACACTCCCAGTACATCCTTGTTTAGTCAGAAGCAGTTGATTTATGTAGCATTATCAAAATGCTTTTCAGAAATGAGTCAAAATTTAAACTTCTGGAAGTATTAAAAATATTGTGTGAACAGAAGTTATATAAAACTTTTTTATGAATGAATACTTTTTAACCTTCATTCAGTTTTTCCAAATTCCAGAAATAGTATGTTGAGAATTAGATCTGCAGTCAGCGATAGTAGAGGTTTCCAAGTCAGAATATATATATATATATTTTGTCCGAAACAAAAATAATTTAACAAGACGCTTGTTATTTCGTATTGTGTAAAACTTATAAACTTAAATGAAATATTGCATTTAACGATAGAAGGACAACCAAATAAGTATACTGATTAATATAAATTTATTTGATGTTATTCTTGTTTTATTAAATTTTAAAACTGAATATATAAATTTTATAAGAAATTTGGTTGTTTTAATACTATTCTGTGTCGCAAATATTTGCAACTTAATGAAATATTAAACTTAACAATGGAAATACCAATACCCGAAGGAGTATACATATTAATATAAATTTGTACGATGTTATTCTTCTTTCATTAAATTTTAAAACTGTTTATCAAATAATATCAAAAATTTTATCAATTTTATTATTATTCTACTTTGAAAACGGTTGTAACACAAATGTTACGCAAAAATTAATGGCAGGGCATCACTAAACAAATATGGAGACTGATTTAAACTTAATTTATATATTTTTTTACGAATGTAATTATTTTTAAAGATATTAATATAATAATTTTTTCAACATTCTATACTAATAAATTTATAATATAGTAATATCTAATTTTTTCAAATAATACCGTCATTTTACGTTATTTAATAACAATTTTATATGCAATTCAAATGACGTCATTTACGCATCTTAGGGTGTCGTGCTTGTTTAGTCTCAACCTGACCTGATAGCTTCGACCGTGATAAAATTGCACTATTAAAGTTTTTGTATACGCTGCAAACGTTGATTGCAATTACTAGCGTTCACATTTTGCAGTTAATGCATATTTTTATTTGATTGCAACTAACCCTTTGATATTTCATAGAGCAGTAAATCTGATATCAAAGGAATACAGAAAAATGCTTATTTTGGAGGTTTGTGCTTATTTTGCATATTTCAAAAGGTTTGCCTACTTTTAATAATTTCACCATGTACCTATATAATTTTATAGTTGAAATTGTCAAACGAGTCAAAACAAAAACGTTTGATATTACCAGGTGTTTCGTAGAAGTTCAGCGTTTAAGGAAGGTAATTTTTTTTATACAGGTTTGTCTTTGAACGATATAACATAACATGTTCATTAAATAACAACAACAACAAAAAGATGAAAATGTTTGGTTTTTTTCTAGTGTGTTCCATGAAAGATTAAATCTTTCGAATTGCGTATTGAAAAGTATTCTATGAAGTAACTGATCCCAGACAATGGGGCAACTCTCTACTAATCAAAATAATAAATCTACTATTTGAACTTTTGCGATCCGATGTATGTATGTGTCACATTTTTATGGACCCCTGACCATGTTGGGGTTTCTGGCAACAAGCGGGTTGAGAATGGCCGCTAAGGCAACTATCTATCCCGATGCCGTTCAGCGCTGTACTACCTCGATTGTGGGACCATCAGTCTTTCTAATGGAGTTTTCTGAAGAGCGGAGAAAACTGTGGTCAGAACAAACGACCTGGCTTGAATTCAAAAAGTCGAACGCTGACCCATGGTGGCGCCGTTCCCTATCTCACGTAGGAATTTTTCGATTCCGTCGAGACTGCGCTTGGGGCACACTGCACTGCCACACAACTACGCCTTTGAAGAACTTATTCGCCCTTGCTTGTCTTGTAATCACTATTGTCGCATTTTTCTTTATAGAATATCTTTCTTTAAATAAAAAAAAAAACGTAACATTTTTTTCCCTTAGTCTCTAAAAGAAATTGTATCGGATCATTCGCTTTTAGCTCTTCTAGAAATTCCACAGACCTCAGCATGTTTATTTCAATTGCCAGCTCTGAACAACAAACAACAGCAACGAGCAAAAATAAATATCGTTGACCAATCTTCCTCGAGTGTGATTAGCTGTCAGTTAATTCATCTTCCAGCGCTAATTTTAACAAGTCCATCATGTACCAGGTATGCTGAACACGTTATCTTCTGTATTTAGCAGATTATGTATAGTTTCATTTCAAATTCGTTTAGTTTTAAAAGAAATCTTACAGTTGGTATATAATTTGACCGAGTTTCGATAACCCAAGTTAAAGTTAAAAATTTCTCTTGAAAAAATTTAGGTCTACTATGCACGTTTATGTAAAATTTCCTTAATTCGTTTACTGAGCTGCAGCGTTATAAGATTTTTTTGTTTCTTTGAAGGTACGGAGATTCCTTGTTTATAAAAATCTTTACTATAAAACTACTCAATGTATTTTTAAAATTTTGGTTCGTCGATAAAATTGCGATTTTAATATATTTGTTAATGCCGATTTGACTGAAGTAACAGTTCCGAAATTATTTACTTTCTATAATGTGAGCCATCCTTTAAACATTTGTGTACACATTGGATCCATACAAAATCTTAATAATTAACGGCTATTGTTAAATTGAATCCGGCATTTAAAGCAGACCAGAAAACGATTCACGATTAATACGACAACCTTTTTTCCCTGCATTCCGCATTTAATTGAAAAGAGCGAGAGCTACAAATTTGACCTTCACAAAAGCTCACCTATAACGACATTGAACGAAAAACTCGGCAAACGGTCTAGTTCAATTGGTTTCGTTTTAAGAACTAATCTATATAGAATTTATTACAAGTAGTAGCAAAAACTATAAAATACTTTACACTCCATCTGAAAAGGCCGCATTTAAGTACCGGCTGTATTATATGATGTGGGTGGACCGCTTTCTGTATTGAACGTTACCATAACAGATACAACAAGCAATTTTGGAGGTAGAAAATTCGGAAAAATTTCATATTATTAAAAAATGTTTAATTTTAAATGTTTATAAATTAAGGGATTTTTAATATAAATTTAAAAGAAAATTTAACATGCTACTTATGAATCTGAGATAAAAAATACAAAATTTCCTCTTATTTTTGTAATATATATATATATATATATATATATATATTAAATATCTGTTAGGAGATTTTTATTGGTGCTTACTTTGAGGTTTTTATTCTGTATAAATCCAAACCCTTCCATACAAAACTTGTATCTTTTTATTTATCGCAAGATGTAAATTCTGTTAAAAAATATAGATTATTAATAAATTCTACATCTCGTGTAATGAGTTTGGCTTCTCCAGTACATTAGATTAATCTTCTTTATCTGTTCCCTTGTTACTTTCTACAATTGCAATATTAAGATACTCATTATAAATTTCCTTTTCTTACTTTCTCAGTGTACGATATATAGTAGCTGCATTTATCACGGTCATTGACTCCCTTTTAGTAGTTTTCGAAATTTCATCTTATATACAGCATTACGAATTATTCTTTAGCATCGGTATTAACCCCCCTACTTCAAAAAAAAATTAAAATGTTAGCGTTACATACGTCATTTTATAGCTAACTATCGCCAAAAAACAAATCTTTTTTATATTATTAATACTACTACTATTATCTTAAGTATGTATTAATAACAACGTCATTCTAACGCTGGGAGTAGTTGTAACGATTTTTTTCTGTTTCGTTTTTAAAGTACTATATACGATTCTGTAGTAATAAATTACCGATTAATTAAAGAAAACATTTTGATGTAAAGATGACGTAATCCATGAAGTCAACTGCTCCATATGCGTTCTAGTATGTGGGACCCAGAGAGCTCGGTAAAATCCTAAAGATAACGTTTACGTATATCTGCATTAAACTTGTAGCATATTATCGTATTCAAGGTTAAAAATCCGAAAATTTTTTATACTATAGTTTTATTTGGCAATTGATTTATATTTCCGATAAAGCAGACTATTTTAGGGGAAATTTCGACTTTTTTAACCTTCGCTACTTTTATTTATGTAATTATTTAGAAATACGAAAAAAGAACCTTTTAGATCCGATACCTTAGACTAATGTAATTTAATTGGGAACTTGACTATAATAAAAAGAGTAAATAAGCGAGTTAATAATTATATTTTCTACCGTGCACACACACACACGCACACCAATCTATGATACCCATGCGTAAGGTTTGTCCATTATTTTCGAACTTACGGAAATGAAAATGTGTTTCAATTCTAAAACAAAGAAGACTGATTGTTTTTAAAATATATTTTTCTTCTACCTGTTTTTTTTTAAAATTTTTTGGGCTCGTCAGTCAGGGAGGCCTTTACGCAGAAACAATAAGAATAGGAAGAAATCAATAATGTTTTGATGCTATCAGATATTTTTAGTAGGAAAGAACAAACAGTAGGAATAATGAGTAGTCTGAGGCAAGTGGGAGGTGAGAAACTAACCCAAAACAGAGTGAAAAAACTAACCTAAGTATTTTATCCAGGAGGCAAAAACTAACGCAATTCCCAATGTCGGAGCTCAGGAACTAACCCAAATTTCCTTCCATTCCTTCTCACCATTTTCATACAGTTCAAATAATCTAAATGAATTTTCAAAATGTAACCCGAATTATAATCCCGGGGCGCTGAAATTTACCCAAGTCCAAAGACCCTTATAATGTTCGCAATCTGTAATCTAAACGTGTGCTTTGGTTATCGGACCCAAACCATTGCCTATTAGTCTAAGCCTACCCATTAATCCAGGCCATTTTAAAAATAAATCAAAGCCAGACGCAATAAGCTACCACGATAGCTGTCGTGAAAGCGCACCACTCGTTTCCACACATATATCTACTACCGCTAATTGCCTTATCGTTCATAATCATTTTTTACAAGTCAAAGTATTAATGAATTAGCCTAAGCGTATTTTCATTTTTTTCCGTGTTCTCCGATTGCTCCGAATGCCATGAAAACGCACCGTCTGTCCCCGTGCACGCTATACCCATGCATATCTTATGAATTTTTCAAAATTAATAGATGTATGTATTTTATTTTGTTCAATTTCTGGAAATTTTTTTTGATTTTCCGTAATTTTTTATTTTCCTAGTTGTAAAAATAAATCCACCGATCACAGCGACCGTTTTGGAAACGCACCGGTTGTTCCCACACATATACCCAGCGCCGCAATAGCCACCGCATAAGCACACCGTCTGTTCCCACATTTCACAAATATTTGGTGCCGTTAGTTTCCCCATTGTTCATAATAATTTTTGTAAAACCTAAGTATTATCGAATCAGCCGAAGTGTATTTTTATATTTTTTCCGTGTTCTCCGATCGCATCGAACACTGTGAAAGCATACCGTCCGTTCCCACGTGCGCATATATCCATCGTTGCGATTACATAACATCGTAGCCGCGCACGTGCTACATTATACATTATCCTATTATGAATTTTCAAAATCAATCCGCGTTTTTTTTTGTTTTTTTTTGTTTTTTTCTTTTTTTTTTTATTATTTTTGCTTCCCAAATGACAAAACAAGACTAAGCCGAAGAGAGAAAAGGGATAAAACAGAGATTTTCCTAGGTGTGAAACAACAGCTTCTAGAAATGAAACGGTAGGAATAGATAAGAAAAGAGGGCGTGAGTCTTCTGGCTATGCATTCCACCACAGTTTTTTTAAACGCTAGCGTCGAATCAATTTGAACCAAATCTAATATATTCCCCATCTAAAAAGGAAGTTGCGAATTACACATAATTTAGGCGCGAAAATAAATAATTCGAAAAATTAAAAAAAGAAAGTAATCATCTTAATTTTTCTTTTCAAATAAATTTCTCGGTATCGAAATGGCGTTAAGGAAAATACCGTTAATAAGCGCAATTATTTCGATATGAAAACTGTAGTACAGCGTATACTATTGTATGTGAAATATTTGGTTGGTAAAATTATTTTTCGAATATAAACGTGAGATGACTAACATAACAGTAGCCAGCCATGAATCTTAGAGGTGTTATGAAAAAGCTTTTTCTCAAATTCCACTCCTGAAGGGGTAAAAAGTGAGGTAATTTTTTTTTGATTTTTTAACTACTGCTTCGATTTTAAAATCGTCTTCAAAATGAATCAGTACACTTTTTTTGAGGAAGATTTTATTACGTACGAATCATTAGAAGAACAGCGAGGGATTAAATACTTTCGAATAAGAAACGGACTTTACGAAAAAAAGTGAAACTAAAAGAACACTCGTTACATTCAACATGATTCGTAATTCTTGCAATGCAGGGAGCGAAAGAGTGAAGGAAGCGCTATAAGAGGTAGGAAGAGAAAGTCGTAAGAGCTGAAGGTAAAAGTACGAGCGCTCAGTAGAAAGAGCGGAGCATTTGAAAAATATACGATTAGTATCGCAAATTAAACTTGATCCATCTGGGCGGAAAGGACAGAATAGAGAGGAAAAAAGAAAAAAACAAAAAAAAGAGCGGAAAGAAATAAGCTATAATTCAAGCAAAGACGACGGATTGCAGAAATGAAAGAACGACGAAGATATGCAAAGTCCCCATGGTCGAGCCGGCGGGCAGTGCTGAATCGACAGATAAAAAGACTGAAGATTTGAAAAAGGGGAAGGATAGATAAATCGCCTCAGTAAGCATGCTTCGTTAATTTTTGTGCAAATTTTAAAGTGAAAAAGTGAATAGACGCCAGAAAAATAATCACACAGCAAAATATAGCTCAACTTAATTTTCAGACAAATAAATAGAAATACAAATGAAAATTTTAAAAATACTCGATTTGCGTTGAAATATAAGATAAAAAAAAAAGTGACTGATAAATTCGAAAATAACAGACAGACTTTCGCATTTTACTTGTATCTGAAGGTGATGTCTACAGGTAGGACAAAATAGAAAAATTAAGTACTTCGAAAGCATCGTTCAGCGAATGCATCCTCAAGCGCTCGCGTTCGTTGCTTTCCAATCGCCGTAAATTGCGTTCTTTGGCCGATAGTCCTGTGCGTCGTTTTCTATGCGCACTCAGGTAAGAATATCTGGACTCGAAAACGCGGCTACCTTGTTTCGTATGTTTCGTGTACTTCCTGCCGGATGAATCGCTACTAGCTGAACTGTCCCAGTAATCTGTTTAATCACCGTAACGGAAATACAATTAGCGAAAAAGGAATATTTCTCCGAAAGAAGTAATAAAAGGACAAGGAATTATTCTGCAAGGTAAATTATCTACAACGTTGCTATCAACACCGGTTTTAGAAAACGCAAAAGTGAATTGAATTATATTTTAGACATCGTTACTAAGCGGCACAGTAATCACATTTGCGCAATGAATTTGGGTTGAAGGTTACACTGTCGATAAACATTTACAGCATTTCAGATTTTTAAATTTTTTCTATTCCACGAAAATGCTCTTTAACGTTTTTTCTTCTATCGAGTTTAGTTAGATAAATATTCTTCTATTCCTGTTTGGATGTTTTTCTTTTACTTTTTACACTTATTCTCGCTATATTCTCGTGTACTCTTAGCGTTTTTGAATTAACACCTTCTAATCTCTTTGCAGCTGCTCATTCTGAATTACGAGATAACTTGGCAACCCCATGGAGTGTGATTCGCAACATAAAATCCACCAGCGAATTTCATAGCCTTTCCACTCCCATTCCGACATCTACCTGCACGTGGCGCCCTTGTTAAACCGGGCAACCTGGTGGAAGTTCGTGGTGAAAATCCCGACGGGAAACCAGGTCGGTGAACAAAATGATGTACGAGAAGTCTGGGAAGGGCAATTATCGAGTTTAACTCGAAAAAGGCCTTCCCAGATTAAATAGAAACAGAGACAGGTTACCTATTCTATGGACGGTGGCGGAAGTTTCTGGCATAAGATTCAACGATGGCTTCTAACATCCTTAAATATTAAGGTACCGTCTACAATCAGCGTCTGTACTTCATGTTACAAGCGTCTGAAAAAGACGTCCGTTCCCTCCTATTAATGAGAAGGAAAACTATAAACCCTCCAGCAGGCAACGGGAAACCACTGGAGTATTTTTCCCTTGAAAATCATGATTAGCAATGTTAACGATAGTAATTTACCATACAACCTGATTAGCGATCGGTGCTCCGATATCCGAGATCAGAGTGTGAAATATGCGACCGGTCATGTAAATAAGTATTTGGAACATGGAATGTCCGAGGACTGCAGGAAGTTGGAAAGCTAAAAATCGTAGAAATGGAATTGAAACGATATAATGTTGAAATTTGTGGATTGTCAGAAACCAACTACAAACAAACAGGCTATTTTGTAACAGAAAACAACGTAATATACTGCTCAAGCAATGAAAATAAAAGTATTCAATAATTGTAGATAAAAAACTGAATAATTTAATTAGTGGTTATAAAGCAAAAAGTAATAGAATTATAATGATTAAAATGACTACGAAACCAATAGCGATAAATATAATCCAAGTATACGCATCTACATGCGCTGAATCAGACGAAATAGTAGAGACATTTTACGTACAGTTACAAGAAATGACATACCAAAGCGCAAATTGTTAATCGTAATGGGCGATTTGAACGCTAAAGTAGGCAGATCAAATAATGAAGGGCACCCCTTAGGGAACTAATTGGAAAGTTCAGATTAGGTCAGCGTAATGACAGAAGTGAACGGCTTATTGAATTTATGTTTTTGCAGGATACGAAGCTGTAGATAATTTTATATATTTAGGATCGTTAATTACTAATGAAGAATGGTTCAGAATAGGAAACAAAGCGCCGTATTTACCGCTGCGCAATGATGAAACTAAGATATGGAAGACGGATCCATTAATAAAAATGTGAAAATAATACTCATATGGACACTTGTATTTCCGATATTATTTTATGGAGCCGAATCATGGACATTAAACAAAGATAGCATGGTCCGAATTGACAGTTTTGAAATGCGGTGTTGGCGAAGATTATTCTGCATACCTGGACCGCCGTAGTCCATGAGTTGAATCTCACACAACAATTGGCTTATATGGCTGTTCTTTGCCTAATGAAATATTTCGGCCATGTTATTCGCAGTGAGCGCAAATTAAAAACATTGATAATGCAAACGAAAGTCCAAGGGAGAAGACCAAAAGACCGCCCTCCACAGCGCTGGACAGATATGATAAGAAAACAAACTGGATTACCTTTACGCCAATGTGTACAACGAGCAAAAGATCAAGGTGTATGGCGTGCAACAATCGGGTTGCTACATGATCACGATACCCCCCAGGGAGTGAACGATGTAGAAGAAGAAGAGATTGTTCCTCTTAACTTTTTAATCCTGACTCCTTATATCTATCTGTTCAATTGGATCTTCCATTTCAGCCTGGGTTTTTCAACTTTCCTTCTACGCAGCGTTCACCGCTCTCTCTACAATCTGTCGTCTACGCTTTAGACACAGTTTGTTTTCTTCACTGCCTTTCCGTTCTTTACTTATATCTTCCTCATTTCCTCCTCTTTACCCGTCTACTTCCCTTTTTATATGTGGTACTGATCATATCTCTTTTAAATGTTTTTCCACCGCCGCTGAACGTTCTTCTTTCTACTCGTCGCTTTTACTAACTGATCTTCCTACTCCTTATGACCTGTTCTTCTTCCTTTCCTTTCCTTCTCCATTTGCTATACCAACTCTTGTATTTTTTCTCATTGCTGTCTTTAAAGATCTAATTACGTTTTCCTTTTCTTTTTTGATGGGGGGGGGGGTCCTCACTTCGGATACTACCGAGGCAAATGTATTTTGTAAGATTCATTACATATAGGAATCAATGTACCCCATCCAATTAAGTTTATTAGATCACGATAATTCTGTTTTACAAAGTGTAAAGGTAAGTATAATTCTTAAAAGTAAATAGTGTCTTAATATAAATGAATATTAATATTAAGTATAATTCTTAAACGTAAATAGTGTTTTAATATAAATACATTTTATTTTTACGACTTTTAACCTCCTGTATTGTAAAGTGATTGAAATGGTTGAAATTATTTGTTACCATTTGATCCGTAGTACCTTCAATAAAACTGTACTACTGTTATTGAAGCCTTGTAAAATATGATACACGCTGTCCTGAAAATTACATTTAACACAATTTTCCCATACTCGTACAAGTACACTTTAAATATTCCATGTTCAGTTCTAAACTGCACATTAAAAAAATTTGGGGTAAAAACTATTTTATTTAATCTTTCCTTAATATCCGGAAAATACAGATGTGCAATACCGTTATAATTATTCCAAATTTGCTGAAATTTATCTATATAATAATTTTTAACTTTTTAACGTTAAGAAACTGATTTTGATAGATAAAAACAGGCGTTACTAAATTCATTATTCAGCCCGATATCTAGTTTAATACTAAACAAAGAAATATGCTTTTCGATTTCCATATCCGTCGGTTTAAGTCCTACAATAACTAAAGCTGCTCGATAACTTATCGTTCTATATGATTTAATTAACTTCATAATGATAAGTCGTTGATCGCTATGTAACATTTTCTTATATTTTTCTTCTTCAGATCTTGCGCCTATGTCGATGAACCGAAAATAAAAAATAACAATAATATTTTTATAATAATATTTCATTTTTGGTAAAAGCGCAAAGGTACCAATCAAACTATTATGCGCATTAATATGTTCGTTAATTATTTTTTATTAAGAATTAATTTGAGGTAATTTTTTTGTAAATATTGAATTTTTTTAAATTTCTCTTTATTCGCTCAGATTTCGTGATCTGTATATGACATTAGGCCATAAACAATTTTCACTATTTCATTATTCATTCGCAGGATTTTTTATTTATTTTTTTTTATATATAACCGATATCATTTGCGAAAGTTTGTTTCCTTTATACGCATTTTTTTTATTATATAGGTTTTTTGTCACTCACTGTTTTCATTTTAACATATAATAAGTAAAAATCACACCAATATAAAAGAATTTATATTTATTCACTTGACTTCGAAACGCGTCCGGTAAATAAATATAAATTAATTGTTTTATATTAGTGTGTGCATTTCACTTGTTATATACACATTTTCTTTTTTGATTTCCTCATATTTAGGAACATTCTTTTTTTATTTATGAAGACAATTATCGTTATTTGTATATATTTTTTAGTAGTTTTTCTTATCTACGAGGGTGGTTTGAAAAGTTGCGGGCCTCGCTGAGAAATAGCGCTGCTAATGTGTTAATTCATCGAACTCGTTGCGCAGCTCCATCCTTCACAACGTCACTGAACAAGTTTCAGCTTGTTTATGAAAACATATTACCCGTTTTATGGCAGTTTCAAGTAGAGAAGTTACGTAAAAACTGGGAAAAAAAACGAATTGTGATTAAATACATTTTTTTAAAAGATTTAAATGTAACACAAATACAGTCTGAGCTCGATTTTAAAGGAGTCTTCTCTTTCAAAAAGCACCGTTAAACGCTGGGTTGCAAAATTTAAGATGGGTCATACAAGCACAGAAGATGAACCACGCAGTGGACGTCCGATAGAAGCAACTACACCAGAAATCGTCGAAAAAATACGCAGAATGGTGCTGGAGGATCGGCGCATCAAAACTAATTAGTTGAAGGTGTAGGAATATCGTCTGAACGAGTGTACCATATTTTACACGTAGTTTTGGGCATGAACAAGCTATGCGCAAGATGGGTGCCGCGTTTGCTCACACCTGAGCAAAAACAGCGTCGAAAAGACATCTCAGCTCAAAACCGTCAGTACTTTAATCGCAATACAGCCGAATTTTTTAAATCCATTCATCACTGTTGCTGAAACTTGGGTTCGCCACTATACTCGAAAGTTCAAAAAACAGTCTAACCAATAGACTGAGAAAGGTCAAGCAGCTCCGAAGAAAGCAAGGGGTGATTTTGTACTTCAACAAAGTCATGGCGACGGTTTTCTAGGATGCAAGCGAATAATCTCCATCGACTATCTTAAAAAAGGCAAAACAATAAACGGAGCATATCACGCGGCTTTGCTTTAACGTTTAAGCGAAGAATTAAAAAAAAAAAAAAACGTCCATATTTTGCGAAGAAGAAAGTCCTTTTCCATCAAGACAATGCGCCTGCTCACACCCTGCGGTCGCGATAACAAAAATCAACGAATTAAGGTTCGAATTACTTCCGCGTGCGCCCTATTCGCCAGATTTGCTACCGTGCGACTATCACCTATTCCCCAATGTGAAGAAATGATTCGGAGGAAAAAGATTTGCAAATGACAGTGAGGTGATTGTTCATGAATATTTTCGAGACCTTCCTGAAGAAACTTACAAGGTAGGTATTAATAAACTTTCCGAGCGATGGAGCAAATGTGTGAGCCTAAATGGAGACTATGTTGAGGAATAAAACGCTGTTTTCATAAAAATCTGTTTTTTTCATTGAGAGGCCCGGAACTTTTCAAACCACCCTCGTATGTTAGTTTAATTTTTTCTTTTTTTTTGTATTTATTTTTAATCCTTTACCGTACACCTATTTTTCTGAGTTAGTTTAGGTCTTGTTGTAATGATTGCAATGCTCGTTTTACATTTTTGTGGTGGACTGCTAGTATTAAGTCAATAACCATATGCGAACACAGTACTTCCAGTCTAGTATTCTATTCACTGTATTAGAATATGTGAAATGCAGTGTAGAGGAGGTAAGTTATTTACTTAAGGAATACCGGAGTAAATAAAAGGTTTTTATTAAAAATATCCCCGATTTTTAACATTTTTTTTTCTATGTCTTGAAAAATGTTTAAAGCATTGGAAATATTTTTGTTTCATTGCCATGTTATTTAAATTCTCGATTATTAATATGTCACTCCTTTTTCAAAATTTCATTTGCCTTTTCGACTGCTAAAAATGATACGCAGCGTACCTGGTGAAATTACGTAAATTTTACGCGATATTTAGAAAAATGTTAATTCTATATACTTCTCTATCGTTTAAACTGTATTTCTCTCTTTGTACCTTGATTTATCGTGCTGCTGTTGTTAACGGTACACGATGATCCTGTAAAGGACTGTTCGTTCATGGAAAATTCTACCGTCGCATTTATATCAGCGGATAAATCTTCGTTTCTTCCGTTAGTATCACTTGAATATTGGTGATTATTTATTGAGTCGGGCAATATTTGAACAGTACGCATTTCTATTTAAAGTTTTTTTTAACTGAAAGAAAAAAGGAAAAAAAAATTCAACAAACTTCATTCGCATTTTAATTAAATAATAATAACAATTCATTTTTCCCTATTATTTTTAGTAACTAAGGAGATTGTGATGAACGAAGAACGCGTAGGAATAGGATAACAATGTCTATTCATCCACAGCCTGGTCAGTTCACAATTTATACTATACTTGTTTTATAGATTATTTTAAACAAGAAAAGGCAGAACTAGCAGAATTTATGAGAAAAAAGTAAATATACCAAAGTTATTTGCAAACTATCAGCCTTAACAGTATGCCGGTCGATGTGAAATATAGCCAAACTTTACAGTCTTTAAACTATTCAAACATGATGAAAATTTAACTAATGCAACAACTAAGAACTGATATAAAAGCAGGCATGGTAATTTCCGAAGTGCCTACACTGACTTCTTTTGGATATGTCAAGAAGGCTTCGAAAAAGGCTAGGTATAAAAGACGAAAATTTCTTTGCTACGTTCAATAAAAATTCTCTAATGAAATCGAATATTATGAAAGACTATAAAAAATAAAAATCGTGGCTATCGAAGAAACACGGTTCATAAATTGAAACGAAGACGAATGTAGAATATTTAAAATGTGAAAGTGTGTAATGTGATAAATATACTTCACTTTGGAGCGGTTTTTGTATTAGATTTAATTAAACTGCCTAATTCAACTCACAAATATCCTCACTCTTTTCTCCGCAATTATTAATTATTAAAATACTAGCTGTGTCAACTTCGCCCTGTTATATTAATACCCGTTTAAATTTGTATCTATAAATTAAAAAACCTTTGTTTTATCTAGGATTTTGTATATAGTACGGTAACATTTTTTTAAATCTTTATTTTATTCTAAGACACTTTTTTTAATTTGTACGTCCTTTGCTAAAATATTCATTAAAGGCAACTAACTGAGTGACATTTCGGAAAACTGTAGTTTTCATCATTTTAATTATCTATTCTTATTCCTTATTCACCATTTTCATCTTATCATTCGTTTATTCTCTTACTCTCTAGCTGTTGCCTGTGGCTTCACCGGCATATTAATACCTATTTAAATATTTCATTTTTTTTTCTTTCTTTTTTTGTATACAGAAAACTCTGAATTTCCACTGAAGATATTTTCCATATTTAGTTTTTCTTTCTTTTCAGAATATTACTGATATAATAATTCTTCTTTCATTTCCTTCTTGTTATTGTTCTTGTCGTATGGCTCGACGCGGAAATGCCGCAGCGACACATCCAGATTTCGTATTCATGTCAACGCTGCCGCTAACATTTTGCGAATTTCATTGGCCGTTCCGCGCCAATAGCCTTGCGTAGGCAGTTACGCGCAATATGTTCAATAGTTAAGTGCGGCTGGCCACAGTCACAGGCAAAGTCATTTTTTATATTCCATCGCGCCAAAGAAGGGGGAAGGCGATTTAACTGCAACCATTCCCTGCGATACAAATCGAAGCCGCTTACTGCAGCTTCGGGCAATAAGCTTCCATTTGTCCAAAAATTCGATAGCTCCCATTCGCCATTTCATTATGCCATCAAAGTGATCTGCAATAAGGTTGTCCACAGTTACGCATCTACTGGTTTCCTTGACTTCGAACGAGTTGAGCTCACCGTGAACTTGTTTATTTTATAGGGTATCAATGTAGTATCATCAGCGTATCGGAGATTTGATACTTTCTGTCCACCAATTGTGAGAAACCATCGTTCCATTTTATTGTATCTCTTCCATCATTTATAAAATATCCTCCTCATAATATGTTCTGTATATAGATTGAAAAGGAGTAGCGAAAGTAGATAGCCGTGTCCAACGCCTCTCTCCACTTTGACGAGTAATCAGAGTATATCGTTTTTACCGTTTTAGCTTTGCAATTAATGAGACTAAATGCTTCGGAGCGCTTCCATTTCCGTAAGAATTAACCGCAATTTACTTCAAAAATTTATTTAAATTTTTGCGTTTAATTTACATTTATCGTGGTAATGATTTTATTAAAAATATTTACTACTGTCCGCGTATTAATACCCGTTTAAATCTGTACTTGGAAATTCATAAAAAAAATTTGTTTTATTTGGAATTATATTTATTTAAAAATTCTTTCTTATCGTCTAAAGCATTTTTCCTTTCTAACTTCCCTTCGCAGCACCATCGATATTCATTATTTTCTTTTCGCGCAATTTTGTCTACTGACCGTCCGAAGAGACCTCCTCCTAGTCTGTCAGAGCTTCTCTTTTATTCTTCCGGATCAAATTTTTTTTTGGATCTTTTATCTTTCTCCTTTATCTTTGCAAATGAAAATTAATGGTCAGTGATCTGTGTCAGAGCTTGTGAATGTGCCCTTTGATCGATTGTTTCCCTCACTCTTCCTGCGACTTTTTCGTATACCATTTTCCACTCGAAAGCTTTCAGCCATTCCACTCACGTTGATTTGTTGCGAAAGTTCTTAGTTATCGAGCCATCATCGATGGTAATTAAATGACCGTTGCCGGCTCATTCTCTTGCTTCTGTTTTAAGAAAAGTCCAAGTTCTCACTTTTTATATGTAAAAATTTTGCTCCAGATTTCGGTGCCGCGTTTTTACACTTTTTTTTTTTTTCTTTTTCAAATAGTCGCTTTGTTCAATTCAATGCTCCTAAGTGAAGTTTACATCACTTCTTCGTTAAGTTCTATCCGTATAGCTTACATTTTAATCAATTTTATTATCTTCTTCTCGCTATCGTCTTTTCTATTCCTTAATTTATCGTCTCCTATTTTCCAGCCTAGTGAAATAATACCTGTAGCCTTCTTAATGTCACGAATTCTTCGAAATCTCTTCTCTTTCCGCTGCACGTTCCCTTTTAAATTCACACTTATTAAAACTTCGGCTTCCTACTTCTTTTATTGCATTAACCCTACTCGCCATCATTTTCTTTTTATCATTATTTTTTTTCCTTTATGCACGCCAGCCAAGGACCTACAGCCAGAAAAAATGTCTTTTTATATTAACAATGTAGGTCTGGTTGACTACATTTCCTTCTTACTATTTCTGGACGAATAGAGTTGAAGAGCCCGATGAAAAAAAGAAAAATCAAAAAAAGTCTCCTTTTGAAACATTTTAAATATAGTTTATTCGAGTGAAAGCTAACACATTGAAGAAATCAGCTAGCGAAATTACGAATATGGGTTCGGATTTAAAAAATATGCCAAAAAGAAAAAACGCACATTCTCAATTCGATTAACAATGTAATGGAAATGGTAGAATGTGCAAATTACAGCGTAGTCTTGCATCGAAATACACTTCAGTTTATCGTTTTAAGGGCTGATGTGAATATTCTATCGACATAATGCTCTTAAACGAAAAACAAGTAAGGCTAAACTCACACGGACCACTTTTCGGCCACAATTTTCTTGTTGTGCTGTTGTTATACTGTGGTCGGAACCGACTACATTTGAACCACAATATTAACAACACAAATACGACGTTAAGTGGTTAGAAAATGGCTGCCGAATGGTTCAACGTATGTTGAACTCGACCATCGACGTCCACTTTTTTGTGGCCGATACCAGCCACAAGTTGCGACTGCTGTTGCAGCTGACGTCAAGAAATGGTTTGTCTGAGTAGTATTGCGTTTTTTCCCCGTCATTTCTATGTTAAGAATAGAGTATTACCCACGACGACCGACCGCTATTTTGTGGTTCAGCTATGATGGAAACGTGATCCGTGTCAGTTAAGTCTAAACGATATTACGGCGATAAATATTAAACGGAATTTAATGTAATACTTTTACGTGAAATGTGCGTTTGAAATATGTGTATTCTTATGTGTTACATGGTGAATGTATGTATATGTGTGTTATATGTGATTGATGTGTATGCGTGTGTATTAAAGTGTGTGTTTTGCTTCTAGCTTATGTATTAATATGTATTTATTATATATACATGTATATAGGTCGAATGTATGCACGGTAATTTGCTTCATGCTGTTGTGTATATAAATAAATAACCATTCAGTCCACAGCAGTCTCGGCCGTTCAGTAAGATATACAGCTTTTTTTAGCTATCGAAACTTTTATTATTCAAATTTGCCGAAATTATTATGTTTCCCATTTTTTATTAATAGAAAATAAAAGCTATAAACAACAAATCGGAACAAGAAATTTAAATATATTAATCGGTAAATGAAAAGCACCCGTCAAAGAAATAACAATCAAAGCCGGCCACCGTATTTCATTGATATTTCAGTGAATGTTCGATTCACTTGCTCACAAGATCAACGTCTTGATAAGAATTGCAGACACTTCATGATGAACTTTCGATTAATAAACGTAGCTAAAGATATAATACAACTTTTCAGAGTTCAAGACCATGACTTGCTACAAGAAAAAGCTCACTGCACTCATTCAAAAAAAAAAAAGGAATACGAATTACTTCATATTAATAGGTGTAATTCTAGCGGCAAAGAAATAGGTTATAAAATAAGAAAAAGCGAAATCGGCAGGAGACGATGAAAAGAAAAAAAACAGCAACCATTCGGACTGCTGAATAATGCACGTCCTACGATCAGGATAGCAGTGAAACTAGCTCGGTCAATGACCAATTTGATACGCTTTCCCAACCGATAACTACGTTGATGACGGCGATTAATTTTACGCCTTAATCTTTCGCTCCTGTCTCGTCACAATTCTACCGATGAAAAATGTCTACCGTTTGACAAAGAGTTGCACATATCGATTTGATTATGTCGCCTAAAACTTGAACCTTTAAAATTTTGAAACTCTTTAAGAAAAAAGGAAAAAAAAACTATAAATTTTTAGGATATTTTAATAAAAAAAGCACTTTGTATGTCTTAAGTAAAATAACCTTTTACTATTCAGTCCCAATACATTATTCTAAAAAAAAAAAAAAAATTATGAATATCCTGTTTGATTTTTAAACGAATTGTTGCTTTTATAATTATACAGATTTAGGAATTAGCGATTAGACAATAAAGTGACAAATAGTTAGAGTAGTACTTTGATTAATGAGCTATTCCTCGGCTAAATGTCGTAAACCGAACAAATTAAAAATCAGATCCCAAACACTGCTCGCACATCTACTTAATAGTCAAATTCGCTGCTACACCACACCATTTCACGTCTTTGGTGATTATTACATGTGCTGGACTCGCATTCAATAAGTTCCATTCGCTTTTGTTCGTCGTATGCTTCTGTTTTTAATAGGGACACCGAACTAAAAGTATTGGAACTTAAAATCCCCCCCAAAAGAAAGCTCGATAGTTTCATTCGCGTGTTATGAAGATGCAAAAAACGGGAAGAATGGTCGCCGTTTAGAAACACGGAAATAACGCTATGCATAATATTACGATGAATTGTACGATTTAATCATATTTCCAAAAATTAGCTTCTTCGATATAAGCCATACTAATTCATTTACTCCTTCAAAAATAAAAGTAAAAAGTGTATGTGTCAAAAAAGTAAAAATTTGATACAGTCATCGAAGGACTTTCTGAACATTTTAGGTGAAACTTCTACATTTTAGAAATTCCGTTTAATCGGTTAATTTATTTAATCCCCCCCCCCCCCCGGTAACTTTGCAGATTTTCTCTGTTTATCTATTTCCTTAAATTTTTCACTTTTTATATGAAAAACTTTATTTAGCCGCTCGCTGAGTCAAATTTCTGCTAGTTCTAAGGAGCTGGTTATTTTGCATGATCTAACGCATCGTCGAATGACGTTAGATAAGACGGAATAGGAATTAATATTTTTACCGAGATTACTCATTATTTACGACATTAATAATACCGAAATAAACACTTATTAAAATTTTGTTAAGTCTTGTTTCATTATTATTATTTATCCTTTTATATTAAAAAATAACCCGTAACTGCAGGCTAGAACAGGGAGAAACCGTTATTATTCAGAGGCCATGCAGTCTCGAATCGATCGTAAAGTTGAATACCTTTTAAAAATCAAAGATAAAAGTTATAATTAAGGGATTTTTAACTGTACCCCTAGTGACTTAAATTACAAAAAAAAACACGAGGTAATTTGATTTCCTTTAATATCTCTATCCACTTTTCTCCTCCTTCTAATGCGGAACTCTAATTCTTTCCTCTTCTATCGTCTACTCGGTTAATCTCATTTGAAATTATTTCCGTAGTACCCTCGCTCGCCAAAATTTACTTTATCGGAATTATTTCTCCTCCTGTTAGCTCCAATTTTCCTTTGCCGACGACGTTCGCAATATCTCCTTAGCCAACTTTCAATTTCGAAACCACTTCATTAATCGTTCGATATTTCACTTGTAAACTGTTTTCAACTATTTACGAATTTTCTTCCGATAGATGTTTCTCCTTTCACAATCACATTAATCTACATCCTAAAACACTCAACCCGTTAAGATCCCTTTCTCGTACTAATTGTCGAGCTGATCTCTACATCAATTCCTTCATCCGTATCCTTCACTACTGTTATTTCATTTATGGTAATTCCGCCGGGTCTCTCCTATCAAAATATTCGATCACGTTCAAAATACTTGCTTCCGACTTTGTACCGGTGCCTTGAGACTAACTCCAGTTCCGGCTATCCGTACCGAAATACTCGCATCATTCACAGATATCCCCCATTTAGGCCACTGCGTTCTGAATAAACGCTTCTCGATTTCATCTTCTTCGCTTGTTTCTTCTCATTCCTCCATCTTTCATAAATGCCGATCCCCTCTTTTAATAAAACTCCAATTTTATTCCTCACACATCTCAATTCGCCTTTTTCAATTTTCACTATATATTTTCAATCACGATAAGCTCCGTTATTTTTCTTCTAATTTTTTCCACTTTCCTCTATTTTATGAAATATCTTTTTTTACCGATTCATTCTAAATCTGTTTTTTAATATGTTGCCAAAATCGAATTTTCTGATGTTTCAAGCCCACTTTTCCCTTATTTAAGTCGCTATTTCCACTAAACGGCCGCAAACAGTCAAACGGAATTGATTCTACATTTTTCGGACTCGACTTGAATTATTTCACATATTTTAAATTTCCCTCTTTCTGGCTCGATGATTTATGCGACATTTGTTATCTTACGCGCTCTTATCTTTTTCTTCTTAACTTTTTCGAAAAGTCATCGTAATCTTAAATTTTAAATGCGTTTACAAGCTAACTCGTCCGTTCTCGCTTCTCCCATTTCCGGCTATGTAACACTTTTCATGCGTTCTCTCATTTATAAGCCTTTTTGTCTTTCACTCGATCGAAATGGATTGAAATGGACCTTTTGTGGATTCGTAGTGTCATTTACGTATCGAGGGTAATAAATTACATAAATTAGTGGATTTCCATTAGACCGTTCCTCCATTTCCGGAAGTAGATTTTTAGGCACGTTTTCTGCTCATAACACTGCCTTTCTTTCCTTGAAGGACTCACTCCAGTCAATGACTCAATCGCGATTTTTCTTCAGTTTACAATTCTGGCTTTTTTTATTATCTTTCTATTCAACCACCGTCTTTTCCTCTGCGCTCGTAGTTTCTCGATTTTCACTCTTTTAAACGTTCCACAATCTTGGCTATTTGTTTCCTTTATTTTAATCATAGTCTTCAGGTTTTGGGATTTCATCTGCGCCTACTCCATTTTGCCTCATTCATTCCTTTACCACTCACTTTGTTTGTGATACTAATCATGTTTTCTTTGAATGTTTAGCCTTTTCGGATGAACAATATTATCTTTTTATTTCATTCTACTGAAACTTTGTACTTCAACTCTTCATGGCGCCGCTTATATTCTTTCATTCCCTTTCATTTCTGTTGTTCCTGCTCTGTATTATTTTCACTCTCTGTCTTTAAACATTTTTTGAGAATAGAACTTTTTTCTCCCCTTTTTCAGTTTTTGGTCTAATGCCCCCCCCCCCCCGGTCGATAAATTCATATAAAAAGAAGAAGAAAAAAAAGAGGATTCTGGGGCTGAATTTTACAATTTTTTCCATTTCATATAAGCGTGTTTTTTTTCTCTTCTTTATCCCGTTTTTTAATTTTCAATTTCATTTAGGTACATCGGTTTATAAGAGCTGTATCAATTTTTAATTACTAAAAATTTATTGCTTAATTTCACGCAAATCGTGGTTTTGCGTGCACGATTGCACGTGTCAAGAAATCGTTATCGCTTTGGATTATTCCATAGAATTTTTCTGCTCTTTTTTCTTATTTTTATTCAGCGGGAAATTCCTTTGACTTCAAAAATTTGATACTTGCACTTCCAAATCCCAACTCTCTAAATTAGATGTGATCCAAAACACTTGTCTTCAACTCTGTCTCGGTACCTCTTAAATCTTCTCCTATTCCAGCACTTCTTGTTGAATCTAATATCCGCAGATCTTATTTAGGCTATCGTTTGCTTGTTAAACGTCTTCCATTCACATCTTCAACTCTCATTTGCTCTCCTATCTTTCAAGTTCTAGGAATTAGCGTTTTGTGTGTAAGAAAATTCCTATCTTATTTTGAATATTTCTCTCCGTCTTGGTTTATTTTGGCCCTACACAATTTTTTTTAATAAACTCCCCTATTTCTCCTTTACCTTCAGTGATCTCTACCGCCATCCTCCCCCCGAGTATTTATTTTGCCCGCATTTTCGAAATCTCTCCCATCAACTGTAGTTAAACAGGAATTCTACAGCACTGCCAATTCTCTTTTTCCTTCAAATGTAACCTTATTTTCACTGATGGTTCTAAAGGGCCTGCTGCTGGTTTTGGTGCTTCCTTTATTCTTCCAGATTATAACTTTTCTGAACCCTTTTTGCCTTCTTTCTTCCTATTCTACGTTCCGTTATTTTTGTCTCCTCTAATCGCTTTTCTTCTTAATTTATGATTATTTTCGATTCCACGAGTGTCTTCAGGCCATCTCCTCCTTTCCCGATCATTCCTGTGACATTATTATTCTCCGTATACCTATTCGAATTCATTCTTCTTTCCATGTGATCCATATTAATTTGCTGTGAGTTCTTGGCCGTTCTGTTGGTAATGAGGCGGCTGCTTCTTTGACACGGGTTGTTACTTCTTCCTTCTTCTTCAGAAAAATACCACCTTCTAACCTCTTGCCGCTGTGTAAAAACTTCATCTCAGATTTATTCGGATCTACATACTGCTTCCTTTTCTAATAGAGTCATTCCTTTTATCTAGCTGTTTAACCGAGTCTTTCTTCCAATCCATGGTTCCTCCTGTTTCCTTCTCTTCCAAGCTTTGTTGTTGTCTCCATTATGCGTTTGCGTTTTAAGCATTTCTTACTGCCTTCCTCCCCGGCTGTCGCTTCTCATTAGCCTCTTCCCCATATTGTCCTCTCCATTCAAGTGATGCAGTTGTTTGTAACGCTAATCACGTGTAACTCTTTCGGTATAGCGTTGGGCTTTATACTCTCATTTTCTTAGACTTGGGCTCCCTGCTCCTTATTGTGCCCGCTATATCCCGTCTTTTCTTTCTATACTTATTTTATCCCTGCTATTGTTACCTTTCTATTAACGATATCTGATCGTTTTATTGTGTAACTTTCCCTTTTTTCATGCGACGCAAACTACGTTTTCTTCGAATGTTCGACTCTTGTTAGCGAACGTTCTCTTTTGCATTCGAAAATCTTGGTTCTAGTCATTTCGGCTCCTTACAGTGCTTCCTTTTTATCCTTTCTTTTCTTTTTCAGCAATAATCTCCTCACTCCAATCCCCTTTGTCCTTTCTATTTCTAATCGCCTCGGAATCGAATTTCTTAACATAATACATTCAGGTGGTTGAGTGAAAGCCAAGGACGAGCCGTAAAAAAATAAATACAAAAAAAAAAAAAAAAATTTACGAAACAGATTATACTGCTTATTGTTAGAGTGACAGTGTCCCTCTGGTGATGAATCTGTTCCGAAAAATATTAAAAAGGGAAGACGAAATGTTTTGACGCGAATTTCTGTCGAAAGTAAAAGCGAGAACTTCAATAACCACGGGAGAACCACACCCTTTCCTTAGTTCGATAATAAATAATTTTTTTATCCAACTCTAAAATACAGAATCGTAAGGAGGCACAATGCGAGGGACAAAACTATTTGAAAACAAGAAAACAGTGGGGCCGCGTGTTTGATTTGATATGCATCACATTTACATTGCCAAAATGAATAATACAAATCGGGCGGATGACTCTGTATCAATACTAATTAAATACCTAAAGAGAAATGTATTCGATAGAAATTGAATAAACGAATATCGAAAAGAAGAAACAAAAATATATAACTTCTGTAGCCAAGCGTGAAAAATGAAATAGTATTTCAATTAGCTTGAAAGATTTACATATTTTCGGTGACCATTCGCTACGAGAAAAATATACGCTTGCTAGATTTTCGTACTGTAGTTTAGAACATACGGTGAACAAGTATTGTTACACTTTTTATACGAGTTAGAAATCAAGCAAGAGGATAATCCTGACGATTACTTACGACAGCTCTTTGAGGCGGTATCCAAAACGTGGAATAGAACGGAAGAGGCCGGAAAATGGAACTAAAAATCAACAAATCTCCACATACACACACACATTGTTAGCATTATTAGCAGAAGATACAAAATTACAATAGATAATTCAGCAATTACTGGTGATGGGTAAATTCATTATTTCTTCGGTTACAGATTCGAGAACTGCATTCCAGATACGTATCCATATCGGACTCACATGGATCATCCAAATCTTTGGCTGATCGACGTGATGGGTGATAGGGGACATCCCCACAAAAAAGAATCAAATCCTCTATGAAAATATTTTTTTTAGAAACTTAATTGATACTATAAAAAATTTGTATAAATGTTATACCTATGGATATTTAATAATTAATATTTAATACTGTTTTCTAGTAAAACTATTAATGTTACGTTTTTATTCTGTTTTAAATGCAACTGTAATTAAGAATAATTCAATGAGAACTATATGTATATATATACATATAACCTTTTTACTTGCATTTCGGATCGGATTACTAATAAAAATAAAAAAGAATTAAAGTCTAATAAAAAATACTATCGTTATAATTTTTCCAGTAATTTACTATTCAAATTCTAAACTACCATTTGTTAGATATAATTTTCTAATTTTTTTTTGTATTTTTCACCTAAAAATAAAAAAAGACTGTAATAGTTATGTATTTTTAAAACGTTTTTAAATTTCTAAAGAGATGGTTGCTATTTGATTTTCTTTATGAAACACAAGGGGTATTTCTCAAATTTACTGTCTACCGTATAAGATTTTACGTAATTATATAATCCCCCCCCCCCATATCCCTCTGGATCCGCTCCTGGTTTATGTACACAGTACATTCCCATTAGTTTGCACTGGTTGCCAATGCATTGTATAGCAGCGTGTTAGGTTAGATTACGTATGTGTTAGAAAAAGAGGAGGAAATTTCAAAAAAGCTGATGTAGCAGTGAAATCATACAGTTCAATGGGAGAAAAAACGACGGAGTTTCCAATTCTGATGTTATCATTTTTCACCTTTCTAATTAATCCGGCTTATTTCCGCTCAGATATTCATTCCTAGTATGAAACACAGATAAGGACAGATCCATCAATTCAGTTGTATTTACTGGGTCGGAGTTGTGGATATAGGTGACTGGAACTGCATACGGATACATGTCCTTCCAGTTCCACTCATCACCCGCAAGTACGCATGGAACTTACCTAAAAGTAGGCCTAAACCTAGAATAGCAAATTACATTGGCCCATTTTTATCAGAAAAAAAAGCAAACGTAAATGTAAAGTACTATCGAAATATAGTAGGTAAATTACACGCCTGAGTCAAACGACAAAAGTGAACATAAAATTATTCCGACGCTGAAACATCATGAAGAATGCAGAGAGTTCTAAAGCGGCGTATTTCAAATTAAAAACGTTTAAGCAAGTAGTACAAATGACTCCTGACCACTTGCAGGCAATCTGTGTAAAGAGATTAGAAAGGATGGGATGTTGTGATGCTGCAACTAAGGAGATGAATAATCGTACAAGCCATAGAGAAGGCTCTCCTCATCGGATTCATATATACCAGGGTCACCTGAAAAATAACTTGCTTCACTTCTCCATTTGAAAATAAAGATAACCCGCTTTAATAAAAATTAAAAATCGCGTGTTTTCGAGTTTTTTGTTCTAATTTTCTAGACGTATAAATTTGATCGTTTATCGCGTCATACAATATAAGTCAACATACAAAAATTGTCGAGGTGTGTTTCTTTGACCGCTGTTTTCACTTCGTCATCCGAATTGGAACGCTGACCGGCTAAATGTTTCGAGGAGGAAAAGCCAAAAATCATTTATATCGAGATTCGGCGAATACGGACGACGATCGAATACTATTTAAAATGTTTGAATTAACTCGCGCAGTTGTCGAATGCGCGGTCTAACGTTATCGTGAGTGAAAAAAACGTTTCCACTTTTCGCGCCATTTTCCGATACAGCGCGCGTATCTGAAATCTTTCGGAACCTCGCAATACGTTTCGATAGTTCGTACAGCTGTTGAATGTTTTCAAATGTCTCGAGGTTGACTCGACCGCCACTATGTAGCATCCACATCTGTTCTCCCTTCATCAAAGAAGGCTTTACGCCATCGCCTTGCAATCGACATTATTCTCCATACACTTTACACACGTAGTTTCAAGTGAATATCTGTCGCATCCGTATTTAAGTCCGGCAAAAGAACCGGATCATAGCACACGTTTCGCGACTAACATATACGACTTTCCATTCGCCCAGCTGGCTAGAAATTTTTACAGGGTGACCGTAAAAACTCAAATATCTATCTCCCCTCCAGTTTCATTATATTCAGGTTTATTTTGTTCAAATGACAGTTTGAGGAAATTTTCCCCCTGCACATGGAGAGCTGAATCAATCGGTGATAGCGGCACATGCGCTGGAGGAGATAAATAATAAGGCCGGTTATAGTTTAATAGAGTTTTAGTAAAATAAAAAACGTTAGTTTTTTTGTTTTTTTTTGCTTAGTTACCATCATCTGCGAAGAATATGTTCTGACAGCCAACTAAGCCGCGTTTCATTCGAATGGAATTCAAAAATCCTACTACTGAAAGTGAATGGTGAAATTATTACCACTTCAGCTCGGTCAATGACCCAAGTCCAAATAAAAAAAATTGCGCTCCGATAATTTTGAACTGGTGTTCAAAGTCTAGGTGTACACCCGCCAACCGCACCACGTAATTTCGCACAAATTCCCCCCTTAACGGATTCCCGTTTGCATCAGCCTGAAATTTTTCTTAAAAATCAAAATAAATAATGTTTTTTAACTTTTTTGTAAATGTTACTTCTTTTTTTTCCAAAATGGCGCGGATTTTTTTTTTTTTTTTTTTTTTTTTTTTTTTGTTATTCGGGTTAATAAAAATCGTATAATTTTATTAAAAATAATTTTTTGAATTTTTGATTTTAAATAATTAAAGAAACCTACTGCAGAGCACACCTCTGAGATGCCAACTTCAAACAGCTTCTGTTCAGTTATTTACGAATAGAAAATAAAATTATAACACAATAGCAAACACTTAAATTGAATATAAACGAACATTCTGTAAACGACCTTTCGAGCAATCTCCCACTCTCATCTAGAAACACAAAAGAAAATATATTAATAAAAATAAATTTAGTATTACACGTTTGGAATTTAAAACTTAAGTAACAATTTATCTTCAGCTGAGAAAGAAAATCAAAGAATATTATCAAAAAATGAACCTAAATTATAGACGAATTATTGTAGATAAATAATATAAATGCTCGTTAATTTGAGCAAATAGTAGTAAACATATACACGAACTATGAACATGAAAAAAAAAAGGTAAAATTCGATAATACTGACTAGTTTCGAACTGTGATCATGAACGTAAGTATTTGAAACTCTAGTCAATATCTTTGAATTTTATGTTTATAACAATAGATTTCGTGTCTACACTAATGTTTACTGTTTGTTTAAATGAATGAACACACTTAAGTAATTGACTTTTAATTTGAAAAAATCAAATGGAGAAATATAAGTAACGCAGGTGCTAAGATGAATCTGAAACGGGTCTAAATGGTATCGTTAGACTAAAATTTACCTTTATTAATATATTGTACTACTTAAAAATCGTATTTGGTTTCCTTTGATAAATGTCTTTTCTATACAGACGTGCATCAATGCGTAGAATGAAAAAAAAATCATTAGTATTAAAAATAAAAGAAAAACAAACAATTAATGAAGAAAAAAAAAACGGAAATCGATTAAAATCGTGTGAATCACCAGAAAATGTGAAATTTTTTTTATTACTTTCATTCGATAATCAATTTAATTTTATAAAATTATAAGCAAAACGCACTGGTAGTATTGATAACACATATCGTTTTGTTTAATATTAATTTCCTTTTGGCCAGAAAAAAAAAACAAAAAAACCAAAATTAAATTAGAAGCCAGTGAAAAGATAATGAAGGCAACACTAATTTTTATTAAAACATAAATAGTTGCTCATCTCGGATGATTACTTAAAGAAGAAGGCACATATGAAATTTGAAAGCTTTAAATTTAAAATTACATCGATTAATTAGGACCTAAGAGTTTTATTTTCCGTTTTTGAATATGACGTATTAAACTCGTTTAAAATTTTATCATTCGTTTTCTTTCCAGGACGTTTTTAATTTTATAAAAAGTATAATAGAAGGAAAAATTACATGTAAAAGGCAAAAAGACAGACCAAGGACGTTTATAATGGACAGTGTTTATAACAAATTAAATGATAAATAAATATGTAGAACTACGGACAATGTCTATGGACAGAACGCAATGGCTGCGTCAATAAAGCACTGCCTTTAATTTAAAAAAAAAAAAATTAAGACCTTTAAAAATTCCTTTTGTATTATTTATTTACTTTTTTTTATTTTAAACATATTTGAAAAAAGGAATTTAATCGATTTGTATTATTTTCTTTTAACAGAGCAGTTGATAAAGCGCGGAAAAACTTCTAGCTGCGTCAAAAATCCTAGCGCACCAAAATATCCTATCTCCGGTACAAGAACCGCTCTCAAAAATATAGATCCGTATAAAAATCCTGCACTTATGACAGCATAAAATGTTATATTTTCAGGAACAGGAGCATTTTCTGGGGCTAATATCTGTTAATAAAAATATATATACATACACTATATATATATATATATATATATAAATCGATCGATCTCGCCTTGCGGACAGCCTTTGAACCTCTAGATAATAATCTTGTCGGGTTGTTATAGTCAGCTTTTGAACTGGCTGTACTAATTTTTAATCTCCGGTTTATGTGGCAGTTTTTCTGATACAAATTTCATTAATAGCTCTTACAAACACTTCTATCGCATGGTTTTTCATATTACCGGCCAAAAAACGACGTAATCGTAAGAACATTAGAAAGTATTACTTTTCTCCCCCTGTTACAATGGCGTATTTATTCACCCTTCTTCGCAAGACGATTTATTTTCATTGTGTGTACCTTTTTAAAAGCCCAGATAAACGTTTTCTCGAACTTTTTATAAATCTTTCTTTCTTACATTCTTTTAAATTTCAAAATTTTGTAAACTTTTACATTTAAAATATTTTGTTATTCTCTTCGTAGCTCCTCAAGAGATAGCTGCCAGTTATTAATTCTTCTCATTTTCTTTCAATAGTAAAAATTCTAAACTGCAATATCATTCTTACCGCCTATATAAGTAAAAGCAAATAAAAAACACTTTTTTCTTTAAATATCGTCGAAACATTGATAAATCCGGTCCCCCCGTTCTCTTTGAAAAGTGCTGCACTTTTAGTGATCCGTTCCGAATAATAATTTCGTGGTTATTTAAAAAAAGTAATTACCCGGACATCAAACTTTGATCAGCCGACTATGTAAAATTTTAACAAAATTCCGTTTAAAATTTTGCAAATATCACTTTGTGCGGTGAATCTGAATTTATTAAGCTTTTTTCGCCGTGAATTATTACTATTATCCGCAAAATTCTTACTCGATTATTGCAATTTTTTTCATCATTGTAAATAATAGAATTGTACTCTTTGAAAACATCACGCTATCAATCGGGTTTTACTGTTTACCTTTCACGTGTGTTGTCATAAAATTTGAATTCCGCTCATTTTAGAATCCCCTTTTTTACGTATTTCAATTGCCAACAAAACTCGTTTCCCTTTATGAGACCACCGCTCTTTTTCTTAAGTGTTTTATACTAAATGAAACGGGCACTGCCTGGATTCGAAAATTTCCATTTTCTCACAAAAAACGCGCTTTTGAGTGGAGCTCCTGAATTAAATGAAACAAAAGCGGTGCGCGATCCCTTGATTAAGGTATATTATCTTGGAAGTTCTTTTTTCTCAATAAATCTGTGTGAATTAACTGGCTAGCATCGGTCTTACGTACAATTATCTATTACTTTAAGCGAATAAAAACAATCTTACGGACTACACTAATCGTATTCTGAGCAATTTCGCCATCCTTCGTCCAGAGGATCCGCACGACTTAGATTTTGAATGTTAGATTTCGATAAAGTTCAAAAAAACGAAAAACACTACATACTGTGTCAGTATTGACCCTCTATATACACGTTGGCTGGCTTAACGACTATTTCAAAGCCGGCAATGATAAGAAAAATGCTACAAATTAACGGATTTTAAATGTGTTCCACTGCAATCGGAAAAAAGTAACGAGAAGAACCTGTCGCCGAGGAATAGTTTAATAAAGTGCCGGCTTACCTGAAAAAATTGCAACATGCACTGCGTTTAAATCAGCCGCATTGAACAGCTATTGAACATTATGTTGACTGAATTAGGTTAGTAATGAAGTCGGTAGCGAAATCACCGACGAAAAACGCGGCAGCTTGTCTGGCACTATGGCGACAGGGGCCAACTGCTGCGACGGAAACGGGTAACAAATCAAAGCGTATCCAGCCGGACGACAATGGCTGGAAAATCAACGCGTGTAGCACTCTAAACGGTTATATCGTTGAGTAATGCTGGAACACTCTTAGTGCATTTTTCATCAACGTGCCGCCTAATAAGATGTTTACTGCATTAACCGCGTAAATTTGATGGTATTTTTTAGTCGCCGGTTAGATTAAAAAAAATATATATATTCCTCTACTTCGTAACATCACTCAATCTTTAAACTTAATTTTGGCATGATTACAGCTGATTAATGTCACGCGCCTGAAACTAGTTGAAATGTTTATTATAATTAATGTGCAGTTTGGAAACAATCAGTCGTTAGAAACAAAATTTTCCCGGACTTTCTGAGTGACTCGTTATTTTCCGATTACATTGAAAAAAAATCGAATCTTTTGCATTAACTAAAAAAGGATGAGAATATTAAATAACCAAGTTCAAAAATAAAAGCTACATTTATTGGAATTGTGTTTTTTTTAACATTTGTGGAATTTCGATATACGGGCAAGCTGCTTTCCGCGCTCTCCTCTTACAGTTCGTGCTTTATACAATGTTCATTAGTCTCTGGTTTACAACTTGAACGGAACTCGAACGATTTATTTATGTTGCAACTGTTAGGAAAAAAAATTAAAAGATAAAAAGGCTTTCTCTTTTTTTAATATTACCGCAATGTACAATATCAGCTTTTGCTAATGCTCTTTATTCATTCAATTCCAAAGAAGCATCTGAAATGGACTCCAGTTTATTTTTTATTTTCTTCCTTTTTAGACGAATGCAGTATGCTGATTTATAATATATTTGCTCAAATGACTGCGGCCAATTCATTAACCGAGAGCTCCCAGTGTTTTTTTTTGGGGGGAGATCGGCCAGCCGAGAGCATTACCCCCAGCTTTAGATTATGTTAACGAGAGAGAGAGACAGAGAGAGAGAGGGAGAAACGAATTAGAATTGAATACTGCTAGAAGATGTGATTTGTATCACAGAGTAAATCAGAATCATCCTGATGGAAAGAACAAAAGGGAGAAGAGGACATAGAAAACCGAAAAGAGGATTCCACTATGGTCAAGACGGAGCCTGCAAATAGAAAAGGTAAGAAAGCGTGAAAGATGAAGAAAGCCGTAGTACCAAGGGGATAAGGAAGAGGATCAGTTTGGATATGAAGATAAAAGGATACAGGATTAGAGAATAAAAAAGAATAATTATCTTGCCATCGTCATTAAAAGAAAAAAATTTGAATAAAAATTGACACCAGCTTGAACGGCAGATCGAGCTGATGATGAATCAGCCAGTTCATTGTCCTCAATGCTAACATGGCTGGGGAACCATAATAAATCGATTAGTATAGAACGAGCGCTGTACAATCTAATGACAAGAGAACGAATCGGGAGAATTATAAAGTCTGAGGAATGCTGCGGAGAAGAGATGGACAGTAGAACATCCTTAGAATCTGAGAACTAACAGAAATTTCTACCATTAGTGGAGATGATGTATATTGTATAATACGAAGGGGATAGTTGTGGAATCCGCGGTAAAGATGGAGCAGAAAGAAGGCAGTTTAAAAGATTCAAAATAATTTAGAGCCTCGTAAATCAAACTGAAGATTTTATACAGATGTAAATAATTATTCTGTATGATGTTGCGTAAATATCACCTCAAGCTTTTAATCAGAATTTATATGTGCACGTGTTACACAAAAATTTCGAAATAAGTTACAAACTTTAGGAAATAACTGTTATAAATTTTCTCTTTGTAATATTGCAAAAAGAAGTTTACAATTCATAACAAAAATATCATTTTAGCTCAAATTAAACCCTTTTGGGGAGGGGGGGCTGAAAACACATTCGTTTTAGACGAAAATAACTAATTTTAAAGCATAAAGGCTATTTCACAAAAAATTAAAAAATTTTATGTAGGTAAAAAAAATCAATGTTTTTACTGAAAATATCCCCCCCTCCCCGCTCATATTTTATATACGTAGAAACATTTTTTATTGAAATATGCCGCGAGTTATTAGAAATAACGCGACTTCTATAACACCTCAAACAAAATGTTATTCCATTTTCACTTCTGAATTAAAAGATTGCAATTCAAAAAAATAAACAGAAAAATGCAATTCAACATTTAAATCATTTTAGAAAAAAATAGGTTCGTATAAAACATTTTTAAACCTTCACACTGAAAAAAAAAAAAAAAAAAAAGGGTTCAACAAATTGGTGCCTATGAACTAATTCGACCTCCTGCTACGACTATTGCTGCAGTAACAATTGCTCCGAATGCTGTTCTGTCAACTATTGCTTTGATTGCTGCTGCAACGAATATTGCTCCGACTACTGCTCTGACGGGAAGTGGGAAGACGGTATTATCCCTTCTGTTGAATATGCCACTGCCTCTACACATCCAGGCGTACTATATACGCACACATACATCAAAACACACAGCCAGACGACAAAATATGCGCCACCGCTGACACTGTACGTTTTGTTTTTGTGTCACACAATGCGGAAATTGTACTGATATATAAAAAGGGTGATAGAGAAAATATACAAAATTACCGTCCAATTAGCCTCCTATCGACTATGTATAAGCTATTTACAAAAATAATCACGATAAGATTAACCGAAAAACTTGATTTGAGCCAATCGGATGAACAGGCAGGGTTCAGAAAAGGAAGAAGTACGATAGACCACATACACGCGGTCCGACAACTAATCGAAAAAACAAGGGAGTACAGAACACCAATGTGCATGGCATTCATAGACTTTGAGAAGGCGTTCGACTGCCTGAAAACTAAAGCGATAATACGAGCATTGGAAAAAATAAAAATCAATAGTACATATGTAAGAATAATTAAACATATAAAGCTTAGAGAATTACCACGTAAAGGAATTATCATGCTGACATATCTCTTTAATGCCTGTTTCAGAATGAGATACGTACCAAAATGTTTTAAAATCGCTCAAATCATCATGTTACCGAAACCTGGGAAACCAACAGAAGTAGTAACTTCGTATCGACCAATCTCTTTGTTACCTTCCATATCAAAATTATTTGAAAAACTACTCCTTAAGCGACTCAAGCCCTTATTAAAGATACCAGATCGTCAGTTTGGCTTCCGCAATCAGCACTCTACGATTGACCAAGTGCATCGTATAACTAAGCTAATTGAAACAGCCTTTGAAGAAAAAAAATACTGTCCGGCGGTTTTTCTAGACATATCACAAGCTTTTGATCGAGTCTGGCACGAAGGGCTGATCTATAAAATGAGCAACCTGCTATCGGAAAATATGTGCCAACTTCTTGAATCATATATCTCTGATAGATCCTTCAGAGTTTCTTATGAAGAAGCAAAGTCCAAATTTCATCCAATACAGGCTGGTGTTCCACAGGGTAGTGTCTTAGGACCTTCTCTGTATTTATTGTATACAGCTGACATCCCAACAACAGCCAAGACGACTACTGCTACCTTTGCAGATGACACAGCCATCTTGTCAGTTGGTGATTCCCCAGAATTGGCTACGACTAACTTGCAACATGCAGTAGAAAAAATTAGCAAATGGACATGTGATTGGAAGATCAAGATTAATCAAGAAAAATCAGTGCATGTTATGTTTACGCTTCGTAAATCTAAGACCTGTCCTATATATCTTGATCGTCTTCCTATTCCGAGATCGGACTCTGCTAAATACCTGGGTATGCATTTAGATTCCAGGCTGAATTGGAAGACGCATGTCAAAATGAAAAAGGAACAAACCATGCATAAATTAAGACAGATTGGTTTGGGCGTTATTCTAAACTCAATCTGTCTAATAAGCGTTTGATTTATTGTCAAATCATCAGACCGATATGGATGTATGGTATTCAACTCTGGGGCTGTGCAAAGACATCCAATCGGTTGATTATTCAGCGCGCTCAAAATAAGTGTCTCCGAAACATCACTGGAGCTTTTTGGTATCAACGAAACGAAGAAATACATTCCGATTTAAATATTCCATGGATCGATGAAGTCATACGTTATATTGCAGAAGCGCACGAATACCGACTTCACAGTCACCCAAATCTAGAGGCTTTAGAACTGCTACTTTCCGATGATGACTTAAGGCGCCTTAAGCGCACAAAGCCTTATGAACTAGTCACCTAATTTATTCTGTAATATATTCGTATGTATGTATTTTGTGGATATGGGCATATACTTGGTGTGCGTGCGTGTGAGTATTTATATGCGCGTATGATTATGTATATATCTGTATATTAGGAGTTATGTAATTGTACATAGTTTTTACTCTGCTCATGTTACAAATTAGTTAGATTAAGTTGTAACACTGTTTTAAAAGTAGTGCTAATTTATTTACTATAATAAGATTGTACTGAAATATACGTGTAAAAAAAAAAAAAAAAATATATATATAAAAAAGCAACAGCTACAATCACGATTAATGAAGAAAGAGAAAAGATTCAATTGAAAAAAGGTATAAGACAGGGAGACGCGTTATCTCCAAAATTATTTACAGCTGCACTCCGAGATAATATGGAGGAAATTAACTGGAAAAACTGAGGTATTTTAATTGGAAATAAAAGGCTAACACATCTATTATATGCGGACGACATTATACTAGTTGGAAACAGCTTAAAAGAACTACAAGAAATGATACAAACCGTCAGCGATAAATGCTCAGAAATAGGACTTAGAATAAACATAAATAAAACTAAGTTCATGAGTAACGAACTGGTAACGGACAAAAACGATAGTATACTTATAAACACACAAGAAATAGAAAAAGTAGATAAGTTCATTTACCTAGGACAATTACTGAAAGTAAATAATGACTGGGAAGAGGAGATAACTAGAAGAATACAACTAACTTGGATGGCATTCTCGAAGCTACGAAATATACTTAAAGATACTAATACACCCTTAAATCTGAAAAAAAGAGTTTTTGACCAATGTGTTCTGCCAGTTCTAACATATGCCAGTGAAACATGGGTATTAACGAAAAAACTACAACAAAAGATAAGTACAAATCAACGCAGAATGGAACGGTCTATGTTAGGTATTACCCTGAAAGACAAATGGACAAAACAACGTATCCGACAAACCACAAAAATAAATGACGCAATAAGTATCATTAAAGCCAATAAATGGAGATGGTGCGGTCATGTGGTCAGAGCCGAGCACCGATGGATCAATCTATTGACATTCTGGAAACCTGATGGGAAACGAGCTTTGGGACGACCGAAGGGACGCTGGATGGATGAAATACGAAAATTTAGGTCGAACTGGCGGGAAGAGGCAAAGGATCGCGACGGCTGGAAGGAATTAGGGGAGGCCTTCGTCCAGCAGTGGACTGATAATGGCTAAAGAAGAAGAAGAAGAAGAAGAAGTCACACAATTTCCTTCGTAATCATATTTCATCTTATTTTCCGATAATTAAAGTTCAGTATTCCCGTACAAATATAATGTACGGAATCCTAATAAGACAGTTCAAAAATGGCGAAATTAGCAAATAAAAATCAAAACTTCAAAATTGGAACATAAAGTACAATTAAAATTCTCTTTAGGACTATGTAACTTTAAGCTAACTGATAACTCCGGGCAGCAAAAAACACGAAAAACCGTCAAGAATCTATAACATGGAATTTAAAACGACTTCAAAAATCACTCTTAAAAATTTCATAGCTTATCAACAGATAACGCTTTAAAATTGAAATTCAAAATATAAAACAAAACGCAGAAGCCCTTCCATAGAATCAAAAAATTACGATTAAAAAATGATTTACCCCCTGCGCCTTTTGGGCCAAAAACAGCAATAAACGCAAGTTCACGTACGTAATAGCCCGAATAAAAATGTTGGGGAAACCAAAACGTATCTCAAACACATGCATAAAGAACTGCTTTATAGGAAAACTATAGCCGAGCTTACAACTTTATATTCAAGCCCTCAGGGCACCGAAAGCTCGAAAGTTTTGAAGAAAAATATTTGTTTCCCAAGTACATGATAATCGTCGAAAAGATCGTTATTTATCGGGAATGGAACCGTATTTCATTTCCTTAACGATACTTTCGAAGTTGGCGAAAATCTCAAAAAAGCGCGAAAAATAACGTGTCCTTCGTTCCCTTTACGCCACAAAAAATCAGTTTTCCTCGTTTCTAATTTTATATTCCTTACTTATCAATCATACCGTTCAATTTCGAGCGTCGAGACTACCTATTTGTACAATGCAGCTGTACGTAATATGTGTAGCGTTTATGGCAATTGCTATTCACAATGCTAGTGTACATGTAAAACTACATTCGGAACTGATTGGTAATCGTTTGATTATCGATACACAAATGCAGTCCCGCGTGTGCCTGCTGTGTACTAACTAGCCCGTATATGATGGTGTAAGTGGTGGATTGCCACAGCCTTCAACGTGACTATTAGCGATTATTTTAATTAAATTTTTTCGTAATAATTTCTGTCATCGTCCAGGATCGAACCCGTGACTTCTGTAAGGAAGTCAATCGTTCCAGCAACTAGGTATTATGTAAACGTAAATTTTAAACTTAACATACGGAATCCTTAACGCATGAAATATCATGCTTGACTGAACTTGTTTTTCCTGTACTTTTTAAACATGTTTACAGCTAATGTTTTTTATATATATTTTTATTATATAATTTAAAAAAAAAAAAAAAATGAATTTTTCTATCCATAATTATGTAAAAAATATTCATCTTTATTCCTACTAACTGACCCGATTGACTTCTTCCGTCCAATTTTCAAAAAATTTATTAATAATAAAAAGTGGTACAAATTACAAAAAAAGTGCAATTTAATTTCTTTCATTGCAAAATCAAATCCTTAATTTTTTAATCCTTTTTTAGTTTCTCCCGTTCTCTTAAATTTAAAAACAATTAAGAACTTAGCTGTCTCACAAAACTTTTTTAAAAAAGGGTTGAATAACAATTATATAACACATATATTAGAATTCACACTAACTTATTACAATTGAAAAATTAAGTTACCTTCAATAATAACTACTCGGTTTTTTTTTACATATATTATTATGATTAGGCTTAGAGGAAGTAGACCGCAGCAATTTTGAGATAAGTGGCTTTCTGACAACACAAAAAGCATAGTATTATTCTGTGCACTCTAAAATTACGATTGTATTTGCATGCTTCCACTAAAATTGTTGTAGAGCGCCATATTTTTATTCATTTTTCGAACTGTTTAATATCGAATTATACATTATAATTCAAACGTGGCCAGCTACTATTTGTTGGTTTTAATATGTTATTATTCTAATTACTCATTTGGCGCAATGTTTTAACGTTCTATTTTCGCGAATTTGGCCATCTTCTGTGTAACTTTTCTAATTTTTTGTTTCACACAAACCTCCCCTCTTGACAATTACAAACGCAACAAAGAAAAAATCAGCCAAATCGGTTAAGCCGTTCTGGCGTGATACGATCAGCAACGTTTTCTCGGATTCATTTTTATTATATAGATTAATCCAAACATTTCGCATGCTATTTGTCAGGGTAAAAATAATAGCAGAACAGCAAAAAATTACTGCTCATTTCGAAGAGCTGCTCCGGCAAATCAGTTGCCGGGCACATTTCTACAGCGAAGTGTTGCGCTCCAAAAGCACCAAGAGCAGGTAAACGTGCGCATGCTCTTTACAGTCTTTACCTTACAAGTTTTCTAGTTTACTTTTTGAGTAATAGGGAGCACTTCTAACGAGTGTAAAGAAAAATTTGGCCTGTGTAACGGCCGTTTTTCATTTTCACACAAACAGTTGAGAATAGAGATTCGCAAATCAACTCTGTTAGGGGATTTCGATATATACATACATGTCCTTTTTGACTGCGGATATATATCCGCTTCTCAACTACAACTCCGATGGAGTTATATGTCTCACATCTGGTGTATAATTGTAATCTTAGGCTGTGTATTCAACTCCAACTCTGAATAAGAAACAGAACGCCCTTTAACACGAAGCGCATTTTCTTCGCACGATTACCATTTTATATGGGAATTGAATATGCTATCTCAAAATAAGTTAACTAGACAGGACTGTTGCACACTTTTTTTCATGAAATAGCTGGTTCGCATCATATTAAATAATACCTAGCATTAAATTCGTGGATCACATCACTCATCCATATTTGAAAATGTTGAATCACACCATCACTATTACCTCCTACACTGCAATATATAAACACAACGTCATTCTATCAAACAGTAATGGCAAGGCAAATTTTGACAGTTATGAGTTCAGCTAACGCCTCTCGGAGTTGAAATATACTACCACCACACCAAAGTTGATTCTGACTGTGTCTATAGTATACAGTTCAGCGCCACGTGGTGTAGTTGTTCAATATCGCGTCTGTGTGTGATTATTTGAAGAAAAAATGAGTCGTAAACTTCTAAAGAATATCCCAGTTATTATCCTTTCTGTCCTTGTCGTTGGAGATTTCAAGGCAATCAATTGTCAAGTACACCAAACGAGAAAGTTGATAAGGAATCAACCGATGAAGCTAGTGTCTCTGCGAAAAAATTTAAGGCGTCAGTGAACGATGTTACTAATCTTGTTATCAAATTATTGATTTCATTAGTATCTTTTCTGCTCATGCCAATATACTTGTATGTAAAGAATGCAAACAGAAAAAGTTTCAGTTGCGCAATCAAGTAACAAAGGACTTGGCTTTAAAATTTTAATATGCCGCAGATGTGTAACTATATTAATTCCATCATACCTATTTATATATTGTACGTATGAAATAAATGGACGTATTGTCTTTGTAATGCGTTTACTCGGTATCGCTCAAGAAGGGATTAACATCTTTTGTGGTGTTGTGAATTTAGAAATGGACTAAGCGAGCAGGCTTATGAACATATTATACAGCGGATAAAAATGTCCATCAAGAAATTGTTCGATCCCAATTGTATAAATGCAGTTGAGGGTGAGAAAAAAGAAAATGAAATGAAATAAGATACGTTATTAAATTAAAAAGTACCAGTGGAGAAGACTAGGGCACGTACAATAAAAACGGAACTGAGGATGGTGCTAGCCAAGCTATAGGATGGCATACTAAGCTCTCCTTTTACCACTGAGGAAGTGAAAACCGCAATTAAGTCCGTTAAAAGTAGGAAAGCGGCTGGTATGGATGGAATTTATCCCGAATTTATTAAGCATATGGGTTCAAAAGCAATTAAATTTGTAACAGAGTTTTTCAATAATATCCGAAACACTGGGAAGCTGCCAAAGCAATTTAAAGAAGCAAAAGTTGTGGCAGTAATTAAACCGGGAAAAGATGGAAATGATGTATCGCACTATAGGCCAATCTCGCTATTATGTGTGCCATATAAATTGCTGGAACGTGTAATATACAATAGAATAGTCATGGTCGTTGAAAACGCCCTGCCTATGGAGCAGGTTGGGTTTAGAAAGAATCAGAGCTGTGCGCATCAAGTGATGACGCTAACCAATTACATTGAAACAGGATATGACAAAAAACTGAAGACAGGTGCCCTTTTTATCGATCTGACATCCGCTTATGATACTGTATGGAGAGAAGGATTACTCTTAAAAGCAGCGAAAGTGATTCCATGTAACAAGCTCATGCGTCTGTTGAACGAAATGATAACAAATCGCGTCTTTAAAGTAATTATAGGTGATAAAAGCAGTCGACCTAGAAGAACCAATAATGGCCTCCCGCAGGGATCCATCTTAGCTCCTCTATTGTTCAACTTATACATCAGTGATATGCCTAAAACTGAATCCAGAAAGTTCCAATATGCGAATGATATTGCGCTCGCATATCAAAGCGAATCCGTGAATAAATGTAACGAAGTATTAACGAAAGACTTAGAAACTCTGAACAGATACTTCCAATCGTGGAAACTATTTTTAAACCTGCACAAAACAGAGACATCGTTATTTCACCTTACGACGCAGATGGCAAAGTCAGAACTTAACATTACACTGGGAAATGATAAAATTAATTTCAACGCTAACCCAAAATATCTTGGGGTTATGCTGGATAGAACGTTAACATACAGGCCGCATATTGAGAAGCTGGCACAGAAAGTAAAGACAAGAGTGAACTTGGTAAGGAAACTTGCCGGCACGGGATGGGGAGCAGCTACAAAGGTGCTGAGAACAACAACTCTAGCGCTTGCCTACTCAGCAGCGGAATATTGCGCACCTGTTTGGCTGAATAGCGCACACACTGAGAAAATAGATGTCCAGTTGAGAGCCGCAATGCGAGTAATTAGTGGGACATTAAGGTCAACGAATAAAGACTGGCTCCCTGTTCTCGCTCACATTGCCCCTCCACACATAAGACGAGAAAAGGCTTTCCGAAAACTTTGGGGAAATTTTACACATACAGAGAACTGCTTAATGCATGCAGATAAAGATTACAAACCGATAAGAGAATTGAAGTCTAGACGGCCTCCCTGGAGAACGGCAGTACATATGGAGAACACATCAAGAAGCTGGAAGGAAAGATGGAAAAATGAATGGACAACTAGTAAAGCCACTAACGCAGATTTAGTTCAAGATCCTTGCATTGAACCTCCGGGAATGGACCTATCACGACGGGAATGGTGTAGAATAAATAGATTTCGTACGGGACAAGGCAGATGCGCCTACACATTGAATAAATGGGAAATGGTTGCAAGCCCCATGTGCGAATGTGGAGAGGTTCAAACTTTAGATCATATATATAATTGTAAGATCTTTTCTTCAAATAATAATATAATTAATAGACATGATGTGCATAACATCACGAATAGCGCGCTCCAGTGGATATCTGGACTCTCGATAGATATTTAGGTTTATTTTCTAGCTTCATACGAACGAACGAACGAACCGTTAGGGGCGATGGATTGTGGAATAAATGCGACTTCCCATCTTTGTACAGTGTGCTGGCACTTATCGCTTACTATTCGAGGAAAGTAATTGATGTAGCAGTAAAAAGTAGCTACTACTAAGCATGCACCTACTTCCGACATAAAGCCGACGACCCTGAATGTGCAGATCATCTAGAAAGTTACACAATAAATCATAAAGGCTAAACAGAGAAGATGGAGGTCAACACTGTTCTTGAAATGTTTCGCCGTTCTGAGGAAAAGTTTCGTGCGTATTACACTAATTACATTGGGGTTAAGGATACAAAAACATTCAAAGCTGCATTAGATGTTAATCTATACAGAGATATTGAAGTTATCAAAAGAGAATGCGTATGTCACGTCAAAAAGTGGATGGGGAGCCGTCTTAGAAATGTAAACAAAACACTAAGCTCGATGGCAAAGGAAAACTGATAGATGATTTAATTGAAAAATTAACAAAATATTGTGGTTTTGCCATATGCAGAAATATCCAATCAAAAGATAACACGGAGAAAGAAATTACGGCCACCTATTACCGCTCGATCTCAACTGATCAACAGCTTGTGTTCCGTGGGCTTTGACTTGTGGTGTGTGTATCCCATCAAAAACATTAATTTTAAAAAATGGGAGCCAAGTTCAATATTAAGAATATGCGTGACTTCACCGACAAAAGAATTGAGATCTAAATGGATGCCATGTTCTGTAGATAATCCTGAATTTTTTTTTAATAAGAACATACAACATTCTAAAATAAATTTAAAAAACAATTTCTTGTTTTTTTCTGCTTCAACAATGTTTGCTATTTAAAAATTTAACTTTTTAAATTTGAACAATCGAATTATTTACACAAAGCATATAATTTAGGATAAATTCTAACGATTTGACTTGGCTAGTTTCTACCAGAAAACCAAATTTTTAGAAGAGTAAGATATGCGTTGACCTTACAATATAATAACAGTAACTTACGTGTAACATAAAGAAGACAAGTTGATTAGCCAAATATAAGATAACTTGTATGTGAAAACTAGCCAAGTGAAATCGTTAGAATTTATCCTAAATTATCCGCTTTTTGTGTAAATAATTCGACTGTTCAAATTTAAAAAGTTATATTTTTAAATAGCAAACATTGTTATAGCAGAAAAAAAACACAAGAAATTGCGTTTTAAATTTATTTTAGAATGTTGTATGTTCTTATTAAACAAAAATTCAGGATTATCTATAGAACTTGGCACCCATTTAAATCAACGTTCTTTTGTCGGCGAAGTCGATAACCACGCATATTCTTAATATTTAACTTGGCTCCCATTTTTACATTTATGTTTTTGCTGGGATATCATTACTTTTTGTAAAGAAATTATTATTATTATTCATTCAAATTCAAATCGTTTATTGTTTAAAATAGGCTTACAGTTATCGAGTCCGCCTGTCCCCTAACTTTAAAACTACCACCACTTCGAACCTGTATGGCTGAGGAGAAGGAGTGGCAAGAAACTCTTACTGCAGCACATAAGACCCTACAAATATGTCATGTTATTTTCATCTCTTTTTTTACATGTATGTCAAAATCAGTATACAATATCATGTTCATTTCCTGTGCTGTGCTGGAATCGCATTGCTCCATAATATATGTTTACCATTAAGATAGTCATCTATTTTATAATAAGCTTCGTCAAGCAGAACTTACTTCGCAGCAATTTTAAATTTATTTTCCGGTAGGTCAACTATCTCGATTGGAATTTTATTATAAAAACGCACACAACGCCTTAAAGTGCGCTAACTGTTAATGAAAATCGATTGCTTGGAAAATATTTCAAAACGTAAAAATTCACTGTTTTCTGATTTTTCCTTTGTGTACACACAATTGCCCAGCACCTGGAAGTGGGTTAGGTTTTTGATCTATACGTCAGTCAGTGATAAAAATGTCGATTTTTAGACGTTAATATCTCAGTAACCGTTTGAATTGTATTTATGAAATTTTGGGGTTCTAGTTAATCTAAGAGGGATTTTAATAAATAAACCAAATTTAAAATGTTCATGTTAAATAGATTTTGAGTTATTAAGGAATTAAAAATAGCTCCAAATGGTTCGTGTAATGTAATACACGGCTACTGCGTCGTCACCAGTTCCTTTTTCTTGGCTTGAACTTAGCTTGATACGCTGCCGCGTGTCTAGATAACGCTGTGCAAGCAAAAAATGTTCCTTTTTATTATCCAGTCCACTGCACCAGCAAGTACAGAAAAATATCTTTCTAATATATGAAGATCTGTCGCAAGATGATTTGCTGGAGTATTGCGTTGCCAGTTTTACACAAAATGCTAACGAGTCTTTTAATGCGACTGTGTCTACTTTAGTTGCTAAGCATTTGAAGTGTGGCTCAAAAATAATAGAGATTTTAGCTAGGGGAATATTTAATGGTGGGTATGCACTTGCACTTAAAATTATGAACGATCTGGAACTGCAAATCGGTCTGGAATGCAAAACTTCACGGATACATACATCAGCAATCGAGTGAAATGACAAATCCGAACTCATTAAAATTGTCAAAGGAGTCCAGAGACCGCACATAAAGAGAAAAATGCAATACAGATTGGTGATTTCCTAGAAGCATGGGCGTCGCCAGCGGGGGGCAGGGGGGCAGCTGCCCCCTCCCCCCTGGAGCCTTGAAACTTTTTAATCAACTGGCCATAATGAGTATTCATAGGCGCGTAATAATGAACAATTTGCCAGAAACCCACGAAAATAATGTTTTAATTAAGATTTTATTCTTGTTTAATAAAATATTAAGCCTTTACAACTTATAAATTTTATTTTTCCTATAACTCATATCCTTTTTCTATCATCTTGCCCCCCCCCCTGGCGGCTGGCAACTCATCTTGTCCCCCTGGTCCATCGGCTGTCGACGCCCTTGAGAAGAAGGCTTGCGTTATGGTCTTAGAACCGCATATTAAGCTTGGCTAAGTATAAATCACTCTCCAAACTCTTATTATTCAAGACCAAAACTTCAAATGTGTTTTTTTCTGCGCCATTTAATATAACTCAAAAGTAATGAACCAATCAACTGGAAATATTATATAAATATTATTTAACTTACTGTCCTTTGCATAAGTCTTAAATTTCGTATAAATTGTTATAATAAATATTGTGCTTAACGATTTGTTTATAAAAGAAATGTTTCTATCTTTTTGTCCTCAAATTTTCAATTGTTTTTTTTTTTTTTGCTAAATTTAGGTTCATGCCAAGCAGAATGATTTTTTTTTATCAAAAAAATTTGTTTCATGTTTTTTCCGTCCCAACTTTTGCCCTCTGGCCAGTTTTAAAATTTGTTTCATTGATTTTAATTAACTACAAGGACCTTCTAGAAGCCAAGTTCGAGCCCCCCTAGCGCCGCCATTCTGTTTTTAGCACTCATAAAAAGATGTTTTTGTATTCATTTGAACGTCAATATTATTATGTAATTTGATTCATTACAATAAATGCTCTCAACTTTTTGTAACAAATTGTTAAAAAATCTGTTGTCTAGAGGAGATTCCCCCTTACTAAGGCAAGAAGAAGAAATATTTAAATTTAAAGAACGAAGAACAGAAGTAATTTCAAACGTATATATTTTTTTACATACGAATAAAGCTACAAAAATAAATTTTTTTGATCCAATAAAATTGATTTCTTACAATTCAGTATTTTACAATAATCAAGCATTATGTTATATCTTTCGTACACACAAACTTTAATTTTAAAAAAATATAATACGAAAAATCGGATATAGTGATAAATATAAAAATCACTAAAACAAGGGGTGTTTCGGAATTTTTTTATTTTAGTAATAAAATTATGAAAACGATAAATATAATGCATTTAAATTTAAAAAATGTCTTTTGTGTGCTTCAAATAGGATTTTTGGATTTTTAATTTGTTCTGTTAATTGTTGTGCAATTTATATACAGTGTGCTGCCGAGTAAAATAAAGGTGAAATCAAAAAATAGCAATCAGCTTATCAAGTTTTCAAATTGTTATCATTCTTTTGTTATCAATTTAATTTAAAAGTAGCATTTATTTATAGCGTAATTTTTATAAAATTATTCTTATCAATTGTGTTGAATTGGCGCACTTAAATATAAAAATATGTGAACATATTAATAAATTTACGCGGCAAAAGAAAATTTTTAAGAGCAAAGGTGGTATAACCGGTTGATTGGTTTTAATAACGTATACGTATGTAGAACAGTTTTATATGTTTTAGGAACATCTTCAACATCTTTCACTCACAATTTAAACTTATATAAATTATCTTACTATTAACGACTACGTATAAATACTTAGAGAAAAAGTGAAATAACGAGTATTTATTACATAATTATGTGTTTTGAGCCGGTTATACTTTGTAAGCTCTACAAAAATAAAATTCCGGCAAAATATGATGCATAATGCTTTTTTATAAATTTTAAATAATTATATCGTATACATATTCACATACACACACACGTATATATATATATATATATATATATATATATATATATATCGTGCTTTTTTTAAAACCCAGTAATAAAATCAAAAATAGAAGTTTCAGGTTAAAGTTATACATGCAGTTCTATCTCTATGAGCATACGTGCGTGTAAATTATTTTCAGTTTAATTCTCCGCATTGTAATAAATGATGATTTAAAACGATATTTCGAAGAAACTATGTTTCATTCATAATAAATATGTTTATGACAAAATATGTAAATACTATGGACGAAATAATATATAATTAACAGGTTACGTTATAATTATGAATTATTTTGTACAAGTTAAAGCTTAATTTTAAAATTCAAGGAACATAATAAAATTAACTAAATAATAATAGACATGTATATAATGTAAACAGTTTCCGCATTCTATCGGGCATTTAGGTGTTACATATCTTCCAAATATGCCATTTTGATGAACTTAAAGAATTAAAATCTCGTTTAGATTTTATCGAATAATTTTTGTGATATTTCATACTGTACGGAAGTATTATCATTGAAAAATATAAATAATTTATACAAATAAATTCAGTTCATCAAAAATTAAAAATTGAAACATTTTAATAACTCGGTTAATGAAAATTATTTTACTTAGACATCGAAGAAAAAATGACTATAATGTAAAATTAATAAAAATAAGTATAAAAGCGAAGACAAATTTTATTACAAAATTAAAGTAAAAAGTACTTGCTATTGCGTAAAATTAAACTTTAACGTCTATTCACATTGTCTTCATTCTTCGTTAAATACGTTACAGTTCAACCAACGTAGTCTAAATTTTAATGTTATGTACAGCGTAAAGTAAGACTATCATTTAGTTTTCGATTAAGCTTTCATCGCACATTTGTAAAAACCATCTCATTTAATAGAATAATCGATGCATGTATCCAAAAAAAAGGGCTAAATTTCATTTAAAGCTGTTAACACAACATGTAATGATATGCGTTTCTCATCATAAAAACGATGTTGAAGAAGAAAAAATCACATTTTCCAAGCAGTTCACGTACACAGAAAGGACTAGAATACAACTTATTAAAAATTACGTTACTCTTGGTAACAAAAGATTGTGTTTAGTTTATACACATCCGCAGCCTTCTACAATGATATTGGATATAAACGCCTGTTCCACGGTAGATTTGTCACTGGAATAAAACACTTGTAAACTGGAAAATTTTGTCGGTGTACAACAAGGTATGGGTATCGGGTTTTTAATTCGAACATGCTGAAAAAAAAAAACAATAATAATCTTAAACTACTGTTTATAAAAACATGCACTTATTCAATTTTAAGCGATAACTGCGTTGTAAAAATTTATGGCAGGAGTTAGAAATGTAAGTTTTAACTTTTCTATAAATAAAAAGAATATGTAAACCTGAAGTGACCACTATTTCAAAATTAATAAATGGAGAAAAGCCGTTATCAGACCTTGACATTTTGGGTTAATTATTATAAGTTTAAAAAAAGAGATTTTATAATGAAAGTGATTTTTACGCATGGGTAAGAAAATGTTCAGACGTTAATATAGTACTAAAGCTGGTTTTTAATTTGTATTAAAAAGAACCATAATTGATGTGACGTTCAATAAACCAATCGAATCACAGAATATTTAAATCTTTGATACCTAGTTAGTGGTCGGTCGTCGTGGCTAATACTATTTGGAACATAGAAATGATGGGAAAAAACGCAATACTACTCAGACAAACTACTTCTTGACGTCAGCTCCAACAGCAGTAAGTGGTCGTCAATGGTCGAGTTCAACACACATTGAGCCACTTGCCAGCCATTTTCTAACCACCGAACGCCGTAGTTATGTTGTTATTAATATTGTGATTCCAAAGTGGTCAGTTCCGACCGCAGTATAACCCCACAGCACAATCACAAAGGTCCGTGTGAGTTTAGCCTGAAGGTATATGGCTTAAATCTTTTTTTAGTTTTTTCAAATATATTGCGCAATACGTTTCCGCATTTCTACTTCTCATAATTCATTATTATGAAGTGAATCAGATGGTGACGAAAGCAAACATGCACCACTCCTATCTATGTAACATGATGAGGAGGTGTTGTACTATTAATACATAATTAAAGTGAAAAATATTATATACCAGTGGTGGACCACGGGGGGAGGATCGGGGAAATCCCCTCCAAGGGAACCAAAGCTTTTATAAAAAAATTTGTTGTAACAAAGAAACCTAATTTATACAATAAAATATTTGTGTAAATGTTACCAATGGATTTAATTATAACTAATATTTAATACTGTTTTCTAGTAAAACCATTAATGTTATGTTTTTATTCCATTTTAAATGTAATTATCATCGATCTTTTGCCTTTCTTATTTATTTTTAATTTTTATTTTGTAATGTAAATCAAAATAGATCAAAGATAAATATATATACTTTTTATACTTGCTCACAAACAAAGAATTAGGAACGGATTACTAACAAAAATAAAAAATAAGTAAAGTCTAATAAAAATACTATCGTTCTTACTATTCAAGTTCTGAACTACCATTTTAACTAGAATATTATAATTTTTTTATTTTTTACCCCTAAAAATAAAATAAAATTTAAATTAAATTGTAATAATTATATATTTTTAAAACATTTTTAAATTTCTAAAGAGTTCGTTATTTTATTTTCTTTATGACACAACGTACTTCTCAAATCTACTGCCTCCCATAGAAGATATTACGTAATTATATAACCCCCCTCCCCCTCAAATTTGCTCCGAAAATGTCAAACCATGGTACTTAAGTTACAAATTGACGTTTCTGAAATCAAACAAACCAAACTATATTCCACTTTTCACGAAAAATAACGGCGAAAAAATCACCAATGTGACAGAGAATCTAAACTATTCCCTATCCTCTCTTTTTCTGTTAGACAGCACTGACAAAGACAGCGGCAAACAGAAAATACTAAGGGAAAACTTTAAATTTTCCACACAGGAAAACGTTGCTCACCCATAACGAACTCCTCTTGATACTTCCGCACTAAATAGCATTATAAAAAATTTAAAAAACAACAAAGCTGCTGGACCTGACAATATTACAAATAAGACACTAAAATTAATCCAAAAGGTCTATCCAAAACTCCTTCCACTCCTACACAAAAGAAATCTTCTCCTTAAACTATTTCCCTAAATCCTGGCGTAAAGCAAATGTAATCCTACTTCATAAATCAAACAAAGATGCAAATCTCATAAGCTCCTATTGCCCAATATGTCTTTTAAATACTGCGAGCAAAAAAAATAGAATAACTTGCCATCTGAACTCAAGAACTTTTTAGATAAAACACAATTTGGATTCAGAACTTTTTTAAGCTTAATTTTTAGGATTCCGTAATAACTTACGGAATCCTAATAAGATGGTACACAAATGACAAAAATATCAAATAAAAATCAATAACTCACGAACAACTTGACTTATAAACTTCAAATTTGGAACATAAATAACAATTAAAATTCTCTTTAAAACGATCTATAACTTAAAGATTACCGATTACCCTGGCCGGCGAAAACCCCCAAAAACCGTCAAGAATATATAATATGGTACGTAAAACGACCTTAAAAATCACTTAAAAAATCATAACTCATCACCCGATAAACCTATAAAGCTGAAATTCAGAATATAAACTAAAATGCAGGAGTTCTTTCACAAAATCAAAAAATGATGATACAAAAGTTATATAAAGTTGTCGAAAAGTTAAAAAAAGTGCAAAAAATGACGTGTCCCCCCCTAGCACCGCGAATATTATAGCTTAAAATTTTAAACGCGGTTTAAAATACGCGCATCCCCGTATATTTCTCTAGTTTGGAACATCCGGCATTCCAACTTTAAAACTGGACCTTCGGGGTGCCGAAGCTCGAAATTTAAAAAAAAAATATTTTTTTTCCCGGGCATGTGATATATTGTTGAAAAGATTGCAATTTGTCGGGAATAAAACCGTATTTCATATCCTTAACAAAACTTTCCAAGTTGCCGTAAAGTTCAAAAAAGCGCGTAAAATGAAGTGTTCCCCCTTTAGCGCTGGGAGTATTACGGCTGAAAATTTTAAACGCGGTTTAAAATACGCTCATCCCCGTATATTTCTTTAGTTTGGAACATCCGGATTTCCAACTTGAAAACTGGACCTTCGGGGCACCTAAAGCTCGAAATTGTGGAAAAAATATTTTTTTTCCCGGGCATGTGATATATCGTTTGGAAGATTACTATTTGTCGAGAACGAACCCGTATTTCGTTTTCTTAACCAAACTTTCGAATTTTCCGAAAAGTTCAACAAGCACGAGAACTAATATGTAGCCCCCTGTTTGCATCGCGAATATTATAGTTATAAATTTCGAATGGGGTTGAAAATATGCTCATTCTGGCATGTTTGCTGTAGTTTATTTAAAAATTTTGTATATGTATCTAAATAAATTTTATTTAAAAATCGTAACTGAAGTGAAATTACGTCAAGAAAATTATTGATTTTATTCGATGAACAGTTGAGAAATTAACTTCTCAGTATAGTAATCTAATAAATAGTGACAAACGAGGAAGGTGGTTTAAGTAATAGTATTCAAATATAACTAGGGGAAAGGGGGGCATAACGGGGACGCGGGGCACGACGGGGCCAGCAACATTTACAAGTAACCACAGGCACTAGACGTATGTTGTTGTCTCTAATAGGCGACCATTTTGCATCAGTCTTCAGTCTGACAGTGACCGGCGACTAAACTGCTTGCATTTGTTTTTTACGATAAAAAGTTTTTTTCAACGTCATTTCATCTAATTTTGAATGATTACGAAAACGCATATAAGAAGGTAGGTGTTTAGATTACTACTACGGTTTTTTTATTGTGTTTTTCTAGCGACATTACTTATTGACATGTTTTGAACAAAATTACTCTAAATCACTTTGTTTTCTTTTTATTCGTTATTTAAAATAATGTTAGACATGGGGCATAACGGGGACGTGGCTATGGGGCACGATGGGGTACCCCATTATGCCCCTGTTATGTAAGTAGTCTGAAAGAATGGTCCGTTATATTTATATAATATAATAACTCCTGCAGAAAGAGGACAGACGGTTACGGTTGAGGTATGTTTTAATGCAGCCGGAATTTACATGCCTCCAATGCTAATATTCCCTCGACAGAGAATGAAGCAAGAGTTATTGGATCGAGCTCCTCCAGGGACGACCGCAGAGTGCAACGCTCGAGGCTGGATGACTATGGAAACGTTTATAACCTGGTTCCAACGGTTCGTCAAGTTTTCTGGTGCGTCAATAACTAACCCAGTCTTGCTTCTTCTAGATGGTCATGTAACACACACACAAAACATAGAGGTTATTGAATATGCACGCAAGAATGGTGTTGTAATGCTTTGGTTTTCCTCGCACTGCACCCACAGGCTCCAATCCTTGGATGTTGGCTTAATGAAACCTTTGAGTGTATACTATGACCGAGCCTGCTCTAACTGGTTAAGGTCGCACCCGGGGCTAATAATAACAACTTTTCAAATAAGCGAAATATTTGCACATGCTTATGTTCAAGCTGCAACAATGTTTACAGCAATCAGTGCATTCAAAAAATGTGTCATATGGCCATTCAATCAAAATAACTTTACAGATTCAGATTTTTTAGCTGCATCAACAACAGACATACCGCTAACAAATGATGAGCCTAAAACAGCTTCTTTAACTGCCGAAATCCAACAACAAGTGTCGCCTTCCCTTGAAGAGGACCCAATTGATCCATTCTTGCCTGCAACTACGTCACCTTTACATCAGAGAACTCCTATCTCAAAGCCTCAGCCCGGACCATCAATACAAAACGAAGATAGCCTAATTCGATCTCCGATTCGAAAAGTATGTCGTAACTTAACAACTTCCTTCGAAAAAGCTTCTTCCAAGGACAATCTCGCTATACCAACAGTCGAACAAAGAAACCAAACAAGGAAAAAATATCGCAAAGGGAAGACTGTTGTCCCTACTTCAACCCCCTACAAAAAAGAGTTAGAAGAACAAGAACAATTTAAACGAACAAAGAAGTGTTTAAATCCATATGATCTCAGGTTGAAGAAAAACTCTGAGAAACAGAAGACCCAAAAAGTTCACTCTGATGTAGAAAATGTAGACAAGAATACCTTATGCCTGTATTGCGTTGACGTGAATCACACTTATTTGAAGTCTTCGGAGCATTGGGTGGCCTGCCAGCTATGTGGACGTTGGACTCATACAGCCTGTGCTGGTGTTGACGATAAAAATACAGAAGAAATCCACATCTGCTTTTTCTGTGACGAAAAATAATCATGTACCCCATACTGCCCCTACCATGGGGCACGATGGGGTTTTCATGAAAGTTTCGTAAAATTAAAATTAAAACATTATTTGATTAGTTACTTTAACAAATTCTATGCCAAATGACAGTTTAATATATAACCAAAGTGTTGTGATTAGTTTTAATTAATAAATATATTCTGTTTATGCTTTTATTGTTTATTTCCCTTAACGTCCCCGTTATGCCCCCCTTTCCCCTATATAGAAGTTCGGAAAACAAACAACTACAATTAAAAATTTTTAAATATTTATTGATAATTAATCCTTCCAAAAATCTAGGACTAAATAGCGTTTATTTATTAGAATTTATTTTTTTTTGCAGTACAATATGATGACATTGCGTGATGTGTGAAAAAGAACTGGACTAAAAATATCTGTTTTGGAATTATTGTTGTTTTGAATTTAGTATTATGTAAATGAAAATTATGGTTATCTTTAACTTAACATACGGAATCCTCAGCGTATGAAACCTCATGCTTGACTGAACTTGTTTAATATATCCTTATTTTTTAATTTGGAAAGAAGACGAAAAAGTGCATTTGAAAATTTTTAGATTAATTTAATTGAATAAGTAATAAATACAAAAAAGAAAATATATTGATTTCTGTAATAAACGTTGTTTTTAATTAGTAATATTGTTGTAATTATATAAGAAATGTCCGTTTTAAGTTTCAGTTTAATGCGACTTCTTTTTGTTTTTATGTGTATTTAATATAATGAAGAAAACTGGCCAAAAGACGACATCCAGATCATTAAAACAACAATAGAAGGAAAGAAACGTTCGTTAATAACAAATATATACAACAAAAAAATATTTAGTTAAAAACTAGCTCTATTTTGAAATTTTTGTAGGTTTAAGAAGTTAAATACATACCGCCATTGCGCTGGAGTACGGTAATCCAACTCCTGTAAACGAATGAGATTGACATTTTCCTTTACATATATACGCGTTAAATTTTTGCGGATAGTATATCATTTTGTATTGATCATTGAGTTCGCTAAAATTAACAAATAAATCTTCTCTACAGCATTCCTCCTGGTGATCCGGTACACAATCAATTCCTCGTTTCCAGCGGTTATTCTAAAACGGAATTAATTAATCATAATTAAAAAATTTGATAAATTTGAACAGATTTTATTTAATTCTTTTTCGTTAAAATTCTGTCGTTCTAATGAGTTACGAGATGCTTGCATTCTTTAAACATACATATGTCCACATTTTAATGTTACATTACTCTAATAAATGAGGTAATTTCTATTATTAACAGGTGCATTTATATAAAATCGTATTCTGTAAAAGTGGAAGTATATTAAAAAATCATTGTTAATTATGTTAAAGATAATAAATACACGGCGTTAAATAGAAGTTTTCTGGTGAATAAGAACTGAATTTACAAAGTGAAAATGCTTTGTAAGAATATTATATAATTGTCGGTGTCAATATTATTTCGTATTAGTAATATCCAGCAAAGTATTCAAGAGTAAAAGATGGTTACTGAGACAATACTGTAAAATGCAGTTGGTTAGTGGAATATTAGCAATGGAATTACAGCTATTGCGGTAAGGTCGGCCTTTTATCATTTCTGATAACTGTTCTGCCTTGAACTGATGTGTTTATCTTTTTAAATATTCATTTATGATTCAATTTCATTTTATTTAAAGCTCTATTTTTTTTAAAATTAAACGACGTTTTTTAGTTATTTTGATGTTTCAGTGGAGTTGTATTTTATAATATTTTTTTACTTTCGGAAAATTTTTCTTTCTCTCCTTAATTTTCGGGAATTATTGAAGTAAATTTATCGAATAAAATGAATATTTACATTTACTACTAATACGATTATAAATAAATAAATTTAAAAGTTTTTACTCCTTTTACATTGGCAATATCGTCATGTAAATTCCAAAAAAGTTTTTCATATTATAAACCAATGTTTCTTCACTTTTTTGTTATGCAACTAACATATTTCTTTAAAGTTATACTGGATCTAACATATGTTTTTAAAATTGTATTGTTACTCAACTGTTTATTTTGTAATTTATAATATAAAATAAAAAAATTATTTTATTTCCATCAATATACTATATTTACTTAGAGTAGCATGCTAGCCCTTATAATAAACAAATGATTTATAAATTCAAAGTTAAACACATATTTTTAATTTCAAAATTTAGTTTGTTTTTTAATTTCCCAAAAAAACTTTTTTTTTAAGAAAGACATAATTTCTATATTAAATGAAACGAAATATAAAAAACAAATTATTCAGAATTTTATTTAAATGAAGATAGTTCAGTTCCGTTATTTATTGAATTTATTATAAAAATTATGCAAGCTAGCAAAAATAACAAATAAAATTGGCTGTTAAAAAATTATGTGAATCAAAATTGGATTTTATTTATTAGAAACACATATATCAATTACCAACATACGATGTGTATTTTAATGGCTATGTTATTGTTACTTGTTTTTGATTTACCAATTTTTGTTCCAATAACATTAGTTAAAACATGGTTGAATTAATATCAAGTTGATTTCTGAACTTGACCAGAGTTTGGACAAATTCATTTAGTTTCATTTATTTCCCAACTTTATAATTAGTTTTCTTCTTTGGATACAAAGGCGTCGCCAGTCGAAGGGCGCGGGGGGGGGGGCAAGATGATAGAAAAAGGATAAAACAAGAATAAAATCTTAATTAAAACATAATTTTCGTGGGTTTTTGGCAAATTGTTCATGATTACGCACCCTATGAATACTCATCATGGCCAGTTGATTAAAAAGTTTCATGGCTCCAGGGGGGGGGAGCTGCCCCCGCCCATCCGCTGACGACGCCCATGTTTGGATATATTTAAACTATGTGAATTGCGCTTTTAAAAATAATTATTATTTACATATTTTTCAAGCGAATATGTTTTCTAGATGGGAAATATTAAATCAATTTTTCTTTTCATTTAATAAACTATTTTGTTTGAGCTGACTTATATTTAAAATTTTATCATAAGTTATCATTTTATTTTCAACGTTTATGAAAATTGTGGGAACATATTCTAAAAACTATTTTTATCTCTGTTAAATCATAGTTCAAGTTTCCTAATGAAAGCTTCTATTTTATTATAAATAATAAAAAAAAATGACTAATATACTTGCATTGACAAATTTAAATTATTCATTAATGAAAACATATCAGCCAAGGCCGTGTCCACCGGGGGGGGGGGGGGTAACATCCCCCATGAGAACTGAAATAGTTATTATAAATACACAAAAATCTAAAAAAGATTCAAAAATTTAAAATAAATATTGATTGTTTTTTAGGGTGTTCTTACCTACCTTTAAAAGAAAAAAGATAAAATATGCTCCATATTTTTAGGTACTTCATTAATATTTTATGCAAACTTTTTTATTACGAGTATAATTAGTAAGATATGTAATTTTTATTAATGTTTATACGGGGTAATTCATTTATGTAAATTATTAATAAATAAATCAAAATTATGGAAATTATTAATAGTGCGAATATTAGTGAAAAATGTATTGTTATTTATGAAATAAATATGTGAAGAAAATTTTCAACCCGCCACCCCTTCCAAAATTCTGGACACGGGCCTGACATCAGCAAATCAGCAACTTTCAAATTACTTTTAATATAATCACTTAATATTGATTTCTGATAATTCAGAAATGTTATTTTCATCACTAATTAAAGCAGAATGAAATGCAAAAAGGGAAAAAACTGAAAATTATGTCAATCACATGCAATAAAATATAAAATTAAAAACGTACAAATGGAGATTATTTTCTGAATATGTTCTATATAATGTATATACGTTTCTTTGTTAATTGGCTAATGTGTAATATTTATTTAATATGTATAATAGCAGAAATGAATATTTTTCATCTAATTTACAAGTATTAAGTTTATTTTTTTACTAGTTTTTATATGAACTAAAGCCGCTATTTCTTTGGTGCCTTCAAAATCCATTAAAAATTGAATGCGATTCAAAGATTGAGAAACGTTATGGATAGTATATAGGCTGCACAACATTGTATAGTTACTGGTATTGCATAAGTCACAAAATATTGTTCGTTTAAATTCGACACAAATTTTTGGAACATTTAATAGTTTAGTAAACTAAATAAATTTTATTTTAGAAAAAGTTGTAGTTTTCCACTAGGCGCGTTAAATGTGAATGATATGTTGTTAAAACGTTCAAAAATGATTTCTTTTAAACGGCTAATTAAAAATTTAGTATTTCAGAACGTTTTCATATATACGTTAGGAACAAATATGAGAACATTTTGGCAGCTTATAAAATAATTAAATTGAGAAATATAAACTAGGAGACCGGTAATTTCAATGAGACTGTTGTAGAAATTGAATAGAAACACATTATTACACATTATCTATAAATTAAATTGAATAAAAAAAGAAGAATCGAAGAAAAAAAATGTATTTTATTAATTTAATATACAATATTACTCAATATTACTTTTTCTGGTTCAATGCTGAGCAATAGAAAAGCCGAATTTTGCTTATTATCGGCATTAGTTGACGAGGAATCAGAAGAATCAGTGATAGCTGGCGAAGCATAGTCCAACGTACAGTTCAAGGGGTTAGATATCGTATTTATATTACTTTCTTCCTGAGTTGATGATGTTTTCGGCACTAGAGAGTCACTGTCTGCTTTAACTGTAGTTTTTGTAATGTTACCATTATCATTATTATTACTTTCATTATATGTTACAGTACTTCGAGAACTGGGATTACAGATATCACAATGGATTATGATAGTCCTTTGCTTTAATTGTTTATGCATTTGCCATCCTTTAATTATGTCTCCAATTTCAATCTGATACCAACCATCTAAAATATACATTATATATAAACAAAAATGTATACAAATAATTGTAATAAAGTATACTCATAAGTGCTATGGGTACTTTGACAACTAATAACTTAAAAATAAATATCGAATAAGAAAGAGAAAAATTACATTTGTAATGTAAAACAACTTATGTTTTCAATTTTTTTTTTTTATGGCAGGAGGAGTATTCATTACGGCAAATTATGAAGCAATTGACGATAAGCATGATTATAACAAGGTTGAAACGGTTCATTCCATCAAGTTTATGCTGGAAAATCAACTGCTCATTAGAGTATGTTAGGTTAATATTATGTATGTTGCTTGCGGTAACTGATTTTGACTATATTGTAAATTCATTGAAGTTATACAAAACTTTATTTACTAAGTCTTCAGCGGTGCATAATAAATTGAAATCATTGCTATACATGTGATGTTACAGTATAATGAATCGTACCAGGAAAATTACACTAAACACAATTCGTTATCTCAGCAATTTTAAATCTATGTGGGTGATCTTTGAATATTCTATGACCAATGATGAATTGTGCGTTAAAAAAATAAACTGGTATATACATAGCTTCTATTATTCATTCCATCAAATAAACTTGAAAAAGTTCTAAATAACTTATTACTTTATATGATTTAATTAGTTTAATGGCAATTATTATTCCCTGGAAACTGTTGATTTTTTAAAATACCTTAATATGATGCATTTTGACGTAAATAATGCTATATAATCTATTTGGTAACATTATGGGTTATACAAAAATTATTCTTTTTGTATAATTTATTTTATTGTTATTGTTATGAAGTGTATTGAAGATAACCATGAATTTAATGAACTTGTTTTTAATGCTACTGAATTGATTGTGAAATTGTAGTTTAATGACACTTAGAACATCTAAATAGTTCATAGGTAATATGTAGTTTGCATTTAATATTGCGTTAAATTTGTCTATTATGAAATTTAAAACTAAATAGTATCTAGATTGTTTTGGAAACATTAATAGTTCCTTCGAAATTATTTAAATTCTTTTTTTTAAGTTAATGTATGTACACATGAAATGTTTCATTACTACATCAGACCATGGGCATCGCCCCCCCCCCCCCCGAAGCCTTGAAACTTTTTAATCAACTGGCCATGCGAGTATTCATAGGCGCGTAATCATGAAAAATTTGCTAGAAACCCACAAAAATTATGTTTTAATTAAGATTTTATTCTTGTTTAATAAAATATTGGGCCTCTACAACTTATACATTTTATTTTTCCTATGACTCATATCCTCATTCTATCATCTTGCCCCCCCCCCCCGGCTAATTGGCTGGCGACGCCCTTGCATCAGACTTATGTGATTTAATCATTATATCATCTAAAAATGTTAACAGCTTATAGTACTAGAATAAGTTTACATAATAAATCGCCCGTCCCAGAAAAAAAAAAAAAAAACGGATATAATTTGAGTAAAAATCTTTGTAATACTCACGTCGTAATTGTAAATTTTTTAATACAAATTAAATATTATTGAAAGTAAATCTATTATGACGGTAGTTCGTTAAAGTTTTGAGTAAGCTATTTTTAAAAATAATACTATTAAACATTTTATTAGTGTCCTAATATTTGTAATATACTGAATATATAATTAATTTAGCTGATTTGTTTTCAAGGAGCTTTATATTGGTTATCATTAATTACGCTACTTTTCTGATCCAATATTTACTTAATATACATGTTTTAAAGATTTTGCTGAATGTAACTCTACTAGATGACAGAGCCCGCTGGCTACTTTGCGGCTCAATCACTCAGGTTTTTTATAGTTTTAATTTGTGAATGTTTAAAATAGAAGGGTACTGCAATGCCCGCATAGTGTTTATTTAAAAAAAAAAAAAAAATACAAATGCATCCATTAAAAAAATACAAGTTTTGATTAAAATACCTCAAACACTAAAACTGCTGACTTGTATAAGGCGCGAGAAAAATATTTCAAATGTAACGTTTTTCAAAATAAGGAATTAATCATGCAATTATTTTTTCAAATTAATGTTTCAGTCGTAAGTAACGCTGATTATATTTTAAATTAATTTCCCACCTTACATTACGATAGACACAAATTTATTATATCTGTTAATGACACATATATTGTTTACGTTTATTATATAGTAAGTAAATTTAAACACACCGCTATAAACAATTATTTAATTTTTACATACCCGACGCGTTTCGAAGACAAAGTTTCATGATCATGGGAGTATAATAACTCCCGCAATCGTGAAACTTTATCTTCGAAACGCGTCGGGTATGTAAAAATTAAATAATTGTTTATAGCGGTGTGTTTAAATTTATTTACTATGTGAGACACAAATTTATTTAACGTTCCCGTTACCTGCTTCATTCGGATGAATTTTAATGAAAATTTGCAACGAATTACCAGACTATATATTTTTTATGTAACGAAAAGGCAGTAAGAGCGAATACGGATTATCACTTTAACGAATAGGAAGTTAATAAAAAACAATTCTGTAAATGCTGAAATTAAAGAACAATAGTTTTTACCTGGCAACAAAAAGCGTTGAAAACATGGAAGAGCAACAAATGTAGAAAAGGAATGATGATGAAATTTTTTAAAGATAAATCTACTGATTAAGGAAAGAAAAAATTGTTAACAGGCACACGTTAGTTTAGTAAGAAGTATTATTGATTTTTCATTACATATTTTTTCCCCGATTTGATTTTTTTTTCTTAAATTTTTGGAGATTTCGTATTTTTCGGTATTCTCGCGACGAGAATGCGTGTTTCATTAAAAAATAAAGGAATTATACTCTAGCTACGGGGAAAACGAACTATGAGAAACCTTTTCAAATTTTTCGTCTTGCTACTTGAAATATTAAATGGTTTTTAAAATCTAGGCCGTTGAATGTTTAAAATTACGAAGGTTTCTTCATGGTTTTTCTACTTGTAATATAAAAAACACGGTGATCCGATGATTTTGACAATTCGGGAACTAGAGTCCCATTTTTCTGCTTCGGAAACTGGTCGTCATTGTGTTGGGAGTAATGGTGAACTGAAGGTTTGTTTTTTTCAAATTTTCTATTTTAATTTATTTAACTCGGTTGCAGTTGCAACTGCGTAATTATTGCGTTTTATTCTAATATCGCTGGTAGTAATGTTTGAATTCCCTAAAATGTTATCGCAAATTACATATTTGACCATTTATTATTTATCAATAATTGTAAGTATATTTTTTTTTTGTACAATTTTTTCCTTTATGTCCTAAAATACTTGTTGTGAATGCTCTTAAATGATTAAAGTTATTTCCTAGCTTAATTGTTTGGCCGGTTCTTTTTGTGATATTTATATTGTAGCTAGCTGTTGCGACTTTCGATCATATCTTGTATGTGAGATCAGCATACCGAGAGAACATGCGGTTCTTCACATTAAAAATACTCGGCTATTTTATATTTCGTAAACATGGCGTGTGTTTAAAATCCGAAATGGTCCTTGTGTACTAGCCGACCCTCTTAAAAGCACTTTTGAACTATCAAATACCCCACCCTCCACCCCCTCCAGTTGTGAAAAAATATAAAAATTCTTATCATTTATAAGATATTTGTGATTTTTTGCTGTTGTCGAGCTCCCCTCCTCTCACTCTACAGTTAAAGTATGTGCCTTTCTACCCTGCTCTATATAGGGATGTCGTGTTATGTAAATTGCTGTACGATTCGTTTTTGAACTTGTCGTTTAATGATAATGCACACATAGGTGTTTACAATAAATTCATAAACGAACCAGTTTTTCCGAGAATTTTAACATTTTTCCTTTTGCAAGCGCTAGACTATATTGAAAGTTCACGAGCGCAGTTAGGTTTGGAGCAGCACGCGCGTGTATAAATAGATTTTTACATTTGTATAGGGTTACATGTGTGGCGAGTAAGCCTGTGAGCATATTTATACGCAGTAGCCGATGAAATGTGTTTAATGTGTCTCTGTGAATGAACGGTGAATAGAAATGTGTATTTAGTTTTAATCGAATACAAAACTATGCGCTCTATTACCACCTTTATACAGGTGTGCACACGTAGATGATGATGGGTACAGGTAGAGCGTTGTTTCGTTGATTGTAAATAAATTACTTTGCGTTTGTTTTATCGTACTGTTTTATATACATTCCTTTAGCGATAAGAGCAACCATAAATATTTTTCTTTCCCCTCGTCGCCTTCTTCGTTAATCCCTCGCTTTGATTTGTTATTTATTCGAAAAGAAATATTCTCCTCATGTTCTTCGAAAATTGAAGTAGCCGCTATTCGTAGAGTCACGCAGTTCTACGTTTAGGCATTTGCGAGCATTAATAATGTGGAAAAACCGAACTTAGGTTTCGTTTATTCAGGACTATGCATAAAAAATGCCTGAATGAAAAATTCATCGTCGTGTAAATTTTTTCCGTTCATCCTTAAAATGCAGGAGCGTTGAAAAAAATCGCAATAAGCGAAAACATACTGGTACGTAACAATAACAACAAAATAGCATTTACGTTTATTGTATAAAGGAATCAGCTGGTTCCGCGGCTGAAAATAAGTTTCGAGACAAACTAGACCGACTTAAATTATCAAAGGAAACGGAAATAATCAAAAGCTTTCGAGGTCAAGTATCGTACAGGTCGTACAGGTTGTTGGAATAAGATTAATAATATAGTTTGAAAAATATAAAATTGGAAATGGACGAAATTAGACTAGAATCAACAAAAATAAGAATTTTCGTTATAAGCCAAGTGTGAAAGAATGGCGAGAGTATTATGTGATAATAAAGTAGTAGTAGTAGTAGTAGTGTGGTAGTTATGATGTTTTAAAAATACAAACGGTGTTATTCCTCGTCTATTTTTTGTTTATTTATTTGAAAAAAAAATCCAAATGTATGGAGACACGTTTTCAATATAGAATCATTTAACATACTGTTTGTTAAATATAGAATATGGTAATTGGAACAAATACAAAAATAACAAAGGAATTTAAATGTATAAACACGATATGTATTACTTGGAAATTTTTTCGGGCATAGATGATCAACTCAAAATTAATAAAACCATACAAAGCGTGCGATCAGAACAAACTCTAAAAATGTAGACACTTTTTTGTTTTCATACTTTCCCCCTGCTCTGGAACAGGATAGATTGCTTAATAGTAAACGTGGTACAAAGTCTTCCATGATTTTTTAGTCTTCTCTGTTTATGTTAAAGAAAAATAATACATTTGGAAACATATAGTAGGTTAACAGGATTATCTTTTCCTGGTACTGTTAAGTGAGCTGAAGAAAGTCTTGTATGTTAGTTTTTACAGATAGGGACGTCTTCATGGAAGAACATTTCTTTGTGTAGAAATTCGGGTGAAATCGATGTATTCCGAGACGAAGGCTATAATTCTGTCGTTTCATTCTTTATGATGCATTTGTCGGTGAAAAAGGTTATTTTGACTTAAACTTGCGTAAAAACCTTTATTATAGATAATCGAAAATCGAAGGAGGATATTGGTAGCATTCAAATTTAAAAAAAAATACGTTAAAACTAGCAGACTTGAGAAGCCATCGGTGTTCTAAACCAGAGTTTCCCAACCTTTTTTTCATCGAGCCTCCCCAAATTATAAATAACATTTTTATGCCCCCCCCCTTAATTTTTTCATTAAAAAAAAAAAAAAAGCACATTGTTTTAATGACATTTATTTTAATTTCAAGTTATAGAAAATAAACTTTAACCACATGTAAAACGTTCTTTATCGAAATAATTTATTATAATTTAAAAGGTACTAATGAGATACTTGAGCTTGCATGTTCTGCACCAGTTGATTGATTCTAGGTTCAGTTTCTGCCAGAGCTATCGTCAGATCGCTATCAATGGCAAGACGAGTTCGCTGCTTAGTTTTAATTAAAACCAGAGCTGAAACCCCTGTCTCACATAAGTAAGTCGAATAAAAAGGAATAAGTATTCACAAAGCAAGAGAGGCAACTTTCGAATTAACAAGAAATCGTTTGATCCAAAATTCCTCCAATGTCAAGAGATGAAAGTCGTCTTTCGTTGTCGAATCAACCTTCATTTCTAGAAATTCTTTCTGAACTTATTCTGATAATTATAAGACATCAACAACAAATGAGTTTCTGGTCATGTGACATATTGGTGACTCTGAATTAGTGTCTCGATAGTATCAGTGAAATTCGTCTTCCATGGCTTATAAATGAGTTTGTATTTCAACTTTCAAATCTTCGTCCAGTTTTTTTATTTTTAATTGCTTCGAATAGTCGAGAAAAAGATATTATTACATTTTCAGCAGATAACTTTTGATTCCAAAGTTGAAGCTTAGATATGAACCCTTGAATATGATCATAGTTACTTATTACAGTGCCGTTTCTGCCTTGAAGCTTCAAGTTTAGCTGATTAAAGGCATCGAATATATCAGTTAAATAGGTCAACCTCCATTGAAATTGTTCATTGTTGAATATTAGCAAAAAATCTCTTTTTTTTTTCTTTGAACTCAAGAAAGAGGATGAGCTCTTCTTTCAATTCATAAAGGCGAGCCAACATATTGCCCTTAGACAACCAGCGTACTTCTGTGTGAAATAGAGGGACTCTGTGATCAGAATCAAGACCTTTGCAAAGTAAACTAAATAATCGACTGTTCAAAGCGCTACTCTCGATGTAGTTTACGAAAGTCCAATGAGTTTATTCCAATCCAAATCATTTTTTTTTTTGATGAAATCAGATATTGATTAAATATATCTTCAGATTTAGTGCCTGCTGTCAAAGATTGGGAGTACAAAATCTCTTCTTCAATGTGATCTTCACTGACATAATGAACAAAAACTATTAACTGTGCACAATTAACGATGTCGGTGGATTCATCGCAACTAATGCAAACAATTGTGATAATTTTACTTTGCTGACTATTTGTGAAAATTTTTAGATGCCTAAAAGGTCATTTTCGAAAGCATGTCACATTATTTATTGAACACCCCTCGTCCGATATTTAATTTACGCGCTAAATTAATTTTTCTTTCACGCCTCCCTTGACATCTCTCTATGCCCCCTAGGGAGGCGTACCCCCCTGGTTGGGAACTCCTATTCTAAACGATCTATAACGGAACTACGGCTACAGACATTATATAGACTTTATTGTTTTGGGAAGAAGTAAATCAATCGGCTAATAGTTATTGTCTTTTTCAGTAAGAATTTACTGGCTTAATGATAAAAGAGAGGGTGAGTTTATCTGTATGTATGGCGTTTTTACTGGATTTATACAATTCTTTGTGTACGGAATGAACAGAGCTGTGCAAAATACAGCGGCACTCGGTTTTCTATTGCAGTGAATCGCTGAGATTGCAAATAATTTGTAATGTTCTTTTTGTTTCTGTTAAGTCTACAGGGATGCCACTACAATGTCTAACTTACCACGGATGTTTTTAACGATTACTGTTATTATTATTATTATTGATTTATGTTTTTTAGAAAATTTATATTAAATTTGTTTCACACCGATATTGCTAGAATGGTCGACCGCTGAAATACAATTACAAATACGACCGAATATATCTACATAACAAGATTATTATGAAACGTATAAATATGAAAATTTTATGTATCAGTAGTTGTCGGATGGGCTGGATGATGCTGCGCGATGCTGATCCGGCATTCCGTTAACGTTTCGGCTGCTGATTATTACGACAGAAGGATTAATTCAAATCCGATTTTTTTCATCGGTTTCACGATGACTGAGTTCAAATTAATTGAAATACTCGATGATACTACTCTTCCGCACGGCAAAATCGATTGTCTACAGGGATGCCACTACAATGTCTAACTTACCGCGGATGTTTTTAACGATTACTGTTATTATTATTATTATTGATTTATGTTTTTTAGAAAATTTATATTAAATTTGTTTCACACCGATATTGCTAGAATGGTCGACCGCTGAAATACAATTACAAATACGACCGAATATATCTACATAACAAGATTATTATGAAACGTATAAATATGAAAATTTTATGTATCAGTAGTTGTCGGATGGGCTGGATGATGCTGCGCGATGCTGATCCGGCATTCCGTTAACGTTTCGGCTGCTGATTATTACGACAGAAGGATTAATTCAAATCCGATTTTTTTCATCGGTTTCACGATGACTGAGTTCAAATTAATTGAAATACTCGATGATACTACTCTTCCGCACGGCAAAATCGATTTTTCAAAATGTGAGCAAATATGACTCTTAACTGTGAGAACGTTCAACTCAAAACTTAATGGACTAGTTTTTCTTTACGACCGATTTTTTAACGTTTTCAAAACACAATGACTGACACGATCCATTTGACTGCCCTGGTAAGATTTCTTTCCGATCTTTTTTCGTTTCCCCCCCTTTCGAATGGGCATGATCTACGAGGAAGATGCGTGCTTCGCATGCGATGGTCCATTGCTGGGGTATTCAACCCCGTCCAACAACAGGATCTCACACACACTTATTTATCAATGAAATGAACTAAATTTTCAATGAAGAAAAAAAATCCCACCCCTTTTTTTTCTTTGCAATAAGTCTTTAACGTTTACATTAATGGAAAACAACGTTAAGGATTATGAGTAAGAAAAAATGAATGCTAATTATATGCATAAACTGCGATTTGCTTAGTCAGTAATTATTTACGTCCATCACAGAGGTTACCGTTTAGTGTAATTATTTGATGTCTGTCTGCAGCAGAAATTTTCTATGTGATCACATCTTTTCACTGACAATTAGTACTCAATGGCTTTTGATAATGCGCTAAGCTACCGAATCTAGGGTGTAGATGTATTAATCATCAAAGGTAAATAACAAGAAATTTGTTAAACTACCTTGCAATTTTTTTTTCACATTTTTTTTTTTTTATTGGCCTAAATGATGCATTAACTATTTAAGAATGATGTTCAAACGTTATTTTGTGGAAAAAAATTCGATAAACAACATTTTCGCCATATTTTCCAAGACTTTTTTGTCATATAGTAAACGCTTTTTGAAACTTTAAATGTGTTTTTCTCAAAACTATGTTTTCTAAATTAGTGTACATCATAGCTCGTTCAATTTTCATCGGACTGACTTCAAATTTTAACTATAGCTTCTCAGATAGATTGTCTATGGAAGTACAAAAGGTTTTTAAGATTAATAAATAATTACACTTGCAATAAACTATTTAAGGTCGATTTTTTCTCAAAAATAAAAAAAAAATAGTTCAAGCTGCTGTTAATTTCCGAATTTTTGAATAAAATTAAAAACCCTATGTACTTCCAAAGAAAAACTAATTTAAATTTAAATTAATGAGATTTTTTTTTTGTTCTAAGTGGTATACAGAATTTGCTACAGTGTGCACCGATTTTTTTCTCGGAAAAAATGTGTTTCAGTTACCTAGTGTCACGATGCAATTTTGTATCTTAAAGTCATATAAAAAATATTTTTGTATGCCTTAAAACATATAAAATAAAGCCTGAAAATTTCATTCAAATCCATTGAGTAGTTTCGAGACAAAAATTCCTAAAAAAGGTTAATTTTTCAGGGCCTCAAAGTAGTATAACCCCTTAAAATTATTTATATCGCCAATTTCCGTACTCTTTATATATATATATATATATATATATATATGTATACACACATATATATTGAAATAATACACATAAACGGAAATGTGCTAATATCAACAAAGCAAAAATACTCGTACTACATATTTCGTTGTTTGTTTCTGTGAAACATGTTGGTTTATTCATTTTTACTTCTTTATTTATATATATATATATATATATATATATATATATTTAACGTATTTCTGTTTACTAGTGTTCACCCATTGGTCGCAATTTTACCATAATTATTATTAAAAATTTGAGGGAAACATATATGAATTTGTATATTTCAAAAAAAAAAAAAAATTTCTACTATTATATATTCGATCATTATATATCTGAGAACATACACTTTTATATATACCTACAATACAAAACAGTTCAGTACCATTATAATTGAATAAAAAATAAATTATAAAATAACAGTAAATCACAATTTAAATACCCTCATTTATTGATATTAAATGCCACCTTAAGACTTAGCACATTGTAAAAAAAACAATAATGATGATTATTAAGAAAAATTGAAACATTTTAATTAGAACAGATTTACTGGTTATAGTGATTTATTTTTCCATTTTTTGTATTAATTTTTTATTTAAATGAGAAAAAAAACTATTACCAACATTTTTTTACTGGTAACACTAAAGATCGTCAATAGTTACTAAATAATTAAAAAGAAAATCGGTTAATAAACAGAGGCATGGGCGTCGCCAGCGGGGGGCAGGGAGGGGCAGCTGCCCCCCCCCCCCCGAGCCTTGAAACTTTTTAATCAACTAGCATTGATGAGTATTCATGGACAATTTGGAAAACTTATGTTTTAATTAAGATTTTATTCTTGTTTAATAAAATATTAAGCCTTCACAACTTATAAATTTTATTTTTCTTATAACTCATATCCTCTTTCTATCATCTTGCCGCCCCCCTGGCGACTGGCAACTCATTTTGTCCCTCCCTGGCTCATCGGCTGGCGACGCCCTTGAACAGAGGTGAAAGAGGTACTGAACTGTTTTCTCTTTGCCTTTTTATATATACATAGGTATACACCGTTTCAATATAAATTTGTTCTAGTAAATCACGCAATTTTATAAACAGTATTTTTTTTAAAAAAAACATATTATACGAGTGAGAGAAAATTGTTACCTTTTTCAAATATTTTTTGTGCGTTATACGTTTTATTAAACGGTTGCCGTACATTCCATTGGAACATTTCGTAAATAGAAAACACCGAATGAATTTGATCACTGGTAATACCTAGCTGATACTTATTCACCCAAATTATGGCTGAAATGATTTCCGTCATTAACAGATCATCTGACATCTTAAATTTCAGGCAGAGTACATCGTCCGGACCAGGTATGCAATTAACTGTCTCTGTTATAAAAAATAATTATTAATTTTAAAAAAACGTGTATGTGTACAAATCGCTTTTAATGCAGGTTACAACAATATTTATTCTGCAACGAGAATAAAGTAATTGCCAACGTTAAAACAGTAAAAAGAAAGAAAATTGGGTTTTATGTAACATTTTATGTAAGAAGCTATTTGCGTTTTGTTTAGAGTTTGTCGGGCTGCGATATATGTACGCATGCATTAAGCTTCTTGTATAAAAATTATTTTTGATTAGCAGGCATCGTACTTCTCAACTATTTTACAAAGTGATCACTTTTGAAATAGAAAAGCCTTAACTTACTCGTTATATGAATAATTGTACAAAAACAAAAATATGCTCCAGGAAATATAAAATTCATATCACGCGTGTGTTTTTTGTGTATATGGGATTAAGCAAATATGATGATTTGATAGTTGCGTTGTGAAATTCAGTTCAATTTCACCGTCATGCATAAAAATTTGTTCGGTTACATTAATGGTATTTCTTTTGAAATATTTGTAACCGCGGAATAATCGTAAAAATAAATTGTAACAAGTAATGATTATATATATAGAGTCTTCTTACATTTTATTTCAAGATGTAGGGGTTAACTTATTTACCATGTTTTTTAAGTTTAGGTTTCATTCTTTTCTGTTTAACATGCTTCCTTGCCAAGCTGTTTTTGAATCGCGGTGTGTGTCTCTCTCGGCATGTCTCGCTTTTTTGTTTGCAGTATTCTGACCAGTATTTTTTTTTGGTATACAATCATGTTATAACGTGCTTTAATCAATTCATGCGTTTACCATCATACTGCTAAGTTTAGTACCCTATCGTTCAAAATAAAATTTTTCTAATTTATTTTAAATATTTTTCGACCATTTTTTGAAGACTCTCAACTTTGTAAATATTTTTTCATGATTAACCATATTTCACTACTATCACATAACACGGTCGGCAGAATTATGACTTTACAGTTTTTTTTTTGCTGCTAAGTCTTCTTTTTCAAATACACGATGCGATCATTTACATTTAATTCGATGTATATGTTAGTGACCGTCATTTTGACGCTACGAGTTGCAACATGAGTCATAATACAATTAAAAATTACGTCGCCAACCGTAAATTAAAAATTACATAGTTGATTAAATAGAATCTTCTATAAAAATTATAGAAAGCCGTAATTGGAGTTATCGCCATTGCGGGGTCCGAAAGATCGAGTTATATGTATATAAATATAGATACCATCCAGAAACAGTAAAGATATTTTTTTTTCCTTTTCTTCCGTAAGTTTGCGACTAGCTCTGTGGGGCTATCTAGCACTTGGCGTGTGGGTGATAAAAAGTAAAAAAAAAAAACAACTAAAGTAAATTTTAAAATAAAACAATTATGTGCATAAGGAATACACAAGCATAAAAGTTGATAAGATAGAAATCAAAAACCTACAAAACAATAATGGGGGAAAAGGGATACGAACTAAAATAAGTTTTATAATAAAACTCTAATCGATCATATTTTTACTAAAGAAAAAGGTATAATAAAATTTTTTCATCAGTTGGGAAATAATATGCAGGAAAAATATTAAAATTAAAGCGAACCATACGACAAAACCCATGAGAATTTGTAAAAAAGACAAACTAGAGTATAAATTAAGAATAATTAAATCAAAAAAACTTGGCATGAAAAATTAAGGATAAATTTAAAGAAATAATAAATGCAAGAAAATTGAAATGATAAAAGATAAAACTATACCAGGCTGAAAGATTGATTAACGCATAATACGAAATGTAACAAACGCGAATATGCTAAATACCAGAAACGTGCATCGAATGAAACAGCAACTAAATAGTGTAAAAACATTTAAAGATAATAATAATAATAATAATAATAATAATAATAATAATAATAATAAATAAATAAATAAAATGTTATCTCAAAAAAATAGATATAGAAAAAATAAATTTACACCAATTAACCGGGATTATTCTAAAAATTGTGTAATTTTATAATTCATTATAACCAAAAAGCCTTCGGACGTGGAAATGAGTAAAGAAATGGAAAAAGTAGCAAATCAGTTTAAAAAAGAATTAATAGAAAAAATCGAACATAAACGCAATAGAGTTTAACGAAAACCACGCGTATGTAAAAAAAAAAAAAACAAGTGTAAAAATGCATGTATCAAAAATACTTTTTTTTCTTGGCCGCGTCAATTATTAACCCAGCACGAATGAAATATTTCAAGTGCCAATGTGCGCTGCGGGATATACTGGCCGAACAAAACATTACTACTTGACCTACTCTTCCGGGTGGTAACGAATGAGGGTTTTTACTCTTAATTTGTAATATCGTATATATTTCTCGCTCAGCATTAATATAAATGTGTCTATTTATGTGTTTAAAAATTTTTGTGCATTTATTTGTCTTTTTCGATATCTTTTTTTTTGGAACCTAGGTAGCTTCGTCAAGGAATTAAATATATAATTAAAATTATAGTTAACAGAAGAAACTTCAATGAACGTATCCCCAAATAAACTTGCTAGATACGAAAGAAAAATAAAAATAAAATAACGAATATATATTATTAGAAGAAATTAACTGGTTGGTGGCCAAATGACTTGATAGTTAACTAAGGCCCGGCCATAAAAATAAAAAAAAAAAAACAAAATAAAATATATTAGAAGTAATTCAATCCAGTTATGTCACATTTTAAATGATGTAGAGTTGCTGATTTGTAATTTAAAAAAAAAAAAAACAAAAAAAAAACCCGATATTGCATTTTACCAATTATTAATATTAATCATCTTCATCCGTTTCGTATTACTAACATTAACGGAACTCTTAAATTTACATCGCAAAAGTCTGTTTATTTTTATTTCACACCGAAGTTGTTGTTTCAAAAAAAAAAAAAACATTTAAAAAAATTGAGTAACCCAATAAAATTATGTAAAATTGTGTTTTGTGATTATATATATACAGAGGTTGTCTCATAAAGACAGAGACCAACGCTGGCGTCGCGCATCGAATCGACTTGGCACCTATGCCATCGTGTAAAGCATTAATTTCTCTCACTATAGCAATAAGAAGTAACGGAATCCATTCAGTAATCGTCGTGCAGTGCGAGTTTAGAGGAGGTGTGTACGCGCGTTAACCCTACAGGTTTTTTTACGTATGTGAATATGAGTAGCGCGAGTGTTGAAACGTATCAGCGTTACACGATCAAGTATTCTGTTCGGCGTGGTTTGTCCGGCATGGAAATTCTCCGAGAACTTACGGAATTGTTTAAAGATGATGTTTCATATCGGAGTACAATTTTGAGGTGGTATAAGCACTTCCTCCGGGCCCAAGAATCGCCTGAAGAGCAACGCCCGAAGAAGAATTAAGAAAAACGATAACTGTGAAGTGGCAGGATCGAATGCGCCAATGTATCAAAAACGAAGGACATTATTTCGAACGTGGTTTAAGTTTAGGCGATGGTATTTCCGATTTCGTGTGATTTTGTACTTCTTGAAATGAAAGGTGTACTCGTAAAAAAATCAAGTTTTCATCTTCATTTCACTTCAGTAAAATCGTCATAACTCATTCAATTTTCGACCTGCAGCAGACCTCAGCAAGCACCCATTTTGTAGCCAATTAAATTCTTCATGAAATAAAAAATAAAAAAGTCAAAAAAATTCGCGCGCGTACATTTAAAAAACCCGTAGGATCAGAACAAAGTAGGTCGCGTAAAATGCTCATAACTTGGGCAACTTTTTAAGTTACAAATTTCAAATTGGTCTCATTTTGTAGCCAAAAGATTGATCTAGATGCGAATATATTCGTCAAGTCGATGCGGTGCGCGACGCCAGCGTTGGTCTCTGTCTTTATGAGACAACATTTGTATATACGTATGTATTTATATATAACATATTATACACATAGAAAAACTAAATCGTTAACGGAGAGCGGTATTTTTTGTGTGGAATTTCCGATAGTAGTGAATGGGTAATGTAGAAATAAATTTGGTAACTCGTGTTTCTCACCGGCATAAATGATAATGTTTAATAGTTGATACCTGGAAATCACCGCAGGTAGCCTGTAAAGAGGTTTGAGTAAAAACCCTCGTTCGCTACTAGCCGAACGATCCACGCCCGAGAGATCGTGCCTAAACGATCATGCCGAAAGAGCTGGCCCCAGAAAATGCATGTTGTTCGATCTAATGAATTGCGAAGATACGATGAACTGATCTTCTTGGAAGATTGAAGGAAAATATTATTATAAAAATCGTCTCCTCCCTATTACGATGTTTACACGTTACAGAATTTTTTCGATTTGGTTTTTTTTTCTTGTGTGTCTGTATTTTTTTTATTTTTCCATATATTTCCAATTTATTTCATTTGTTTACTTTCCATGGCAGTAAAATCATCTCGTGCTGTAGCATTGTTGTCGTGTTTTACTATCTAAATTTATTGGACACTGATATCACTGTATCATCCAACTTTATTGAGTTTCGTGTCAATTATTAATTTCAAAATAAAAATAATTTCGTTCATTAAACAGTCTGCTTGTGATTAAAAATTAAATGAATTTACTTAAGTACTGATTGTCGTCCGTTGCATAACTAACACTCGGTGATATATTTTACTTAACTGTACACCTTATAGGGGAAAGTGGGGCAAAATCGGGACCCTAAGCTATTATCGTGTCTAGAAAAGCTCTTGCTATATAGAATTCGATAAAAATTACTTTGTAGGTTAATATATTTGTATCTAAACTGAAATAGAATCACTTACTTAGGCAAACTCTATTAGATTTACAGAGAGAGCGTTTACGAAAAAAATTACATTTGCCCGGTTTTGCCCCATTTATTCCAAACGTAAATAAAACACAAAAAATATATCAAAACCGAATCAATTATTGACAAAAATCACACACAAAAGTGTCATATTCTTCATTAGCATTACTGCAAGCCTTTTGACACACCTTCTCCAGCCTTCGTTTTTGGAGCGAGAATATAGCTCGTTACAAAAGATGCAAGCTCCGTCATGCTCGTGATCTTCTTCTGACGAAGAATCACTGACCGGATGTGCGACCCGCTGATTTTTAGACTTTTTCTGCCTTTTCTGCTTTGATTTAGTTTGGGAAACTTCATTTCCCTTACGTTTTCTTGGAGTTCTCTTTTTTGGAGACAAGGAAAGTTTCTTTTTGCCTTGATTCGTTGAAGTCTGGACCATCTCCAATTCTAGTTTATACGGCGAGGAAGTCAATATCGCAGTCTTTCCTCTTCTGTTCATACTTTTTGTTTCTATTTCTCTAAACAGTTCTTTGGGAACTGGCTTTATTTCTTTCGGTGAAACGGCAAATGAAGTGGAAGGTACAGCTCCATCAATTACAAATATGGACGGTTGGGCTCTATTTTCGGTAGATGGGGGTGATCGGAGTTCCTCGACTGTGGTTGCAGATCGTCGGACAGTTTTCCTCGATTTGGATTCCTTCATCTGTAGGTGCAAATTGTTGTATTACATCCTCCCTCATAGAGCTTAGCTGCAGTCCATCATCTGTAGGTGTAGATTGTTGGACTACATCGTCTCTTGAGGAGTTTGGTAGGATTCCATCACCTGTAGCTGTAGACTGTTTAGCTGCAACTTCTACCGACAAGCTTAGATGGATCCCAATATGTTACGCGGGGGATGGTTCTTGAAATTCTAAGTCTAACAGAATTGAACGACAAACACAACGCCAAATCGAACTATCCACTCTTATCAGTAATGCACACCACGATCTAGATCGCCACTCTGACGTCGTACACAGCCGAATTTCTCACGAATTTGTCGATTTAGCGTTCTTGCTGGAGAATAAGATGTTGCACGCTGCTCGAGGAAGCCCGAGAAATTGTCAAAAAAAGCGGAAAAATGGAATTTAGAAAATCATCATTATCATCTTTTAACTCGGACAGAATGAGAAATATAACGTTATGGCGGCCGAATCCGTCTCAATATGTATAATTTTTCTTTTGTTTAATATTATAACTTTAAAAAATAATAAGGGGTAAAACCGGATACTACCCGGTACTGCCCCACATCGTAGTACCCGATTTTACCCCGAGCAGACCATAATCAAACAAAATGGTGTTACTCGGCGATGACTCAACATAAACAATTGAATAAACCTTAGAAATGTTCTTTATACTATGCATAAAGGTGAGGTCTTTGGTAGCGCAAAGTGGAGTAAGTCTGGTAACTCCATAGTAGGTCTTGGAAGTTGCGAAGTTAATGTTCGACATTTATGGTGACGTAAATAAGTATGATTAAAGGTATTCTCAGATTATAAAATTGATCAATCAAATGTTGAGAACAGGTAGAAAGATGCTTCTCACTAATTGTCAAAACTATAGATTTACATAGCGGTAAATATAGTAAAAATATCAGAAAAAATTTATAACATACATATAAAAAAAATAAATAGACAAAATACGGTTTGATAGAAAGATGAATCTGCTTTCCTCTACTCAAAGGATCTTGAGGGGAAAATAAAGCATAATTTTGTATTGCAAAATAACAGTCTGTCCAATGAAAGAAGTCCGCTCGTGAAACAATCGAAACACGCTGACGTCACAAAATCGGAGATCCTCACATTACGTCATATTAACGGTATCATTCAATTATCAACGATAGTAGATAACCATGACAATAATTCAAATGGAATGATGAGAAAATCAAATCTGAAAGATTATAATACGTGAAAATTTACAACTTATAGTTTAATATTTCATGAAAAATATGCCCATTTTTCAACTAAATTAGAATCACTCAATGGCTACATCGGATTATGAACTACATTCTGATCTGTCGCTGAAAATATCAGAATCATCGTCCTCAATATCGTCCGTATTAGCATGTCATCTACTTTTATCACTATCTGCTTATCAGTTTCCCAATTAATGACATGATCTAAGTGATTTTACATTACTTACATTTGCTCTTGCAGCTTCTTTTAATTTTATAAAACTGAAATCTCCGCTGATATTTAACGCCCGTACTTATCTTTTTTTTATTTGGGACAACATCAGCTTAATGAAATTAACTTTACGCATATAAGGTGGTAGTTTGAAGGCGTCGTAACCATGGTTTTTAAACAACTCGTCAATAATACATTTCTGTGCAGTACGGTGCGTTATCCATTACAACTGCAGACTTCTGTGGTAGATACTAATTTCTCTGTCACTCATTTTAAGAAGTTAGCGCCGTCCATTTATGCATGATTTACTTCTTCCAAAAATTTCGAGTTCCAGCAGTTTTTGAAATTTAGGTTATTATCGATCTGTGTTTCGTTGATATAAAAAATGAAACGAGCCTCTTATCGATATTGCCTTATTTGTTGTTTTTTTTTGGGCGTCGAAAATTCAACCCATCGACAATTAATTAACTAATTAACGTTACACGCATTGAACTATATAATCAAATAATAACTTGTATTTTGCTGCACTCCCGGTGGCCAGGAGAGAATTGACACTACATGGCAGAGGGATCTGAACATTTATTATCGAATTATACAAAATAATTCTTTGCGCCGTGTGCAAATTACATTCGAAGATGAGGTGATCAGCGTCCGCCACTTTGTCTAGTGGATGTTGGCAATAGGAAGAAGAGCCTAAGCTCATGTTGTACAGAGAAACAGGGAGGCAGTTCATACTCAGCCGGAGGCGACATAAGGTAATGATGAACGATCTGGTATTCATCGAAACAGTCGTAATGTAGTTGAACCAAGGAACGTTAGGAATATTGGGTTGAACTATTTTGTACTGTTGCGCGCAAAATGGATTTGCCCATGTAGCTTCCCAATATTCTTTATGAGCATATCTAATGAGCTCGAATAGGTCTCTGTTTGGAAAGTATGGAACTAAACAACCATCCATGTATCTTTGGCAGCCATTTCTGCCATTTCGTTACCATAGGTATCCGCATGTCCTGGTATACAAAGTTAACTACTACGCCAGATTCAGAAAGGGACACTACTAGGTTTCTGATTTTGTAGAGGAATAGATGGGATTTTGTGTTGAACGATAAGAGTTTCATAGCTGATAAACAACTCATAGAATCAGACATGATAATGATATTTTCAGAGAAGATGTGTGAATTTAAGAAGGACAAAGCCTTGAAAATCGCAGCACATTTGACACTAAACACAGAGGTAAAACGAGGAAGAAAGAAGTTTTTAGTTAAGTTAAGACAAGGTATAAAAAAAGCAGCACCGGCGGAATTCGAAGATTTAGAACCATCAGTAAAAACCGGTTGGAAATTCGGCCAATGGTCTGAAATTATTGCATTGAACACTTTGCTAGCGTTGTGCCTATTTACGAACTGAAAATAATCCAAATCTACCTGTAACTTAAAGCAGTTATGTGAGTATGGGTATTTAAAGATCAATGAAGGATACGACGGTATGGTAATAAATGAATATCGTTGAAGTCTAGCAGCACTTAAAGATTATAGAGGCATTTTGGAGGTCTTAAATCTCCAATTGTTTTTAACATCCAAATAGGATTTAAGTAAATTTAAGCTGGCTGGAGGACAGTATTTCATAAGAAACCTGTCTGCTAGGTACGATGATCTAACCGAGGGAGGAAGGATATTGGTTTCAGCTTCCAAAGCAGCAATAGAAGTAGGTAAGCAAGCACCAATTATAAGCCTTAAGCATGAGTTCTGTATCCTCTCTAATTTGTTACGATTGGTTGCTGAGGAATTATGAAAGAAGTAACAACCATAGTCTAAAATACTGCGATAATATGCTTCGTGTAACTTATTCATTGTGCAAGGATCGCTACTCCAATTGACGTTACAGAGGTCCTTGAGTAGGGGTAACCGTTTTAGAAGTTTGTTATACATGTAATCTATATACTGGTTCCAGTTTAATTTAGAATCGAGAACAAAACCTAAGTAGGTACTTATGCGCCGACAAAATAGGGACAGTAGAACCGGCAATGGAAATAACACTGTGAGTTGGGTTAATTGAACGATATGAGAACACTACTGCTGAACGCTTTGACGGAGCAATCGACAAACCAAGATCATTTAGGATATTGCAAACTCGTATAATATCGCGATTAAGCACGATGGGGAAGCTTCAGATAGGTTTCTGCTACCTTATTTGTTTAATATGTGCTATTATTGCACGATTTCGGGCTTTTCTATTAGAAACTTCCGCCGTGCACCACATTTTTTCCATTGGTAATTTTTTTTTTTTTTGTAAAATTTGATGTAAGGTATCATGGTTATACGAGTGCGTTTAAAATAGAAATATCAGATGTATGCTTATGACTATTACACTCGTCTTTCCATCGATTAATAATAATCGTTTTTATTCTTTGATCATTGTACCGTAAATCTATATTGTAATGTATTCGAATATTATACGGTTTTCTCTTTGTGGCTATTGTTTTCTAAGTCACAGGAAAAGTTAAAATAATCCAGAAAAGCGAGAAACGTTTATAATATTTCAAATTGTATTTCATTCTTTACTATACACGGTTTGTTTTTTTTCTTTTCTTTTTGTAGCCATCGAAAACATGAGCTATTAACATTTAAATACAAAAATAAGTGGATAAATAATATTTAACTGCACTGAATAGAAACCTCCGGTCCATCGCGTATGAGGTATAACACTCGCTGTTTTAACGGAGCAGGGGTCCATCTAGATGTAAAATAAAAGAATGTCTGAACGTACAGAGGTGAAACTAAAACAAGGTTACTACTTCCGGGAAGGGGGGCGCCATATTATTTTTGTCGATAATATTGACAAAAAACTCGACTGGATTCCGTATTGTAATATTCATATATAAAACTTTTTAACTTGAGGTTAGTAAATGTATCGTTCATTTCTGTATTCGTGTGATATAAAACGAAAACAGTGCAACAGAGCAGAAATTATAATTTTAAAAATGTTGAAATATTAAAAATATTATAAGCATCAACATGTGTTTCATAGCAACAAACCGCGTACGATCATGGTGTAGCAATTAATATTATTGATTGTTGCACCATGATATTACTACGTGTTTATAATATTTTTAATATTTCAACGTGTATACAATTATAATTCCGTTGCACTGTTTTCGTTTTGTATTGTATTCGATATGATAAATTTTAAAAAGAATTAGCGCCGTGTATATTTTTCGATAATGATTAATTCTTTGATGAATACACCACTAACTCGCACGAAGCAGCTGACAAATTTCTGAAAAAAAGTTTATTTGCGACTATTTAGTTGGAAACATCGCGCGGGGGGGGGGCGACAATAAGAATTTGAAATATATTTCTTTTCCTAAACGCAGTTGTCCGCAAAATTATTTTTATCACGGTAAATCACTCCGAAAGTTGCAAACGTTTCAATTCAAGATTATTTTTCTACAACGGCTTTTGAAAGACGCAACCAAATTAGCAATGAAAAATTTAAGCTGATAAAGCTTCGGATGTTATTATTAAGGTTGGTTATAAAGCATGCTGATTGCGTTAAAATATTAACTAGAACGATTGATTATTCGACAGAAAGCTTCAATTTTCTAGTAGACTTAACAGATAGGGACTCCAATGTGATCAGTCGGGAAAGTTTAGCTCGGTGTGTGCGATATATACTGCCCGACTACATTTACAATTAATCGCTGTGAAATTAAGGGTAGTTTAGCTCTAAAAAGATTAATGTAACATTAGAATCGTACTCTTTAGTTAACGGGGTCGAAGCGTGAAAGAGCCTTTCGAAATTCCAGACAATTATACATATTTCGCGATTACAGCGATCGATCTAGTGGAAGCGATAGACGCGAAAAGAAATCACCGTTCTATCGAATTACAAAAATTAAGCAAACTATTGAAAATGTTAATTTTCCATTAAGATAGAAATAGAAGGAACTCAAACTGGAGTGAAAGAAAGTTATTCGCTGAAAAGAAATGTCTTTGTTTCGTTAAGAAAAGGACAAGGTAAATTCGTTTCATTTTTACGAACTGGCTTTAAATGTGATATCGAAAATTCGGAGTTGTTCGTTCCTATCAGCGACATAGTACGTAAACTGTTGAACATTCCAATGTCGAAACGCATAATCGGATAAAAAATCGAAAATAATACTCCTTGAAAACAGAGCGCAAATCGATTTGGAGCGCGCATTCTCAAATTACTTTGCACAATATTTGGCGTCTAGATGGCATGATTAACAAGTTGCGTTATAGCGACGACGAATGTTATCTCGAAATTTCAATAATTGCAGGGGGGAAAAAAAAACGTAATTGCGATAATAATAATCGGAAAATTACTTCGAAATTTTTTCGATTTAAAATAAATTTTGCATTCCGGTAGTATTCTGAGACTATGGTCTTTTTAAGATATTGATTACGTTTGAAATTAATATTTAGATTAGCGAAAAATAATTCAAATGAAGATGGCTCGGAAGAAAATAGCTGAATATCACAACCAAGGTTCTCCTGAGAGTGTTAATATTATATAAAATATGGATGGAAGATGAAATATGAGTAACAAAATGTGTGACATGTTTTAGCGTTTATGTATTATGAATATTGTAAACAAAAAAAAGTAAACCAACGATGAAGATGATTCTAACGATATTAACGCAAAAAATATCTTGTGAACTTATCCTTTTCTATAACGACTAACATTGTTCATCTTTATTTTTTTTTTACTTACGCGTTTAGTTGAATAATTTTCAGCAATAAGTTGTAGAAATATATGGAAAAAAGGAACTGGTTCATACAAAAATGTGTAAATTTGAATAGGTCGCAATAGTTTTGCTAATCAAAAAATTGCCTGATTAGTAAATTTTTGATAGAAAAAGTCGGTTGCATATTGCTTTATTTAAATCGAATAGTTCCCCTCTCTCTTAGCTATTTTCGTGAAATAGTAACTTTGAAAGAAGCGGCTTTGGACCGAGCAACTTACGATTGTTTAGAACTTTCAAATTACTATCGTTTGTAATAAGTGCATAGAGGCTCCAACGAAGAAATGTTTCCGTGTGATTGTTTTCTTGAAGGTTGCTATAACGTTTTGAAGACTTTGTGTTATGTTCCAAACGTAGACGAACTTTTTAGTATAAGTACAGTCGACTACTCGCGATTATCCGGATTCCGTATTATCCGTATCAATTTTTCACAAAGAAAATAACAAAAGAAGAAAAAGCCAAAGCGCTTTTATAAAATCCACAGCTATATGCGGTACGTATCTGAATATTTTTTTACACATTCGCCGCGAATGAAGATGCTGTGAAATTTTTAAAACTTGGTTTCACAAAGAGTTTGTGCTCGCGGTTGCGAAACATTTGTCCGATAAACAGTTACCGAGCAAAGCAATTCTTACTCTCGACAATGCATCTTCCCATGCGGCAACTGAGGAGTTACAAGACGGTGATATAAAGGCAATGTTTCTTCCAGCAAACGCTACATCGGTTTTGTCAACCTATGGATCAGGGAACCCTAGAGGCCTTAAAAAAATATATGTATCGACGCCGCCTTCTCACCGGACTAATATCAAGCGTTGAAAATAATGAGGATTGGGTCAGGTTGCTTTAAAGTCACTGTTGATATGCTTGATGTTATCATTTGGGGTTATCTGAGGGATGAGAATTAGTTCTATAGTATATTAGTGCGATCGTGAAAAATATTATTAGATCATAAAGTCAGTGATAAATGGGATGAAATTGACAATGAGATTTGAGCAGTTAAAAAGACAACGAGGAGCTTGTTTCTTTTTAATAAAGAATATTCCAGGATGTGAAACGGGTAGAGTAATACGGATGACGTTACATAATGGACGGGCAGCGAGAGATCGAAGAAACTGCAGATGAGGATATTAGGATACTCAACGAGGATCCGGTTGTAGAAAATATGGATAATGCTCTTCTTCAAAGTGTTATACCACACGATGAAGGACTGAAGGCGATCGAATTAGTAGCGCTGGAGTAACTCAACAGGAAGAAGGGCCACCGGCTGATATCATTTGTTTACGCAAATGCGGTGATATATCGGCAAGGAAGAGAATGCAGCGAGAGACACGTAGGCCTTAATCACAGACTTCTTTAAAAACTAGTTAATGTACCACCGTAAGTTAATTTTCACGTTTAATTTTTTATAGGATAAGTTAATTTTCATTTTTTCATTTAATTTGCAGTATTTAACCTTGAACTCCGGCGTATCCGGAATTTTTGCTATCCGGATAATCGCGAGTAGACTGTATATATTTTTATTTTCCTTCTAAGATGATGATTTTAAAAATAAACTTCATTTTTGACTTCTCGAATGTTTAGTCTCTTCGTTCCATCCTCGCTTCGCGTTTGATTTTACTTGCCTTTCACAAGCCTCCTTCCGGGTGTGTATACCTAGTGTAAAACTGCAATATCAGAAAAAAGATTTCTCCGAGAGCGGGGGAGGGGGTAAAGACGAAGTATCCTAAAAGGAGAAAATTGGCTTACAGTATTATTTGAAATACATTAGACTCTTATATACATTATGAAAAGCTTCGCAATATCCGTCGTATCTTATCAAGAGTCTGTCGGGGGTATTCACTTCACCTTGTTCGTATCTACTCTTTGATCCCCTCCTTTTCCGCCTTGAATTAGGCCACCCGGTTCCTCTCGCTTCTCGGTTATATATTGGAATTATAGGCATTGAGAAAGTTTCAACTTACTTGCTTATAATATGGCGCCGTTCCATCGACAAGTTCCCGATCCGCATTGTAATATCCTTTTAATATCATTTCTTTGTCTAAAAAGAAAAAAATCGTTTAGATAAAATTACACTTGACCCTTTCACTGACCGAAACTTTTTCATCTTCTCATCGCAACATTTCCCACTCTTTCTCCACGCCTTCGGTACATTTGCCCTTCTCTGTATTTTCTTATTTCGCATCTGACAGTTGTTCTTTACTTCTTTTAGTCATTTCGGACACTTTACTTCAGCTGTGCAAAGCGTTTTCCTCCATTGCGATATTTCTTCGACGTCTCATACTCGCTTTTCATTCCTCCACTAGTTCCGTTCTCGTTTCTTAGTGAATTTCATCAAAAAGTGTTGATGCATCAAATTTCTCTTTTATGCACTCCTCCCGAATGTCGTTCTTATTCATACATCACCATCGTCAATACGGTTTGCGTGATCTCTTTAGGTAGTACCCATATCGTTATTAAGCCTGGTGGCAGCCTAATCGCAGGAATCCTTTCGTCTACCATATTACGAGACCGTTAGGAGGCTGGGTTATTATTATTTCAAACCCATTTACGACGTCGTAAAATATGACTTTAATACGTTCTACATCGAACGTAATTTAATTATTGTTTTATTTATATAAAACGCCCTGGGGGTACACAAGCTCTATTATCATTATTTCTACGAATCAAGTGCAAGCGATTTTCCAACCTACTACTGTAAGGGAGAACCAAAAAAAAAATACGTTTGTAATATTTTTCATTTGGTGCTTCCCCGGTATATAATACCTGTTCACACACGTTTAGTGTTAAATGGTCGATTTAGTTCAAAAAAGTATTATAATAAAAAATAAACCTTCGAAATCTCACGCGGAAACAAGTTTATCCATTTTCGAAATAAAGAATTTTTCTCTTTCATTAACTGTTTTCCTCTTTTTCGATTCTTCGTTTGATTTTTTTTCGGTTTCTTATCTCGCATCGCGGTCGTCCGAGTAATTTATAACGTTTCTTTTACTATTGCTAAGCTTCACGAGATGCGTGATGATAACGAAATTAGAAAACTGGCGAATTGTTTGAGGTATAAAAAAAAGAGGGAAACAAGAAAACTTAAATTTTCATTTGTACATTAAATTAAATAATTGTAATGCGGATATGTAATAAGAAAGTTTGTATTATAGACATCTTTTGGAAAATCCTCAGAGAAGACTTCCCCACGAATAAGCAATCGAGCGATGCAGTCAGAATAGCATAACATTAGTATGTCTACCTGCTGTCTGAAACGTAAAACTGGGTAAATGTTAATTTGGGTTTCTGTTGATATTATATACGAGGTTACGTAAATCGTTTTAATTAACTCTGAATTATTTGTTGTAAATAATTTTATAAGAAAAGATTTTTTACCTTACGCTTCTTCATCGTTGGATGAATGGTTTTGTTTCGGTCTAAATAAATCTGCATCGTTAATTACGATCCTTCCGGACCGGCGAGGTAAAAATAGAAGAAAAGAAAAGGAATAAAAGGAAAGTTATTCAACAAGAATAATCAAATTATAGACAAAAAACAAAAACATCTTAAGAAGAAATTAAAAAAAAAAATATTTCGGTAATATCTTTCCGGAGTAATTGTATACTGTCTTTAACAAAGAAAGAAAAAAGTTTGTCAGTGCGATTTCGGACTCGGATCGTACATACTGAATTCGCTTTGATTTTCTCTAAATTAAAGGCGATTGATTTTTTCCTCTTCGCCTAGCCCACTTGGCCGCACGGCTCACTTTTCTTTTTATAAGTTTAATTTCATATTTTATGATAAAATATGTATTGCTGCTCCGATGTACAAACTACAATTATCGTCAAGGTCTTATAGCAATATTTTATTCGTAAAATCCGCCCCATGATTATTACATATTTCATATGGCCAAGTAGTATACTCAATCGAGCCAATCTCAATGCATATACGTACAGATTGACCGATATTAGTCCCTCTATTCGATCATACATGACGTTACACACATTCTCTAATTTCGTACGTAAACCAAGTCTTCTTCTGTGTGATTTTTGTATTTTGCAATATTATTTTCTCCCAATATTGCTGCCGACTTTTTCATATTCCCTATTCATCGGTTATGTTTAGTATTGTATTCCTCCGTGCTGTTTTTATTTTTTACATTTTCCTATTGGTATTTACTTTTCTAGCCCCTCTGTGTCGCCTATCACTCCCGATAAAATGTTTCTCAGGTATTCATTTGAATTATATCACGTTATTATTTCTCTCAAGCTTACCAATACATATTTCATGTATTGTATATTACGTTATTTACACGGTACATATATTTTCCATTAATAAGATGAGCGATAATTCAGCTCTCCTTCAGATATTCGGACAATATGATGCGGTATATTTATAACTTTACTAATATTCATTCGGCCTTTTCTTAATCGCAATAGGGTCTTCTTCGGACTTAATATATATTGCATTCATTGTTATTAATTTCCTTTTTTTTCCTTTAGTACTGAAGATACCAAACACCCCCGAGAAAAAGAAAAAAAAAAGGCATTATAAGCGCATATTTTTTTTAATACTAGCTGTTACCCACGGCTCCACTGGTTTATTAAAATCCGTTTAAATCTGTACATGGAAATTCATGGGAAAATGTTTGTTTCATCTGGAATTATATTTATGTAAAAATTCTTTCTTTCTTTTTGTGGAATACATGTTTATCACCGTCCAACAAAAAATGGTCATTATATTTCACGTTAAGCTGAAGATTATCAATGTTTCTATTACTTATCTGTCGTAATCTAGCAAAAAGTTTCACTCAACTAAATAGCACACACACACACACACAGCGATCATTTTGAAGAGGCTGAGTATTCACACGATGATATCCCATAATTACAAATTTAAGAGCACATATTTTTCACTCATATCTCTCAACCTGTTTTATTGAAACTAATTTATTACAATAATAGCAAACTACGATAGTTGAGTAAGGATTTCAAATTTAATTATAAATAACATTCCCAATAGCTAATATTAAAAATATGGTTTCCAATGTTGCTTTTCGTTGCTCGTCTGTTTTTGGGACCAACATACTTGAATAGTGTGTACGCTAACAGTTTCTATTCTTGTTTCCCGTTGCTCATCTGCTTTAGATGAACAAACGTGAGCATTGCGTACTCGAATGGTTTCCAGTCTAGCTTACTGTTACCCGTGTCTTCACCCGTGTATTATTGGAAATTCATAAAAAAAATTCTTGTTTTATCTGGAATTATATTCATGTAAAGATTCTTTCTCTTTTTCGGAAACATGTTTATCACCTTCCAACAAAAAATAGTCTTCACGTTTCATGTTAAGCAGAAGATTATCGACCTTTCTATTACCTGTCGTGATTTAACAAAAAGTTAAACAGTGCGTATGGCCTTAATTTTGAAGGGGCTGAGTTATTCACACGGTCATAATTACACATTTAAGAGAACGTCTTTTTCACTCATACCCTTCAACTACATCTCGAACACACTTTGTTAAAATTAATTTATTACCACAACAGCAAAAACAGGAGTTGAGTAAGGATTTTAAATTCAAGTACAATATAAAAAAATTCTGTTGCAGGATTTTTTTTTATTTTTCCGTAAAAAATTAATAAAAAGCACTACTCCTTTTCTTTGACTTCCGCAATGAGTTGTTAGGGCAACTAAGCTATGGGCACAACTTGTACGTTTAGATCATGTCGTGGAGATTTTGATTGATTTCAGTAACGCAAAAAGAAAAATAACGCGGTGCGGTGTACTTACGCTAGAAATTAATAAAATATTATCTGGAGTTTATTACTTAATCACTTTACTTAAATTTTTACATTTAATTTATATTTAACGTGCTAATCGTTTTATTTAAAGTTTTATAAAAATTAATTTTTTTCTGTCCGTCCTGTATGCATTTCTGTACTACTGGTCGCATCTTAATTACTTGACACCTCATATTTCGTAAAGGAAAGGGGATAGAAAACTCAGCCGTACCTTAAAACCTTCGTTTGAATAACACGAATATATCCTGAAAATTTTAGCATGATTGATCCGCCCAGCGATGCAGGAATGTATACGGTACAAACAAACATACAAACAAACATTCATTTTAATGTATATGTATATGTATATATACAGGTACAGATTTATTCTCCAAACGTGTTATTTATTTAGTGTTTATACGTTTTTCGTTATTTTTATTAGCTAACGAAGAACAAGCAGCATGTATGGCAGAAGTTATTGTTGAGTTGCTTCGTTAATTTGATTTACTGGCGAACCGAAGTTAATTTTATGAGGTCGTGAAAAAAAAGAAGTTTCCTAAAACGGTCAGTAGTATATAAAAAGGGTGTGTCGATCGAAGTAATCAAATTGAAAAAAATAAACAAAAGTCAGCATACTGAGCGAAAATAGCGTGATTCTCTCAACACATTTTTATAAAGCCATTATAAATGATCTTGTTCGTAAATGCGCTGAGATGTTGCAGATCAGGGGAAGAAAGAAGAACTTTCTTTAGCCGCTGAAAGCTATTATTCTTATTGGTGTATATTTTGAAGGAACTATAAGGTGATCAATAAAACACCACCAGCATTATTGACATTTGTATGCAGACTCTAGAAAAAGCTATCGGTCAGCTGCTTACAAGGGGGGTGGGGGGGTGGGGTGGTAAATAGTAGTACACTTAACTTTTCACACATCTGTAAGGTTATTCTTTTTTTGTTTTTTTTTTTTTAAATCTATGATTAAGCAATGCGAAGATTCACCAAAGTGAAACGCAAAAATTTTTTTTATTATTGTTTTTTGTTCTTTAAAGCAAATTTTGTTGTTTTATCGCTTGTACAGAGTGAAACAACTTGTTTGTGATACATTAGCAACGGTGGAGATACCTGGCGGAGTAAGAGAGCGGACGGATAATCTTTTTTTAATAGTACAAAGCTCGGTGCAAATTTTGGCGTACTTATTTCGTACAATCGTTCAAAGTGCATCGTTTTTACTTCTTTAAAAATCGCTGCTTGCTTTTTATTTTACATTTTACGCAGAATAAAAAGTTGGTTAGGCATTTTTTCGCGGCTCTGCGATTAAAATTATTATCTTTGTATGTGTGTGTGTGTGTGTGTGTATATTTGCTCAATTTGTGTTTATTGATAGGCCGCCGGTGCCATTGCTGCCATCGTCGATTGGTCACTTTCTACAAAGTATGTACACTAGTGTACACGGTACATAAGGTCAAAGAGGGAAAATAATATTGCGCTTATTTTATCAATAGCCAGAGAAAAAGGGGAAAAACTAGGTAAAATAAATTAATAGGCCACATAACTTGTTGAAGGTGCAGGAATTTTTTTGCGCAATTATGCCACGTTTTCTCCTGTTTACCTTAAAATTAATTAATTTGCCAGTTGTATTTATTGTTCCAAGAAATTTTCGTATTTTTCGTGATTACTAATTATACTTTTATCGGTCATATAACACGCACTTTTATACTTCCTCATTACTATATTTTATTTCGTTCTTTTTTTTTATTCATTTAGATTATTTTATTAGGTTATTAACGACAGAGTAGGCGGAACAGAGAAGAAATCGAAAGCCACCATTAATCAAGCGACTACACTATCGGTTAGCAATATCGATCCGAGATTTTCACTGGCTTCGAAGCTAGGGGCTTAGAGAAACTCATTGGGTAGCGACATTATTACCCGATGGTTCGATAAACCGTAAAAATCGCGATAGTTCCCATCTGGTCGAAAACAATTAGGCTCATCAAAAATATTATTCTAAAAAGTTCCGTTGAGGAATCGAAAAATAAATAAAACACTTACAGCATCGATGTATGTGCATGCGCGGAAAATGCTTCGACAGTCCAACTTTGAAGTTGGAAAATTGACTATGCTTAATTCCGAAAATTTCCCCTTCAATGTAACCGCGTTTACAAAAGCTGCTTTAACATCGTTAACCATAATATTCGAATCGAAAGAAAAAGGCTAGTGAACTTTTCGCGGACAATGAAACTTTCTTTAAGCATATAGGATGCAACTTTGTTGTCTTCAAACAACGAGCTTTCCATCGATATAATAATGCACGCTTGAAAAAAAGTGATTTTTTTCCCAAATTTCTATGTTGGCATGAATATATTTAATAGCGGCTCCTTGTTTCTCGTAAAAATCGTTCTTTACTATTCATGTTTAAGATACGATTTGGTCTTTTTTTTAATTTGCCATACTCGAACGTTTCTTACTACTTTTTCCCTCCGAAATGATGGTTTAAATTGTTTTTCGTTATTTCTTTTTTTTTATTATACGAAAAAATTTCTTACACATGTTAAATTTTACGGGTTACGAATGGTTTTAAGTTGCTTTTTATGCCGTTTCAGTTATTTTTTATTACATATATTCTTGACTTTTTCAGCGATTTTTGACACATATGGAAAATCGACTGTTCCAAAACTATACAAAGCTTAAAGAAAGTGTATTAATTGCGATTTATGTACCTGCTTAAGTCTATTCCTAAAGTTAATAAAATTGATTTGATTTTTTTGGCGTTTATAAATTGCCTTATTAAAAAATTTGATATATTATATGCGAATGGAATTCTACGAACAGGAACTGCACCACAATAGCAATAGCTTTAAAATATCAGTGCGCTAGCATTTACTAATAACGATAACAACACACTAATTCTGACGCTTGCGTAAGACAAACAAACAGTAACGTCAACTAGGATAAATAAATAACGACTGTTATTGTAATTATTATCATTACTATTATTATTCTATTAAAGACATCTAACGTTGAGTATGATATTATAGTATTGACTGAAACACGGTTAACTTCAGACAAAGTAGAACGGTATATAATTCCAGGTTACGATATTCGCGAGGACTGTGGAATTAATAAAAGATCCGGAGAGATGTATTATAATATATGTTAAAAATAGTGTTCAAATTTCTGATTTGAATATCACAATCTCAAATGGTAACTTAGTTTGCTTACATATCAAACTGAATAATTATCATTACCCGTTGATCGTCGGTACTTATCGTTTCCGCGGGTCTCATTATACTGAATTTTTGGATAATATGAATGATATTGTAAACGTTTTAAAAGATATAGACTTAATTACGGGTGGTTTTTAAATATAAATTTGTTAGATAGTGTCAAAAGTTGAATTATCTAAATTTTTAAAATGCGAATCGATTTAAAAGTTTCGTAAACCAAACAACATTTTGTGGGCGACAAGATCTATATTTTTCTCATTTAGACTATATATTTGTCCGGAGAATTGAAAATTCGAATATAAAATTTGAGGTTACAGCAGAACTTTCTCCCTACGGTTTTTCCGATCATTCAATTTTAAGTGAAAAACTTATAATAAATTGTAACTATGAGCCAGAACTCAATAGAGTCCTGTCACTTACACTAATAAGGTACTATTTAAAAACAACTTAAAATTGTGAATGAACATTCTCGTAGGGATTTGATGGATTATCAGTTATTCTTGTTAAGGAAACTATAGAATTTTTCAAATAAGTAATAAATGAATCCGTCAAGTCCGAAAAATTCCCGACTGCACTAAAGAGCTCGGTATCAAGTGGAAATACAACAGATATATGTCGAACTATAGGCCCCAGTCTGCTATTTACCTTTTCTAAAGTTTTTGAAATAAGATCTGAATTTATTCGGCTAAAATTAACTTCAGTAAACAATCAGTACGGTTTTTTTATAAAGAAAGACACAGATGACGCACTGTTTGATCATATAATCTCCATTTCTGACGATTTAGAGAGAGGTCGCTCTGTAGTCGCGGTCTCTTTTGACTTTTTTAAAGCGTTTGACGTAGTAGGCCATACAATGCTTTTAAAAAAATTGTTTGCGTGCGGCTTTCGTGGATCTACTTATAATCGGTTCGGCTCATATCTGATAGGTGGAAAGTTTGATACAAAAATAAATAACGCACTTAGCAACAGTGTAGTGCAGGAACACGACGTACCTCAGGGAAGTATACTAAGTTCCATACATTTACCTCATTTATATTTGCGACCTCTGTAACTTAAGTATGGTAGGAAAAATGTTTAGCTATGCTGATGATACAATTCTCATAGTAAGTTCACAATATGCAAATTTATTACAGCAGTGTTAATACAGACCGATGTGAATATGGTACACATGAGTGGATGGATAATAATTTTATAAATTTAACCTTAAAAAAAAACAAAATTTTTAATACACGGCAACCTTCCTCAAAATACCTGGAATAATTTTTTAAAATACGGTAACTAAATAACACTTTTACGAATAGAGGGTACGAAATTAAATATTTAAGGATACATTTAGATTGTAAATTATTATGGAGTACTCATATAGCAGCAAACCTTTCGGCAAAACTTAGAAAATTAAATTACCTATTCTATTACTTGAAGCAATTCTTTAATCGCAGGCAATTAACAACACTGTATTTAGCATTATATCAGTCCATTCTCTCATACGAAATAATACATTGGGGAAATGCAGCAAGTTATCATATTGCGCCAATAAACTACTTACAAAAATCTATAAAAATATAACCAATCAACAGAGTAGCATGTACGCAAAATATTGAGCCCGGCTAAATTTTATTTCGTGAATTTGTTAACTTATATGCTAAAAAATAAAAATAAATTTCATATCGAATTTCGCACTGGTATGAGCATCAGCTACAAAGAAAGCTTACATACTGCGATATAATAAATATGTAAGATGGCAGGCGAGATACACAGGTGTCTTTTTATTTCATTTATTGTCGAAAACATTTAAAATGGCATTATGAAGATAAAAAATATAGACGTAAATTAATAATTAATTATGTTTTAAACAGTAATTCACAATACCAATAATACAATGTCACAGTGTCACTTAAAATCCATTGCACCTTAAGAATTATTAAGCGTACAAATTTAATTTTAATAGAATTTTAATAAGCATAATAAGATTACAATAATTCAGATTCCATTTATTTCAGTAATTCAAATATCAAACAATAATAATACACGTCTATTCGACAACAAACCGTCGTACAAATTTGTAAACTTGTTAATATTTATTATAAACAGTATACAAAATAAACGATGAACTACTTAAGACTTCATTATAATGTTGCCACGTGTTACATTGTGATAATTCTATATGTTGATCGACATAATAATTTTAAAATTACCTGCAGTTTTATTTTAAATTTAATTGTAAATTTTAAAATGATCTTCTTTACACATTGCTTTACGTTGACTGAAATTTTCGTTTGAATTTTAAATCTCTCAGCATCGTTCTTATCACCATTATTACCATCATTTTTTTTTTTTTTTTTTTTTTCTTTTTCTTTTCAAGAACCATAAACAGTGCTCGTGACGACCTCTCTTCCTTATATTTATTAACCATGTAATAGTCAATCCTTCCGATGAAAGATTGAGTCGGAGATAATAATAGAATTGTAATAGGAATAAGCATGTTTTATAAAACCAGCGGAGTAACATGGCAACCTATACAGTGAAGTATGGCCCACAGAGTCCCGTCAGTATTATAGGAAGAATTTAAGAATATTAATAAGTTATTAAACGCCAGCTATATGTGTGTCTTTTAGAATATTAGCGCATAACTTCATAAAATTATATGAATTATTCATTCAGCAGTAATTGTACTTATGTTATTGATAAGGCGTGTTTCATAGAATCAGCAGGATGACATGGCAACCTATACAGTGAAGTATGGCCCATGGAATCCTCTACCAGTACTGTAAAAAGGATATTAACAGTATTTTAACGCCCGCTATAATATTGACATATAGCGTTATAAAATGAATATTATATACATGAATTACGCGTTCTGCACTAATTGTAATTTTTATGTTATTGGAAGAGCGTCACGGCACCATTTTCTTCTTTTTAACGTCCTTTTAGGATTGCCCGGCAATCTTTTAGTGTACATTTTATGTATATAAGGATTCGGATTTAATTTTAATTTTTCAAAAACTTTTTTTTATATTGTATGGTATAGACTTCACTAACAAAGGGGATATTTAAATCAGTGTGTAAGGTCATATTAGAGACGTATTCAGGGGCAGCTGCGATTGTTCGGAGAATTTTAGACTGCTGGCTTTGGATTTTTGTTAAGTTACTTGCACGAGTGCATTCATATATTTCCAGTCCATACCTCCATATTGGCGCTATGATGGTTAGATAGATGGATCTTTTTAAGCTTAGGCTTAGAGTAGAAAATCTGCCTAATAGAGGGTATAGTACCCTAGTTCGAGTGGCAATTTTTTGACAGGTCTGAGCAACATAATATCTCCAGGTGAGTCTGCGATCGAGATATATTCCTAAGGATCTCACAGAATCTGACTGTTTGATTTCCCTATTATTTATGTTTATTCCGGGACACGTAATCAATTTATTTGTAAATACGACCTGCTGACATTTCTCTATGTTGAATTCAATTTCCCATTTATCTGCCCATGTCTGAATTTTGTTTACATGCTGTTGAATAGCTAATCTTGAATAGTTGGGATTTACGGAGGACGCCAGTAGGGCTATATCGTCCGCAAAAGAGGCTAAGATAGTCTGGTTAGAGGTAGGTATACCTGCGGTGTATATGGAATATAAGACGGTCCCCAGGAGACTACCCTGCGGAACTGAGGCCAAAATGCTTCTCTCACTGGATATACCATCATTGTTATAAATGTTAGCATCAATACAAAAATTCATTGTTATTGTTATTAATATCACGTTTTAAATATTATTAATTTTAATTGAATATTATTATTAAATAAGAATCTAAAGCAAAAATTTATTGTAATTTAAGTAAATTTGATTAACATTCAACATTGTTATGTTCTTATGAAGGCTACTCTTGGTATTGCTACCTGTTATCATCCATATTTCTTTTATAGTTTTTTTTTTTCTCTTCTTTTATTAATATTATTTATGTTATTTTTTTTATTATTATTAGTAGTAGTAGTAGTATTATAGTTTTATTAGCGCTCTTTTATGACACATTTGGGGACCTTTTAAAGATTGTGGTATGTGCGTGATTTAATGCAACAATTGTAAACATGGGAACTATGTGTATATAAACTAGTTTAAATAATTAATAACATACTTTGACTTGTATTTCAAAACACAGGAGTTAGTCCATGTATAAACAAAATTATGTAAAATGAAAATTAGTGTACATGCGAATATAAATGAGTTTATATATTAGAGTGTGTATATGTACATTTGAGTGCATATGAATGTACATGTCCGGCAGTAAGTGCGCATACGAATATGAAGGCGTAGGAGTGTCTGTATAGGTTAACATGTGTAAGGAGTGTATATGTAATGTATGTAATGTTTGTTTATGTGTATGATGCATTTATGTAAATTTTTACTGTTTTCACTTATTTTTTAATCATAAACTTTATATATTTTTGAAATTTTTATTGTTTTACCTCTAAAAAATGTATTCCATCTTTCTCTCTATAATTGTTATATAATTTTTGTGATAAAACTGTTATATTTATTATATCTGCATATTTATCATGTTTCTATACATTTCTTTTTTCCACTTATAATATTTGGTTGTTTTTCTCAAGTTCTTACATTTTTAGCTTGCCTATTGTTTTTTATTAATCTTTCTTTTATTTTGTATTTTAATAATCCATCGCTCGCGCTCCATGCGAGCAGATGGAAATCTGTAATAATAATAATAATAATAATAATAATAATAATAATAAAGATGTTTGATGACAGTGTTTGATTACGATTATTATTATTATTATGGTTAATTTTATGATTACTACTTTTTTGTTTTTATTTCATCTTTAAAAGATTGAAGAATATGGTACGTAATTTTAGATCCAAAAGAAAAATTTCAGCTCTCTTTGGAGAAAAAGTGTACTTTTCACATTAAAAAATTAAATTTTTATTAAGCGCTGTTGGATTCTTTTTGCCCTAGCTTATTTCGAAAAACTGTTCTCGAAGTAGGTTAATTGTGTTTCCTCCAAGTAAGTTTGATACATTAATTTGCAAACGCACTTTTTCAGCTGATCGCATACAAGACCATTAATACAATAGATCCGGTCGTGCTGCAGGAATTTGATGCCGAAGACAATCGATAGTAGCGCAACATAAACTACCGCTGTTAGACGTCGAGTGTCACTTAACATTGTGTGTGCAGCGAGCCCATATTTTGGAGGAAAGTGGTTCGCAATTTATGACGGTCACAAGTAGTAATGTATCGGGCTTTAGTGAAAGGATATTTTCAAAGTATACTCTAATGACAACGTCATATATTATTATGAAATATGTAAAATTTCTGATAAAAATTTCCACGTAAATCATTACTTTTTCTCTTTTTTTTTAAATGATCTAGTCAAATAGAATTTACTCTTCTACAAGTATTATAGAAGAACCAATAATAATCTGGGTTTCGGCGTGAGCCTTCAAGATGCGGATCGAAGGATTAAATGTATATAACGCATGTGTATGTATATTTATTTTTTTTTTTTTTTTTTTTTTTTTTTTTAAATAACTGTAAAGGGTCCCACGAGGCTAATGCCTATATTGTGGGTGCCCAAACACTTATTATCGTTTATTGTATAAATATAACGTACAATATAATATCAACGTCCGACTATAAACTAAGCAATTACTAATAAAATAAAACAACAATCTTCTTAAATGAAGCAAATATCTTATCCTCTTAACAAAACGTATACACTTCCGATCTGGAAATTTATAACTAATAATATTATTACACAGTATCACCGCAAACACATTCCAACCCATACAAACAACCAGATATACAATCGGCAGAACAAATACAACACAGATGAAATAATCATAATGTAGCGCTATTAATGTTAAAAACCGAATAATATACGTCCAACGCAACGTAGTTAACTACAATAAATACTCTATACAAATATCAAATAGGTAATTATGCTCTATTATGCCACATGCACTCAAGCCCGCATACCCTTTTATATTGTATTTGGGGGGAGACCAAGAAACCTGCAAATTATTACTCCTATCTCTGCAACCAAGCAATTAACCAAATTTTTATTTTTTCCTTCCAAACTGCTAAATGCTGTTCTATCCAGATTTCCTTCGGTACCTTTAATAATAAATTCATCAATACATTTTCTTCGACATTATCTATTTTATGATTTACCCCCCGTCTGAATTGAAAGGAAAATTCTTTAGGTACTCTGGTATTTCGCTTCTTATCTATTAATGGCAGTTGCACGTCTTGCAACTTACTTTTTAGCAGCTTGTGATAACAATACATCGCTTTTGGAGGTAGTTCCTTATTTTCTATCCACCATACAGGTTCAGAAATATTCTTGTTTCCCAGATTTCTAGAGGGAGTTATTAATTTCAGACATCTCCTTATTAAATTGCTGATTTTGCTCATTTCCGATTTTTTTGCCTCACCCCATACTTGAACAGCATAATGTACTCTCGATGCTATTAAAGCCTTATAATACATCCTTACTACATCGTGGGGCATCAGAAATTTTAATCTATATAACGCTGGTATGGATTGCCTTATTTTTAGAGTGAGGTTATTTATGTGCATTTTCCATGTTAATGCATTGTCAATCACTAACCCCAGATATTTGTAGCTCTTAACAACTTCAAGTAGCACACAATCGGAGCAATTATCGCAATGATTAGCATTCCCGTGTAACCAACCTGGACAGCGTAATATTATTTTCGGTATAATTTTTCTATGACGACTGGGGGTCCTTATGTACATTATTTGTGTTTTTGATTTATTGATAACTATACCTCTATCATGGGCCCACCTGGTTACATTATCCAAATCGCTATGGTGTAACCTGTTGGTTAGGAACCCTGTTTCATTTGATAGAGCTTGGTACGAACTGAGATGTTGCACAATGAAAATCGAATTTTTAACATTTTTCATTGACTTATTCCAATAAAATATTTACTATTTATTAGGTTTTTGCGCAATAAATCGTACACAAAACTAGGAAGCGTCTTTACAAATTTCAAAAAATAATAAAAACCAGAAAAGAAACTGTACGGACCGTTGCCGAATAATTATGAAGGCAGCAGTTAAATTCTGTATCGTCATTCCGTTCCATTCGTTAAGGCGCAATAAGCTCGGTAAATAGCTAATTTTTTCTTTTTCTTTTTTTTTTTTCGGCTTAGCCTTCGCCATTTAGCCAGTTTTCACTTGTAATCAGGTGAACAGTTAAAAAACACGAGTGCATTATTAAAATGGAAACGACTATAATATGTAGAGGAAGCTAATAAAAAGCGAAAACGAGGAAAAGGTATGACTTAAGAACGTAGGCGAATAATCGAGATGACAGCAGAACGGCGAAGTGAAGGAAGTAGAAGAAACTATAGATTAGACAGATAAAAGGAGAATGTGCTAGAAAAAAAAAACAAAACATAATTATATATTACCGTAACCTGAAATGTATTCTTTTACATAGAGGTAGGAAGGTTACTCAGACTTTTTCTAAAGAAAGGATGTCGGAAGTAGCAGCAACTCGAATGCCAAAGAATTGGCCGCTTCTTTATCACTGATGCCGGATGGTTTTTTTTTGTTTTTTAATAAAATGTTGGATTCGTCAAAAATGACATTGGCCCAAGAAGAGGGAAAAGAATGTGAGGCGGAATCAGATGTTCATGCGATCAGGTGTGGAGGATAAAAAAGACTCAAGTGCCGGAATGACCGGAGCAATGGCAAAGAGAGAACAAAAGATGCACAATACGGAGTTGAAAGACCAATTAACAGGAGAGAAGAGTAGAAGGAAGAACGTTCGGAAGCGATACAGATGCACTGAAACAAAATGTGATTAGCGTCACCTATATTGTCGCGAGAAAAATGGTGAAGGAGACAGAGCGGAGAAGGGACTAGAGAGAAGCGAAATAAGGAAGCAAGGAACGAATTGTTTTCAAAGCGTAGGCGACAGATTGCAGAGAGCGTTGAACACTGCATGGGGGAAGAATTGAAAAACCAGAGATAAGACGGTAGATCAGGCTGGATAAAGAGAAAAAAGGAATCCGGATTTGAGAATGAGGAGGAATACGAGTTTAACCATATAGTTTGGAATGGTTTAGGAATCTACGGAAAATCAATGAGAATAGAATGAAGAGAAGAAAAGATTTTAGATGAGTGAACGTATACGGAAGACGAGTCGGAAATAGTCGAAAAATTGCGTGATAATTGGGGGGGAAATGATTAGAAGAAGTGAAAATAACAGACCAATAAGAGGAGCAATTTACTCGGCTGTGAACGTAGAACAAAAGGAAGGAAGACGAAAAAATTCTGAAAAGTTAAAATCTTTGCGTGATTTGCGTTTCGGTGACATATCTTAAACCATTGGCGCACTAAGGATTTGTCCCTGAAGGGGGGGGGGAGGCTAAAAGAGTAGCATATTGGAAAATGTAAAGGCGGAGGTCGAACATGTTTGGTATATCTATATATCTCTCCTCTCCCTCATTTATATATTAATTTTTGTGCAAAATTTAAAAACACTTTATATTTTTATCAAACATTAATTTTTACTGTCAAAAATATCAACATTTTTCATCTCCCTGGGAGAGCTGCAGCCCCGTAGTACCCCCTTGAGTGCGTCAGTGTCTTCAACTACCACGGATTTAATTAAATTCTAGCTTTTTCATCTTTACACGATTTTACTATGTCGTCTACGCCTCGATGAAGGTCTTCTTCCCTCGTTAATGACAATTAAGCCTTTTTCAAATTAAAAAGAAGAAAAAAAACTATCACGAATGTCTGCTATTATATTTGGTGTACTGTAAAAGTTCTTTAACCGACTTGGTTTAGCTCGTTTTCATTTAAATTTCGATAATCTTTGTACAAATACATATACATATATGCATATGTGCTATATACCGTGTTTTAGCTGCAAAGTTCAATCTAGCATTCATCACGTTATCAGCAATTGTTCTGTTCGTTCCGGTATTAACCGTACTTGTTCAAAGTAATCAAACTTCTTAGGCACCTGCTATTTTGTGAACGTCATCGGCAAATTCCGTGATTTGTCGTTATTTAAATTGCACGTGAGAATTTTCTCCGGCAAAAATTTCAAACCCGCATTGGCCAGTCAACAACTTGTCGCCGCACACTAAATTAGTAAAAATAAGTACTTTCGCAATGTTCTTCAATGAATGAAAAATCACACTGTTCCTCGAAACCACCGCTGCTCTACTGTGACTGATATGCTAAAACAGCCTCGAACTGCTCATAGTCTGACGATGATTTCCTCGATTACCCGGAACAGAGAGACAATTTTCTATTTCGGAAATTCCCGTTCGTTCATATAATATAACATAGAGATATTTTTGTAACTAATTTTAATTTTAATTGCCATTTATGAATTTTTTGCCGAATTACCCGGTGATAAACAAAGTCCCTTGTGTGATACTTTATGGCGCATAATTTGGAAAACATTTGAATTTGCCGGCGTCTAACCTAGTTAATTTTTACCGACAGTGTTAATTTTCAAAACGTAAATTTGTTTAAAAAAAAAAAATTCTTTGCAATCGACAAAAAAAAACAGCGAACATTGCACCCCCCCCCTTGTGGATTGTCTAAACCAGGAGTTCCCAACCAGGGGGGCACGCCCCCCTAGGGTGACATACAGAGATGTCAAGGGAGGCGCGAAGGAAAAATTAATTAACACGTCTATTAAACATCGGACAAAGGGCGTTTAATAAATAATGTGACATGCCTTCAAAAATGCCCCTTCAGAAATCTCAAAATTTTCACAAATAATCAACAAAGTAAAATTATGGTCATTTTTTGCATTAGTTGCGATGAATCCACCGACATCGTTAATTTGGCCCAGTTAATAATAGTTCATGTTCGTTACGTCAGTGGAGATCACATTGAAGAAGAGTTTTTGTACTCCCAATCTTTGACAGCAGGTACTAAATCTGAAGATATATTTAATTCAATATCTGATTTCATCGAAAAAAATGATTTGGATTGGAATAAACTCAATGGACTTCGCACAGATGACGCGTCTGTAATGATAAGTATACGATCAGGATTAGCTCAAAAGTGGCTCGTCTTTGTGAGTTGAAAGAAGAGCATCCTCTTTCTTAAATTCAAAGAAAAAAAAAGATTTTTTGCAAATATTCAACAATGAACAATTTCAATGGAGGTTGACCTATTTAACTGATATATTCGATGCCTTTAATCAGCTAAACTTGAAGCTTCAAGGCAGAAACGGCACTGTAATAAGTAACTATGATCATATTCAAGGGTTCATATCTAAGCTTCAACTTTGGAATCAAAAGTTATCTGCTGAAAATGTAATAATATCTTTTTCTCGACTATTCGAAGCAATTAAAAATAAAAAAACTGGACGAAGATTTGAAAGTTGAAATACAAACTCATTTATAAGCCATGGAAGACGAATTTCACTGATACTATCGAGACACTAATTCAGAGTCACCAATATGTCACATGACCAGAAACTCATTTGTTGTTGATGTCTTATAATTATCAGAATAAGTTCAGAAAGAATTTCTAGAAATGAAGGTTGATTCGACAACGAAAGACGACTTTCATCTCTTGACATTGGAGAAATTTTGGATCAAACGATTTCTTGTTAATTCGAAAGTTGCCTCTCTTGCTTTGTGAATACTTGTTCCTTTTTCTTCGACTTACTTATGTGAGACAGGGGTTTCAGCTCTGGTTTTAATTAAAACTAAGCAGCGAACTCGTCTTGCCATTGATAGCGATCTGACGATAGCTCTGGCAGAAACTGAACCTAGAATCAATCAACTGGTGCAGAACATGCAAGCTCAAGTATCTCATTAGTACCTTTTAAATTATAATAAATTATTTCGATAAAGAACGTTTTACATGTGGTTAAAGTTTATTTTCTATAACTTGAAATTAAAATAAATGTCATTAAAACAATGTGCTTTTTTTTTTTTTTAATGAAAAAATTAAGGGGGGCATAAAAATGTTATTTATAATTCGGGGAAGCCCGACGAAAAAAGGTTGGGAAACCCTGGTCTAAACTGACATAAACAATTACATTGAAGTCCCTAAGATTTCAGTATTCCGCGTAGTGAAATAGCAGTGAACAGGAAATTGAAAAAAATTCCTACAAGCATGACGTATAAATTCCTGAAATTCCTTCAAAACTCGTCTACATGATGATTGTTTGTGTCTATAATTGCCGTTAGAGAAAAGTTTCGTTTCCAATTTTCAGTTAATAATTATTTAGCCCCCTGTCTTATTAAGCGGATTTATTAATTCAATTTTTGTCGTTTAATTTCGAATTTGAAATGTCCCGTTAACTCCTAACGACAATTACTTTAACTAGGAAGTTTTTTTGCGACACATTCAAACTTTAAACGCTCTCATAAAAAATACTTCTCGGTACAAAAAAAAAAAAAAAAACAGTAAAAAATTATCGTTCTTAAAAAATGATCATTCTATACGGGGAATAATGGTTTATTATCACTGTTTGCTTTCACCAATTAATAATTATTGTTGCAAAAGAAGTTTATCAAAATGGACTGGTCGTATTTTTGATATTATCGAAATGGGAGCGTAAAATTCTAAATTGTTACATTTAACCTAAATCTTCGATTGCGAGAAACCGTTTATTCCGTCCGCATTGTTTTAAATTTCATCACTTGCTTTTAAATTTATTAACGAAATACACGTTAGATTCCGCACCGCTTATCTAATTAATTTTTCCTAAATTAAATTTATTTCGCAATTTTTATGTTTTTACAATCTGCTAATGCTGAACACGGTTCGCTATCATTCTGCAAAACTTATCTGCGTAAAAAGCTGCCGTGGCATCCGTGAAATTTAGCTCCGATCGAGACGATTACACGTCACCTGTACAACATACGCAATAGCTCGCTTTTGTCCGCGGACCTGCCCGCAGGTTTCAGAAAGCGCGGGAAATGACGCAGCGTTAAATCTAGTGCGAGACGTTAGACATGATCTGTAACGGATGCGCGCAGCTCTACTTAATGATTTCGCTAGAGGTTTCATCACGTTTCTTTTGCGACCTAATTCTCTCCTTTTTTTTTCTACAATTTCAATACGATTATTATTATTAATTTAATTTTTATTCTTTTGTGTTTAGGATTAATTAGTAATATTTCTTATGATGAGTTATCATTTGCAATTGTGCAATAAAGACCATTTTCGTTGTACTGATATTTAAAAAAGTTCCCATCGATTATTGCAAATCTTTGTAACATCTTTTTGTAGCTAGGAAGATTAACAACATAGCTATCAAACGTTCTCCTCGGCTAACATGGTTGTTATTGTAACTACAATGTACAAAGGCGCACTCAGGATTCTTTTTTGGTCGAGGCTAGAATTTAGAAGATGAGTTAGGGGGTGGTAACTCGGTACCTCGACTAAGTACCTATCTATTCTATCTATTTCTGTGGTATGTAAATTAAAATAAAAAAAATAAAAAAAAAAAAAAAATACAAAATTAACGATTATTTTTAACAAAATTACAAAACTGACGAATTTTATTTTTTAAAAAATAATAATAATAGATAACATTATGTGTGTAATAAGCACAAATTAGATAAGTATACGAATTTTATTTTTAAAAAATTAACTAAAAGTAATATAAGTAAAAAGTAAATATGTATGATTTAAATGATGAAAAGGAGAAAAGAGGAAGTTCGATTAAATCACTTTTATCGGTTTTTTTTTTCTGCAAATTAATTTACCGCATTTCCGTAGTTTACTACCCCGCGTGTACGTTTTAAATTCTATTGGAAAAATATTGCAAGACTGGATGGATAATCCTTTTTGAATTTTGCGATTTCACATCGAACGGAAGAAATTGAAAGTGTCTAAGAAATTCTCAGTGCAGCACAAAGCTTAGGGAACGCGTTGTCTAAATCTCTTGACAGTACGACGAAAGCTTTAAACATTTTCTAATGTTCCTACGATCTCGAAAGACTAACAATGCATCATCGGATATTAATAGTCGGGTGGTGTGCGACCGGCCGGCTTTTCAAGTCTTGGTCGAACATTATGTCGAATTCTTCTCTAAATAGAAAAGGAAAAATTCTTATTTATATACTCGGTAGCGTGTAATTCGATTTTTAATTTATTAATTGATTCTGTTTAGGATAATTTAAGGAGAAAACAACGCTCCCCGCATCTTCAAACCGTTTCTCGAGACATTCATCTTTTTACATACTTCGTGCTACTTCAGACTTGGTTCCGCGTTGATGCGTTTTGCTATTCGACGTTTCGATGTTTATTAAAAATTACGCATAGATACCGGATCAATGAGTGCTATCATGAAAATAACGCACGCATACAACTCTGCAGGGAGAGAGAGAGGAAGAGTGAGAGAGTAGGAGAGAAAGCGATTTTCTGTTCATATCATTAATCAGACAAGAACAGAGTTTATCAGTGAAATATTTCATTAAACGCGCCCCGTGCGATAAACGTACATTCTTATATTTGTGTTGTGCACGTCTGAACTGTTCAACATATTTCTACCGGTATTCCGTTTAATCAGAAATGGACTTTTCGAAAAACGTTTGAAAGAGGAAAACCAAATGTGAATAAGGAAAGAGGAAACATTGAAAACATATAGTAATAATAATAATAATCAAATCAAATCAAAATCAAATCAAATAACACTTTATTATTATTATTATTACAGAGAAAAGCCACTTATGCGCAATATTACGCGAGTAGTGGTCAAAACAAAAATTAAGTCTTTACGATAACAAAAGATACGGATGCATTATTGTGGTTGTAGGTATAAAGTAATAGCAAAATTTAACAAGAAAAATAATAGAAAAAGGTTTTAAAAAAAAAAAAATAACATAAAATAAAATAAAATAAAACAAAATAATAATATAAAAAACAGAACAAAAAAACAAAAAAGGAATAAAAATAAAGATATTATATCATTTACAACAAACTGTAATAGGAAAACAAAATCAAAACAAGATGAGGTAAATGTGTTGTGCAGTATGAATACATACGAGTACTACGCCCTGATAATGACAATTTCAGTAATTAACATTTTACTTTATAAGTGATTTTAAAAATCGATGCTAATAGAACAAACCAATACTTAAAATAATTATGTACATTAAATAGTCTCAAATGCTAACATCTACCCTTTCATCTACACTCAGTTTTGCAACAACCATACTCACAAGTCAGCTTAAATATCCTGTATAACACATACAGTGATGTGTACAACAAACACATTAGCTGCACCAAATACATCTACTCCCTCAGTAATATACACAATTTTACACTCACACAGAAAACAGATATATCCACATATATACTGAATTCAAATTTACCACACTTATTCCATTTGTATGTACATATAATAATATAATCTACTCTCAAGTGCATTTCGGTGAAGATAACATAAGTTATGTACTAAAATAATTAAAAATTTAAAAGATAGATAAATAAAAAAAAAAAAAATAAAAAATAAAGAAAATATAGGTAATAAGTAACTTAGTAACAATAGTATAAAACATTTCAGTGAAGATAACATAAGTTATGTACTGAAATAGGGAGATAAATGAAAAAATAAAATATAGGTAATAAGTAAATTAGTAACGTTGGTGTAAAAAAGTGGCTGTAAAGATATAAGATGAATATCCTTTTAGGTGTATCTTAAAAGGATAGTATTAGTCTTAAGATGACTGGGGATTATGCAGCGTAAATTTAAAAGGTCGATTTGCAGATTGAATAGAATTTATAAAATATGCCAAGTTCGTATAAATAGATGGAGTATGTCTTCAATGAGTCACGTTTTTGCTAAAGTAATTAATGAGATACTTTCGCCTGTATTTATAATTTCTTAGTGGTGGTTCCCCAGTTTGGAGTTGCATTTTTATAGCTACAGGCAAAGAATTAAACAGTTTGAAACCCATATAAAAGGCCTGTTGACGTACATGGTGTTTATTAGTTCGTGATATCTTAGCTATTTCTTGTTTAGATTGTCTTGTTATTCCAGGTTTCATGGATATGTTAAATTTTGATTTGTTCTTTAGAACAAATAGAAGGAGATGTATTTCATATAAGTTGCTTACTGTTAACAGTCCATTATTATTTGGTATGTCTCCACGATTGCTACATAAGGTTAATATTCGTTTTTGCAATTGTGTTATCTGTCGTAAGTAATAAGCAGAGGCATGGCCCCAGTGCATGATGCCGTATGTGAGAACTGGCTGGTATAGTGCTAGATATATTCGACGGAGATGCTTGATATTGAAATGATGACTAAGGTGATAGAATGAAAAGTTTAACCTCCGTAGTTTAGATGCAAGATATTGGATGTGTTTATCCCAGAGTAGCTTACAATCTAAAAACATTCCAAGATATTTAATATTGTACACTTTTTCTAATATGTTGTTATTGTCCCAATAGATTGTTATATTATCCCAACGGGTCTGGGGTAAATTACTATATATCATAAATTTTGTTTTATTTAAATTAACTGTAACAAAATTTTCAGCCAACCAATTTTTAATTTTTGTCAGATCTGTTTGTATTAGGTGTTGTAGAACACTACTTTCCCGAGCACTTATAAGGAGAGCAGTGTCATCTGCATAACAAAATATTTTACCGTTTATATCTAGGTTGCATAAGTCGTTAATATAAATTAAGAATAGAAGTTGTCCTAGAATACTTCCTTGAGGTACTCCATACTGATTTACAATGTTGTCACTGTGTACACTATTCATTTTTGTAGTGTACAACCTTTTGGTTAGGTATGGCTTAAACCAGTTATGTATAATGCCACGGAAACCACAATGATGCAATTTGTGTAATAATATGTTGTGGTCAACGACGTCAAAGGCCTTTTTAAGATCTAGATAGACTGCCGCTACAGATCGCCCTGATTCTAAATTTTTGGCTATTAGCGAGCAATGATCAAAAATTGCATCATTCGTACTTCTTCCAGGCGTAAAACCATATTGATTCACGCTGAAAAATTCATTCGATTGTAGAAAAGCAAGCATTCGGCGTTTTATGCACTTTTCAAATATTTTTGAAATGGTGGGGAGAATACAGATGGGCCTATAGTTTGAAAGATCAGCTTTGTCTCCAGATTTGTGAATAGGAGTTATGATACCTAATTTTAATACTTCTGGGAATGTTTCTTCTTTAATGGTGTAATGTGACCATTACATGGTTCGACAAAAAATTAACAAAATAAAACCAAAATTATTAAACAAATAAATAAAATATTAAAAATTTAATTTAATAGACTATCGGGCAAATGGTGTGAGCGTAAGTGTGCGTATATGTATAATCCTGTTGTCGGCAAGGGAGAAAGGAATTTTGCATCACCACCCACGGAGGACTATTCGGAAAAAATGAGTATTACGAATCATAAAAAATAAAGCCCGAAAACATCGCAGGTTGTAAAGATTCCGGGAAGGCACAACCTTTTTGAATGCGTCAAAGGATCTCCGCGACCATAGGTTTTCGTTTGTCGCGATTCCGACGAGTCCGGCGGTCAGGTTGTAAAAAACATGCCGACGAAAAATAATGACTGGAATGAGCCGGAGTCGAGGGCAAGCAAAACCGTCTAAAAAAGGTGGAAGTCACTCTAATTTTTGTCACGGTCGAAGTCGGCACGTTATAGTTTTTCGGTCTTGGTCATCGGACCAGTAAAAAAGGTGAAGAATCCGCTCAAGTTGGCCACTGGCTGTAATTCGACTGTTAAAAACGCGAACGCTCGTAACTCCGATTGTTATAATTAAAAAAAGTGTACGGAGTATAATTCGTTAATTGTTCTTAAAATACCGCGGACCGAATTTCCTCTGCATACCAACCGATTTAAAGGACCAACGAGACACCGTCATTCAGGATCTTGCACCACCCGGCCGACAACAGAGATACGTATTGAATTATTTTATATTTATTAATCGTCGCCATATTATGTTCGTACCTAGTTTAATTAACGTGTGTTTTTTGCGGTCGACCGTTCCAGTAAAATAGTTGTAGATAAATTTTAAAATACAAACCGTTAAAACGAAATCCATTTCTTGGCTAATCTAATAATTAATAATAATAATAACTATCATGATAATAATTAATAAAATAATAATTAATAATCCCGCGGACTAAATCCGCGGTGGCATCCCTGGACGCGAGTCAGACGCTTTGCAGCGTAGTACCGTTTCAATGGATTGGTTAAATAAATATGTTAAAGGTCTAATAAAGAAATTAATGTTTTCTTTTATTAGAATAATAGAAATTCCGTCTGATCCGAAAGAAAATTTGTTTGGCAGGGAAAGAATTCCAGACTTTATTTCATCGGGAAGTAAATCATAGAACCCAAATGACTTTAAATTAGGTACCCCTTTGGAAGTGTATGTATGAATCACATTGTTATTTTTTCGTAAATTCTTAACTGCGTCAGAGAAATAGTTATTGAAACCATTTGATACTAATTTTTCATTACCAACAACATTGATTTTAGAACCGTTTATGGAGATTTCTTTAATTGTATGGTCTGAGTTCCCTAAAACGTTTTTGATGACCGACCAGTATCTTTTTTGGTCAAAACCACAGTTTTGTAATAATTTACTATATATAATAATCCATCTTTGCTTTCCTGGCCTGCTTTTGAACTTTTTTAGAGACTTTTTTAAATTGAGCTAGAAGTGTGGAATTTGTTGATGATGACTTGGATAATTTGTAAAGTTGATTTTTCTTTTGTGTAAGTGTTACTACTTCATCAGTGATCCATTGAGACCTTTTGTGGAAACCTCTTTTATTGGGTTGAAGTACTGCTGCACTGTTCAAACATTCTTTGAGTATAGTTAGTAGTAAATTAAATTTTTCATCAATAGAAAGATCACTTTGATATAGTTCATTGAGCGAGTAGTTGCTAAGATTTTTAGTGAAAAGCGATTTATCAAAAAAGTATTTTTGTTTTGACGAATATGTTTGATATGTAAAGTCTGTTTTTACATCTGCAGTAATGGCACAATGATCAGAGAAACTAATGTTAAGAATCTCATGATTAATGTTTGGACTGAATAAATTATTATCTATATTTCTAATAAACAAGTGATCTATACGAGATGTGTAATTCAGTCGACACCGTGTGTGGGTCGGCTCTTTAATAATACTCGAGAAACCAAGAGAATAGAGTAAGTTTAAATAATCAGATGATTTAGTCTCGTCTAAAAGATTTATGTTCATATCGCCCGTTATGATACATATAGGCGATGAGGTGCCAATGATATATTGCAAGTCCTGTAAGAAATCATTATAATTTGGAGAACAGAAACGGTATATACCGAAAAATGTTATGAGTTTGTTATTCGTTAGTTTTATCTTTATTCCCACAACATTTGCAGACGAGATAGAGAAATTAACAATATCGAATGGTATACCTAATTTGACAGATATTATAACCCCACCCGACCTCTTACCCTGTCGACATTGTCCCACAGAAGTGAAACCTGGGATGGAGTATCGCGTCAATTCCTCATCATATAACCATGTCTCTGTCAATGTGATAATGTCGTACGCAAAATCTCGTTCATTTAGAAATATTAGAAACTCGTCAAATTTGTTTCGTAAACTATTAATATTTAATGTGAATAATTTTAATGAATTAGTAATTGAAATCGGAGTTAAGGATTATTTGTATATTTATAAGGTTTTTCGAGTTATTATTAGTTTGCAACTAAAACAAATTATAAAATAGAACAGTTAATATTACGAAAGAAGTAGGAAAAAATAAAAATATGTGAAATAGGTATAGTTCACTAAGTGTACTGTATCATTTAAAGCGTCTACTGGCATTTAAAATTAAATTAAAGTTAAAATAACAAAATTCTATGAAGTTGATAATTATGAAACAAATGACGAAAAGGTAAAAAAGATGTAACGATAATAATAATAATAATAATAATAATAATAATAATAATAACAATGATAATAGGTCAATAATAATAATAAATAACAATAATAATAATAATAATAATTTTTTTTAGCAGACAAAATGTAGTAGTACAACACTTTTGCTTAACCTACTGTTTGACAATCTAGTCGGCATGAATACAATTTTTTTTTTCTTTAATGCTGCCGAAGAAAAAGAATACATGAGGTTTCTTAATTTTTCTGTTTAAAATAAATTTAAATGTTAGCCGGGGGGAGTACTTTTAATGTTCTGGAAAAATTGGAAATTGGAAATTTTTATAGTATATTTGTTTTGTAATGTAAGAAACTTTCAAGAAAAGAAGAAAAAAACCTCTTCATGTTTTGTTTATTTTGTCACACGCAGAATTTTGCGAATGAGGTAGCATTTTATTTCGGTTTAAGTCATTCGGTTTGTATTAATACGTTGAATCATGACCATCAGATACCGAAAATAATTTGATCTGGTGGTTTTTAAACAATTTAAAAAAAAAGAACAAAAACAAAACCGACAAAAACAAAAAATACCAATCCCGTATGAATTAATTAAAACAAAAACAATAAATAAATCATCAGACTCGTTGAAATGTGGCAACGTCGCACAAAAAAACCGCGCCAACTTTCAAATTCAATAAAATGTACACGTGTTTAGAATTGAGCTTATACAGCTGACCGCGTACGATGCTTGCTGCTCGAATCTCGATACTCGCACGCACGCACGCACACATACACACACCCGTATATAACAGGAAGGGACAGAGTGAAATGGAGGACAACGCATAACGCAATTTTTCGTTAGTTCTCCATTTCTGCCAGTTTACTCTTACCGACAAGCCGCGTAAAAGAACTTCGTTCCAAAAAAAGCAAAAAACAACGTAGAAACATATCTGATTTACCCTAAAGCCCAACTATCAAAAATATAAAATATCACCTAATACTACATTACGTAATTTTTCGATTGCGCACAGTAAGGGAGGGAGTTGCTTGAAATAATTAACGAAATACGATAAAATATATCACTATTGCGCATATAAACTCCTCAGAATCTCGAAATGCCAGAGCTTTCATTAAGAAACATTTTATCACTCAGCTGGCGGACGGGTGGTAGCACGAAACGTAGTGCTGAAACTCAAGGCATTGATATTAACATACGAGCGCAGTGGCGGCTCGTGCTTGTGTTCACATTCGCACGTGAACAGCCTGGATTCAACTTTAAAAAAGTATAATCCAATGTTTTTATTTATATTTATTATTTACATATCGCTATTAGTAAAATTAATGTAAAAAATAAATTGATTTTGCATTTTTAAAAAGTAACTAAATTTTGTCCAGAATTATTTTAGTGTGAAGGCTACTTGTGTGTAAGTATAATGTAGTAGTGTGTCAGAAAGATAAAAATGATGTTGTGTTAGTGCATGTGTTATATCGGCTTGCTGGAGCACACTCGAATTGTGAACCAAACGATAGGCGTTGTTTTTGCAAGATTATATTTTGTAGGTAGGCAGTACTTTTTTAATGAAGTGAATTTGATTATAAACAGAATTAATCGATAAATTTTCATAAAACGATTATATGTTTACATTTTTTTATTGCTTATACCTATATTTGGATTTTGAGGGAAATAAAGTTTGATTGGAGTATATATATATATATATGTTTATTTTTACTTTTATTTTATAAGAAAAGTGTATTACTGCATCTATATTATATCGGTTGCGTTATTGCGTTGCATACATGCACAAGTTAGTACAATATTGTACATGGGCGTCGCCAGCGGGGGGCAGGGAGGGGCAGCTGCCCCCCCCTGGAGCTTTGAAACCTTTTAAAACTGGCATTGATGAGTATTCGTAGGCGCGTAATCATGGATAATTTGGAAAACTTATGTTTTAATTAAGATTTTATTCTTGTTTAATAAAATATTAAGCCTTTTTTTTTATTTTTCCTATAACTCATATCCTCTTTTTATCATCTTGCCCCCCCTTGGTGACTGGCAACTCATCTTGCCCCTCCCTGGCTCATCGGCTGGCGACGCCCTTGATATTGTACATTTAAAAACAGTTATGTGTTTAAAATTACTGTGGTTCTATTTGTCACCATTATAATTTCCAAATATTGAAATACATTAAAAATTGGTTATAATGGCATACCAATTAGCATTTAGCTTTGAAAGATTTATGCAGATGAATTTAACAAAAACATCATCCCCGATCTTTTTCAATGAAGAAATGAAATTTATTCAAACAGAATAGAGATACACCGTTATTTTTTGTTCTGTTTATTTTGTTAGTGTCAACATGTAAAATGCTTATTATAAATATAACATTGATGAAAACCTGTGGTAAGACCATTGCAAAAAATGTTAGAAAAAGACTACTTTATACTCATTTTGTTATAATAAAAAATCGAAAAATTACAGATTTCTTCAAAAGTAAGAAAATATCAAACCACTTTCATTTTCGTACAGTTTCTTTACTCTTACTCTTGCTTTATACTGATTTAAGTTTTTTTATTATCATACTTTTATGTACAAAAAAGAAAGTGTAATGTTTGTATTTTTCACTAAGAAATATGTGTAGTTATAATTATAAATAAATGATTGCTTATTCAGCGTCATTTATGCCATAAAATATTTCATGTCAATTTTGTAACGAACTGTTCATTAGTAGTAAATTTTGGACATTACAAAATTATAATGCTTTAATTGATATGGGATATAACGATCAGATTATTCTCCTCCTTGAATGTTATTATAACTGATTTCTACTGTATCTTATAATTTGTCATTTTATTATACTCTTTTTGGTGAGACATGCACTATGTAAAACTGATACTGTTCAAGATGTTGTCTGGATATTTTAGCATAAAAATTTAATTGTTTTTCTTTTTCAGCAAATTCAAAATAATTGTAATAATTGATAAATTAAAATAATGATAAAATATAAATATTACATAGACTTAAAAAACAATAACAAACATTTTGCAAAATTTTAACTTTTGTTTGTTTTTTAATGTACTTAAATAAAAATATGTAACGAGTTTTCACGGTTCATATTATTAAAATTAAAATTTTCGGTAGAAACCACATCACTATTAAAAATACTACTAACGTTTTGAATATGTACACACAGTCCATGTTTGGGACCACAGTTTAGTTTTTAATGATGGACCGCATATGTTCATTCGAATATTTTTAATAGTGCCGTAGTTTCTACCTAAAATTGTAATTTTACTTAAGGATAAAACGTGCTAATTATATTCTCACTGAGTTTTTCGACACTAAAACGTATTAAAACATTTTTACGTAGCACACTGTGTGAAGACAGGCTAAATGCTTTAGCTATGTTATCAATTGAAAAACAAATGTTCCACAATATTCCTAACTTTCATGAAATTGTTATAGATTTTTTTTCTTTAAAGAAGATAGAAGAATAGATTTAGTTTACAAGACTTTTAACTGAAAATTATTAAGGCACATATATACATACATAGTTTTTGATAAATTTTTTTCAATAAATATTTGTGTAATATTTAATATATTTAATTGTGAACCTCCACTTCTGTTATTCACGAGCCGCCACTGCATACGAGTTAAAACTACGCTTGATTAGATACTCTATATGTATGAGCTACAGTAACATACGCAGCTGAAACATGGACGATGACGGCAATCGCATCGAAAGAGATTGAAACATTCGAAAGGTGGATTTATGGGACGACTTTTGAAGATTAGCCTGGACTCAAAAAGTAACTAATGATGAGGTGCTACGATGTCGCAAGAAACTCAGGAATTGCAGTGATCGTAGTTGAAAATCGAATGATTAAAACTAATGAGAGGAACCAATCATGAACTACTGCAACTGATATTGCACGGAAAATGTCTTGGATAGAAGATGTAAAAAGCATCAGAGATATGAGGGAAAAATTACGAAACGCATTGGTCGCCAACATTTAAGCGGATAAGGCAAACGAATGAGAAGACGAAGAAGAAGAAGAAGAAGAGGGGTGTTAGTGATCAAACAGGGGATAGAGAATTATTCAGAAGGCTGCAGCACTGTTTTCCGGATACTCGTGGGTGTCCGACACACTTAGTTTGTACAAAGTGATAAATGCGGAAAAAACCGAAAGTTTTTAAGATAGCACGGTGTAGAAGGAAGTTGTGCATTGATGTTTACGAAGTTCCACTATTTATTCTAGAAAGTTCAATGTAACCTTCCCGTAACAGAAAAATATTGCCGCTGCTGAGTCGTTCAATTTACATCCAAAATGGTATCGAGCACAGAACTCCACTATCTCTACGAACGAAGAACTTGTAACGCGTCTTTTTTTAAATCTTTCATATTGTTCGTTGTGACAGTTAAGACACCTTTTAGTGGACATCGGTGACTGTAATACCAAGTGCAACGGCACTGTTGAGAGTAGGTGGGACACAGTTTCTTCTACTTGTGAAGCTACATGAAAAGCCGAATAATCAACATTTGACGTACACGTTCTCATTTATTTGGAAAATAGTAAGACGCTGGAGCTCGAACTGATGGGTCTCTGTATAGCCAACCACTTTTTGGACGAGCTATAAAGTTAGTAGTGACACAAGTAACAAGCGGCGTATGTTTTTGGCACTATTAGTGTAAAACACGCCTTCATTACTAAACGTTATTTGTGTTCCCAGAGTCTAATATTCCTAAAACGTAACTAAATTTAACAGTTTTTTAAAATCTTATAATTTCATTCCTAAAACAAGCTTCCAGACGCAACAAACGTCCCAAAATATAATAGCATTTTAAACGGAGAAAATCGCTGATAATTTTCGAAAAATCTTTTCTATTTGAAAACAACAACGTGCCCTAAAGTGTAAGTCCCGGTGAAACTAAACAGAGAAGAAAATTACAACTGAATTTATTACACAGCCGTTTAAAAATTTAAACAGTGCTGGAAGTCGTGTACTTTCAGTTGATACAACGTCATAGATCTACAATTCGAATTTAGACGTATCAGATGGATGAACTGTAATTTGTAGCTTTCGAACAGAAACGTGCATTAGATTCAATTGTGATTCTTTTGTAGAAACTTCATTGCGACTTAGCTAATATGTGGAAGTTTTGAAAGCGCTTTTGTTTGCTTTGCATAGAACAATTCTTTCGAAAATGATCAAAGATTTTCTTTATAACGTTTTTAGACACACTTATCGGGAACCCTTTTTTTTTTTTAATTTTTTTTAGTAATATTAACAGTATAAGATTGCGAGAATGCTTATTAATGAAGTTGCACATCACCACTCCAATACTGCCACATATACGGTTCGTTTGTGTTATTACTGTCTCATTTTTCCAAGAAGTGGTTTGTTGTATGCATCCTTAAACCTTACAATCGTGCGCTGTACGATTACGAATCCGAACGGATTTCGGTTTCCCTGATGTATATTCACCGGCCTTAGAAATACCGAAAGAAGTTGCACCGAAAATATAAATTGAGAACTGCAACAACCGAAATTTCTTTTCGTCTTCCCTGAAGTGGCCAATGACATATATTTCAGAGGTAACGAGTATTCGCTCTGAATTTTTATCAATGCTCTAGCATGTATAACTTCCGGGGATCGGAAATGGAAGCAGTTTTACAATAACAATTGGTGTGTGGAAGTAATTGTTGGAGACATCTTTCACAGCGATGATCTAGAAGAGGGATGTGCAATTATTACAAAAATTATAAATCGAATTTAGTCTTTAGCTCGATTGTAAGGAAATGTCGGCGTTGGTTTGCGGCTTTGCCAGAGTATGTTTTAATAGCAAAGTGTAAAAATATTGTAGGAAATAATAATTCGGGCAATTTGCAACAAAAAAGAACGTGTTTGAACGCGAGATCAAGTGCTGCTAACTTCCGCTGACTTCCGGATACCGGAAAGTCAGAAAAATACTGCGGGGCATACTGATCGATAGTTAATGGAATCAGTGTGTGCAAGGCCGTATCCCGGGGGGGGGGGTTAAACCCCGCCATGAGAACTGAAGTAGTTATTATAAATGCACAAAAATCTGAAAAAAATCAAAAATTTAAAATAAATATTGATGATATTTTAGGTCTTTACTTTAAAAAAAAAAGAAAAAATATGCTCCATATTTTTAGATACTTCATTAATATTTTATGCAAAATTTTTGATTACGAGTATAATCAAATGTAATTTTTATTAATGTTTATACGGAGTAATTCATTTATGTAAATTATTAATATATAAATCAAAATTATGGAAATTATTAATAGTATGAATATTAGTGAAAAATCTATTGTTATTTATAAAATAAATATGTGAAGAAAATTTTCAAAATTCTCGGCACGGGCCTGAGTGTGGGTGATTTATGGGCAGTAGCTGGCGGTTGCGGTGGTCCGTAAAAGCTTTAGGAAACTCTTCTCACTTTGTACGGAAATACTTTGGCAGTTGAGATTTTTATTTATTTCTTTTTCAAATTACTTTTCCTTCATTTATAAACTATTTTTTAGAAATATCGAACTGTTGCTTAACTAGCGTTTGTTTCGTTTTTTGTTTACGATAGAGAAAAGGTGCAAAAGATTAACTTCAACCGATGGTTGTTGGGAATTTCTTAAACATGTGCGCGCGCACGTGTTCATATACAGCTTAATCGAAAACCAATTAACCCGGTTTTATAAAAACGCTATAATTAATGTTAAAGATTAATTAGTAATGCTGATATAAAAGTAGACAGCGAGGTTTTTACTTTTTTATTGGATTCGTTTTTGTATGTTTTTTATTTATTTTTTTTCATTTTTCCTTTACTTTAACACAGTTCAACAAAGTAAAAAGTACCGGATATGAGTCAGCTATATGACTGTGTATGGTGATTTTCGGTAATATTTGATATACAAGTTTAAAATGTGATAAGGGCCCGTAATACGCAAAAAAATGCGTTCTTCTTCCGAGTCGGAACTCTGTGTCCATACAAGCGATGTTTCTTGCAAAAAAAATTTTACCGCCAAATTAAAAAAATTGCCTACGAATTTTCGTTTAACGTAACTAGAGTTCCATTTTGAAAAATATCTACTTGTAATTACGTATATGTTTTGTCTGTTCGCGTTACATTTTTCGGTATTCCCGCGTTGTCGCTGTAGCTCTGTGATTCATTTCAAAATCCTAATTTCTAGATGCTCTGTCAATAATCATGGGGCAAATACATGGCTGGCCAGAGAAGATAAGTGAGCGGTAAGAATACCACCAGAGAGTTCCACATTAGTTCTGTATAATGAGAAATTTTCTAGATCCATTTACCATTAATTCAACTGCGCGCTTACGCTCCAAAGTAGGGAATTAACTGTATTTACTCCTTGAACTAATAATAATCTGTATTCTCTGAATTAGAAAACCTGTTTATTTTCTGAATCAGTGATTAGATTATTTTTATTTTTTTGAAGAAGTAAAATTCCACCTACTTTCTGAATCAGTAGTTCGTACCATCTGATTCAACTGTACTAATATTAAATTGAAGTCCATTTTATTTAATAATAAAGCCTTCGCATGATTGGTATTTAAAGAAGATTTATACACACTTTCTTCTAAATAGTGTGGACCGGTAACGGGAGCACACGATGGGCGATTTCACTTTCCGACGTAATCGGGTGACTAACACAGTTTAAGATGTGCGTTTGTGCGTAGTTGTGTGCATTGCGCCTTTGACCGGATTAAATTTTTAGTAAAAAATATACTTTTTAATGTGAAAAATTTTAAATTATCGTAACTATTAACACACTACGAAGGAACATAGATATAAACAACGTCGTCGCTTTTCGTATAAATGGGTGTACCCGGTTGCCTAAAATAATTATAAAGTGAAGTTGTTTAAAACAACAGACGCGAAACACACATCTAACACGTATCAGCGAAAAATATCGAGCAGCGCTGAAATGGACAATAATAATTGTATTTTTCAATAATAAAGAGTAATAATGCAACAAGACTAACAACACGAAAGTCAAGGCGTGCTTCCGGTGACGCCATAATGAACAAAACATGAGCGCCGCTCCGGTCATGTATTCTGGTTTTTATATTAAAATATGCTAGTGTTTCTTTTAATTTTGATATATACCTGCATACACCTGCGTACACGTATATGCATATTTGTAATTCTTTTTATCTGAAATTTGCTTATGTGCGGTACGCGTATTGATAAGCATAAACATGTACATGTGTTATGCATTTATATTACCTCTTTTTGCATAATTCTTGTGAAAAGTTAGATTGTTATATCACAACAATATATACGTATATAAAACTCGATCCTTTGGCATTAGGACAGCTCCTGGACCCCCAAGTTAATACAATTCTTCTACAACACAGAAGAATAAGTTTCAGTTAACTACGTCATTTTTAAAAGAAGAATAATTCGTTTACGCCTTGCGTTGCAATTTTTATTACAACCTTCGTAACAGAAAAACGTTACATATTTCGTAAGCGTTTTTCTGAAAATTCGTTTTAAAAATGATGTTCTAAGGTTTGTGATAAAATGCAAATAATTACAGGATTTAAAGGTCTAGAAATTGATACTGTTGTAGAAAGTGGAGAGAAACAGTATTTGTTTCAGTGGACAAACTGGTATTGTGGTCATAGTCAAAAATCAATAAAAAGGAAACAACGCGGAAATAGAAGTACAAATAGGAACAACGAAAATTAAAATACGAATTATGAGATAAGATAAATACGTACTGGAACTGAATTTTTCCCGAAAATAGAAAAGCCTCTAAGCACTTCAATATACACTACACTAAAAACAATGTGTTGTGGAGTATCATTAGTTATAAGTTCAATGAATAACGGGGAAAGGGGAGTTGTGAACGAAATTCTATGCAACATTGATTTGCAACAATACGACTAAAAATTTGGGTGCAGCTGTGCTGGGGCACAGGGCCGTTGATTTACCGTGAAACATCTATATCGGTTTAAGTATTTATATAAATATATATAAATATATATAAATATATATAAATATATATAAATATATATAGATATTTATAGATATATATAAATATATAGATATCTGTATATAAATATATGCGGTGAAAAATGATAGTCGTTGCATTGCGCAATTTCGTTTCATTATTTCGTTTCACGAGCGATTTTCAAGACGTTTCATGTCAAAAGATTAAATCAGTGTAGGGCCGTATCTGAGAGGTGGTTTCCGGGTTCAATACCCCCCCCCCCTAAATGGTTGCTAAATAATAACTGCTTGAATTAAATGAAACGAAATTCAGAATATATTTCTTTTCAATTTTTGACAAAAGGGGAAAAAAAAACTGAAATATTTATGAATTCTATGGAACTACTGTTTTTTATTTTTTAATTGTAGTGTTCAAATATTCCAAATACAATAATTGACTACAAGGCTTTTTAGTGTACCATTTATAAATAAATTTATTTCATGATAACACCCCTCCCCCCACACTCACATATATATATATACATATAAAATTATAAAAATATTTTCGTAATCCTCCGGATTTTAAAGCTATCGATAACCCTAAGAATTTTTTCATACTCGGAAACACTAGACAAGCACTACGCAGAAACAATAATCTAAACATATAAAACAATAACCGATTATATCTTAAAATAAAGTACAGTTTCCAAAAAAAAAAAAAAAAAGGAATCGATGACAACTATTTAAAGAACATCGTGATTCTCTATAATAAAAAGGAATAATTTAATTATTAGCGCGATAGGGGTGACAGCGGTGTGTTGGAGATTCACTCCTTCCACGAAATTAAAAAAATCACTATGAATAAAGTTTATCGTATAACGAAATCATGCTCTCGTATACGAGTACATTCGATCGAGAAGCAGGTTGGGAAATTTACGGTAATTTTGTAAAAAAAATTGATTATTTCTGTTTACATTACTCAATCTCGCAACGGTCTGTGCTATACGATTATATGTGAGCGTTTAATTTGCTACTGTCAAAAAAAAAATATATATATCTACAATGTTTCCGACGCTATTTCTTTCAGTGTAATAAATTCGATAAGACGCCCGTCGGATCGATTTTTTTCCCGAAGTACGCAGTAACATTGAAACCAATTAATTCAAATGACAAACGCTAACAAGACAATCTGCTTAATAACTCTTCAGCTCCATCACCTATTATTCATTTTTGCTGACTAAACATTCAATCAATGTCATTGATAATTGCTGCTATTTCGATTTTTTTTCTTCTGATACTCATTAGTAGATATATAATGTTTCTTTCTGGGACAGAAATTATAAATGTACTGGTTGAATACCCATTTTATTGGATTTTTTGCAGGTACAATTTTTAATAAAATACAAAATTAAATAAATAAAACAGAATAATACTAACATGACCACAATCTCCTTTTCCTCCTAAGCTCTCAAGGAAGAGTCATACCATCATGCTGACACATTGTACACCAACTACTTCCTTCTGTTTGATGCATCTTCAGTGATACAGACGTAAAAACCAGATATCTAAACCCCCATCACGCCTTAATGCAACAGCATGCTTTATTCTCTGCAGGCACCAGTACTATTGCTCAGTAACAGCACCTGACCAAAACCGAGATTAGGGGAAAGTCTTTTTAACCAGCTAACTTTAAATTTTTCTAACACCTACCAAATCTGTGCTGTTTTTTCGTATGCTTCAGGTATGTGCTTTATTATACCTATAACCAGCCAATGCTAATGTAACTAGCCAACCTGTGCTAAGTTGCTTTGTATGCTCGTGCACTTGCATGTGTGTCGATGGTACGAGGGTGGTCCCAGAAGTACCTGGCCTAACAAAGAAAACACAAGTATTTTGGAAAAAAATATCTTTATTTTTCAACATAATCTCCTTTCAGCTCTTTTTTCAGCGATACCCTGTTTATAATAGGAACCGTCGAGCTCCTCTTAAAATAGCCATTAACTGCCGATTTCACTTCTTCATTGCTGGAAAATTTTTGACCACTGAGCCATTTTTTCAAGTTTGGAAAAAGAAAATAATCCGAGGGGGTTAAATTTGGCGAATAGGGTGCATGAGGAAGCAATTGAAATTTTAACTCATAAATTTTGGATCTGTGAGCTGGTGCATTGTCATGATGAAACAACACTTTATTTTTAGCCAAATGCAGCCGTTTTTTCTTGATTTCATTTCGCATAATAATCGCCGTTGATGTTTTTCCTGTTTCAAGATAATCAATGAAAATTACCCCACGCGCATCCCAAAAAACCGACGCCATGACCTTACCTGCAGATGTAACATTCTTCGCATTCTTTGCAGCCGATTTTCCCCTTTCAGTCCATTGTTTTGACTGTTCTTTTGACTCAGGTGTGAAGTGATGGACTAATGTTTCATCCATGGTTGTGAAACGACGCAAAAAGTCTGCTTTATTGCTGGAAATATCTTCACGGCGCTGTTTTTGCTCGAGTGTGAGCAAACGCGGCACCCATCTTGCACACAGCTTTCTCAGGTTCAAATTTTCTGACAATATGCGATGTACCGCACTTTTTAAAATGTTTACCATGTCTGTTAGCTTGCGCACTTTCAGTCGACGATCATCCAATACCGCTTTGTGGATTTTCTTCACCATTTCTGGCGTGGTCACCTCATTTGGTCGACCACTGCGATGTTCGTCTTGGCAGCCCGTACGGCCTCGTTTAAACTTTGCTACCCAATATTTTGCAAACGAAGGAGCAGACTCTCCCAAAGTAGAATCTAGTTCAGCTTTTATATTGATTGGGGCTGAGACCTTTCAAATAAAAGTATTGTACGACGTAACGGTGACTGATTTTTTCCATTTTTACGAATTCACTGATAACGTTCACTACTGATGGCTGCCAAACAAATACTAAACAACGCAGCGTCTTCAAAGTTGTAACATATGCTTTACAGATTGTGTACCTTTTAACACAGTAATATTTTTCAAACAACTACCGCCATCTCTAGGTTAGGCCAGGTACTTCTGGGACCGCCTTCATACATCTACCATTACCTAATCAATGTAATGATTTGTTACCCTATACCAAATTGTTTGATATTCATGTGTGTTTGCATGCGTGTTGATGATGCAATTATGATTGTCTAACCTATGTAATAGTTTGCTAACCTTGGGGATACATAATTTTCTATTTTAAGTTTCGCTGCTCAGTCGTGTTTCGGCGATGTCTCAGACCTAATTTGGGCAGTGATTCCAGCATTTGTGGGCTATGTTAAATCATTTACGTCGTGTTTGTTACATTTATTCTACGTGGCCTGCAATTCACTTCCCCAGTGTTCGCTGCTCAGTCGAGTCCAACGCGGAATGCGTTATTGGCCTATTTAAACTAGGTTATGTTATACGTTTTATTTCTAACATTACGTGTTTACCATTAGTCGGCATCATTCCTACACCGACTTGATGATAGTAGCTAAATGACTTATTGCCAGGCCAAAAAAAAAAAAAAAAATTGTAAACCTTTTTTTTGTTTTTTTTTTTTTTTTGGCTTGGTTTATCTTTTAACCTTTTAGCCAGTTTATATGTTAAACATGTAATATAATATTCAAGTCTTAAATTTCAATATTGCATTTTTTGAGGTATTGATAAAGTTGTTTACATGCCTGACCTAGTGGATTTGTGAGTATGGTTACTGTGTTTATCGGTAACGTGTGATATACTTGAGTTAATCTATTTGTAAGTTCTTCTCGTTGTTTTTGGAACTGAACACATTGCCATAGGAGATGGTTAATATTTTCTTCATAGTCTTTATTACAGTGCTGACATTTATCCGATTCAATAATGTTCAATTTTTTTAAACGATCTGCTATTCTGGTATGCCCTGTTCTAAGCCGGATGATTTGCTTTATGTAGTTGCTAGGTAGGTTCTCGTTCACTTGAAGGTACCATGGGTTCTTAATCTGTTGCTCTTTTTGTATATTGAAATAATATTTTCCACTGTTCATGCTATTCTGTTCAAAATTAATTTTTTGTTTATTTGTTACTATATTTTTAACGGTATGTACGTAATCTGTCCAGTGATATTTAATTTGTTCACATTTCCGATTTTCGGTAACTTTTTTTGTTAAGTTATCCACGAATTCATTCCCTTTTATTCCGCTATGTCCTGGTATCCACTTTAGCACTACGTGATTATTGTATTTTACTTTTGCAGATTCTATTTTCCTTTTTATTTTCCAAACGATATTGTTGTCAGTTGTGTCATTTATAATTTTATATAATGCGCTCAGTGAATCGGTTAATATCAGAAAATTATGATTTCTATTTTCGGTGTTTACGAATTTGTCGATTGCTTGATAGAGCGCGTATAATTCAGTTGTACATGACGAATTTGTCATGGGGATTCGGAACGTTCGATATTTGTTTGTAGTTTTATTGTATATTGCGCAGGAACAAACTCTTTTTTCTATATTTAATGACCCATCAGTATAAATCTGTTCATAAAGACGATATTTCTTTTCCACTATGTCTTGTAATATTTTTTCATTATATTCCTGGTAAACTTTTTCAAATTCATTTGTTATATCTATGTGGATATTTTCTAGCATATTGAAATAGTCTATGTCCTTATACTTTAATTTCGATTCTTCGAATGGTTCGATATCCTTTAGGCGCTGTCTACTATCGACTAAAGCAGGTATACTTTTATTAGTCCAGTAATTATTATTGTTAATAAGTTCGGTTAATATTAGTAACCTATTGTTAAGGGGGTGACCTGGATTTGATTTGATTTTTAACATGTATTTATCTGCTATGTATTGTGTTCTTAAATCAGTCGTAATCTCTGCGGTTTCGTAATGTAGCACATGAATGGGGGTTGTTTTAAATGCGCCTGTTATTAACCTGAGTGCTTTATTTTGTACTGCTTGTATATTCTTTTTTCGATTTTTGCTGGCGGTGGTTATTGTTATTGCTGCGTAATCTATGTGCGGTCTTATTAATGATTTATATATCATTGTATTAGTCTTTGGATGGCAGCCCCATTTGACTCCATTTAGTACCCGCAATATATTAAGTCCATTTTCGCATTTTGTTTGTATATTTTTTATTTCAGTAGCCCAAGTAGACCGACTATCAAAGGTCATGCCTAAGTATTTACTTTCATTGCTGAACTTAATGCTGTTTCCTGCCAGTTTTATCAGTGGACTAGATAGTATTCGATGTCTTGTATATATTGTGCCTTTTGTTTTTCCTGGTGATATTTCAAGTTCCAGCCTATTTGTGATAGCTTGGAATTCTTTAATTTTATCTTTAAGATTATTAATAGCTATATTAAGATTAGCGGCTACTGAATACATGACTATATCGTCTGCATATTGCAATATTTTTACTTTTTTGCTATCTAGTTGATCAATTTCTTTTGTATATAGTGTGTATAGTAAAGGAGAGAGGACAGCACCTTGCGGTGTTCCTCTAGCACTGCATACCATATAGTTGATTTTGAAATTTCACTGTGAGCTGACGGTTTGATAAGTAGGAATGTATCCATTTTACAATATTGCTAGAAATGCCTAAATTCGTCATAATTTCTGCTAATTTACTTAAATTAATCGAGTCGTATGCTCCTTTAATATCTATAAAAATTGCTATCATATAATGATTTTTGGAGTATGCTATTTGGATATCTGTGTTGAATATATTAATACAATCTCGAGTGCCGAATCCTTTTCGAAATCCGTATTGAGTTTTTGGTAATAGATCGAGTTTATTAAGATACCACTCTAGCCTCAATTTTATTATATTTTCCATAGTGGTTATGGGTCTATATTTTTCCTTATCTAGTTTTAATATGGGGCATACTATATGGTGTCTGCAGTCTTCTGGTATGTATGTGTACTGTAACGACTTAGTATAGAAATGGATTAGTAGTTGTTTTGTTTCTATCGGCAATTCTCGTATAGCTCTATAGGGGGTATTTCACCTGATGCGGGTGCAGTGTTTTTATTGCTTTTCAACACCTGTTCTAACTCATTGAGTGATACGGGGCTTTGAAAGTATTCATCATACACCTGATTTATTGTTGTAAGGATCGTTTTATCTTTGCTATTGTGTTCGAATTGTTTTATCCAAGTTGTATCCACGTTTTTATTTTGACCAGTAAATGACGTATTTTTTATTTCTTTTATTTTACGCCATGTCTGAGTGGAGTTAGCCCTAGGTTCCAGACTTTTACAATATTCCATCCAAGCCTCTCTTTTTTTCTTTTTTATTAGTTTTTTGATTTTAGCTTGCTCTATGGTAAATTTAGTATAATTATTTATTGTGGGGCATCGATTAAACTCGTTTAGTAATAATCGTCGTCTAGCTACTGCTGCATTGCATTCGCTATCCCACCATGGGTGCTTGTATGGTTTTAGCCTAGTTTTAGCTTTAATAGTTGGTGTGGATGCTTCAATCGCTTTATTAATAACGTTCTTTATTATTTTATATTGTGTAGATAAGTCTTCATTCCCTAAATTTGATGTGTTCATTTTTTTGGTTTCATTTATAGTGTAGGTATGGTATTTGCTCCAGTCAGTTAATTTAAAGCATTTAACGTAAGTTGTTTTTATGTTTTGGCTGTTGATGATTTCTTGTTTTTTTTGATTTTTGGGTAATAAGTTCTATCCTGATCGGTAAGTGATCGCTTCCGAAGGGATCTTTCTGAATATTCACTGTACACTTTGCCGCTACATTGGTCATACATAGTATTAGGTCTATGTTGGAATTCTGTTGTTCACTTCTAGCTATATTTGTAGGTTTATCAAGATTCATATTTATTAAGTTATTATTATCGATAAATTGTCGTAATTCTGTTCCTTCAAAGTTATTACTGGTATTAGCCCATGTGGTGTGATGAGCATTGAAATCTCCCATTATGATATATCGGTTATTTGTTATTCTAGATTTAATTGCTTCCTACTGGTCACAAGTTAGGCTATGTCTGGGTGCTGCATATACAGCCATTATAGTTATTGTCACGTTTTCCTGTATTTGTATATCTGCGCAAACTATCTGTATTTTGTTACGTATATTTTCTTTAAAATTAAGTTTATAAGTGAGAGATTTGTGGATAAGCACTGCGGTGCCTCCACCAGCTGATGCAGCTTTGTCACATCGGATAATATTGTAACGTTTAATTTTAAATGTCTGTTTCGTTTTCAACCAAGTTTCACATAATACTCCGATTAAGATGTTTTGTTGATGATACATCCGTTTAAGTTCTTCAATGTTTGAATATATACTTCGACAATTCCAAAGGTTAATATCAATTTTATTCATTGTGTCCATTATTATATGTTAATATTAGCAAGTTTTTATTATTATTATTACTTTTTTATGTCAAGTTAAAATACAACTAAACGTGATATTTACTATTTTTATTTTTTACTGACAGTACGAGTAGTTCTAGTGCTGTCCGTACCAGAAAAGTTATTACTATTGTTTTTATTATTAGTTTTATTGAATTTTTTTTCTTCCTTGTTCTGTCTTTCTGGATTATGATCTTTTTCATTTTTTTGGTTTATTTTTTAGTTTAGAAAATTAATGTTTCCCATTTTTGTTGTATTTACTTTTCTTTCCTCATTCGTTGTGTTATTTCCTTTAACTGTATTAAATTTGAGATCTTCTATTCCTTTCATAGATATATTTGTATCTTTTTTAAAATTTTCTTCCGGTGCTCCAGGAGAGCTGCCTAGTGTTTTAGAGTAGCTTCGTTTATTGGTCAGATGTGTATTAATAGACAAAGGTGTATGTGACTTGATTTTGCGCGGTACATGTATTTTGTAGCCTTGTTTCGAAATGGGAGGTTCAACATATGCTGGTATATTATTACGGTTGCTAGTCTTTTCACCGAGTTCGGGAAAGTCCTCTTCCATATTTGCTAATGGTAGAAATCTATTAGATTTTCTAGCAGAAAAGTAATTTCCTGATTGGTTTTTGGGTATCTCTATGGAGGCTTCTCCATATGAAAGATTTTTATATGCCATCAACTCTTTGATGTTATTTTGTCTTATTCTCTCCGGGCATTCTCTATCAGTCGCTGTATGTATTCCGAAGCAGTTGACGCATTGCGCTTGGTTATTACAATTTTCTCTCATGTGTGTAGTTTCTCCGCATGCTGCACACCGTTTGTTATTGCTTTTACAATTTCTAGCTGTGTGTCCAAATCTTAGACAGACTGCGCATTGTCTTATGTTAGTTATGTAAGGTTCACATGCAAATCTCACTCGGTTAATAAATATATATTGAGGGAATGTTTGTCCATAGAATGTTAATTTGATTGATTTACTTGGAATATACGTTACTTGGTCATCTACGATTTTTCTTCTATTTAAGCGTTCTGCTTTCTCTAATATAAATTTATCGCATTCTATATCGTCATATAATTCCTTTACATTGTAGCTAGTATCTACATCTTTTATTACCGCCGATCTAGTAATGAAAAAGATCGGAATATAAACTCGGTATCCCTTCTGCTTGATTCTGTCGTCTTCTGTCAGTTCATTGGCTGTTTCACTGTCTTGGAAATAAATAGTTATATTTCCCCTACTTGTACGTTTAATTTCAATTATGTTTTTGCAGTATCCCAGTGTTTTTAATAATTTTGCTGCGCTTAAATTACTGATTGCTGTTTTATCTAATTTTTCCATCATGACTTTGTAGTCTTTAAAATTATGTTCATTGTCGTAAAATAATACCGGGTAAGTTTTATCATTATCATAATTGTTTGTTTCTGAAACCTGGAACAACATCTGGTGAAGGAAAAGAGAATGTAGGAAGCACAAAAAGGAGGAGGCAGCTTAAGATGCAAGAACTTAGTATAGAGAAGCTCTGCTCCTGCACGAGAGGAGGAATTGCACAGAAAATACATTTTACAAATAGCCGAGTGTAATAATAATCATCATCATCATTATTTTTGCATCTCCCATTCGGGAGGTTGCACGTCACTAACATAATAAATTCCTGCATCTGGCTAATTTTATTAGTAGGAAGAAGTCTTTAATTACTGTGTTCGTATTTATCATTTCCATTTTCCTTCTTCCTCTTGGAGCTTTTCCTTTAATTTTTCCCTGCGTGACTGAATAAGCCTTCTTCTCTAATTTTGTGAGCAATGTATGCAATTTTTCTACTTTTTTTATCGTGTTATATAATTGCAACTTTATGGAATCCGTTCATGGGATTTTTAGCGTACGCCTGTATGCCCACATTTCAACGGCGTCGAATCTTTTTTTACAATCTGCACTTATCATCCAGGTTTCATCAGAATATTACATTACGAACGCAGAATAAATAAAAATGGTAAAAACCTTTCAAAAATTGTAGTTTATGAAATTTTTGTTTGCGATTTAACTGCAAAATTAATACAATTCTTCGCCGTAATGTACAATTTTTCAAATAATGATCATTTTAATTGAACATCGAACTGTGTACTATGTCTGTTTTTATCTTTGTGCCACGTCTCTTGTGCCATGGAAAGAAAAGATTAAAAAACTGGATAAAAAGCGTGTAAATGTTTTTACAGGAAAACGACTCGAAGTGAATTTACGTTTGTCCGGCGGTATAATAGCTAAGTTGGACGTTCAAATATCATTCGAAATAAACTGTATTTATATGAATGATTACTTGGAAATCGCAAAAATATTGAAATTTCCATCTAGTAGTTTTCTTCTTTTTCTTGATGTCCCGACCGATCTCGATCATGGGTGGCCATCTAGTGAAGTCTTAATGATATTTTGGTACCGCTCTCTGTCGTACGCGGAGTGTACCAACCACTCTGTAATTAATCCTGTCCACATCTTGATATCACAGAACCAGGTACGTTTCCTCCGACCAACTCTTCTTTTACCTTCAATTTTTCCCATCAAAATGGTTTGTAGCAAGGTGTACCTTGTCCCACGGATCAAGTGTCCAAAATATTTCAGTTTCTGAATTTTTATTAAATTAATCAATTATCTAGTAATTATAACATTCCAATATGTCGAAAAATCGAAATTTGCACTTTCAGTTGAAATAGTTCAGAGATCTTCTTCAGAAATCAAAATTGAACTGTTGTCGAGGACTCTTTGATGGAACGACGATTAAAATGTAAACACCGGCATCAACGAGTAGTAGGGGAGTAAACTGTTATATGAATTTTTAAATGAACGAGTTCAGAAGTGTATTTTAAGTGCGGAATGCGTTCAAACATTACGGATGAAATTCGAAACTATAAGCTAACATTTTTAAAATGACACCTCCGCAGCCACTTTTACTCATCGAACACTTCAGGAAACAGAAGAAAGTTTGCGAAATAATTCTAGTGAAAACTATTATTATTTTACGGCCAGCGGAAAATTCCTTTACAAGTAATTCGGGAAGGATCGAAAGTGCGCATTAGACTTTGAAGAACACTACGTCGTAAGCCATCCAATAATTTAGAAGGAAAATATTATGAATATGTCAGGAAGAACGGGATAAGAGTTACCGGTAATGAAGGAAGAAGTCTGTGTTAGACTCTAGATGAAGTAAGTTTTTTGAAGCATTAGTTTACGAGTATTTCATTTGCTTTCAATTTTCAACGATTGCACATACCTTCTCACGTGTCTTTATGTTTACTTGCATGCAGCAAAAAATATTCTTACAATTTTATTTTATAAATATTACGCGTGCAAAGCAACGAGCTTTTAAGTTTTTTTCCCTTTTCATTTCCACCGAAAATCGTGATCCCCCCTTTATTTGCATACACTACATCAAAATGCCGACAATATATACATATATATGTATATATTGGTCGTTCATTATAATGTGTTTTGAACAATTTCAGTTTATTACAATATAAATAATGTTATATACTTTTTTGCAAATTGTGAATGTCGTTCGAGTAATATAAAATTATAACATTAATAACCGAATGTTGACGGTCAATTTCCATTGTTTACATTTATAATAGTAAATAATATTCGGAGCAAAATCTCCATATTTACGGTGTGATAAGTAACAAAAACAAGTTATTTCTAATGTAAACAAACGTGACAAACTGTTGTAAATGTGACGAGTCGATATATAAAAATAAGTCGAATAATTGCACAGTGTAAATTTTTTTTAACACCTTTAACTCAGTAATAATTGATTTAAACTGATTTAAAGGTATTAAAAATAATTATGAATTACGAATTACTGAATACTGCAGAATTATTGTACATAAACATATTTATAAAGAAAAATGCATGAACAGAAGTATACTTAAAATAATGTTAATTCACTTTTTAAAATATAGAGCTTAAAATATATTATTTAAAATGGCATGTACATTTAGTGAATTAATTAAATTTCATAGTCGTTGCTATATAAAGTTATTTATTTTACTAATTACATTTTTTGTACTTTTTATTTTTTTTACATATATATTTTTTTATATGTATATATTTTTACATTTTAAATTAAATTATTCGACTCATTTTTATGTATCGACTCGTCATATTTATTATATAATCGTTTGTTACGTTTGTTTACATTAGAAGTAATTTGTTTTTATTACTTATCACACCATGAACATATCGATGGTTTTTTAATATTTATTGTTTAATATATTTTGCGTTATTAGTAGTACTTTTCATGTTATTTGAGTATAGCAAATTTTTTTTACAATTCTATTTAGTAAAATTCTACATATAAAGCTGAAAAAAATGAAATTTCAAAAAAAGTGTCCCGTGACACGACATGCGTTTTTCTCCCGACTTCCGTCTTACAAGAGCTCCTGGGTTAATTGTTTGCTCGTCTTCTTCTTTTAATGCAAGGCATTCTCCCATTTAGCCTCTCACCTTCTTTTAGAATGCATACGGTTCCATGATTCACGCCACGGCTAAGGCTACCGCAAACATTTCTCCTGCCATTATTCCTGGAATTCTTTCAGTTTACCGGCCTGTAGAGTTTGAGAGTGAATGTACCGCGACAGTCCCGGTAGTTGTGCAGGCTGTAACCCAAAAAAAGAGAAGAAAATACCTCCGTATTGCACAGATAAGTTCATTACGACACGGGCGTGTCTTTCGGATAGAACGACTATTTCGTTTTATGAAAATCAAAAATTAAATTAAACATTTGGCGAAAATACAAATAAGACATAAGCTACGTAGGCAAAAAATCATAGTACTAAAATTTACAAAATCTTACATTGAGTTCAGCCGTAAGACATTACCAGAAAAGTTTTATAAAATCTAGCATTCAGCTGAGTGACGTATAAATTATATAATAAAATAAACTTTAATAACAAACAATATATGTAGATCAATAAATTAGATAAATACCTATTTAGAAACGTTTTCGGGCATAACCCATCATCAGCTAACACTAACTTAAAGGAAACTTAAAACATACTCTTGTATTTTTAAATGTTCTATATTTGTTTCATTTTTCTTTAAGATATTTCTGATGGCATGAGTTGCCTCAGCTCTAATAAAGTGTTAGCTGATGATGGGTTATGCCCGAAAACGTTTCTAAATAGGTATTTATCTAATTTATTGATCTATATTGTTTGTTATTAAAGTTTATTTTATTATACCATTTTAACAAACAGGATGTATTCACCTACATTTACGTATAAATTAGCTAAACAAAAAATTGATTCCCGAAACACGTGTGTCACTGATAAGCTCTAAATCGGCATTCTTGCGAGGTAGTACATCCTGTTATTTGATTGTATTCTTCCAATAAATTAGTGTCTTTAAGTTTTCTTAGTGGCTTTTTTTTTTTTTTTTTGGTGACACAAAAAGGATTATTACAACACAAATATATATATATATATATGCGCGTGTGTGTGTATGTGGAAAAAGGAAAGCCGTTTTGATAATTTCTAGAAAAATATTGTTACATCCTCGGTGAATTGTAGCGAGAGCGAACTTGATTAATTGACGATGAACGTGTGAGCTAAGTGATAGTGCGCATCGATTAAAATCAATTCGTTCGATATCGAGAATGAAATAATGGCGATAAGACGAGTTGATTTAGCGAGAAATTTAGAGAGAATGGAAGAGCAGCAGGTTGACCTTACGCAGTTCTAAATATCTGTAAAGTATTATACGATGCGTAAAAATTAATCAAACGAATTAAAATTAATGATTCGTTTATTGGTGCCAATTAACGCGAATTATAGGTGGGGGTGGCGTGGTGTGTTATAGAAATGGAAATATCGGAGAAAGTTCGAGGAAAAAGGACATGAGTAGTCAAAGGTGGAGCCCAGATAAGAAATTCTAAATCTACATTGGCAGCGTGTGTGCATGTGCGCGTTTATGTACGCGCGCATTCTAACCTTCTAATAGAAAATTGACGCTTGGCGCCTCGAACGAGCCAAGTGCGGACTACTCGAATGTGTTAATAAGCAATTCGGCCTGCTTATCGCCCGATCATTGAATGGTCAATTAGTTGAAAAGGCATTTTCTGTATGCTCTTCACAGATAACAGCGATATCGGCCAAATTAATAGGCACGCCGAAAAATTAGGAAGCGCACTTTCAAATACATTGTTTTCTTTCAATAAATTGTATTCCACTATTTATTATATAACTTTCCGCGAATGATAAATTTTAACTGCCACAGCAAAAAATTAACTGCTTTAATCTACAAACGATTCCATAATAATCAGCGCATTAATTACATTACGCGGCCGCTACAGTTGCATTATGATGCATTTATTTTTCCATATTAGCTCGAACTTTTTAACGCCTTCATTCGTCTACATTTGTCACGCTACGTTCGCTGGCTAGCGGCCACGTTAAAATGAGCGAATGCTAAAGATAACGGTTGAAAAGGTAGCAGCGCATATTTTTGCATGGATTACGAAAGCTTGTCATAATGTACTTAAGAGAGATTCGTCGAAGAGAATATTATTAGGGCCAGTTCTTTCCTCTCGTCTGTTTTCACTTCCTCATATTTCTCCTATGTATTCGATTGCAGATTATAGCTCGGAGTGACTAGGATATAACGTTGTAAGTCTCGATATACACCTCTCTCTCTTTCTGGTTTGGTAACAAAGTACCTTAATTATTCTAGCCACCGCACTACCTTGGACAAAAAAGATGTAAGCAATAAACCAAAAATTGACAATAAACGTCTTTTGTTTAACTCTTTTTTTTTTTTTTTTTTTTGTTTATGCTGTTATTTTCAAAAAGTATGCTTTTGTAAAACAATTTCTTAGCCAGGAACTGAAGAAAAAATACTCTGAAAGGTGAAAATAATGTAAAGTTCTTTTTCTGCACGTTACACTAGCATTGTTTCGATCAGTACAGAAAAACATTACGCGAATTGATAAATTTCCTTTGCGCAATTTATAAAACATAGACAGTTTTAAATGTTACGAAGTTTGTGAACAGCTTGTAAAGTGTTTCGAATTAAATACTTCTAAAAAACCGGCTGAGATTATAATATACGTATAGCTATATGTCATGGGGCCAGAATATCTATAAATGGACTGGGGTATCGAATTTGGGCGAGCTATGTCGAGCGGTAGAAACACATTCTCTTATGTTAATGTTGTCCGTTAAAACTCACGTTACGATAATCGCTAACGCTCATGGAGTACGGCAGTACAAGAGGAAAAAGCACTTAGTAGTAGAAAAATCTTTTGGATTATTGAGTATATGATTATACATCCAAAATGGTATACCGAAACTATCTTGTGTCCTTGAAAAACTAAAAAAGAAATTTTATTAAAATTATAAGATGAGATTGGCTGTTAGAGATATTCAAACAAATGGTTCGGGAAAACGAGACTATGTCCCCGAAACATGTCGACGATTTATTAAAATTCTCCGGTTATATTTCTGAAAAATAGAAAACGTTATCGTTACCGTGAGAGTATACAGTCAGAAATGGACAGCCAAAAAAATATTAAATCGAAAATAGTTAGCAGTTTTCAGATTATTCCGGAAGAGAAAAATTACATAAAGAGAAATCAGTCGAATGTATAATTTATGCAGTATTTATATCAGCTTGTAACGTAAAACGGAATTGGAAAAGATCGTTGTTTTTAAAAATGAATTTATGCAATAATAAGAAAAAAAAATGACACAGCGTGTAATCCAAAATTAATTACCGCTGATTCTGCTCGTGAAAAATAATAGAAAGGCTAAAGATTCTAGCGAGAGGATTCAGTTGATGATGACGGACGGCGTTGAATGTTTCCACGAGCTCAGAATGTCACAGCGATTACGGAAAAAGAAAAATGATTGAAACAAACGCTGATAGTTGATGCGGTAATATTCTGCAACGATTTGCACTATTCTTACGATATAGACCCGATTTTCTTCTAATAATATCTCTATGCATTAATGATTTAAAATTTTCTTTCATTTGAAACTGTAAAATATTCGCAGTAAGGAGAGAGCCACAATTACGATTTTTAAAAAATATTTGCAAAGTCGTTTAAAACGAAAAAAACCCAGCAATATCATATTTAATATATTTTTAACGTGAAAGATACAATTGGAAACCGACGATAAATGCGAACGGATGGAATCGTAGTAAGACCATATCCGAAAAATTATGGAAAAGAAAAGCAGATCTTGCGGGATTCATCAGGTCAGAAATAATTAAACAATTTGTTGAAAAAGAGTCAGTTAGAGGTATGGAAGTAACAGTATCCCATCGTAAAGTAGATTAGAAAGTAGGAGGACGAAATGCTTCCGAAAACTACTAAGATTAGAAGGTATAAAGAACGCTTTAACACTACCAGATCTCTTCCAGGCTTCAGTAAAAATACGCGAGAAGGAAATAATGGTTTGTGAAATTCCCGTTTGATATTTGGAAGCGGACGATAGAAATAAGATGGGGTTACAAAAGATTGCGCAAGGTTAAAAGTGAACTGCCAAAGGTCGCTTCTTAGATGCAAAAAGACAGGTAAAAACATGAGTGGAAAACGTTTAGCGAGAAATCTAAACTCATCACATGGATCGCATGATTAAAACCGATTAAATAAGATTATATCTATTCTAGGTCAAAAAAAAAAAAATAGCACTGAAGAATATTATTGATTTCATCATTGACGGAAACTGGAACGCTCATTCTCCCCTTTCAGGAGTGCTTAAAAGCACTAGAAGAATCGTTAACTATGATCTATTCTTTTTCAAAGATCATTTTTTCAGCTTCTTTGAAAATGCCTTTTCCTAAGGTTCCGCTGAGCTTTAAGCTTTCCCAATCTTCTTGCTCTTTAAATGCTCCTAAAGAGAACACTCGACGGTAGTTTTGGTAGTAACTCTCCTTCCCAATTCAAACTTATTCATTTCTCCCGCTGGATCATTTCCAAAACTTATCGAGCTTCACTCTCCTATCCAAGTCCAGTATAATCTCAGTATATAATCTGCTTACTCAATCTCTCCACTCTGCTTTATCTTCATATCCTCTCTTTCTATCCACACTAGTCACTGCGCCACTGTACCTCCTCACTGTAGTGGAATGAGGATTGGCCTTCAAAAAAAAAAAAAGAAAAAAAAAACACCGCCACTCTCAAATCTGCTCAATCTTCAATGTCCAACTTTCAGTCCACAAAAAAACTATTGAGAAAGCTCGGTCCATTCTTAAAAAGACTAAGAAGAATTTTTAGAAATAATTATTTTCTAGAGTACGCCTTTTTCTCGGATTCCGAATCTACGACTAAGGCGTTTAGATCTCCTCCTTCTGAGCGCTCCCTTTAATTTCTCTTTCTCGCAGTCGCAATTTCTTTCTTAGATTTTATTGCCTTCGCCGTTTCTCTTTCTCTTGAGGAAACCTCGCTCCCCCTTGTTCCTTTTTGACTCGGAGACGCACTTCCTACCTTTTTCTTTTCATTACGTTGAATTGCTATATGCTCTTAGTAAAAATCCGGCAACTGTTCAAGAATGATTTATCGTTCCTTACTCTTATAATTTTTTTTTACGCTCTCATTGTATTCTTCTCTAAATATTTTTATCTGTTTTCTACTCTCCAAATACACTCCCAAGTCCTAAAATGACTTCATTTTCATTCCTGAAAGAAATTATTCCTCTTGCCATTCCTATTTCTCTGGTTTCTTCCCGTCTTCATAAACTCTCCGAACGTACGAAAAACATTCTCGCGTTGTCTGTTAAACAGAACATCATTATTATGTCCCCTCTAAAATGTTCGGTCTTCGTCCGGTCTGATCGACTGCATCAGTTTTTTTTTTCTTATCAAATGTTTACAAATTCTTTCTAGATAAGAAATTCACCATGGTTCGTGTTTCTTTCTCGTTTAACAATATTCACCTTCCTACTGTATGCGCTAAGCTTCTTGTTATTCTCAACCTTTTCCAAAATAGAACTCTCTTCTTTTCTACTCCCTCTATCTATTACAAGTTTGTTCAGGGCTCTGGTCTCAGACTCTTACACTTTTTACAACAATTTATTTTCTCAGTATTGAACATTTAAATTATATTACATTCTATCTATCCGCATCTAATACGAAATCGACTTTTATTCGCAGACCGCGTCTTGGATATGGTTTTCTCATTAAACTTCTTTCCATATCTTCACTTAAGCTTATTGCCTTTTGCCTCTTTATTAAACACCTTCGGCACTTGGTTTTCTCGATTCTCTCTCATCACTTTTTCAGCATTTGCCAGTCTATCGATTTCACCTCTCTTCTTCTTTAAGACAACTCCTCTTCGCATTTTTAAACTAAAATTAAATTCCTCCAATTGTTTGGAACCTATTTTCTCTCTTATCCAATATTCTTTACCGGCGGTTTCAAAAAGGAGACATAATTTTTGGTGCGTGTATCTCCCCTTCATTTTGTTATTCCGGGCCCTTTCAGACTCACTTCCTTTTGTTCTATTTTCACAGCCGAATCTTAAATACAATCTTCTTCACTTCATCTATAAGTAGGATCGGTCAATTCTTCACCAATTCCAAAGGCGTTCTTCGAGCTATTTTTTCTCCTCTTTCTGATTCCCCCAAACTCTCTTACTCTCTCATTCCGTTTTCTAATTTTTCATTGCCTCTCCATTCCGTTCTAGTTCTGTCGACCTTCCCTTTATGAGTTTATAGCCATTCCGGTATTGAAAGCAATAATGAGCGTACTTTCCCCGGCTGATTCGGCTGCCCCAATAAACGCTTTCTCAGTTCATGCTGTTTCTTTTCTGCTGACGATGTTGCCCTCTATTGTAGTTCTTATAGACCTAGTACCATAAGTAACAGACTTCAGAGAGCCTCGACACGCGTTTTAAAATACTTTACCAGATGGGAAATTAATATTAATCCATCAAAGACTCAAGCGGTATTCTTCACCCGCCGGCGCCCCCCATTGCCAAGAAAACTAATCATTTCTGGAAAAGTGACATTGCCTGGTCTAATCATATCAAATATCTTGGCTTAATATTAGACAGCAAATTAACTTACAGCAAACATATCGATTACATCTCGGTCAAAAAACAAACAGAGCTATCTCGCTAGTATATCCCTTGCTCAATCGCAAATCCTATTTAAGTGCAAATAACAAACTTGTCATCTACAAGTGTCATTTATAACACCTATTTTATCACATACTCTTGTCCAGTGTGATCTTCTGTTAGTAGGGCGCATTATAACAAGCTACAGGTAATCCAAAATCGATGCTTAAGATGTATTCTTGGAGCAAATAGATACACAAGAGTAGCATATATGCATAACATTTTAGAGCTACCGCAAATCAGAGATTATGTTTTGAGTGCAACTACTAAGCTCTGTGATAAATGTATAGGGCACGAGAACTTACTTATCAGCTCTATTGGTAACTATGATTCCAGGCAACTACGCACTATGTATAACTAAGTACAAACATCGTAGACTTAAGCATAATATATTATTCTGAATTGTATGACGTTAGTACACTAGTTTTATTTAGTTTTAGTTTTATTTTAAAAATATTCTATTTGATAATCACTGTGTTAATATCTATGTAATGTGACACTAGCCACCAAAACCTCCCCTCATGCAGTAGGTTTTTGTTTTTTTTCCTACTAACTTAAACTGTCTTATTTATATGTATATTCATTAACTTAGTTATGTGGTAAGACTCGTGTCGGTACACATATTAATATCTATATCATGAGTGTAATGTTATTGTTTATGCAAATAAATCTTTCTTTCTTTCAACCAATCACTACAGACTTTGGTCGGACATTTATCCTTTTTTTATTTGCTCATCGTTCTTTTTGTTATTTCCAAACGTAGTGTCTACTTTTTCTGCCCTCAGCCTTGGTTTTAATCCATTTTTTTCTGCTTGTGGTTCCACAATTGTTTCCCTAATAAGACTTAGGATATAACCACATAATTTTGCCCCTTCGACTCAAGGTCTTGCTGCTTTTTATACTTCTTTTCTCATTCTTTCCTTTTCATTTTCAGCTATCACTCTTTTACTTCAGTCTTTTCTATTTTTCATCATCAATAATTGTCTCTCGATTTAATTTCGTTATCTAATCTTTCAGTTGTTAGATTAAAGCTGTCAGCGTCATCCGTATAAATATGAAAAATAAATAAAACAATTTTGAACGGAAAAGCCACCGCCTACTCCCAATTCACAGCCTTGGTACCAATTTCTTCCCTTTTCTCGTTTTTCTTTTTCTCTTTCACCTTCTCCCTTTTACCCTCTCCACTCTACTGATCCTCCCTTTATATGCGACCCCAACCATATCCTTTTTGAATGCCCTGCTCTTTTTCCTGAGTGCTCTCATCTATACGCCGAACTTTTGGCGTTGGATCTTCCTGCCCCTTTCAATGCTTCCTTCATCCTTTCCTTCCCATCTCAAGCCGTTATTCCCCTCCTTCTTTCCTTTATACTTTCTATCTCCGATTGCCTCAGAATTGGAGTAAGTGATCTAAGTCCATGTACTTGGGTCAGTGTTAACATCGAGCCCATTTAATAAAAAAAAAAAAAAAAAAGCCACCGCTGTTAGCGTGGCAGATAGATGTTTACTATTTATTAATTTTTCCAATATTTTTATTTATGTAACTTCATCAAAGTACCGTGTAGTTTCGAGTAGCCGAAACAGTTATCTCAATACATTTTACGTGGAATGCCCTGTTATAATAATAATTTTAAAAATTTCAAACTAGTCTTTTGTTATCTAAATCTCGAATCTGCCTTGATCCTACTTTTGCTTTTAATGGATTCATTTATAAATTATTAAAAAACCGCTTCAGCCTAAACAGGAATTTTTTTTGTTTGTTTTTTTTTTTTGTTTTATGGTGGGTGTGGAATTGAGCACTAAAAGCACCGTTCAGCTGCCAACTAATCATTGAATTATTTATTAATTTTTTTGTTTTGTTTTAAAGAATTGTTACCTTTACCATTGTTGAAAGTCAACTTCGTGCCACTACTTTATCATCAGGTAAGCCTATCTTGGTAGCAATCAAGAATTAATAGTTGTGTAAAGCGCAGCGACGCGAATGCAGTGGAAAATATTAAAGATCGAGTTAAAAATTAACGAGACTGACGATGAGAAAATACCGATAAAGATAAGTCATGTGATAAAGTTTTTTGCCAAAAGGAGTTTAGGGTGTAAAACCAGGAATGCGAGGAAAGTGAAAAACGGCAGTAAGGTACAAGAAATTTAAAAAACAAAGAGAAGATGAAGAATGAGCAAGAAAGAGAAATAGGGTGTTCAGATTAATTTTAGTGTAATAGTAGTGGTGAGTTATCACAAAATTTCTAAAGTCAATAGTACTAGAACTTTGAAAGAATGGTTATTACACGTGTTCTCTCGTTTTAATTAAATCAACAAATATATCGGATAAAAAACCGGTCTTTTACAAGCACTGACCGTGTAATTTTTGTTTTTCTTTCTTTATTTAAATTTTGTTTTATCGAGTGTCTACTGTAACGGAGGAAGAAACTTCACCGGAATTTAAAGAAACTGAAATAAAATTGAAGATGCATATAATTTTTTATCAGGAACATAAATTTTCTTTTAAGACGAATAAATTGCCGATAAGGGGTTTGTTTGTTTATTTTTTTTTAAATAAAAAAAACTCTGGAGACAGAGTTTCTTATAAGTATATAAAGGAATATTGCGATATATACTATAAGCGATGTCACAGTAAGTACATGGCTAAAGACAAGGAGAATTCCAAGGACACAAAAGAATGCTGTTACCGCTAATTCATTTACAAATATGTTTCTGAGAACTTTCAGAGCACGGAAAAGATTATAAATGGCTCTAATTAGCGGTAACGGTATTCCTTTGTGTCCCAGAAGCCTCAGAATTCCTCTACTCGAGGATCAATGCAACAAATATTCTTGCACCACCACAGTATAATAAGTGCGGAGAGAGTTTCTTTTTTATATTTTTGAGAAAAACAAATTATCCGAAAGTACAGATCCATTACAGATGGTAGCTAACACGGATCTGGTTTTAAAAGTATTCGTTGTTTATGCAACAAATTTTATTAGCCGTATAAGAGCTATTGGAATGTAGTCTAGCTCTTCAATTGTTCCAATTGCGAACTTATTTGAACAAAATAACTTACCCGCTCAACCGGCGGTTTCTAACAAGATTTTGTTGTGATAACTCCAATAACAATGGAAAAGAAGAATTTAACTCTGTAGAAAAGAAAAAACTAGCATGAAGCAAGGTGCACGGCGGAAATAAGTGAACCTTAACATACCAGAAGGTTATCACAATTTTTAATAAAACTGATCGATTGCATTTAATTCGATGAAGAAACAGATTTCCGTAAGAGTAGACCGTATCATGGTGCTACCCGCTCCCGCTTTTACTTTAAAATGATCCCTAGTACTAATCTATTGGCCTTAAGTAAAAAATTTCACTTTAAATTTTGGTTGGATATGTACTCTTCCTCTTCTACAAATGATGTTTCTTCTACCTCTCAATTCAACCTAACCTTCTTACTAATTCTTGATTCTTAGAATTCCCTTCGTTTCCACGTTCTGTTATTGTCCCTATTATTCGCCTACACTTCAATCACACTCTATTGCCCTCTTTTCATTATCGTTTTTCTTTGGTTTCCTTTCCTTATTGTCCTCTACATCTTAACGAAGCGTTTTTTTGTGATGCTAATCACATTTTCTTTGAGTGTACTGCTCTTTCTGCGGAATGCGCTTCCCTTTATTTATTCCTTTTAAAGTCAAGGCTTCCTACTCCCTACTGTGCTTCCTATATCCTGTCCATTCCGTCTCAGTCTGTTGTTCTTACCATTGGTTCCTTTATTTCCGCTATTTTCGATTGAATTAAGTTTTAATTAGTTAACTCTTCTTCCTATTGTTTCTGGGTGAGGTCCTTGGTTGACTAGCCAAAAAAAAAAAATAAAATTCCCTTTTAGGAACTACACCGCAGCTACAAAGTATATTAAGATTGACGGATCAATTTTTAGTTTCCTGATTTTTATTGAACATCTATATTCTAGTGATTTTATAAATATATACATATAAGCGTATATTATTGAAATAAGAATTAAAAAATTGGTAATGAGATTATATATAAGCAAATTAACATAGTCGAATTTAAGTGGATTCCTACATACAGAGGAATTGAGGGAAATGAAATAATAGACAACTTATGTAAAAGAGGGGAATATAAAAACAGGGAGATCAAGTTAAACTGAGAGGAATACATTCCTTATATACATAAGAGAAGATTTAGCTAAAAGGTGGAGCGCAGATTATTAAAACAGAAGCGAAATAAAAGGGAAAATGTTTCTTTTTTTATATATAAATAAATAATTTGTGGATCTCACTGGGCAAGTATGACCGTTGCGTGAGTGCCCAGCACTGTTATTATCGTCTATTCTGGTAAACAAAATTACAGTTAATCATTCTTACTATCTAAATTGAACGTATTAAACCAAAAAAAAAAAAAAAAAGTATATCGATAAACGCAAATATATATATATATATATAGAAATAGCACAATAATACACCCATACATAGAGGCTGCTTACATATTAGACGTCGTATACATTAATGTACAGGAAAGAAAAAGGAAATAGATTATCTAAAAGCGCCCTAAAGAATGCAACAATAATATAGGGAAAAGGGGATGCAGCAAAATTCCTTAATCTTTACACCATTCTTTCAGCCACTTCCTCACTTCCTTCTTTCATACACCAATTTGTTTTTCGTTTATTATGTGACTGGGCATAGTACTCATTAATCTAATTAAAATCGAATCATCTGTATTGTCGATTGGTGGATTTACCCCTCTAAGATGAATAGGTATTACTTTGATTCCTTGTTATTCGAGTTTTTGGTATAAAAGGTAATCCCTTTACGTTATTGCATTTAAATTCAAGTAGTCTTTAATAATAATAGCGCATTTTGGGAGACATTTCATTATTTTCCTTCCACCAGGCTGATGTCGTGTCACTCCGCTTCCAATGGGATAGTACAAGTTTCAAACACCTTTTCTGAATTTTACCTATTTTTTTAATTTTTCTGTTTTCTTATCCTCACCCCCATATTTGGATTCCATATAAAATTCTGGACATTATTAATGCATTAAAGTATGTCCGTAATGTTCCATATGAAAGAACCGTCTTCAGTTTATATAACGCTGAAATTGACTGTCTTATTATTTTCGAATATAAGTTTTGTATGTGATTTTTCCAGTTCAATGATTTATCGATATTATATTCCTAGATATTTAAAATCTGTTACATTCACGAGGTGGACATGAACATGGTTGAGTGATTTTATTCCCGTAGCGTTCATGTAAGCATTTATTATTATGTATACTCTTATGTTTAGAGATATTACGAATATGGTGTAGTTTTGATTTATTTACATTTATACATAACCTCCTGTCATGCGCCCATTTACTGAGATTATCGACATCCTGCTGCAGTAATTTTCCCGCCGTCTCTAGATTTTTATGTTCAATTAATAATGCAATGGCATCGGCACATGAAAACCTCTTCATATAATACTTTTAGAAGTCTCATTTTGCTCAAAGTAAAATATTTCTGGATTTTTTTTTGGTGGGGGGGATATTTATTTAGTCAGCCCTAATTATAAAAATGTGAATAAAGTTGTTGTCAAACATGTGGTTACCGGATAATCGTTAAAGGCGCTGCTCCGACTTGCGCTAGTTGCTGAAAAAATTTACAGTGAAAAATCAGCCAAAATTAAAAATAAACTTCCTTTTAAAAAAATACGCTTCCTGGTTCTACGTTAATGTGATTCCTTCGGTAGATGAAGCTGTGTAGGCAATAAAATCTTTCGGCATCAGAGACAACTTAGAGCGTCTCATCGTCGAACGACATTTTTAACGTTAAATAATAAATTACCCAAATAATATAATTGAATACGTTGCTAGATCAAGTATCAAATTTCTAACTCAATTTGCGGTTTCGTAATAATATAGTCTTGTTTACGCTCATTACAATTATCCATTCCGTTATTTCATCACCTTTGGTTTTCCCGTTTATTGTTATTTAATTTTTTTTCTTATATAATTATAGGTTCAAGTATTATTGTTTTCCCACAATTTTTATTTACCCTCATAAATACAAAGTTCATTCCGATTAGTCTTCCATCATTAAAATGTTTTATATATATATATGTATTTCTATATTTATATTTGCTAATTTTCTACTTCAATGAGATTTAGATCTCTGCATTCCGATCTCAAATTCCTTGTTTACTTTTACTTTTCACCCGGTAATTGGTCCTTCCCGAACATTCAACCACATATACATTACTTCCTCCATATAATTCCATCATGCTACTCCTTTAGTATTAATAATTTATACATATATATATATACATATATATTGTAATGTGCACATACAGGAGCTAGGCGTGAATTTCAGAAATAAAAATAAAAAATATTTTAGAACAGGTGGGGTATGAGAGTAGATGATTGAAATCCTGTTTGTCGGTCGGGGGTAAAATGGCTACCACGCGGTCCGATGGAGAAAGGTCGATGATTGGAGAAATGACGGTAGTCGGTTCGTGCTGGAACAAAGAACAAGTAAAATGATAAGGCACGGATAGGAAATGGTGACCAGGGTGCAGTTAGTTGCAGTTGAACCTTCTTAGTAGATTTTTGAACAGTTTGGTTGGTCGTTCGAAAAGAGTTACGAAAACGATCTCCGTTAACAAAAAATAGTTGAGTGACAGTTTGCAGCGCGAAGTAATAAATTATCTCCCGTCAGATATATTAAATTTTGAATTACACGGAGATTAATTATTAAATTTCCAAATTACGCGGCATCGAGTTAAATTGAGTCGACTCCATCTTGCAGCACGAAGAGACCAACTGATCCGTCTTCTTTGAGTTCATCATCGAAGCGTAACCACGGCCGACAGACAGTGTTACGTACAAATTTGTTTATTATTAGTTCTTACGTCGAATGTATAATAATTGTGTATTTTCAAAGGTTTTTTTGTAGGTTATTGAAAAAGAAAAAAATAATTTTTAAATTTCAGTTTTAAATTCGTAAATAATAAATAAATAAAATAAAATCCACGAGCCCGAAAAGATCTATCCTTGAGGGCTCAAATTAGCAAACGGTATCGTTTCAATATACATATATATATTTAATTCTAGTTTAATTTTTCACATTAAAAATCAAACAATCCGATCCATTTTAATAAGGTTGATTTTTGTTTTTTTTTTCCTAAATGGAAAAAGGTTATTTACGTTCCCTGCAGATTCCAAATATTTAATACTATAAATTTATCTTTATTGATACACTTTCTTTTTATTTCCCGGTATCAAATACAGAACATCCCCCGAAAAAACGTTTCCGGAATGTTCAATTTTTTTTATTTATTTACAGTTTTATCCGGATCTAGATTAGTGATTATTTCAAATTTTCAATGAACTTAAATTTTCCAATACGGAAAAAAAGCTTTCGCATAAATTACAAATTCGAATAAGGTAATGATTAAATAGCTTTCGTGTTAGAAATAATTTAAAATTAGGAATCAAATAATTTTTTTTTCGAACTTCGCGTTGTATGAAATCTCAAAAGCTAGACCAGAAATTTAATTAGTTTTTGCGAAAAATTGCAATAATAAAAACAATATAAAAAACTAAGAAAAAGTTTTTTTCTTAAGTATTTCTTTATGTTTTTTCTCGTAAAAATAAGTGTACTTTAATGTAAAACCGCTTAAGTTTAAAATGCTTAAAAATATTACAATTAAAAAAAAAAAAAGATGTTGTTTGACTTGGTTTTTTTTTCCGCAAACAAACTTATTTGCGGTGTATTTTTCAACGTATAAAAGTCAAAAATCCGAGAAACTTAAAAACCCACGAACGGGTTTTGGAACATAATTCTGTGTTATAATTTCAGAAAAAAAAAAGCTTACTCAATTTCCGCTGCCGTAATAATAAAAGAAGGACGCGGTTACGGTAAATTTATTATTGTAACATTAATTAATGAATTTAGCAAATTTCTAGAGTGTATTATTATGACCTCAAGAGAACTGATTATACAAGAATAGTTATTTCTTAACCGAGAGGAATTTTAATTATAAAATGAAAATTTATAAATTAGTTTCACCCGTGTAGCAATTTTATCGCGAAACAAACTAACGACTAAATTGTAATTTACACTAGGTATCGTAAAATAAAAACTACACGGAATTATAAAAGTTTGCTTTAATTTTTTCCCCCCTTTGTTTATCCTTGGGTTATTTAACAAAGACTGCCAAAAAAAATTGCAAGTATAATAAAATGTTATTCTATGGTAAGTAAGTTTTTACACCAATTTAAAAAAATTATTTAATTTTTATTAAACAAATGTTTAATTTGGTGGAAACAATTACTTACTATACAATAAACATAAACAATAAGTAAAATAAACAGATATATTGAAAATGTTATTCTGTCGATCACTTAAACATATATTGTATTCATCAAAGAGATAATGGCGGATGAAGGGAAATTATATAATTACGTAACATCTTATATATGGTAGTCGGTAGATATTTAAGAAATACTACCTTGATTCATAAAGAAAATCAAATAGCAATCTCATTAGAAATTTAAAAATGTTTTAAAAATACATAATTATTACAATTTTTAATTTAACTTTTGTCTTATATTTAGGGGTGGTGAAAAATAAAACAAAATTAAAAAATTCTAGCTAAAATAGCGGAATAGTAAATGACCAGAAAGAATAGAACGAAGGGTATTTTTATTAGACTTTACTTTTTTCTTATTTTTGGTAGTAATCCGATCCGAATTCTTTGTCCGTGAGCAAGTAAAAAAATCAAATATATTTCTCATTGAACTATTTTTAATTAAAATTGCAAAATAAAAATTAAACAAAAAAACGAAAAAAACAAAAGATCGAAGACAGTTGCGTTTAAAACAGAACGAAAACGTAACATTAATAGTTAAAACGGTATTAAATATTAGTTATAACTAAATTCATAGGTATATACAAAACTTTTATAGTATGAATTAAGTTTCTCTGTTACGACAAATTTTTTCATTATCGAAGTTTTGGTTTTTTTGAAGGAGGGTACCCTATCGCCTTTTTTTTTTTGGATCCGTCACTAGATACACTTTAGATTTTTGTATTAGATTTTTATTAATAATATAATTAGAATATTTCAGAAATTTCAATAACGATTAATCGGAAATATTATTCTAGCTAGTAATACCGAGGCACAATGGTGGATAAGTCTAAGGAAAAGGAAGGACTATAGAAGGGGATATCGTTTATTTTCTTGTTATTATTACTATAATTATATTTTTTGTAGTCAAGGTGTTAGCAAAAAATGTATCCATATTTAAAAACGATAGAAGAACCGATTAATTATTATTTAAGACGCGATGCCTTTAGTTAGTCGCTACTTCGTTACGTTCCTTGTCCTGCACGCGCGATGATTATTAACTAACTGTCCGTTCTTTTTGTTTAAATAATTAAATCGGTAATTGTATCTTTCGTAAATACATATTCTAAAAAAACCAAAAAAAAACAAAAAAAAACGAGATTAACCGAATAACGGGAGTAGTCCAATTAGAAAATATATTTACATCCCGGTTAAATTGGTGTTAAGGCACTTTCCGTACCAACCGGAGTTAAATCATGGCCAAATAAATACTTGGCTAATATAGAAATTTAACACAGAGAAAAGTCAAATTCTGATTATGAATAAGAGTAATGAACTACCACCGCGCTAACCTCCTCAAAAACGCTATCAGTTAGTCTGTTTAGGGGAGCACTTATCTCGAATACGATGGAAGTAGAATAGCAGGAGCCCGGAAAACTTGGCACGTATATGGAAAGATAGACAAATGTGCAAAAGTTTACCGCGGTGAGGATAGTTAAAACGTTAGTGTTTCCTATTGCCACACATATGCGCATGCGAAACATGGATAATAAACGCAGATGCCAAAAAAAGAATAGAAGCGTTTGAGATGTTTTGCTGGCGCCGCACGCTAAGGGTTACGTGGATAGAAAAGCACACAAACACGTCTATACGGAGCAGTCTGGAAATCGAGGCACAAGAAAGATCGCTGCTAAAAATCCGTTGCCGTATTTTGACATTCTTCGGATATGCTCCGCGGATCAGAATCACTGAAAAAAAAAAAGATAATTAAACAAGGGGAAAGTCCCCCCGGAAGGGGAAGCCGCGACCGACCTATATCGATCAAATCCCGGAAATCATAGGGAAAAGACTCGAAGAATGTTTACGAGCAACGCGGGCAAATAGCATTACTGCATTCGTTCATTGTAACATGGATGGTTCATAACACTCGGAATCGAGCAATACGTCGGAAGAAGAATATTTATAACTTTTAAGGGTAAATTTACCTTCGATGCACCGCATGGGGGAGGGGGGGGGGGTATATTATAAGTTGTATGCAGTTAGTTTATTTTACCGAATATGTTCATTTATAATTACGTTAACATCCTTAATAGATGTATTTTTTTTAAACAATATTTGTCGCAATTTTCGGTTTTTTTATTAAATCGTGCGTTAGTGTAATTCAAAATTATACGTTGGTTTTTACGCTGAATAGTTGACACCTTTTTAAAAACATATACTATATTCATGAATGGGGAAGCCTACTTGAAAATACTGAAATACAGGTAGAATTAATGTAATCTAATTAAAGTTTCACTTAGATGGTCGTTAAAAAACCCCTTTAGCAATTTATTACTTTTGCGTCAATTGTTAATTTCATATTGCAGTTATAATCTTTGACATCGAAAAGGCATATTTGACAATTGTAAACTTTCAAGGACTCCATAGACATTTTGAAATGTAATGATGTAACTTCATCAATCGATTTTTAAAACTTAATTTACGGTACCGAATAAATATCAAAACTACGCAAAAAGAGAATTGATAAAAGTAGTAGAATTTTTTTTTTTTTTTCACGCAGAACTAGTCGCAACCTCAAATTCGTTGGAACGGATACGGCTGCCTCTTTGAAAATCTCCGATTCCTATAAACTTACGACGAAAATTTAATTCATTACAGTTCACGCTGAATAGAAGAATGAAAAATTATACGGGAACGTTCGCAACTGAGCGAAAGAAAAAAATTCGATTATTCGGCAAGCGTGAAAATTTTTAGTTACTGAGCTTTTAAAATGTCCACATCATCGGCTAAAACTGATGAATTTACGAAACATTGCTAGCGTACAAATGCCATTTATCGGTTTATTATTATTTAATTTATTTCTGTATTGAACCGCTATCCTGCACGCAGGGTTATCAAATACACTCATGAGGTTTACTTTCATTTCATTGATAATTGCAGTTTTCAACGATTGATTTTAGGCCAACTTAATTGAAAACAAAGAGCGAGAAAAGATTGCTTAGTTTTACAAGTGGAAAATAAAAATTCTCCCTAATATTTCTCGGCATTCCATGAACTTGTCAAGGAAAATTTTCGATTTTTGCGCAGAATAATTTCTCGCCTGCTCTTTTTTCCCGTTCTAATTGGGTTTTTTTTACCGTAGTTGTCTGGATATTTTATACTTTTACCGACAAGTAACGATTTTGTAGGGGTTTGTTTTTGGGCGCACTTGATTACACGTAATGCGCGAATATTACAGATATTAATAGTACCTTTTCTTCCTTTCGTCCGGAACAACGCGCAATTAGATCCTTCAAAAAGGCAGCTGTAATGAAATTCTCGCAAAACTAAGGAAACAGTCATACGAAGCCACTGCTGCGGAGTGATTACCAGTCAGTTTTTTTAATTTTAATTTTGCGAATTTATTATTATTTATCTTACGAATCGATTCGTCGATACAAAAGTCCAAAGGGCAATTACTGTGCATCACAAAAATAACATACAAAATTTCTTCCACAAGCATCAATTAGATAGGAATTGTACAGTACTATTCTCAATTTCCATCTGATGTAACCGTGTTTACTACTGATGATTCGAAGAGTCTGCGTGGTGTCCGTGCCTCTTTCATCCTCCCATACATTTTAAGTCCTCAGAATATTTTCGTCTGCCTTCTTTCTGGTCCACATTCATAAACGAATTAACGTCGATTATTTTCATTTCCTCCAATCACGTTTCTTTTAAATTTTTGATTATACTTGACTCCATTAATCGGTTGACCCCTCTACCTGATCATTTCTGTAATTTTATTATTTTCCGCATATGTTCACTTATCCGGGTTCGTTCTCCTCTCCATTCTACTCAAATCAATTCGTTCCCAGCTATTCGGACATCTTTTGAAATGAAGCGCTGGATTCTTTGGCACTCGGGTTGCTGCTTCTTTTCTCTTCCTTTCTTAAGAAAAATCTCATCCTCAAATCTTCTTCGTCGTATAAAAGTTTTCATCTCAAATCACGGTATTGGGAATTTATACGCTTCCTCTTTTCTTTTTTTTCTCTTTCAATAATGATTCATTTCATCCGTCAGGTCATCCTGCCAATCCGCGTTTCATTTTGTTTTCTGCACTGCGTCACTCTTTTGTTGTCTTCCGCAGTGATTCAGCTACTTTCTCAAGCCGTACTCTGTTATCTTTCTACGGTTTTCATTATTCGTTAGTGTCCTCTCCGCATTGTTAACGAAGCGCGAGTTTGCGATGCTGACCATGCTTTTATTAAATGTTCATCTCTTTTTGTTGGCCATTTTACATATTCTAGCTCGCTGCGACTTAGTCTTCCTACTCCGTATTGCGCTTCTCTTATTATATCTCTTTTTTCTCTACGTATTATTCTCGCTATATTGATTACTTCCTACTAACGAAATTTGATATCGTATAAAGATAGTATTAATTCCTTCCGTTTCTAATTGTTTCTGGGTAAAGGTCTCTGGTCGACGAGTCCAAAAGAGAAATAGAAAAAACAAAAGAAAAAAAAACACATATTTTAGAATTAAAATATCAGGCAGCTTATTCAACACACGTAGAAGGGGTCAGCAAAAAATCCGAATTAAGTAAAATCCGAAAGCCCATAAATAAATGTAATAATATTATACTTTTTTGTGTTATTCTTTTCTTTTTTGGAACTGAAAACGAAATTTCGTTTCTAATTTTAAAAAAGTTCTAGTTTATTCGAAAACTTTCGTCAAGTTAAAACGCTTGTCGACGAATTATCCTATTGAACACTTTACCATCTTAAATTAACTTATACATATACACATAACCTTATAATATTTACTAATCTTAATCTATCTTTTTACTTATCAATACGTAATAATCTATTTCTATCTTTTATATTCGATGTTTTTTTTTTTTCAGTTTTTTTTTGTTGCGCCTTGTCATTTTATTTTATGTTTATTATTTTTTTTTATATTTTCTTCTTCCTGAAGCCATTCCTTTATTTTCTTATTTCTTTCCCCTATTTTTTCTTTCTCTATTATATCATCTTTGGGTATTTTATTCAACGTCTGAGTTATAATATATTTATCCGTTTGCTAATTTATGTTCTTGCTAACGGCAGTTGGTAAGAAAGTTTTTCCCTCAACTCGTATTCTCCGTGTTTATTCTTTCCTCCAATTCAATTTTCTTTTCCGCCGATATGTACTCCCATATCTTCAATAATAAGTACATTCCTCTTATGCTCATTACGTTTTCTTTTTTAATTGTTTCACTATCGCTTTCTCCCCTTAAGGATTTCCTATTAATTTCAAGCATTTAATTTGCAGTTTATTTATTTTCCCCAAGTATGCTTTTCTCGCTGAATTCCATATCTGATCCTCGACTCTACTAGCGCATAATAAACTACTTTTAATGTTTCATTTGTTGTATATTTCTTTAATGTATATAAATCTGGTAAAACTGCTCTTATTTTCGTTGCAATGTATTCCATATGTATGTCCCATCTTAAGTGTTGGTCCAAACCCAACTGTCGTTTATCTTTTGCCATTTTTATTTATTTTTAATTTTTATTTTGCAATTTTAATTAAAAATAATTCAATGAGAAATATATGTATTTAAACTTGCTCACGAACGAAAAATTCAGATCGGATTATTAACAAAAATAAAAATAAAGTCTAATAAAAATACTATTTTTCTTACTATTTCTAAACTACCATATTTAAGTTATAATTTTATAACTTCGTTTTATTTTTCACCTCTAAATATAAGAAAAAGGTTAAATTGAAAATTGTAATAATTATGTATTTTTAAAATATTTTTAAATTTCTAAAAAGATTTGATTTCCTTTATGAAACAAGGGGTATTTCTCAAGTCTACTGCCTACCGTAGAGAAGATATTACGTAATCATATCATCCCCTCCGTAATGTCTCTCTGGATCTGCCTCTGATTTAGGCGATACAAATTTCATGCATATATAGCCATACGTTTTCTTCTCTCTTATCTAATTAAAGATGGAATGCTATTCACCGAAAATAAATATTATTAGCGCATAAGACGTTTGTTGTTCGTAATTTTTCGTTATTTTTACCAGCTTCAAAAACAGGGTTTTGTATTATGTTACTTGTTTTTTATGTTTCTTCACGTGTAACTTTTAATTTTATTCATATGAATTTTATTGATTCTTCGTTTATTATCGATCATTAATGAGAGACATTCCTTTTGAATAGCGAGGAGTATCGCTTTTGAGTGTAAAATACACTTAAAAAGAAACAAAAAAATCTTCGGGCTAATGTTTTTATCTAATGCAACAAACGTGATTGAGGCTTCGAGTTTTCTATTTGTCGTGCAAAACCACGACTCTTGAAAAGAAAACGACTTTTTAATGTAATTAGACTAAAAATTACCGAATGTATTTAAAAAAAGTCCACGACACGAAATGGCAGCCAGAGAGTTGATTTTTGACGTGAATGTGAGATGGCGGGGCGGATCAAAAGTTTGTTCATCGCGTAAAAATGTGTACCCAACAAAAATGCGTAAGTTAAACGTTACCCCTGTTTATATTTATGCTATAGTGAACATTTCATTCGGTTCACGATGTCGATCGTTTATGTTTTTATTACAACGAAATATCGTCATTCGAAAGGCCATATGTCACAATGTAATTCTGTATAAAAAATACGCAGGTGCCGGTTTTATTTTTAATGGCATTTTTCGGTCGCTAGAATATATAGAAAAAGTAAGAACCCCCAAAATTTTAAAATCTAATAGATCAAAAATTTTTAAATTAGACCGGAAATAGTGACTCTAATATTAATTATCACAGAAACGGTGGTAGATTCGGGTAAAACAAAAAAAAAAAAAAAAGAAGCGGATATGAAAATAGCGCCATTTTTAATCTCAGTTATTGGCGGAAATCATTACGGTGCATATCTCCTAGGAGTGATGTTTATTCAAAATTGTACTATCGATCTCATTAGTGATGCCATAGGTGGTCTGGCAGGTGGGGTCTCGTATGAGTTATGATGAATTTCAGTGATCGCTGATTGAGTATCTCATAAAGTAACTTGAAAAGAAAAAAAAAAAAAAAACGGTTTCTTAAGTAGCCGGACAAAAATTAGCCGAAAAATTTTCATCAGAATATATTACGGAGAAGTGAAATATGAACCGCTAAAAGTTTGTTAAAGAGGTAAACACGAGTGGGAAAGTGTTATCAACGTTAGTTTGGACAAAAGTAAAGATCCGAATAAAGATAATTAAAATCTTCGTAAGGCGATTTGCAAGCTCGTCACTGACGGAAAGATTACGTTTTTGTATCATAGACACTCGATAATTTTCATAGAGCACAGAAGGTAGCGGGGTATTTTTAGTTAGTCTATTATTACTAAAAAATATTTACGCTTAAAATTGCGAAATTATTTAAACAGAAAAAAATACCGACTTTAAAATTTGATCCGATGAAAACTTAATAAAAATACTCCAAAATATAAAAATTAAAGATACGCAATTATAAAAAAATATTCTTCTTCTTCAGGTGCCGTACGCTACATAGCGCGTTAGCGCAACCTATTCGTACATTTAGCTGTACAGATATAGGTTGTGTACTAGGCAATTGTAATATGCAACGCAGACGTACACACGCAAGACTTCATTCGGAACTGATTGTAGCCGCTAAAAAAATATTATACGGACTATTTTGCTTAAATGGAATATTATAATTATTATCCTTATAAGCAAACAATACTTTATTTGAGTCGGCACCGAATATTGTGAGAAAATCGCATTAAATATTTTTGCCGTTTTGGAAACACTTGGCTGATTTATATTCATTTAATAACCGTCGTCACAATTTGAATTTGGTACCGACTCTAATAGATATTAGTGCTGCTTAAGAGTAATTATAATTTTTCCTTAAGGTATATTACCGCAAGTTATCTCGGACACTTACTTTCTTTTTCGAATTTTTGGAGCAAATTTTGAAGTCCATATTTAAAAAAACAAACAACAATTTATCGGTGTTGATATTTTACCCAACAGCGGAGTATGTGTGTCTTTAAACGGTTATAATCCAAAAAAAAAAAAAGTAATCAAAACCTTTTGAAGCATTTTATTTTGGTGCAAAATCGAAATTCATTGAAACGAAAAACGATGAGAGTGAGATTCTAACATTTACGAATTTCTTTGAAGAAGTAGCAGCTGCAAAGAAAGTCTTATGTAACGTATGCAAATACGGAGTTACAGGGGGTGGGGGGGGGACGTGAAAAACAACAACTGACCGTCGCAACGTTAATAAATATCCGAAGACTAAGCGCGTTTGTGTTACACTAATGTGCGCGAGGAACAAGTGCCCTCGACACAGACATAGTAGTCGTAGGAAAGGCGACGATATTATAATGTTTGTATTTACCTTCTTCCGAAAACAGTACCACTTGTCTGCGTCTGGTTCGCTCGGGATCGTCTGAGACGTAGTACTCGGTCTGCGAGGTGGCTGCCATGGGAAGCAACTTCTCGACCAAGACGTTCGGCAGATTCGTCAACGTCCGCGCATTGCTGTTCGCATTTCGTATTTTCAGCGTGTTGGTCAACTGCTGATTAATATATTGGACTCTGCGGGCGATGCGCGTGTTCTGCAGAAACGTCTCTACCGGCTCGTTCATCAGAGCGGCCGATGAATAGGAGGACGAGCCATTGCCGGCATTGCTGTCGCTCGGTGCCGGTGACAAGGCGTCGGTACGATTCTTTTCATCTTCGGCCGGAATCGTCGTCGGTATTTCGGCAGCGACTGTTGCGGCCGTCGAGGACACTTTATCGGCACCTTCGAACGCCGACTGTCTGGAAAACGTCACGCTGCCAATGACGATCATGGTGGTGACGATGTGAACGAAGGGATGATGGTACGAGGTTGAGGACGGCATTTTCTTCTTGATGTCTGTCAAAATTCTCAGACGGTCTCCTCATCAGTAAGAGGCAACCGGAGTAACCGAAGTAGAACGCAAAAACGTTACATACGGGCGCGGCGCGGCACCTTATCTAGAATGAGAGAACGTGTCTCCAAACGCGAGCACAGCGACAACCGATCACGCGTGGACTGTCTATCACTGGTCGATGCTAAAGCCAATAAAATTTTTTTACAAAAAAAAGAAAAAACAAAAAAGAAAAAAAGAAAAAGAAAAGAAAAAAAGAAAAAGAAAAGAAAAAAAGAAAAAAAGGAAGGAAAACGGAAAAATTCTGACCGTCGCTGCTCCACCGTAGTGCCCGAAGGGTCCAAAGAACATCGCAGCGAAATGATCGACTAAAACGAACACATTTTCATGCTGACAGTTCGTGCTGCCTCGTTGTATAGACAGACGGACGCATGCGATCCGTCCGATTCTCCATTTGTTTCTGTTAGATCGCGATTAATCATTAATAACAGACTCATCTTGCACGCATTATGTTCTAATTTCTGTATTGCTCCAAAGTGGAATGTTTGTTTCTCAGTTTTTTCCTATATATTAATTAGTATTTTTTTTCTTTCTTTATATATTAATTAGATTTTTTTTCCTATATAATAATTAGTTTTTTGTTTCCCCTATATATAATGTAAATATTTTTAAACGGCAGTGTTGGCCGATAGGGCGCGATAAATATTAATTTAATTACGTTTTTTTTTTATTTCTCGATATCGCCTATTGAAGAGTAGGGTCGTCTGGCGCGAACGTTTATAAATAATACGAAGTATGAAATAATAATCGATATAGAGAATAGAAAAGAACTTTTAAACTAATGCCCGTTTTAAGGCTGGCTCGCGGTTGCCCCAAAGAAAACGAGTCCAAATAAATGACGAAAAAAAAAAAAAAAAAAATAGAAATGAAAAGCGAACTGCCTCGCTTAAGTGATTTCAGATTGTATAACTCGCAACGAAAACGATTATTAAGTTGTTTCAGATCTTTATAATGTGCTGATGAGCAGTTTTTTTTTTTTTTTTTTTTTCGCGGCGTATTTATTATACAGGGGTTTAGAGTCCACAAAAGCCAGCTAATAAAAAAAATCTAAGAAAAAAAATCAAAAAAAAAAAAAAAAAAAGAAAATTATCTTGTTCTTCACTGATTTTTCTAGAAAAATGTTTATTCTAAATTACTTTAAATCGTACACTCCTGCGTATGTTGTGAAAATGTATAAGTATGTAAAATTATAATGATAATGTACATTATCTACTTATGTATTTTACATAATGTACGTTATCATCATTATTATATATATATATAAAAGGAACTGGTACAGAACTCATGCGAACAAGCAGTTTATATCTTTGTCATGAGAATATGCACTTGTAGTAGTAGAGCATGTAAGAAGTTTTTCTGGACGAGATTAAGCTCAACCGGTAGTTTCAGACACCTTCAATATATATATTTAATATTTATACAAAAATTATAAAAAAAAAGTATACATGAAAAAAGTTTTAATGAATGAAAAAAGACATTCAACCTTAGCCTTCCCATAGTGACCATCTCATCCAAACTTTTTACATGATCATTCAAACCTTTCCGTCGAACAGGTTATCTCAAATTGGACGAGAGACCTGGTCTTATATTTTTCTACAGTATTTATCACCGGTTCTTTTACAATGAAATATTTGACCAACGACTTTTTCCATTTCATTGTTTTGCGGGTTTTACACGCTAAAAAGGGAAAATAAATGAAAATTAAAATTGTCTCACATGACGGTTTTAGAAGAAAAATTCAAACAGTGCCGTATCTCTTCTTTTTTTTACGGTTATTTTTTGTTTTTCTCCCTATTATCTACTCGCTTGCCGTGTATAACTGCTGGGTCATTACGGCACAGCGAGCATAGGGGTTATTACAGTTTACTTAATAGGTTATTTGTGTTGAGAAAAGTTAGCACTGTCTGAACCTGTTCTGGGCGATTGCCCGAGAGAATCTGTAGCGGTTCGTCCTTATTTCTACTTAAACGTTTGCATTGCTTCATAATGTGATCAATCGAAGGTACCACTATTGCAAATGGGCAAGAAATTGGTGGAGGGGCTCTCCGGAGGATATGATTGATACGGATATGTATGTCCCAGTCACAACCTATTAAGAATAGAGAATTACTTTTTTGGACATTTGGATCGGTGGACACCAAGTTTGATATCCCTTAGAAAGGTTACTTATTGTGACCAGGGTGAAATCCAAAGTTCTTTCATACTTCTATATAGGAAGGAAACTATTTTTGGTGATGCGGCATCAAATGACATAGGGGCAGACAAAGTTGCCTCGGCGACCCGGTCTACACATTCGTTTCCGGGTATTCCAACATGTGCCGGCGCCCAAAGGAACCCTGCTTGCATCCCCTCTTGGACAAGGCGATGCACCGTAGATCTTATTTTGTATACTAGTGAACCGGTTTAAGTGACCGAATAGCTTTAAGGGAAGGCAGAGAATCTGTAATAATTATATATTGTTTGTTGTCAGACTTACACCGCTCGCGCGCTTCCAATCCAACGAGGATTCCATTTAGTTCAGCTTCCAATATGGAAAAATAATCACATGTAGCATCACTGCTTACACTTCACCTGAAATTAGGTAGGCACATGTTGTGGGAGTGGACACTGTTTCGGCGACATCTTCTTTCGCTCCATCCGTATAAACGTGTGTGTAAGTTTGTATTTTTCCAGTGCCATTCTGGCGAGCTGTATATTGGTTCTCACGATAGTTCAGGAGTGATAAGTGTACAATCAATGGCCAGTATTCCCATGGTGGTTCTTTTGGGAACAGGATCCGGATTGTATTCGATATTTTTTTCAGTCGAGGAATTTAGGATATCAGATGTTGGATCATTTTGAAAGTATGAAGGAGGAATAGTAGTGCTCCTTGAGAGAAAGTGGTTTGTTGATACCAGTATAGGTGATCACGGGAGGGAAGTTAAATATGATATATAGGATAATGGAGGGATTCCTGCTAGCACACAGACAACCTCCGTAGGGGATGTTCGATGCGCCCTAAGGATGGTACTTAAGGCAGCGTGTTGGTTCGAGTGATTTTATGAGCTGTTTACTAGCTGAGTAGAACAACACCTGGCAGTCGTAGGTTAATCTTATTTAGATTAAATTAAATACGACCATTCTAGGATTCTCGCATGGAAACTATTTCCACATCATCTTTTTCTTCGATAGTTATTTACACAAAAAGGTATATAGCAGAGAAACTGCGTAATATAACTTAGAGAGCCTATTGGAGACGTATCTTAAACGCGTAGACCGCCTATTTAATTACTGCGAAAACCCTTTACACAGTTTTAAGGAAATCCCGCTATTCCCAAGGTGTACACTATATGGGCCGTAATTCGAAAGGAAAAATATATTTTTATAGAGCTATTAACATAAACGTATATAGGCTAATTACATAGAAAAAAAGATCGGCTCCCGATATTCTCTCCACATAGACCCTTAAATACGAAATCTTAATTTCACCATCTGCGATATAAAAATAATATAAGTAAGTCCCATGCCCTTCATAAGGTATCATGGATTGTGAAGTTAAGGTTAACAACGTACAAAGCTCAACGGCACTAATGAGAGTAGAGGGACCAATTCCTTTCTACTTGGAATCCGCCTTTACTTTCCCTCAGATAATTCTCTGGTATTCAATTTCAGATTGGATAGATACTTGGGAGCGACTTCGATCCGGAACGAGACAGGTCTCGAACCCGTGACCTCTGGTTTGGTAGCCAAGCGCCTTAACTACTAGACTACCGCGCTTTCTTCTTGATAACGCCATACTCAGCTTCTGAGTGTCGGCGACTACCTATTCGTACATCTCAGCTGTACAGATATAGGTAGTGTACTAGCAATTATTGTTATACACAACGCAAGTGTAACATACACGCGCAAGACTTCATTCGGAACTGATCAATAATCGTTTGATTTACATCGTTTTACAAAAGTGCAGTCCCATGTATGTCTGCTGTGTACTTAACTAGCGCGCATATGATGGTATACGTGGTGGTTTGCCATTGCCTTCCACGTGATTATTAACGAGTATTTATCACAGATGGTTTTAAGTCGAACGAAAAAGGTCGTGTATACTCGTGTTTCGTTAAAATCGTTGATTTTAAGTCGAACGGAAAAGATCGTGTAAACCCGTGTTTCGTTAAAATCGTTATAATATAAACAAATTAGGTGTACGGACGGCACCGCCATTATGCCGCCCGATCGTCCTGTAACAGCTCCACCGCCGTCGCAAGACCCACCAATTCTTCCAAACACTTTACGAATTACAAGATCTACAAAAAATAGTTTACAATTAACCTCACTAATCACCGCATCGTCGGCAACCAAACCTACACCGATTTCGTCAAAGGCAGCAGAAACTACACCACCAACACCAGCAAACAATGCATTTTCTCCAGCGTATAACAAAGTGGCCGAATCTGTAAAATTCCCAGACCGAAAACAAGCCATTATACTCGATGCAGCTGATAACATTCCGCTCAGCAACTACGTAGAAGCCGTTAGCAACAAGGTTGGTCCACACAATATTTTATTTTCCTCTCGTATATCGAACAACCGTATATGTATGTATTTATCGAACAGAAATGTAGCTGATCAGTTTATATTATCTCACCCGTCTCTTACTATAAATAATATAAGTATTAAGACGCGTAAATTAATAAACCCATCCAAGCGCATAGTTCTGTCTAATGTTTCGCCACATATTCCGAACTACATACTTGAACAAGCTCTTTCCAATATTAATCTGAAACTAACCTCCCCAATCACTTTCATTAAAGCTGGCCTCACTGAAGAAAAATTTAAACATATCCTGAGTTTCCATAGACAAGTTTATGTAACATCTGATAAGATAAACCAATTTCTTATACCAGAATCAATGATCATCAAATATGAAGATGAACAATTTCGTATATTTATAACAACGGAAGAAAAGTGGTGTAAAGCTTGTAAAACTCACTCACACAACGAAACTACTTGTCCAAAAATAGAACAGGCAAAACTTACAAACCAGAAAAATGATCAGACTGGCAAACCGGCTACTAGCCAACAAAATGAGAAAGAGAACAAAATGGTAGAGGACAAACCGGCGATACAAAATCCCAGCAAACTGATTAAACCTCATGTTAAATTAAATACTTCCAAAACTCCTGTATCAAAGGAAAAAAGTGAGCAACAACAAACAGTCGCTAAACGAGTACATCCCGTAACACCAGAACCACAAACTACAATGGAGTTTACTTTCACAGACATGCAAAATAAACCTTCTGAACAAAGTAATACCGAAACTAGTTTATCAAACACCAACAAAACAAACACGAATAAGGAAAAAGAATCACATAAAATTCAAAAAAAAATTTAACTGTCAACAAAAGAGATGTTAACACCAATAGCCGAAAATATAACAGAACAAAAAAGTTACCCATTATCCTTCACTAATTTCACTATTCTAATGGATATGTTTAAAGGCCGACATGAACCATTAGATATCATACAAACTTTCACAGATGACATTGAAGGATTAAAAAGAATGTTAGCGGAAAACTACGGATTGTTGCAGAATAGAGAAATGAAAGGTCGATTTAAAAGACTACTAAAAAACCTCAATAAATCAACTGACGAGTCACATGACAGTGATTCTGAAACTGAAGAATAAATTTCTTTATACGAAATTAAGAAATATATATTATTAATAATACCAGTATTTCCATATATTTTTATAATAAATGTATTCCCTAATTAGACCTCATATTATAAGCAATGGTCAAGATCTTACAGTACAATGAAAATCACTCTAGCGTAGCTAGAAATATTTTCCTAACAAAAGCGATAACTAAAAATATAGATATTATATTTATTTGTGATAATTGTAAAAGTAATTATGTACCCACAAATTTTAAGAACATAGCACACAACAAGCTTATGATAATCTATCGCTTAGGAATACCTTTAAAAACTAAATTTATACATAACAATTTTTTTTTTTTTTTTTTTCCACACCTAGCTGCTAGAGCTATCAGAGGAAGTTTTGACTTTAAATCACTTGAACGGCATTCCTTCCAGCAAAGGGATACCTAATTATTTATTCTACTAAGTCTAGTGGTTTTATTCTCCGCAACCGTCGTACTTCAGTTGAATTATCGAGCAGATTGACTGCTGTCCTGTTTGGGTGATCGTGTAATCGCATAGCATGTTTCGTCGCTTCTTCTCTTATAACGTCAGCAACATACGAAACGGTTAGATCACTGTGAAGGGTTTTATTGGATATAAACCAAGGAGCATTTGCCATTATCCTTAATATTTTATTTTGAAGCCGTTGTATTACTGCTAAATTTGTCCTGGCACTGCAGCCCCAAATTTGACATCCATATTTCCATACTGGGGCTAAAATGTGTTTATAGATTAGCATTTTATTTTCTAATGATAACTTAGAGCGGCGTCCAATTAACCAGTACATCTGCCGTACTTTTAATTGTAATTCATTCCGTTTAGTCTGGATGTGTTTTTTCCAGGTTAATTTTTTGTCAAGATGAATGCCTAAGTATTTGACACTGTCACTTGGTGGCAATATTTTATGATTGATGGTAACGTCCTTAGGTAGGATCTTTCTGTTGATGAAAAGTACACGTTTTGTTTTCTCCTCGTTGATTTTTATCCGCCACTGCTTACACCATGCGGATATTTCATTGATTGAACTTTGGAGATTGTTGCAAGCAGCATCAGGACAGAGGTTATCACAAAGTATGGCTGTATCATCCGCAAACGTCGCTACTAGGCTTCCTTCGAGCACTGGGAGATCTGCGGTATATATTAAGTAAAGGAGTGGTCCCAGCACACTCCCTTGTGGGACTCCAGCAGTAGCTGGATGGATGTCGGATACTTCATTTCCAATTCTTACTTGGAAGTGTCTTTCTTGGAGAAAAGAATTTATTAATTTATAGTACGGATATGGAAATTTTGCTCTTACTTTGTGAATAAGTCATTCGTGCCACACCTTATCAAACGCTTGGCTGATGTCTAGAAATGCCGAGTCACAGACTTTCTTTTCCTCCAGGCTGCGTTCTATTTTTTGGACAACTCTATGTATCTGCTGAATAGTCGAGTGATTTGTTCTAAAGCCGTACTGATGTTCCGGTATTAGTTCTTTTTCAATTATAATTTCAGTTGTTCTTTTTAATATCAGCTTTTCATATAGCTTTGAAATTATAGGCAATAGCGCAATTGGTCTGTAAGATTTCATTTCAGAGGGGGATTTGCCTGGCTTCTGTATCACGATTATCTGAGCGAACTTTAGTTGTATAGGATAGTATGTAGTTTTTATCATTGAATTAAAGATATATGTTAGCATAACTAGTCCTTTGCGCGGCAGTTCCTTTAGAATTTTTGCTGTTATTAGGTCATATCCTGGAGCTTTTCTGGTGCTCATGTTTTTAATAATAGCTTTGATTTCTTGCGGAGAAGTTAGCTTTATAGGACGACTCATATCCATATTGGAGGAGGTCTGTGGTAGATTATCAGAGCCTGGAAGTGGGCTGAACACAGCGGCAAAATATTTCCCAAGTTCATCAGCCTTCTCTTTATCGCTGTGTGCCCAACTGTTATTTGACTTTTTTATCGGATGTGATCGTTCTTTGGGTCTTTTAAAGTTTCGTGTAGCTTTCCACAACGTGTAATCATGAGCCTGTGGAGATAGTGACGACACGTAATTTTTAAAGCTATCGTTCTTGAATTTGGATAGTAAGATTTTAACTTTTTTCATTTGCTTATTTAACTTCGTTTTAATTGATGGATCTCTGTTAGATTGCCAAATTCTCCTCAGTTCTTTTTTTTCTGCTACCTCTTTTAGTATTTCATTAGGGTAGTGTATTATCGGAGATCTAATTTGCTTGTTTGGTGTACTTATCCATGCGGATTTCTGTAAGATTAAGATTAAAGTTTGAAGCGCGTTTTCTATATCTTCGCCTGTCTTCAACGGGACTTTTAGGTTTATGCTCTCTCCAACTACTCGTCTGAAAACTTCCCAGTTTGTTTCCTCATTGTGTAGTTTTGGTTTGGGATGATTCTTAATTATGCTGGTGCTTAGTATTTAAAATAATCGCTGAATGATCAGAGAATAGACTGTGGTCGGGCTGTGTTTCCATGAATCTTGTGTCTAGTCCTTTGGTTATGAAGAAATCGAGCAAGTCTGGTAATTTCCTGTTGTCTGTTGGCCAGTATGTGGGCGAGCCGGTGCTTAATACTTGACATCCATTTTTTTCCAAAGCTTTAAATAACTCTCTTCCTTTAGTTGTAGTTATTCTAGATGCCCAGTATGTGTTTTTTGAATTGTAATCTCCACCTATAATGTAGGAGTTACCTAGGGTTTTTAAGTAGTCATCAAATTGATATTCTAGGATTTTATGTTTGGGTGGGCAGTAAACTGACATTATTATTGTTGAGACTCAGGATATTACTTTTATTTTAACGTACATACCGCCAAATGGCGTATCTACTCAATATTTTCAGTTTATCGATATGTATTTAAAGAATAATAAATTAACAAAATTTATATGGTTGGGAGACCTAAATTCTCGAAATTTACTATGGGATACAGTGAAAATAATACGAGAGGAAAGAAATTATTAAATATAATAGAATAACATGACTTACATATTTTAAATATCAAAAACAAATATACTTTTAAGAGAAGCAAGCAAAAAAGTGTAATAGACTTAACTTTGGTAACTAGAAATTTAATAAATCGAGTTCAAAATTGGGAAGTTAGTCACGAATTAAATGCCAGTGATCATTTTTATATTACTTTTAACGTAATTTCGGCGACGAGCAAGACAGAAGAAAGTGTTATTAAAGTTATTAACTACAATAAGTTAGCAGTTAACTTAAGAAAATACAGTTATATGATTGATGTACATGTTATCTGCAATGATATACAACAAATTAAAAGTTGGTTGAATAGTTTTCAAGACTATGTCAACACAGTTCTAAATAGTTCATATTCCACCATCCGGTCAACTGTCTATTGGTGGAATACTGAATTACAAATAAAGAAATTACTGGTAAATAATTTATACAAAAAGTATCGAAACTGTAAAAACATACATGTAAAACATAACCATTACAATAATTATAAAGTAAATTTTAAGGAATATAAGTTTATGATTAAAAACGCTAAGTTGAAAGCCTGGAAAAAATTACTGGAAGACAAAAATGTTTTTGGATTAAAATACAGAATATTAACTAATAAAAAAAAAAGTATTAATATACCAACATTAGATAATTATGCATGTACAGAAAAGGATAAAGTCGACTTATTGATGTCAAAGTTATACCTTAACGTAAAACCATTTAAAGCAGAAGTACATGAACCTAACGTAACCATATCGATTACTAAAGAAGAAGTTAACGTAATTATTAAACAACTTAAAAATAAAGTGTCAGCAGGACTTGATGGAATATCAAATGGATTTATTAAAAGATTTCATAATTTGTTACCAGATGTAATACCGAAAGTTATTAACGTACTATTTAAATATAGTTATTATCCTCAAGAATGGAAATTAAGTAAAACAGTTATAATACCTAAAATTAATAAAAATCCAAACTCGTCTGCTTCATATAGAGCTATATCTTTGTTATCTAATTTCAGTAAAATTTATGAAAAATGTATTCTTCATAAATTAAAAGAATTTGTAGAAAATAACGGAATAATAAATGATAACCAGTATGGCGCATCACCAGGTAGATCGTCTGAATTGGCTATTCACAATATTTTACAAACAATAAGAATATACAAAAATAAAAATTATCGTACATGCTTACTTACTCTTGATATAACAAAGGCTTTCGACAGTTTAGATTTAAATAGATTACTTGCATTATTAAAGGAACTAGGATTACATAACGGCATGTTGAACATTGTAAATCGATATTTCGAAAACCGCTACACTGTATTACAAATCGGTAATTATTCAAAAAAACAAGAAACCGTTATGGGAGTACCGCAAGGGTCTGTTTTAGGACCGTACTTGTGGAACATAGTTTTCTCTCAAATGTATAACATTAGATTACCCACTAATGTAAACATTTTCACTTTCGTAGATGATATTGCAATAGTAATAGCCGATAAGAATGAAAATGTATTGGAAAATAAAGTTTACCAGGTTTATACAGAAATCGCGAAATGGTTAGAACAATATAATTTAAATATTAACGAATCTAAGTCAACTTACATGTTGTTTAACAAAAACTTAAAGGATAAAAGATTAAATTTGCTCCAATACGGATTAAATATTAGCATGGTTAGTCAAACCAAATACTTAGGCATAATAATAGACAATAACTTAAAATTTTATAATCATTTTCACTATATCACTAAAAAAATAAATACATTTTTAATTATATTTAACAAATTATACAATAATAATAACCGATTAAATTACAAGAAGGGACTAACCTTATATAAAAGCGTAATATTGCCTAACATACTTTATGGTAGTGTAATATATATAGACATTTTAAAAGTTAAACGATTTCAAAATATATTAAATAGTTTTCAGAGAACTATTGCAATAAAAATGATTAAAGCTTATAGAACTACCAGCTACATGGCAAGCGCTGTCATTGCAGGTATTAAACCATTAACTTACGAAATACAGAAACATATTAACATATTTTTAATAAAAAATAATATAAATTTAAATCATGAATTTCATAACGTACAGTATCGTCAACCTTACTTCATACACGAACAAACCTCGTTAACGCTTAAACAGTTTAAACTTATATTAGATAAATATTATAATAATAAATTTCAGGCGCAGTGGGACGAATATAACGGTATAGCTAAAAAAATTTTTCCAACCATAGATGATAGACTACATAATAAAGTATTTACGCCAAATTTTTTTAATGTACAATTTCTTACTGGACACGGTCTATTTAAAGATTATTTACATAAACATAAAATTGCACACTCAAATAACTATGTAACGTGTAACTTTCCCGATAATATTAAGCATATCTTTTCCGGCTGTAACCACAGTAATACAGATTTTAGCAATATTAGCCCTGATCAGTTAGTAACTAAGCTATTTAAAATATGTTCAGTAGTTTTACGATAGCCGAAATAAATCACCGTAAAGTACATGTACACCTGTATTAATATTAAATTTAAGTATACTAATTATTATTAACATTGTAAAACAGTCTGTCAGGGTTCCATAAACTTAAATGGAAGGGCTCAGGACAGACCTGTTATTTATATAAATTTTCTAAATATATTTACCCCATCGTATTACGAATTGGGGACAAAAAAAAAAAAAAAAAAAATTAACGAGTATTTATAATTTAATTCTTTGTAATAAGTAGGCTACCGTGCTACTTTAAACATAATTTAGATTTTGGTTTATGTTTTAGAGAGTGGAAAGGCGAATAAAATTAATAATTTACAAATATCAAGTTGTTTTCGCGATACTGTATTTCGGTCTTTTGCGTCTTGACCTACCTGCTCCTTATAGCGCTCACAACTCCATTTCTTTTCTTTCTCCCTCGGTTATTCCTTTGTTAGCTTCATTCATATGCTCCATTTCTAATATTTTCCCTACATAATCATTAATGCTATTAAATTACTTAACGTAATTGAAACTAAACAAATCTTAAGTAATAACCAGTTCGGGTCTAGAGACGTTCGCGTTCATCAGAAATGGCTGTTAGAAAACTCCATGATATTATTCAATTTACGCAAACCAAAAATGTATTCAGTGTTGTTATTACTTTTGGTGTAAAAGGCGCATTTGATAAACATTCGACGATAATTGAAATGCTAAAATCTCACTAAGTCAATCCTGATTTAATTAAAGTAATTTACGATTATCTAACAAACAGAACTGCGGTGATCAAATCCGAAAGTTTTATTATCGAGCGCAGTATATCATGCGGGGAGTGCCTCAGGGTTCGGTTCTCGGACCAACACTCTGGAATATATTATACTAATATATTCATTAACAGATGGAAATCTTTCGTTCGCGATATAATTACGATGCAGAATTTATCAGTTTTGCTGATGACTTATGTTCCATCGTTGAACTGAAAAACGCAACGGAAGCTGATAACGTTAGAGTTATCTGTAAAACCTTGGAAAAGCTTTTTCTTCATTTTAGTCTCGAATTTTCAATTGAAAAAATGAATTGGTTGGCCTGTGTTATCGCAGCGAATTTTCTAAAATGAGTAGAGCAAGCCTGGTTGCTGATAAGAACGTTTCATTTAAATTGTTTCCCAAATTCGTCATTTCGGCAGCTGTCAAAAATTTGGTAACTATCGTCCTTCAACTACCCCTTCCTTACTCATTAACAATGTCCTGCTCACAGACACCAAAGAAGTGGCAGATGCCTTTGCGCAACATTTCGCTAAAGTATCTTCCTCAGCATCCTACACCGATTCCTTCCTAGAACACAAATTGAGACTAGAGGAGCAAAAAATATCCTTTCCTCCAGATCAAAAAGAAAAATACAATGATCCTTTTTCAATGTCTGAGCTAAATTACCAGCTCGATAAAAAGCTAAAAAACAGTGCACCTGGAGCCGACTCCATTCATCCATTCATGATCAGATACCTACCTAATCTAGCTAAACAACTACTCCTTGACGTATACAACAAAATTTGGACAACTTCCTCCATCCCAAAATCCTGGAAAGCAGCTTTAATTATTCCTATCCTCAAACCTAATAAAGAAACCTTCATTCCTCAAAATTACAGACCTATCTCCTTACTATCTTCACTCTCCAAAATCATGGAAAAAATGGTGAACAGACGACTATCCTCTTTCCTAGAATCTTCAAACGTTCTCTCCCCAATACAAATTGGAGGTCGCAAATCAAAATCCCTAATGTTACATCTCCTGAGCCTAAAAAGACAAATACTTGAAGCCCAAAAGAGGTCACAAGCTCTCTATACTGTCTTTTTTGACATAGAGAAAGCATTCGACCGGATATGGCGATATAAAGTGCTTACAAAGCTGAAGAACGCCAATATAAAAGGCAATATGGGCAACTATATAATGAATTATTTGTCAAACAGACACATTCAAGTAAAAATTGGCTCAACTGTATCCTCTCCTGTCCTAATAGAGAATGGTATTCCTCAAGGCTCTCCTCTAAGTGTAACACTCTTTATCCTATACATAAATGATGTGGCGGACTGCATACAGCCGCCGGTAACATCCCGATTGTTTATAGACGACCTCAATATATCCTTAGCATCAAATTTTCCTTCCAACGCCAAATCTATACTACAATCCACAATCAATAGGTTATATTCGTGGACCGAAAGTAACGGCCTTACTTTCTCCTTAAATAAAACTTCTTGTGTAAAATTCCAGAAAAGTCGTCGAGTAAACCCAAACCATGATTTTTCCCTTACGCTAAATGGACTTCCTCTTCCAGTCACATCCTCAGCTAAATTCTTGGGTCTAACATTTGACTCCCATCTGACATGGTCTCCTCATATTAAAGAACTCAAACGCAAATGTAATAAAATCATAGCTATCCTAAAATGTTTATCACATCATAAATATAACAACAATCCAAAACTACTTCTATCTGTATACAGATCACTTATTCTAAGCAGATTAACCTACGGCTGCCAGGTGTTCTATTCGGCTAGTAAGCAGCTCATAAAATCACTTGAATCAATCCATCACGCTGCCTTAAGGTCCATCCTTGGGCGCATCGAACATCTCACACACAGGGTGTCTGTGTGCTATCAGGAATTCCGCCATTATCCTATATATTTGACTTCTACACCTCCCGTGATCATCTATATTGGTACCAACAATATCACTTCTCTTCGAGGAGCACTGTCATTCCTCCTCCAGACTTTCAAAATGATCCAATACCTAATATTCTAAATTTTTTGACTGAGAAAAACATCAAATACAATCCGGATCTCCTCCTGTTCCCAAAAGAACCACCATGGGAATACCTCCCATTGATGGTAGACTTATCACTCTTTATCCACCGTACATCTAACGAGGACCAATATACAGCTCGCCAAAAAAGTATCGAAAAAATACAAACTTACACACATGATACACACGTTTATACAGATGGAGCTAAAGCAAATGTCGCTGGCACACTGTCCACTCCCACAGCATGTGCCTACCTAATCTCAGGTGAAGCCGAAGCAGTGAGGCTACATGATGACAGCTCCGCATTAGAAGCCGAGCTATACGGAATTCTCTTTGGATTGGAAGCATGTGCGTGTTGTAAATCTGAGAACAAACAATACGTAATTATCACAGATTCACTGGCCTCCCTTCAAACTATTCAGTCACTTACTATAACCAGTTCATTAGTCTATAAAATAAGATCTACAGCACATCGCCTTACCCAAGAGGGGATACAAGTAGGCTTCTTGTGGGTGCCGGCACATGTTGGAATACCCGGAAACGAATGTGTAGACCGGGCCGCCAAGTCAATGTTGTCTGTCCCTATGCCACCCAATGTCCCATCACCAGAAATCACTCCCTTCTTCCACAAAAATATGAAAGAACATTGGATCTCATCCTGGTCCCAACATGCAACTTTCCTAAGGAATATTAAACCAAATGTTGATCCTTGGTGGCCACCGATCCAAATGTCCAAAAAAGAATTCTCTGCCCTTAACAGGTTGAGATTGGGACACACATCGATATCTCACAACCATGTCCTCCAGGGAGCCCCTCCACCGATTTCCTGCCCATTCTGTAATGCAGCAGTGCTACCTTCGGTGGAACACATCCTGAAATAATGTCAAAACTTAGCAAGAATCAAGGACGAACCACTACACCTTCTTTTAGATAACCGTCCAGAACAGGTTCAGACAATGTCAATCTTCCTTAACAGAAATAATTTAATAAACAAATTGTAATAAATCCGATACTCGTTGTGCCGTAATGACCCTGGCAGTTATACATAGCCAACGAGTATATTACACACAAAAAAAAAAAAAAAAAAAAAAAAAAAATTAGCTTTGTCTCTCAAATACGGATCAGCGGCTTTCATAACTTTTACTTTTTCACTCTAGTAATCCAATTAATGTTTACTTCGTAAATTCTGTCTTTTTCCCTGCAGTTTTAACAATTTATCATAGAACACAATTTGATCTGTGAATCTCTCACGATTTTTATTTTGTACACACATCGTCTTTCAAACGTGCTTATTCATTTCTTGCACCCATTCTTTGCGTATATTAACAAATTATCTCATCGTGTTTTCTGAATTCCGGTGTTTTATCACTTTATTCGTTCTTGTTTCCTATTAATGTGACTTTTACCCGATGCATTTAAATGCACCATTTAAAGTTACTGAATTCGTTTTGAATTGAATTTGATACATTTTACATAACAGCGATTTCAGAGGATACATGTATTATTTCTCAAAATGTTACGCGATTTAAATAAAAAAATTCTCAACTCTGAGTAAAAAATTTTAACTTTTTGTCGCAAACTGCGAACAATACCGTTCTATTATTCTTCAAAAGTCCGAGAAAAGAAACAATCGATGATGGTTTAGGAGAGACCTATTTTTAGCGGTAAGTTCAAAAAAAAAAAAAAAAAAAAAAAAATGTTAAAACCAAAACAGACAGACATTTTGAATTTTATCGATAAATTTTTCTTGCGTTGATGCATTAAGTGCCCCGTGCCTAGTCGATCGCTATTACACACTGACTAATCAAATGTGAATTCGTGTTGTAAGCATATAAAGATTTCAGAGACCTTTGTGCCTACGCTTATGCGTGAGTTCATATATGTATATATATATATATATATATGCAACACGGTGGTTAATAAGCTTTGTTCAATTGTTGATTCTCTAAACCTAAAATTTGAAATTAATAAATCGTATATAATGGTTGTCACGCGTCGTCATTCCACATATGAGCAAAGGATATATAACAGTATTAAACTGAATAATTGTAACTTTACCCCTGTCACTTCTATTAAATATCTCGGTTTTGTCATAGACAATAAATTAACTTTTTCCAAGCATATGGCATATATAAATGATAAAGTTAATAATCATTATTATACTTTTAAATCGCTTGGAGCAAAATTATGGGGTTTAAATTATAAAGCTAAGCTAATACTATATAAAGGACTAATACAGTCACTTTATTCATATTGCGCTAGTACATATTACCCTAGTTTAAATAAACAATCTATTCGTAATATTAATTCTAATTGTAGAAAATTTTTAATAGATGTAACATCTTCATACATTACTGCATCTAATATTTCTCTACAGGTTTTAGCACGTGTATTACCAATCGACTTGTATATTAAAAAAAGATCCCTTATCTTCAAAACCAAAATAACTCAATGTGGTAAACTGAATAGTAGTAACTTTAAACATATCAATAATTTAATTCTTACTGAATTAAAATCCATATATGATACAGAAGCTAACGGTAAATTAATTAAAAGTTTTTTTCCTGATATATCAGCTCGTTTTAAAGATAAAAATTTTAATATTAATTTTTACATGTCTCAGATATTAACTGGACATGGCTCTATTGGTTACTATTTAAACAAATTGAAGATTATTAACAATAACATATGTTGTAACTGTGACAGTAATGATATAGAAGATGTTCATCATATAATATATGTATGTTCTAAATATAACGAATTACGATTAATATATAATATAGACTGCTCACTGCCTTTCAGTGAGATAGTTCTATTGGAATATTTTCCAACATTTATATATGAACTGTTTAAAGTCAAACATACATATAAATAACCACTACAGGTAACCATAAGCTATCCAGCAGGTTACTTCATCTTTAAGATTACGATGTTTATATTTAAAAGAAAAAAAAAAAAAAAACAAAAAAACATATGTATATATATATATATATATATGCTTCTATTAGAAATTAATTTACAATATAAACCGGTTTAATACTCTAATTGTAGGGATCCCTCTCGAGAATTAGTCGCGGAACAAATTAATCCCTCGTTGCTTACTTGAGGGCACCTACTTAGGCACACACATTGATTAACCTGAAAGTGTTTCGATCATATACGATCTAGTTGGAAGGTGCTGAAATACAAAACTACTTTACACCGATAGTGATTGTGAAATACGGTCCGCTTCAATTTCTATTCGATTCGAACAAATTAAATGCTTATATGAAACAAAAATACGTAGGGCACATTTTTCAGATCGGCGTTTTTAAAGAAATCGGAGAAATGTGACCTCCGAAAAAGATAAATTTTGTAAATATTTCAAAAACAGACTACCAAAACTTTTTTTAGAAACTCAGAACATGGTAATATACGTAAATCTCCGTTAGCCTGCTATAGAACAAAATGTAAGTTTCCTTTTCTTCAGATGAATCGAAAAGTATTTTATCTAGTCTAAGAATGAAAATTAAAACCATTATTCTGTAAGTTTTTTTTTTTCTTTTTTTAATTGGTTCGCATGATTGTAACTTTTAACAAGTTGACTTATTAAGTATGAGTCAGAAAATTAGGAAAATACTCGTATTTCACCTTAATCAGTAATCACCTAGAAACTATTTGAAAGTGACTTTTGTAGCCGGTAATTAAAAATTGTTGTCAAGCGTAAGTATCATAACAGACTCGTAACTCGAAAACATCGTGTAAAATCGGACAAACCATATATCTCACGTTACCGAATAGGGTGAATCATATCGACTGTGTGCGACTTTTCGTTAATTCCCACAATCGCATCAAGAATATTATACGGAATCCAAGTGTATAGAACGGTTAAAAAAATCGGCAAAATAAATATAATACTATAAAATGTTCCACATTAATTTTACCATGCTATAGACTAGTAATAAAAGTAATAAAAAAGCAACTTGTGCAAAAAAAAATGGAGAGCAGTCGCTATGAACGTTCCTATTTTTTTACCGACTCTTTCGGTATATTAGAGAGCAAGGAATAACTTCCTCGATTTATTTAAACGATAATATTTATATTCCATTTTAGTTATGACTACATTTAATTAAGAATTAAACCACGAATGGAACTATTTTTAACCGGCTTCAAAAAAAGGAGGAGATTCTCAATTCGGCTGTATTTTTTTTTTATTTTTTTTTTTTTGTGTGTGTTGTTAGCTCAGAACTTTTTTCTAGGTGAACCAATTTTGATGATTCTTCTTTTATTTGAAAGCTGGTGCTTCTCATGTAGTCCCATTTTTAAATTCGATAAAGATCAGACCAGTAGTTTTTGAGTTATCCTTAATAATGTGGGAAATTGAAGCTTTTTGGATGCTTCTCATTCATGATTGGGTTTCATCGTCGGGTTAGATTTATTGACTTAAAGTACTATCAATTTGCCAAATTACCATGGAAATGTAGCTTTTGATGTTTTTACCGTAAAAATGCGGTTCAAAATAAAGAAATCGATTTTTTTTAAGTATAAAGTATGGAGAATAATGTGAAAAGAAATTGATTTTTGACAAAATAAAATTCAAGTATAACGCTAAAACTTATAAAATAAAATGTTTTTTTACAAAAAATAAATACCGACTTAAAGGTTTATTATAAAAATGTAAAAATGCACTAAAAGTAAAAAATAATTATTCGATAAAAAATATATATCAGAGTGATATAATTTAAGATGATATCGTAATTCTTATACAACATTAATACTTATTAGAGTTGGCATCAAATTCATATTACAATATCTAGGAACAATTTAATGAACATTTAATGCAGTTTTTAATTATTATTTTAATATGAATTTGATGCCGACTCTAATTAAGGTATCAGTGTTGTATAAGAATTACGATATCACCTTAAATTATATCACTCCGATGTATATTTTTTATCGGGAGTAATTATTTTTTACTTTTTAGTGCATTTTAAAATTTTTATAATAAACCTTGAAGTCGGTATTTATTATTTGTAAAAAAAAAATTTATAATATCATAGCATTATGTACTCGTATATGATATTGTTTTTAACTCATCGTCATTGAGAATGTTCGGCATCGAGAAATGGATAATAAAATTGATGACGCCGAAGAGAAACTGTTACTTGCGAAAAACAAAAAACAAGAATAGAGTAACCGGCAACGTTATAATAAAGTCACGATTACTAGAATGATGTGAAATGGAAGAAACTTGAAATAAGACGATTCATGTGTGAAATTTCCTACTTTTGTCGATTATTATCAATCAGGTACTATTAAATTTTGTGTTCAGAAATACTTTTTTAATTATTTATACTTTTTTTTAAAAACAAATATCATTTTATTTAACGAATTATATTCAAAGTTTACCCTTATCATACCAGGTTAATGAACCAAAAAAGTGCATGAATAAATCTTCCTGTATTCTGTAACACATACATCAGCACCGTTTAATAAAAGTCTTCTGTACTTGCGATTCCATATGTTGTTGCATTCTACTTTGTTTGGCCGTTTGGATTTTCCCGGCTGCAGATTTCAAGTTCCACACAAAAACCGTTTACTCTAATATCCGGAATTGGTCCTCCCCGTATGCAATAAACTTCGCCTTACTCGTAATAAAGATCATGTAATAGCTTATCTACGTCAATTCGTCTCATGGTTATGTCCCCTTAAAGTAATCCCTCATTATGTTTCACCTGTAAATTACTAATCACGGTGTTTCAACTCTAACAATTGTTCTTTTTATCTGTCTGTTCAACCCAGTGTCTTGCTGTTAACCTATGGTTCTCTTTATTTCCTTCACTTCGTCGTTCTGTTGTTGTCTCCATTATTCGTCTGCGTTCTTAAACCATGGTCTATTATCTTCCTTCCGTTTTCGTTTTTCGTTGGTTGCCTTTCCATACAAACGAAGAGCATGTTACAAGTAAATGGAATGGTTACAGAAATAGTAAATCAAGTAACGTACCTAGTTCAGCAATTATCTTTCGAAAATCGTACTAGAAAGGAGGTAAATATTAGAATAACGATAGCTTGGAACAAGTATTGGACACTAAAATATGTTTTTAAAGACCCTTTTAACAATTACCACAAGAGTTTAATTTTCATCGCGGCTATTATACCTGGTTTAACATAGGGCAGTCAAACCTGGTGTCTGACTTCAAAAATTATTATTTTAAATATTTAGAAAAAAGATTAAGTACCACATAAATTGGTAAAACAAAAATTAAAAAATAACATAGATGCAGTCAGATATATTAGAAGACAAAAATGGGCTTGGGCTGGTCATGCAGCAAGAATGAAGGATGACAGATGGACATATAGAGCCAGTTTCTGGTTTCTTACACATTATAAAAGAAGAAGGGGGCATCGGTTGACAAGGTGGAGAGATGATGTTAGTAATTTTTTATTGAACAAAAATATTCAAAGAGTAGCCATAGATATGATTGAATGGGAGAGATTACAGGAAACCTTTGCTCATCATGGACCAAGGAAATTTAATATTTACTTTTTTTCTATATCAAATTTATACTATTCATGTTTGTTATATAGTTTAAGAATTTTCTCAATAAAAGTTTATTATTGTTATTGTTATTATTATTATTATTATTATTATTATTATTATTTTATATGTATATATATATATATATATATATATATATATATATATATAAACTCTGCCCTCCGAGCCTTGAAAGGGGCAAACCCTCTTGACCCTCTAAAAATCTTTTATAAAAATCGTTTTAAATTGACTGTCATTCTTACCGGTCTTTTATTTGAAAAAAAAAAAAAATCTTTGCTAGTCAATAGTTTACCTAAGGGAATGCTAGTATGACTGGTTAGAAAATCATATCACATGAAGGCGAAAGAAAGGAATTTCATAAATATTGTAACGTGCACACTTTACTCATCGCTGTACATCGGCTTTATCGGCCTATCAGCTGAGGTATTGTTCGAATCATAATACAGCGTTGTGTATGTATGTTCGTTGCGACTAGGTTAGACTGGTGGTCAATTCTGTAATGCACGTATATGTAGGATATACGTAAATCACAGAATTGACCACCAGTCTAACCTAGTCGCAACGAACATACATACAGAGCGTTTTGTTATGTCGCGTTCTCTGTTCTTGCGTCGGACATAGAATACGTAGATTTTATGTTCGTTGACATTTTAATATATATGTACATATTTCGTCTTACTTTGTAATAAAAAAATAGAAATAATAGAAGGAAAAATCTTTTTTTTTTTTAAATTTAATAATGTTTACTTTTTGTTAACCACAAGAAAAGTGGTGCAACTTTTAAGTGTTTAATTGAAAATTACGCCAACAAAGAGGAAAAAAAGCACATATCCTTTTAGGTAATAATTAACAACAAAAAATATCAAATACAAATACGTTAGCTGCCTCAATCGGAAACTAAACGTTCACTTGGTAAATAAAGCTACAGTTGGAAAATCATATTAATATAAATCAGTTACGAGATTATAACGATGCCTATGACACGATACAATTAATAAGAACACGAATTGAGTTTAAAACAAGTTCATCGGAAGAAGAATAGTATGGGAAAAAGTATAAAGCAAGTGGCATAAAAAAAATCTAATCAGAACAAACTTAGATCAAAATGAAAAACCGGAAATGTCTACATCGAAACACCTAAGCGTATAACTAAATCTAATTCCAAATAATATGATAGAAGAAGAGAAAGCAGGTACAGGGAGTGTTAAACAGAAAATCGGAAAAGAAAGCAGAAATATTAAGAAAGGAAATATATATAGATACACGAAGTAATGACACAAAATAATTAAAAGTAGTGAAAATAAGTTGATTATAGATTGTTAGAAATATTATTAAAAATAGTCACATAAAGGACAATAATGTATATAAAACTTGAGCGAATAACTAACTAAATTAAATTAGCGTATAAACATAAAAAAAGAAAACAAAAATTATATATATACATCATCATCATCATCATCTGAGTCGTATCGCTCGATTTCGAGCATCGTGACTGCATATTTGTACACTAGCAGTACAGAATAGGCAGCGTTCATGGCAATTGCTATACGCAACGCGAGTGTACACACGCAAGACCACACCCGGAACTGATTGCAGTCGGTTGTTATCACGCTACAAGTGCAGTCCCGCGTATGTCTGCTGTGTGTACTGAACTAGCGTGCATATGATGGTATGATGGTATACATGGTGGTTTGCCATTACCTTCCACGTGATTATTAGCGAGTATTTATTTATTTATTTATTTAATTCTTGTAATAAGTTCGTCGTCGCTCGGGATCGAACCCATGACCTCCGTAACGGAAGTCAAAAACAACTTGCACTGATTTGTATATGCCGGGGCAACACTGTTTATGAGGTTGGCAACCATGGCATGTTGAAATGTAATCAATTCTACGCTACCAGTAAAAATGTCAAACCGCAGTGTTCAATATTTCTCGATTTATTTGAATTTATGTAAGGTATGGTTTTTACGGCGCAAGTAGTAAACTAGTTAGAAATATGAATGTGGTTGATGATGCGTCGCGGAAGCAATTGCAGCGCGGATCGATTCATTTTTGTTTCCTATTTGAAGAATAATGCGACAGAAACGTACGAGTTAATGAAAGAAGCGTATGGCAAAAAGTTTGCATTATCGAAATGTGCCATTTTTGATTGGCATCGCCGGTGCAAGGTCGGACGAAAATCGGGTCGTTTGTAAGGAATGGAAACCTAAAATCGCGGATGATAAATATTACCTATTATTTACAGGAGATGAAACGCGGGCCTACTGATACGATTCGTCTACTAAAACAGAATCGTATTCGTGGAAACACACCGATTCTCTAGGCTCAAAAAAAGTTTGGAAGGCGAAATCAATATAAAAAATTAAGCTGATTGTTTCTTTGATTGTCGCGAGGATGATTTATTGTCATACAGTCCCTAAAGGTCAGACCAATAATTCCGATTATTATACAAATGTGTTGAGAGAATTTCGAAGAAGAGTGCATCAGAAACGCCCAGAATTGAAGTACTCGTGGGTGTTGTCTCACGACAACGCTCATCCACACACTTCGACCCGCACATCGATTCATCTGGAAAGAGACAATGTTGAATTGGTGCCACATCCTTCATATCCCCCCCCCCCTCCATCGATCTGGCGCCCATGAGATTTTTGGCTATTTCCATCACTAAAAAAGTACCTCAGAGGCGTTCAGTTCAAACCCACAATGGAAGTCCAGAATTCTTGCGCTACGTTCTTCAGATTACTCTCTGAAGAGAATTTCGTGAAAATATTAAAGAAATTGGAAAGAAAGGTGGGATAAATGTATTGCAGGTGATGGTAAGTATTTTGAATAAGACCCTACACACCGTAAAAGTTTTTAATTTTTTAAAGTGAAGATATGTATAAAAATTCAGATATGCAAGGTGCCATGAACACATGTATAGATAAAACTACCTTACGAACAAATACGATAGAAGTAAAACAAATGATATTATTCCAAAAAAAAAAAAAAACGATATTAGTATAATAGTAAAAACATGATTGAAACCATATAACACGTTTAAATTTAAAAATTATATCATCAAAAAACACAATATAAGAAATCAAAAAGGTAGAGGGGTAGCAATAATTGCCCAACCTAATTTAGAAGTGAAATTTATCCAAAATAGAATAGCTTTATAAAATATAAATGTAAAAATTATACAATCTGTACATACTACAGAAATAAAAAAAAGGTAATGAGAATAGGGAATTTATGCAGCACCTAGTCGTAGAATGAATAAAGAAGATTAGAATCAAATTTAAAAAACGCTAGGTAAAACATACGTAGTCGCAGGAGACATAATGATATAAATTATGAAGGACAACGGTTATTGCAATTTATTGATGAAAACAACATTTATATTGTAAAATTTATTTGAGTTGACCCAGGCAGCAAGGAAGTAACATAAATTTAGTAACGTGCTCCTCAGATTTAGCAATTAATATAAAATGTGAAATATTGAAAGACCCAATGGGGAACGATAATTTACCTCTCTCATTATAAAAATAAACTATCCACCAGGTGTGTTAAGAATAGCGATGCTAATTACAGAAAGAAGTTACAAAATAAAGTATAACAAAAAAATTGGTGAAAAATTGACGCAATGCTAGATCGGATGTTTGAAATTTTTTTTTGAGTTAAGGCTTTCATTACGTTTATTAAATCAAGCATATGGCGGAATAAAAGAAAATATCATTTTTTACATTTCACTGTAATTTCATGTCGCCCACTGTGAGAGTCCATTAAGTCTACTCTTCCCGTGTCTTTATTGTACTGTTTAATAATTTCTAGGCATGGTATATCAATAGATTTTTTACTGTTGCGTTCGTATCTGCGAATTACCCCGCTAGGTTCAACACTGCATAAACTTGAAGCTCAATATAATAAATTATTATCTTTCCGAGAAACAAGAGAAATTTGAACACTTTCGTATTCAATTACAAATTCGTCCACGCTTTCCCTGAAATTCTTTTTCATGATTTTTTTTTCTTCGGAATACGACCTTTGCGTATTGCGTCTAACGAAAGTATACCTCTTTTATTCAATGAAGAAATAAGTGTATCAAAATATACGACATATTGACAATTTTGTGAAACATCTCTTGTCAGACATGGATTACAATAATTTGAATTAGATTCGAGATCTTCAACTTCAGTAGTAAGTATATTTTCTTGTCCGGAATAAGCTTCCAATTTGTAATCGTATTCATCAGAATTGCAAAAAACGATTAATCTGTAACGCCATTTTTCTGGTTTCCGCGTGTTACATTATCTTAGACTATGTTGTTTCACTTTTGTACACAAATCTATTCATCCACAAATAAATCTGAATTCATAGCGAAGATGAAAACTGTTTATTTAAATGTTAAATAACTGGACGTTGTAAATTTTTATTATCATTAAAGTGTCAAGTAGATCGAATACGTTCAAATACATTAAAATACTCATCGTTTCTATCACCAAATTGTTTACTAATAGGCTATCGCATAAAGCTTTAAATCTTAGTTACATTAGAAACTGATGAAATCATTAAAATTCCAAAATACTTTTGTAGAGAATTTTTCGTTATAATCTCTGATTTATTTTGATTCATTTTTAAAATCAAATGTAATAATGACTGTTCGATAATACAGTTTATAAATTGATCATTGGAAATATATCTAGAAAAAATGATACTGGTGATCCAAGGTGAATACATCAAGTGGAAGATCTGAGTTTCCTTTGGAACTTTTAGCGCATTCACCTATAATAAAAAGGGGATCCTTTTGGCAATCGTAATTTTTTTCTAATCCCATTTTTCTGTTTGTTTTCGGTTTTCCAGTTTTAGTCGCATAAACCGAATTAGAAATAGTTGGTGCGTCGAGTGTTTCTTCTGAAAATGTTTTCATTTCATCATCAAGTGTTTCCGATTCAACGTCACCTATTCAATGGGGTAGTTTAAAATAATTGTGAACAGTACTGCCACATGCAAGTGACACTACTGCAATGCCTATCCGCGCAACAGAAATAACTTAAAAGCCTTCCTTAAGGCAGCCACTGGTCAAACATTGATATAGACATAATTTACCGGTTCAACGTGCACCGTCTATAAAGTAAGCATTACGCTGTTGTCAATTTTATACATTAAACTTAGAATTTCATTTTGCATATAATTCAGCTTTTAAATCAGCAATGGGAATTTGATTGGACTCTGCAGTTTTCGCTGATACTCTCTCATCGATATTAGATAAAATTGAATTGGAGGAAAGAATAAACACAGAATACGAGTTGAGGGAAAAACTTTCGTACCAATTGCCGTTAGCAAGAACAAAGATGGGGGAGCAAACGGATAAATATATTATAACTCAGACGTTGAATAAAATACCCAAAGATGATATAATAGAGAAGGAAAAAATAGGGGAAAGTAAAAGGAAAATAAAGGAATGGCTTCAGGAAGAAGAAAATATAAAAAAAAGTAATAAACATAAAATAAGAAAACAAAGCGCAACAAAAAAGCTAGGAAAAAAGAAACAAAAAAAAACAACTGAATATAGAAAATAGAAATAGATTAGCAATTATTGATAAGTAAAATAGATAGATTAAGTAAATATTACACGATCATGTATATGTATAAGTTAATTTAAGATGGTAAAATGTCAAATAGGATAATTCGTCGACGAGCGTTTTAGCTTGACGAAAATTTTTGTATGTAAAAAATTATAAATACATATTTTTCAAAAAAAAAAAAAAAAAAAAAAAAGATAAAAGATGACAAAGAAAAACGATGCAATTTCAGAGTGCCCCACTTTGTCATCTTAAATAGTTAACTCATAGGTTATATTAGACCGGTATGTTTGAAAAAAATCTTCTCAGAGGAACACTTTAAGAAGATGCCATAAATTGTAAAAATTCGGTGGCTGCTAAAAGGCGTAGATATAAACAAAAAGGTTACGTATTAAGGCGTTTAAAATGAAGAAACTTTTCCTAACAGCGGACCATCCTTTATCATCTGCGGTTAAACCTCATAATATAACTGATATTTTGAAAGTGGAGTATATCATCTTACATTTTCAAAATTTGTAGCGCCTTGTAGACAAAGTAAAAGTAAGCACAAAAGTTTCTGGATCTGACGGTATTGTTTTTGAAGAATTTTTACCCTTACGCTATAAATCACTGTCAGTAATAAAGAAAAGCCTTAGAATAAAGATGTAGACTTTTCGATGCTAAATTACTATTTAACTTAAACGATGTAACCAGCTTAGTTCAGTGCAGTTCAGCTCCGGGTAATACGTCTTTGGCCTTTACCATTTTAAAATAAACATCTTAGGTACCAGGCAAATGATCGCATAATCGGTTTATAAAACGAGATTATTAATTTGTAGCATGATATCTCACGTGCCTGAGATTTAAAAACATCGTAATTTCATTATAGTTTAGTTCGTCTTTATTTGATTTATAAACGGCTAAATTACAACAGTACTGGCCTTTATAAACTTACTTATGAATGTACTTCTTACTACTACGCACACTCGAGCATACTTCTACATTGATATGTGTCAGAAAATATATACTAAAAAAAAAGGACAGTATGGTACATTCATTATCCATTGAAATATCGATGTAAAAGTAAGTCTCGTGCCCTTGACAGGTGTTGGGAATTGTGAAGTTAACGTTCGCAATATATTACGCTCAACGGCACTGATGAGGATAGGGCGGCTAGTTAAGTTGCCTTCGCTCGGTCGCCTTTACTTTCTCAATATACTTTATTATTATTCTATTATTCAGTTATTTGTATAACAGGCAACGTTGTTATTTTCTTTTGTTTTCTTGACAAAATCTGTGTTCAAATTTTTCCGACGTATGTTGTCCACAATACACACATTGAACGGATTTTAAATCCCCACAAGGCCTACATGTATACATAAAAAACTTCATTTCAGCTGATACTAGTTTTTCAATGCCATCAGGATCTCAGAATTCATTATCACTTTTCTAAAGTTAAAAACAAACTCATCTACTTAATTGCTTAAAATTGGTATACATATTTAATATATATATATATATATATATATATATATATATATATATATATATATCATATATACCAGAAACATTGTTTTTACTAATAAAATCTTATAGTAAATTATAGAACTTTCCCTTATTGTTTCCTTTTTTAATAATAATCATTATTTTAAAAATATTTTAAAAATATTTAAAAAAAAATATATAGAAATAGTTAATAACGTAACACAAAAAGTCGCCGGTAAACATATAAAGAATTGAAAAAAGAGCACATAAAGTTAGGATAGAGGTCGATAGAGAAAGGCATATCATAAGGTTGGAAAATTACACGAAGGAAATTGGTTAACGAATAAGCGGCTAGTTAATTATGTTGGTGTTAAAAAAAATTTCAAAAAGTATCAACTCGAATAAAAATATTTAGCGGAGTTAGTTATTGTCCGAAATTAAATAATATAATGCGTAATTACTTTTTTATAATTACTCTTGATGATGGTATGTTTTTTACTTCTGCTTATGTTAACATGATGAATCGAATGAACTTTGACGCGTGCGCCCTTGGAAACAGATTAATTTTAAGTTACATCGCAAAGAATTCCTACAGTCATACAGACTGATACGAAATTTAAATTATTACGAAATGAATTTTATTTTCCTGAGTAATTTCATTGTAATTTTTGAGCGTTTACCAACTCGTTATTTTTATAAATTGTAATAGTGTTTTATGAAAAATTCTTGATGTCAATTATGAAAGCATTTCGCTTTTACTAATAATTATTATTATTTTTTTCCTTTTTTTCCATAAAACATGTTCAGCTGATGCAATCCTTTTATTATACATATTTGCTATTTGCATATTTAATCCTCATTTCCGCATTTTCGAATTAATTTACGTTGTTCTCTTTTTCGTTTTCTTTTTTATTCCTTTTTGTATATTCTGTAACAGCACTTGGCTCTAGCCAAAAATGATCTTTCAATGATTCTTTTGATATTCAGTAATAACGTTGTTTTTAGTTTTTCGCATATTAATCAATTTCTTTGTGATAATGTTTTTTTGGAAAGATATTCGATTATATACGATATAGCGATCATTTTTCGTATTTTTGATAATTATTTACCGTGTTTAGTTAAAATTACTTCATAGTCCTGTACATTAATTGTGAGGCAAAGCGGATAAAAAAAAATATACGTGAATCTTGTGTGAATTAGTGACGAATCGCACTATTTGTGTCGCTTAAAATTTCGTTCCGAAGTAATCGTCGTAAATTGCAATTTTTCCATCAGTTCCATACATCTGTTTTCTATATACTTGAATTTTAGCGAAATTACCGAATATAGGCTAAATACCTGATTAAGGAAAAATCGATTCTGATCGCCGGTAAAAAACTGATATAAATGATAGCGGTCACAAAAAGGCGAGCACGTAAAATACGAACAGCTTGGGCTAAATTCCGTCACTACTGATCACATCTGTCTGCGTTAAGCAACTGCGGAAGGGATACACTAACAATGCCGAAATTTTCAAAAACACAAATGACCACTGTTGAGAAGGTAAAATGCAACAAATTCAAAAATATGAATTGATTTCCTTTCTCCGAAAAATTCAACAATTTCTATATTTTGACAGACGATTAACCACTGGTAGAGTAATTTTAACTTATTTTTTCTTATCCCAAGTCGAAACAATTAAAAAAAGTCAAACGGTATTGAGTTTTCCGTACGGTTAAGAAAGATAGACGCGGCGATATTAGTGTACACGGGAATGATGCTTTTTAGAAGAACTTTACTTGCTTGTTCGTCGCAAGTTGTAGTCGAACTGAAAGTTAGTTTTCGTCTTCGGCAGAATATTCCTAAGTATCTCCCTAAAAGTAATATTCGCCGTTAATTACAACCCGAAGAGCAGAAAAGAAATGCAAATTGTTTTCAAATTTTGAATAAGCTGCGTACGCCAAGAATGCGCCCGTCGCTCACTTGGATTTCGAACAAAAAGTTCAATAAAAGTCACTCAGGCTCCGAATCTACACGAAACCTTATGGAAATCAATGATTTGAAACGAAAAAAAGTGAGAGTAACTGATAAGACTGATCGGTGTAATTTTACACAATAATTTGGTCATGGAAAAAGCTAACGCAATAATGGTTTTAGAAGTTATCAGGTGAACGAAAAATGCCGAACGATATTTACTCCCACAGAAATAGCCATCATTTCATGATGAGATTTTTTTAAGACGAAAAAAGCTGCCTGAAATACTACATGCCGGAATGAGAAAGTAAAAATTCGTAGTCGTAACGAGGCTTGTTTCATGGCTTTCAGATAATAAACAGCTGGTGCGTAAGATAACAGTACATACCTAAAATTTGATTTTACATCTTTTCGGCTTAATAACCTGCGCTAATGAAAGGTACGTAAAAATTTAAATTCTAAATGACGATTTCAAAAATATAAATTCTCCCGCGGTTACGCTAAAATTTTCTCAAATAATACTAAATAAAATTTTAATAAATTTGTTTAGTTGTTAATTCAAATAATTAACCAGTATTTCAAACTTTTTTTGTATAATATAATCGTATATGCATATGCACCACTTGTGATATTTAGTTTTTATCAATTGTGTTGAGATTTGAATTTATTATGAAAAAAATAATCCGACCGAGTCTTTTCAACTTTTGCATACATTGAATAGCGCACGAGATATCTTCGGTAAAATCTATCCGGGATGTGTTTCCGGAATTGTTCGACAAAAATTTGAGGCGTATATCATATTCGGAACAAGTATAGAAATAACGGATATCCCTAAAATGTGTGTTGCAATTCAAGTGCACTTAGGATAACTCCTTTGAGTATCATAACACCAAGTAATCCCGTTATTTAAAAGACCACGCAAGTGTTTGTCTCGCAAAAAAAAACGAAATTACTCCTTAAACAGCCTCTCCGTCTAAATCTTTACCGACAAACGATCACTTCACAGGATCAAAATGACTAGCTTCGGTAGCTGAGATTTTTTTTATTCGTGAGGTTTCATCATAAGAGTTTAATGTCTTGACCGCATCAAATATAGCGTAACATTTTTTTTTGCGTTTTTTTTTTAAGACCGCGCGCTATGGAATGAATCAGAAAATGATCGTAATCTAGAAAGAAAATAAAACACTTCTAAATTATCTCTGAAAGTTATATATTCGGTTAATATAAACTTTAGCTACTTTTCCCCAGAATGTAAGTCCATAGGATATTACAGGTTGGTACAAAGCTATGTAGATTTGTGGTAATTGTTTATCATGAAAGTGTTGTTGCAAGTAATACAACATATAATTCAATTTTCTTAATTTTGATGCTAAATAAGTTAGGTGTATGTTCCATAGTAACTTGCAGTCCAGCTGTGTTTCTAAATATTTAATTTCTGTAGCTCTTTCTAGAAACATATTATCATTTAATACAATATTTGAATCAGACCAGCGGTCTTGCGACAGATTGTTGTAAATAATATATTTGTCGTTTTTTTTTTTTTAAATTTACTTGAAGGCGGTTGTTTAAGAGCCAATTATTAATTTTACTTATATCGTTCTGAGCTGAATTTTTCAAAACTGCACTACGTCTGGAGTTAACAACTAACACAGTATCATCAGCATAACAAAATATTCTGCTTTCGATACATCACGAAGATCATTAATAAAGAGTAAGAATAAAATAGGATCTAAGACGCTTCCCTGAGGGACTCCGTAAGATTGCTTTACTGAACTACTTATAACACCATTAATCTTTATGAAAAACTTCCTTTTTACCAGATATGATTCAAACTATCTATATATGTTACCCCAAAATCCATACGCATATAATTTTTTTAATAATAATCCACGACATCAAACGTTTTACAAAAATCGAGGTAGATGGCGACTACTGAACGTCCAGCTTCTATTTTTTTTCTGTAATGTATGAAACATGTTGAAAGAGAGCATTTTCTGTGCCTCTGCCAGGTAAAAATCCAAAGCGATTATTACTGAAATAGTTAAAAGTCTGAAGGTACTCGGTATTTTATTTTCAATGCATTTTTCAAATATTTTAGAAAACGATGAAATCAAACCAATCTGCCTATAGTTCGAGACCTCTGTATTATCCCCATTCTTATAAATTGGTGTAATGATCCCTTGCTTGAGAATCTCTGGAAATTTTCTCCCTTTAATTGTGTCGTTAAATAATTGTATTAATGGCTTTGTGAAAAACAATTACTCTTTATTAATTTAATAGAAACTCTGTCAAATCCGTATGAGGATTTATTGGGCAAAGATAGTATTGCTTCTTTTATTTCTTCTATAGTGAATTCAATAAACCCAAAGGAATTTCTATGCTGTGTAATAATTCCTAATAAAAATGTGTCATTAGGTATTTCTTTCTGTAAGTTATTTATATTATTTACGAAATACTCATTAAAATACTGTGCTACAATATCCTCATTTTCTTGCACCTCCAATTTTACGTTGTTAATTTTAATATTTTTAATTGCAGATTTTTTTCTATCGAGTGTATTTTTAATTACAGACCAGGACCTTTTTTGGTCATCCCCGCATCCATGTAAAATTTTTGAATAATGATCTCTTTTAGCACAACGTGTTCTTTGTTGGACTACATTGGAATTTTTTTTATATCTTTGTAACAGGAATATGTCAAAAGGATGTTTAATTTTTGTAGGGATTTTTTTGTATTCGTTAGCTTTATGATATCATTAATAATCTATTCTGACCTTTTCTGAAATTTGCTACCTTTATGGTTTGATCGTTTCGATCTTTCTACCACAGCCGTTATTATGGATAAAAATTGTTCGAACTACATATCTATAGAAGCACTTGAATTATATATAAAGTTAACATCACATCTACTTAAATCATATTCAAATTTAGCATTATCGAAATAGTAGTGTTTTGATATTTGATTTTATCAAGAGATACGTCTACATTTACAGAAACACTTATTGCCTGATGATCTGAAAAACCACTGTTTATTAGATCATGTTTCACTAGTAAGTTAAAACGATTACTTTCAGTGCAACGTATAAGAAAATGATCAATGCAGAGTCATGGGCGTAGCTAGAGGGGGACACGGGTGGACAGTGCCCACCCTAAAAATTCGAAATTGATACCGTGATTATCACAATAATTTCCTATGCGCATACAGGCCATGTAACGACGCTTTGCACACTACTCTACTACAATAGTGGTAGACTAAGTAGACGTCAGTATTGACTTTCAATTATTTAAAAGCTCCCTCAGTGAGTACTTTGAGACCGTACTCACTTAACGTCGGAGTAAGTTGCACGTTTGAACCACGCACACACACACACACACACATATATGTATATATATATATTCAGCTAGTCAGCTGCCCCCCTTAGAAAAAATTCCTATCTACGCCCATGTGCAGGGTAACTGTTCACTCTTTAAGTGATCAAAAGTTAGTTCATTAACAATAGGTTTAAACCCGCTTGCATATAATAGATTAAGATAATCGGCGTATTTTATGTTGTTCATTAAATTTATATTCTCATATCTCCCGTGATAATTGTAATTGGGGTAGAGGATTCTATAATATTATTTAATTCGCTCAGAAAGTATGCATACTGAGAGTAACGAAAGCGATCAATTCCAATTATCCAGATATAATGACTACGGCCGATCTTAATACGAATTTGTACAATATTTCCACTTTCTAGTGAATAATTGACGTCCGAATAAGGTATATTGTTTTTTATATACATTAATACTGCTCCTGCACGCTTATTATTACAACATTGCCCTCGTGTAGAATACCCCGGTATATCATAACGACCAAGTTCATCTGTATAGAGCCGTGTTTTGGTTAAAATTATGATGTCGTAATCGAGAAACGATCCCTTAAAAAAAATTAAAAAAATCATCAAAATCTCAGGCTCCTAACGTTTAGAATAAGTATAGTAATATTTGTGGGATTCATTGGTAGAAATTGGAATTAAGAATCTCTTATCAAAAGTGGGCAAAAGGAGTTATGCACCTTATAGATAGCGGTAAAACAAAAGTATGAGAGTTTATATTTACATAAAGAAATATTAAAAACCGTACTGATTATTATCCGAACAATGGCAATAATTATATGGAACGATATAATGAGTTCGTTTATGCGGGTAGAGTATAAATAACAGAATCTATAGAGGAAAAAAAAGAACATAAGGGAAAAAACCTATTAACAGTAAGTAAATTATCTGTAAGTTTAAATGTTTACAACAAAATGAACTATGGCGCGTTACATTGTCTTCAGCTCGCAATTGGATGAAGTGTAATGTATAACTTGTAAATAATGTGAATAGCGATAATGATAAAATAAAAAAAAGGTTAAATTTACGTGCAGGAATATTAAAACTCAAATCAGTTGTTGTTTGAATAATGTATGTTAGCAAATAATGAAGTGTATAGTAATCGGTCAATTAATATAAGAAAAGAATAAATTTATAAGTTTGTAAGAAAAAATAACGTGAAAAAACCCTATTAATAGTAAGTATAATATGCGTAAGTTTAAATGATAAAAGTACAATGAACTAAAGAATGTTGAACTATCGGTACTTGTATGAATGTTAACAGTTATACGAATTGTCAACTCAATGATAATAAAAGATTTAATAGAATAATCGAGAAATGGCTAGATTGTTATATCGATCTTACAATTCTTAACAATGGCCAACCCACCAACTTTAATACCAACACAGCGGCTTAACCAGCAGAATTAACTTTTTTTTTTTTTTTTATATTTAAATAATTTGTGGGTCTCACAGGGTAAGTATGCCCGTTGTGTAAGTGCCCGTCACTCTTATTATCGTTTATTCAGTTTATACGCATTACAAAATTATTCATACTTATTGAACGAAATCGAAAAAAATACTCCATAATATACGCTTTCACTCTAGATAGGCATACACACCAAACATAAAGGTTGTTTACGTATATAATACGCATACTTATTCTTCTTTAAGTAATACAGCAGGAACGTATCAGAAAAGGAAAGACGCAATAATCACAGGAGAAAATATAAATTCAAATAGTTGCGTAACTGAATTATCTGAATGGAAAGAATTATGACCTAGTTTGGTTTTTTATTCCTTACACCATTCCTTCAGTCATTTCACTACTTCCTTTTTTCATACACCAATACTGTTTTCGTTTAAAATGTGATTGGGAATATTACTCATTATTTACTACTACAGAAGACACTACCCAATCTTGACCAGATTCTAAAGTAGTCATCAAGACGATACAACATCCTAACCTCAGTGGATCTTAGATAAAGCTAACTGGTACCAGTATAAAGAAATCGTAGAAGAAGAACTACCGGAACTCTAGAAACCAATAGATCTATCTATTGAAGCTAGCCAAGTTAACAAAATTCTCCTAGAATTTACCGCACTGATACTCAAAGCAGCTAACCAAGCCATTCCTCGATAACTCGGTAAAAAATTCCCTAAGAAAATTACTTGGATGGACACAGTATGCCGTGGAAAAATCAGAAATTACAAGAAGCTGTTCAGACAGTATAGGAAATCTAAAATTGAAACAGATAAAATAGAATTTAAAAAATCCAGAGCGGAGTCAAGACGAGCCATCAAAGGAAAAGAGAGACAAACCTGGTGCCACTTCACGTCCACAATCACCCATTCCACTCCAACAGGTCTAGTCTGGAAAAATATTAGACAACTTTCAAAGAAGTGGACCGATTATTATCCTCCGATTATTGAAGATAACCTACATAATAGAGCTAACACAACCTCTGATGAATGCAACATCTTAGTCAAAACCTTCGCTGATAATTCATCCAACAACAGCTACAGGACAACTACAGACAACACAGATTCAAACATCTTTAAACTCATTCCTGCGCCACATGACGACGAACCAATCAATTACTCAATAGCCATGGAAGAACTGAAGCATACACTCTCGAATTGTAACAACTCTTCCCCAGGTCCTAATGGCATGCTTAATAGTTTCTTCATCAAAAACTTGCCAAATGTAGGAATTAAGTACCTGCTCGATATTTTTAACTATATTTGAGTAAAACAGACCTTCCCCAACCGATGGCGAGAAGCACTAGTGATACCTATTCCTAAGCCATGTAAAGATACCTCAAAAGCAACTAACTATAGACCAATCTCTCTTACCTGTAACCTCTGCAAGATCCTTGAAAAAACAATTGGACGCCGCCTGCGCTGGGAACTAGAAACAAATCAACATACCTCGCCCTATCAAAGCGAATTCAGAGAATTCAGATCCACTCTTGACCATCTCGGCAGTATCGGCGAACAAAATATGCACTGCCTTTTCCCAATGGACTCCACTTTATTTTAGTCTCCATGGACACTTGGAAAAAGCATATGAAACGGTGCCGATAGTTAAAGTTATCGAGGCCTGTATATCACTAAGCTTAAAGTTCGAACATTATCTCCTATATCATCAAATTCCTAACTCACCGAAAATTGAAAATTAGAATTAACAATAAGCTATCGGAATCCGTAGATGTGAGGAATGGACTCCCCCCACAAGATTCGGTTGTAAGCGTAATTTATTTATCACTGTAATAAATAGCATCCTGTCTGAAATCGAAAGACTAGTCAAAGCCCACGAATTTGCTGACGATCTAGCAATAGTCTGTAGCGGCAGGAATGCCCATACCACTCAAAAATTGGTCCAGGAAACACTGGAAGCAATCCACAACTGGGCCAATACAAATGACTTTAAATTCTCAAAAAGTAAATCGACTTTCACTGTATTTTCAAAAAGTAATAAAACCAATAGAACCAATATTATTGAAACTAGACAACCAGCCCTTGACATGCATTGACACAATAAAAATACTTGGTGTGACATTTGACTCCAAATATACACGGAAAAATCACATTGACGATCTGGTAATATAATGTAAAAAAAAAAAAGATTGAATATCACCAAAGTCCTAGCATCAACCAAGTGTGGAGCAGACCAAGAAAGCCTAATAAGGGGGTCTATAATTCGTTCCAAAATTGACTACGGTTCGATATTTTATGGCGCCGCGAACCCAAACCTACTAAAGAAACTCGATACAGTTCAAAATACAACCCTCAGACTCAGTCTTGTAGCATTCCGAACTACTCCAACCACTAGCATCCTCGTAGAAGCCCAAGAAAAGACCCTTGAATATCGAAGAATGGAACTAACTATAATATATATGCTACCAAAATCAAAGCATTGACTCTCAACCGTATGCAGGTCTTCCTGACATAAAATACAGAAAACAACATGTACCAAAGCCATCGCAGACTACCAAAACCACTAAAAATCAGACTACATAAACATCTAAACACATTGAGCCGATACCAACTTATCAAAGGGCTCAATATCTGTTATCACCTTGGTTAACTCAAAAGATCCCTGTAAATATAGAACTAATACATAACTATAGATCGGTCACCAACAGCCCCACATACCAACAATGGAAAGTAAAAGCAAATATGAGGACCACACATTCCTATATACAGACGGATCAATCAAAGAAGGCCAAGCAATATGCGCACTTACTACAGAGACCGAAGACCGCATATCAACCAGGCTCTCTAATCAGTTCTGAATCTGTAGCTGTGAGTTATATGCTATATGCCAAGCCTTAGAACGTATCAAGTGTGGCCCCGCTGACACCAAATATGTCATATGCTCTCTGATTCACTGTCTAGTCTAACAGCACTGAAAAACTGTAGTACCAAAAATCCATTAGTCCAATCAGCTCAAGTCTTAATCAATGATCTTCAAACTCGAGGAACAAGCCTTATACTACTATGGATAACGGCGCACCAAGGAATCCCAGGTAATGAAAGAGCCGATACCTTAGCCAAAAAGGCTACAACCATGCCTAAACCCCAAGAAGTAATACCAGTCCAACTCCTTGAAGCAAAAAAAAAAGTATCCACGAAATTGTGAAAAACCGCTGGAACAAGAGTTGGCAAGCCATCAGCTCTAAGCTCCATTCGGCAAGACAAAATAAACGCTCACCAAGACTAATGATTCCAACTAATCGATCAAACCAATGTAACTAGACTTAGAACTGGCCACATGAGAGCGTCGCACATCCATCATATAACTAAAGAAGAGCCACAAAAATTCCCATACTGTGATCAAAACCTTGATGTATAGTACGTCGCATTTTAATAGAATGTCGCCCCCTCAGGACAACTAGAGAACAGTTCAACATCCCGGAATCTATCAACGACACATTTGGAAGCACGATTTTACGGAATTATCTAAATCCCCCCACCTCCATGTTCTTCTGGATCCACCTCTGGCTAATGAGTTGTCAATTTCTTATTGCGGTGAATAATCGTTTCCAACCGTGTCACTCTAATCAATAACTCCGTAATTCTATTACGTTCATTTTTTTTTTTTTTGCGACCCTTGTAACGAGTTATAATTTTACAATAGTTTAAATCTGAATTCTAATAAATATGAAGAAAAAGTTCAGGAAAATTACAAGAGGACTAGAAAATGTAAGGATAGATGAGGTTATTGTGAAGCCCGTAAATTGAGTACAAAAATATCTTTTACTTATTCGAAATCACTCTCATATCTCAGAAGGTAATGAAAAGGAAAGAATACAGAAACCTAGAATACGTCGGTTACGAGAACGTCGATTTGACTTTATATAACGACATAATTTCTTCATTATAATATCGCAAACGATAGCCAGAAGGATAATGGCATCGGTAAGAAGTCATTAGGAATTCCCGAAATATCTTCCTGCTATTCAAAAGAGAATAATAAATTAATAATAAAGCGATGTATAGTCGTGAACATTCTGAGAGGATACACGTCACGGTCCGAAATATTGTTTCGAAATTTTAGTATTTTCCTGAAAAGGGCCGGTGTTAACTGTTCGGATAGTCTTCTTTTAAACGAACTTAATAGTTAATTTTCGTATTTTCCATAAGTAACGAAAAAGCGTAACGTTTATAATTAAATCGATAATTCGAAAATTCATCTAAAATGAAAGCACCATGCTTATATCCGGAGATCTTATAATGTATAGAGCGTGTTTTGCTTTATTAGTTTAAAAAAAAGTGATCACTTCTGTTCCGAGGATACTACCTCCCAAAAGAAGAGCCGTACTATAAAAATCCTGTTTTTAAAAAAAAGAAAAAAATCCAACTATAGACGCAAAAGTATGTAATAAGCGCCTGTGTGAATTTGTTTATAACTTTATTATTCCATATGTAAGTTACTTTTATCGCAAAGTTACACCTATACAAGTGTGTTTACACAGGCGATAAAAAGCGTATTCGATAACTTCATCAGAGCGATATTTAAATACGTTTTTCAGAGACATACCAAGTAATTTCAAAAGCTGGTTTAATACTTCCGTCGCTATTTCCATCGTGGGATAAAGTTCAAAATTTCGTCTGCGACTATATTTGCACGTGCTTTCCTCTGGTCAATACTGGTCATCGCGGTCAAAAATACCACTAGCCTCATTATTCGACAGTGGCGCACGTGCGACGCCACTTTAAATGTTTCTCTTTTTCCTTTTCTGCGTTTCCTAGCTGATAAATAATTTTCAGAAGACAACGTATCGGAAAACGACGAATCGAATAAATATTATTCAGAAGATACTGCATAGAAATCGGATTGTGTTTACGAAGATGAATATGCCCGTGTAGTTAATAATAAGTAAAGGGGAGGGCGTGGAGTGGCGGAGAGCGGGCGGCTAGCACAATATTTCAGATTGGTCGAGCAAAAGTCAACTTTGATAAAAAAATCAGGGGTCGATTTACTACGTTCTTTCACAAAGCAATTATTAATTAGCTTAACTAGGAACGGAGAACTATTAAAATACTTCTCTAGCTTACGGTGCTATTATTATCTACCTGAATGTACATGTAACGTGCATATTTTAAAAAACATATCTCCGTTCTCTTCATCGCGGGTCCGCTTATTTACTATAATAACCGCACGCCGCTCCCGTAAAAAAATAAACAATTACCGCTTCTTAATATTTACTCGCCGGCCACAAATGCAACGCGTTGTTCTTATGTAAGAAGATTATATCATTCGAGCGAATTGGTGAAATATCCGACGAATATTTTCGTTCCCGCCTTTTTGCTCTTAATCAAAGCGATAATTACGCCGCGTAATTCTGAAAATCTTCATAACCGGCTCAGTTATTTTCAGCCTTTCCGCTGCTAGTATCGACAAACAGCTAAAGTCTTTTCTTCCTCTGGCTTCCTTCCAGAAAACAATTAAGCTAGCTAAATGAACCCAACACACTCATATCTCGGGTTTTCCGTACACCGCATCGTTAAAAATTATTTTTCCAACGATTGTTACGGGCGCATATATTAAGATTACTGGTAGTACAAAGAAGAAATGGAAAACAACGCGGCTCGCTATAATGAACAAGTTCAGTGTCAAGCGTGATGTTTCATGCGCTAACGATTCTCGGTATGTTAAAGGATAACTATAATATTTATATTTACATAGTACGCTAAATTCAAAACAAAGAAAGGCAATTTTTTTCGAAACAAGGGAGGGGCACGTCGTTTTCTGCGCTTCTTTGAACTTTTCGCTAGGTTCGAAAGTTTCGTTAAGGAAATGAAGTACGGTTTCGTTCGCGACAAATAGAGACGTTTTCAGTGACATATCACATGCCCGGCAAAGAAAAATAGTTTTTTCCGAAACTTCGAGCTTTCGGCACTTCGAGGGCTCAATTCTAAAGTTGGAAACTCGGATGTTCCAAACTAGAGAAATATACGGACATGCGCATATTTTGAATGCGGTTCGAAATGTTTAACTACATATATAATACTCGCGGCGCAAGGCTACACGCCATTTGTCGAATTTTTCGCTAACTTTTCGAAAATTTCGTTAAGGAAATGAAATATGGTTTCGATGTTTTCTATAAAGCGTTCTTTTATGCATATGTTTGAGATACGTCCAACTTTGTTACTCGGGCTATTTCTTACGTTAACTTGCTTCCCTTTTTTTTCTTTTTTTTTTTTTTTTTTTTCTATTTTTGGTCCAAAATAACGGGGTTTAAATAATTTTTTAACCGTAATTTTTTTTTGTTTTATCGAAAGAGCTTCTACGATTTAATATTTTGAATTTCTCTTTTAAAGGGTTATCCCCGGTGATGAGTTACGAATTTTTTAAGAGTGATTTTAGAGGTCAATTTAAATTACATATTGCATATTCCAGACAGTTTTTTGCCGCCCAGAGTAATCGGTTATCTCTCGAAGTTATAGATATTGTCTTCAAGAGAATTTTAATTTGATGCAATTTGGAAGTTTATAAGTGAAATCTTCAGTTACTGGATGTTTCAATTGAATATTTTTGTCGTTTTTGAACCATCTTATTAGGGTTATTCCGTATATTACATATGTACAGAATGCTGAAAATTGTGTCGCGGATGAGCCACAAGCATCGCAGTAAATGATTTAAAAGTAGTTTCGAATTCTTTCCAACAGTGGCGCTCTCGTTTGCGAAATACAAATTATAAATGAACAGTGCGATAAAATAAATATAAAGCCGCTGCTGCGAGCTGCAGCTCGGTCGTCGAAATCAAAGCTGAACCGGCATCCTATATTCTCACCTGTATGTGGAGAAAGCCGGTTTATAGTTTATAGCAATAGTTTTTGTATTGATCAGACATTACTTTTTTTTTTTTTTTTTTTTTTAAATGGGCTCGGTGTCACCACTTGTAGACGCATTCACCTCCGCTAATTTCATTCGTAATGATGGAGCGCAAAGTTTTCATTCATTTCGACATTAGTGCTAGTTGAGTGATGTCGTCTCTACTCATCGATACGTGCTAAATCTACTCCTATAATACTTTTCTCCATTGCATCATTCACCTGCTTCATCTGAGAAAATCGTCACGACTTAATGCCCCCCACATCGATTGTCTTCGTGGTATTCGCATATTTCTTACACGATCTTTTAATATAATATTGATATCATTTTTGTTTTGCCGTAACTAGTTGACTTGTAACAAACTTATATTGTACACGTTGCGCACTTCAAAATGTTGCCCACGATAATTTTTACCGCACTTTTAACTACACGGCGCATCGGTTTTTTTTTTGGCATTTTAATTCGCTGACTAAGATGGCCCAGAGCGTTTTCAATTCCTTACAGTCTTTAACTAAACCATGACTTTTTTCGTTTCCATGCATCATTTCCGATTCTTTCATATTCATTTTAAAGTCGACTTTTCGCACGTCGTCTGCAAAACGCAGATTATTTAGCCTGAAACGGTTTCCGTAATACCTTTCCCTACATCAATTCAGCTATCTGGAGACGTCTTCCATGACGCTGACGTAAATAATTTCGATAACAGATCACCTCATTATATAACCTTCGGGTAAACAAAAAAGTAACTCTTAATTATTAGGCAAAAACTAATATAAATACGATATGCGAAAATAAAATGGAAAAATTATTAGCTGTGCGAGTGTGTTTATCTATGATGTTTGGCACTTGTAATATATAGTACATACATAATAACGGACTTTTTATCGTAACTTTTATGTCGGTTACAGGAAATTACCAACTTGCTTTAAATTTTATTACCGTCATAATTATATTCCAAAACTAAGAGAACAAATTGTCGCCTGACTCAGCATTACAAATTTCACACTAATGACGATATAGTTTTTCATATTTAATCGTTCGCATTCAGCCTAACTGCTTATATCGGTGTGTCCTCGTAGCTTGTCCCTCTGTCTGTACCACGTAATTCTGTTGTTTGTTTTGTCTTTGTACCTGCCGCTTTGCGTAGATCGTGCTGCCGCCGTGCAGGTCGTTAAAAAATATTTGCCGGTAGGTGAAAGAGTACTTTTTTCGAATTTACCTTTAGTGCGCCCCTGAAATTAAATTAAAAAAGCTTGAAAATTACCAAGTCCAGTTTTCAAAAGAATTGCCTTGAACTTACCGACGTGGTAAGTCTGCACCGAAATCACTATCAGCAAGTGACCGCTTATCTAAAATTCTTCCGTACTTTCTCCCTGCTATCAGCCTTGGATTTAATCCATTTCTTTTCTTCGCCTTTCCACGATCGTGTTTTCTTAGTTAGTCTTCGATTTAACCACTCTCTTCTCCCCTCTTCTTGCTTTCGATTTTCTATGCCTTCTCTGCCTAATCGCTCCCTTCATAATTCTGACCCTCCTTCTATGTGCGATGCAAATGGTATTTTCTTTGAATGCACCCCGCCCATGAAATTTTGCCTCTGGGTCTGCCTGCTTTTTATAAGTCTTCCTCCATTTTTTCCGTTCCAACGTCGGCTTCGCTTAACTTCAATATTTTCCTCAATTTAAATTCGTTACCTGATTACGGTAAAGCCGCTCGCGAGCCCGTATAAAATGAAATAAAAAAATAATAAAAAATATAATTACATTTTGCTTTGAACCTCTCGTTTCATTGCCGCTTTCAGGTGTATGCATACGTCTTTTTCAGTTTCACCAAGAGGTGGCTCTACCGAACAGTACGCTACTTATGAATTTAACACTACGTCTATTAGCCTACAAACACACACAAGTTCAGTCCGGTTGTATCGTTCAGTGATCATGACGACATTTGTGCCTGAAAACGGACATTTGCGACACGCATTGCTTTTCTTATTTAATCAAAAGAAAAATGCTGTGGAAAGTCATCGTTTACTGGTAGAAACATATGCTGAACAGGCCCCATCGATTAGAAAAACATGGTTTCGACAATTTAAAAATGGTGATTTCAATGTGAAAGACAGTGCGCGTTCTGGTAGACCACAAAAGTGCGAAGACGAGCAATTGCAGGCGTTACTGGATGATGACCCAACTCAAATTCAAGAGCAATTGGCAAAAGCGTTAAATGTGTCACAAGAAACAATCAGCATGCGTTTACGAGCAATGGAGAAGATCTGTAAGCTCGGTAAATGGGTCTCCACGATTTGAATGAACAGCAAATGAAAAATCGCAAAGTCACTTGTGAAATACTGCTTCAACGCCACGAAAAAAAATCATTTCTGTACCGAATTGTTACTGGTGACGAAACATGGGTTATAAGATCGTGGCCGTCACCTGGAAAAGCCGGTCGTTTAACACCAAGGCCAAATCGCTTCGGCAAGAAGACCATGCTTTGTGCCCGGTGGGACCAAGGTGGTATTTTGTATTATGAACTCTTGAAGCCCGGCGAAACAACGCTATTGCCAATAAATGATCAATTTAAATCATGCATTGATCGAAAAACGACGACCGGAAGGGGCCACAAGACATGGCAAAGTGATTTTGTTACACGACAATGCGCCGTCTCACAATGCAAAACCAGTGAAAGACACCTTAAAATCGCTTCGATGGGAAATCCTTCCGCACCGTCCGTACTCCCCTAACGTGGCGCCATCTGACTATCACCTCTTCGCATCAATGGAGCACGCGCTCGCAGAGCAGCACTTCAGCAACATTCGAGCAAGTTGGAAAATGGCTCGACGATTTTTCTGGCATGGTATTCATGACTTAGCCGAAAGATGGGCGAATTGTGTAGAAGCCGATGGCCAATAAGTTCAATAAACAAAAAGGGAGTTTCCCTTGAAAATTATGTGTTTTCTTTACCAAAAAAAACGGCAAAAACTTATGCATACACCTGATAGTAATTTCTTAGTATCCATTCTGCCTTAAATTGCACAGTTAAAGGCGGTTTTAAAAAAAAAAAAAAATGGCTACTTGTATTACGGTGTATCCCCGGCAAAGCGCAGGTTGTTGTAACTAAAGATTCCTTCTCTAGCAGGTAGTCACTCGATATCGTCGTATGATGCGTCAGTGCCAGCGACGGAAAAACGGAACAACAATTACGTGAATTCTGTACGTCCACGTCGTGCAGGGTGGTAATTTTCTTTTCGCCGGGCTTAACTGTGATTAGAAAAACTAAATCAGAAGTCACATATGAGGCTGAGAGGAAAACGGAGAAGGAAGCACTTGCCAAAAGTGCTCTGACCAATAAATATCGTTAAGATTATTTTACTGCGGTACCAACCGCAAACTATCAGCAAATCGTTCGCGGCATACGTCCTGGTTGGGTTGATTATCAATTCAGAGCAAACGGGCGGGTATACAGCACCTTAAAACTGGGTTCTTTCGGCTAACGGAGTAAACCTTGACGGAAAATCCGGCGGAAGGCAAGAGAGAAACCACCGCTGTGCTTCATCCCAAGGTAATCCAATGGCAGAAAATACGAAACCGATATAGGCCTGAGTCTGCGAGCGACCTGGATCCGGAACGAGTCAAGTCTCGAACCTACGACCTGTAAGATGATTATTTCAAGACTTGGTTTTTGTCTCGCTAGGTCAACAGAAAAATACTCGCAATTTTCCGAAATTCCGAACAAATCAACCAGTTATATAACAACTGAATATTGATAACGAGGAGAGATTGTTTCACTTCTTTGGACAGATATTGACTGGAAACAAGGATCGAGGGAAAAATGACTGGAAAATAAAGGAAGACCATTTGTTAATACTTAGGGACTAAACACCGAATCGTGGGCTTGGAGGAAAGTGACCACTTACATAATATCGCGATTGTGTTATCGCGTTAGGAATTACAAATAATCAATGAAGTTTCTATTGGACCGCTCATGATATTACTATTCTCCGCTCGTGACAGACGGCGCGAACAGTTAACGCGCGCGAATCCGCATTTGGTACTTGCGTAATCTTTTGTTTTATTTAGGATTTTCAAAGAGGCCCGCAGTGTTGAAGATTAGTGAGAACTCGTATCGATTAGCTGTGTAATCGGAAGAGGATGGGCCAATTTATATAACGGAAAATAGTGAAAAATGAATTATAATTAATCATCTTAATTAAACCTTGTCAGGAAATAAGTTCTCTCTACCGGCGAATGATGTAAATGCCTTCTTCGGTACAGAGGTCTTTACTTGATGACCTGTCTGTCTGTGTGCATTCTCCTCTACGAGCCCTCAATGGCTCCCATTCCACCGGTATTACTCACTTGTTGTCTCGTGGTCTGTTTATATTAAATTCTTTTTCAATTCATTTTTATTCATTTTTGTTTTATTTATTTATTTTTTCTGTTTCTTTATTCATATTTTACTTCTGCTTATCGATTTATATAACGTCTTCAACATGTGTGCGCACATTTCGTTTGAGTGTATTATACGTGCGTACGTGTGCATATGTTCGAAAGCCATATATACAAGTTTATTAATGTAGAGAACGGTGATAATTAAATGCATACATAAATGTGATTAATTAATCGACGGAGGCGAGGTGTAATTGGTTTTGCAGGAATTTTATCGGAATTTTTAAAACAGCTGAGTAAAGATTTTAAACTCGCGTGCCGTACTGATTACCGCTATTAGTTAATCATTAACACCTGGAACTCTACCAGAAGTAGTTATTTCCTTTCAGAATTTCCTCTATTGTTATTGTTCGCAAAGTTCATCTTTGTCTACTTTTCTTTTCTTTTTTTATTTTTTTTTTTCATTTTTCTAAACCACCTTTTTACCTTTTTTCGCGACCGTTATACACATATCTGCGACATATCCTCTTGAGAGAAATTTTTAGTCGAAAATAAATTTACGAGAAAATTTAACATGAAGGGAAACACATTAATGAATATCATCGTCTCCTATTAAAGAAAAAAAGAACCCGAACATATTTAGATTATTTATTTGTTTAAACACGAACGTTATCATTAGGGATCTTAATTTCATTTTGGAGGCGCGAAATTAAAATCCTAAAAATATAATAAGTTATTTTCAATTACGTTGTCAGTGATTATGGTTGTATTTGTATCTGCCGCATCCTAGCAGCATATGACCTATATACAACAGCGGAGCTGGTTTTAGGAAGTGTATTATGGACCTTAGTTGGAGTATGTACAATTGATACTATTTCTTCTCTTTTATTTCTGACAGTCTGTAACTATATCTATTGAGTGCAAAAAATTTCCTTTTGTATACCGATGGTAATTTTTCAAACTATTTTTTCTTTGTTTTCTTTTTCTGTTTTTTGCTTCTTCCAAATTTGAATTATGCAATATTTTAGCAACAGTTATATCATTGATAAGCAACCGATTCGTTTTATAAGATCAAATTCCGTGTAATGCCGGAATAGCTTGTTTTATTTTGATGGAAATTTTTTCTTTCCTTGCACGTTAATGTTTGACCCATAAATCCGAGATGATATTTAAGTTTCACAACCGAACAACTTTGAATAATTCTAATCATTTTTATGTAAACATTGAGTGTAGAGTGAAGTAAAATTTTGAAGTGAAATTTTGCGGGCATCTGCTAGGTGTGTTCTTATGCACATAATCTTCGACTTGTTACCATTTACCATTCAATTTCTATCATGGCTGGCACATCTGCTTAATTAATTTATATCTTCTTGCAAATTATTTTATTTTTATTTTTCGGCAGTTTTGATATCACGATCAGAACGATATCATGCGTATAAGTTTAAACAATGTAGTTTATAATGCAGTTAGGTATTTGTGTAAATTAAGAACAGATAAGATCCTTATCGAACACCATGTTATGAGAATTACGAGTATATTGCGGGCTGCTTATAAAGAAGTGAATTGCAATGATACGAACATTGCAGTGTGAAGGAGCAAGTTGATTTTTAAGGAGGTAACTCTATGCGAAATTTCAATGCGACCCAGACGCAGACGAGCAAGCACGGCTTCTTCTTTTCTATTTTTTGAAGTGAAAGTAGTCCAACAAGATATGAAGTCACGTATCGCACGCAGCACATTGGGTGATGATATCGCTGACTACTTGAGGTTTCGAAATTTTGAACCCGTTTTTTTATAGTCGTTTGAAGATTTCTAATCGGTGCAGGTAGTTAAGGATTAAACAGTGAATCTTCTTTAGCTGTCATATTGGCAAGATCATTTCCAGTGATATCAGTGTGAGATGAAATCCGCGCGCGAATACGAATATTTCTTTCGCTATAAGATGTTGTTTGGGATTATGTAAATCTTCTAAGCATTACAGTGGTACAAGACAGAGAATATGTAGGTTGTTTCCTTCCTTAGCAATTGTATCCGTGATAGAAAATTTGATGGAGTGTAGCTTTACGAAAAGAATTGTAACGCAGAGAAGGGGGCGAATAGTAATATCGGTTGAAGAGACTACTACGCATCCGACTCCATATTTCTTTTATGACTCGTCAACAAATGTCGTCTTAATGATAATGATTTCTTTTTTTTTATTTTAGGGCGCGCCAGCGGTTTTGACCCAACACAACTACTAGGAAATTTAAAATAAGGGGTTAAATCGAAAAATGATGAAAGATAGAGAATAGGAAAGATTGAAGTATAGGGCCTAACAGCTGGAGACGGAAAGGAAAAGATAAAAGAAGAATTATAAGATGCAGGAAGATCCAGCGTTAAGATTTTCGAGTACTGAACAGAGAGTTTGGAGGCAAGGGTAGGAGCATTTAAAGAAGATGTGGTTTGCATCACATATAGGAGTAAAGATAGAACTGTAAAAGGGACGACCGGGAGAGGAGTACAGGGAAAAACAAAAACGTCATGAGGGGAGAAGTGATTTAATCGCAGTCTGATTAAAGAAACGATCGTGGAGCACGAAGTGGATTGAAACCACGGCTGAAGACGAGGAATACATTTTATTTGAGGATAATGAGAGACACGATTAGAAAATAAAGAATGATAAGTGTCCGACCACAATCGGGAATGATTAGCTGAGCAAAAAAGGTGGATGTTCGAGGCAAAAAAAATTACAGAGTAAGGGACCGTCGCGGACGGCCTAACGGGCTAGAAAATTCGCTAACTCGTTGACCTCGATGCCAGAGTAACTGGGGACTCATAACAGGTCTATAGTAATAGAGCGCGATAAGAGCAGATTGAAGATGAGAAAACTAATTGAGAGAATAATAGAGTTGGAGAAATGAGAAGAAAGAGAAGAAATAGCTCGAAGAAAACTTTTGGAATCGAAGACAATGAGGCATTTACTGATCCCTCTTATGGATGGGATAAAGGATATTGCGCGTAGAATGGAGAGATAAACTCCGCTGTAAAAATAGAACAGAACGAAAGGAGCTTGAAAGATTCAGAGTGATGCAGCGAGAGGGAGGTAAACACGCTGCCCACCCCATTCTCATTTTTAGAACCATCAGTAAGGAATATTAGATGAGACGGAAAAGAGGTGTCCGGCAAGTGGAGGAATTCGGTTTCGATTGTAGAATGTGCGGTAGAGCTGGCCTGAAGAGGCAGAGAAAAGAAATTGATAGTCTGCCAAATGCTCTGGCAAAGACATGGGGGAAGTAGGGAAGCTTGGAGTAAAAGAAAACATTAGGTGAAAAATTGAAGATTCGAGCTGCTACTTGAGAAGGGATCGGGATTTTACGAGAAGCAAAACGCCATTTTGCTTTTAATACAAAAAAATAGGAGGGAATACAATCAGATGAGTATACGGAAAAACGTTTAACAAGAAAAATGTACCCAAACTGAAAAATAAAAATTCTTAGATCTCTTCAATACTAATTTTCTTTTTTTAATTTTCAAGAAATCTTTCCGGAAGAAGACCTTCTAATTTTACGAACCAGAATAAGCTTTTTCTATTTTGCTAACTTATAAGATTAACTTTTTGTTATGTATAAAGATTCTGGAGCGCATGAAAACACTGCGATGGATTTTCTTTAATTTTTGACCGCTTCAGATTTAACAGACGTTTTTCCGAAAGTGTACAAACTTTATTCAATAACCGTAATTCTAGCAACCACTTCGTCTGCTGAAAGATCATTCTCAGCACTGAAACGAATAGAAACATATTTAAAAGAAACACATGTTCAGGAGCGGTTATCTTCTTTAGCGCTTTTTGATACTAAAAAAGAATTATTATTAAACATAAGAAAACAACCATCTTCTTATGATAATGTAATAGAGAGACATTTTCGCAAAGAATTAGAAATTCGAATTAATTCACAAAAAATTAAGAATTTCGTTAATCTTAATATATTTGTGTATGGTACTTCATAATTTTGATTTCTGTTACTCATTTAACCGAATTTTATATATGTATATTGAGACGGATTCGGCATTTCTTATGGCCTTTGTCAACGCTGGCCGAGCTAGAAAATAATATTTTGGCAATAATCATTAACTTCTCGGCGGTCTCGGCAGCGGGCAAAAGCGGCATGGTTGTCAAAGACGCTTTCTCGGCTAAAAAATCGAAGGATCCCGGCACAGATGTTTTGACCGCTGCGCCGGGATAGCGAACTGGTTTCTATGCGGGTGGCCGAAAAGCGGAGAAAGAGCCTTTGCTGGCGGCATAGGTGTTTGAAATGCGTACCGAGCTATGTTGAGCCGGCAGAAGTTTTTTTGACAAAAAACCCGAAAAGGAATACCGGCAGGGTAATCGCCGCTAAATAGAAATTAACAACCAACTTTCTAAAAAGATCCTTTTGGCGGTGTTTTTTTTTATTTGTTAATATTTTTGTGTAAAATTAGTCGTTTTAGCGAAAGGCAAGAGGACATCGAGCGATCCTCGCCAGACACATTTCAGTCTCTCGCAAGAGTCGCTCGCAAGAGTCTTAGGCTGAACGTCGTCGAGGCTCTTTTTGCCTCAAGCAACTCGTCGCGTTGTCGGTTTTAAAATCGTACGTGCTCTGCCGCACGCGTTTCTTGTAGAAAATTTTTTTTATATGTTAATTTGTTCACAAGTATACTTCTCGGGTGAACGCTAAAATCATCCTAACAATTTTATTATAATTTTTTTTATCCTAGCGAAAATATACGCGTTTAAAGTCGAAATCTTTCTTATTGGACACGGGGTGGGTCCCGGTGACATCTCCGCCGCGGAGACTTTCTTTTTTTTCGTTAAACCTTAGGAAGGCCTAAAGCTCTACGAATTGAGTTTCCGGTAATGACACACCGGGGTTAAGTGTCATTGGCGCCCGAAATCTTTATTTTCTTTTATTTGTTTTATGCTTTTTTTATTTTATCATCGCGGTAGCTGGTCAGTTACAAATGTCGCCCATGAACAGGGACAAGAGCGGGTCAGTTACAATATATGTTTATTTTTACATAAATAAAAAACATTTGGTCATGGCGTTTCCTCAAATTTGGCATTTATGCTATGCGCCACTGCGTATAGCATATGAATAAACGTATATATACATATATATATATATATATATATATATATATATATATATATATATATATATACATATAATATATGAGTAACTTTGTGCATCTTTCGACTCATGTATAGTATTTACAATTTTGTTAGCGTAAAGCCTTTTTTTGTATATACCACATACGAACTGAAATCTATAAAAAAAACTTAAAAGCATCGGCAGATGTTGAAACTGAGTAGCCTCAAAACGTGAACGTACTGTTTCCAGCACACAGAAAATATACCGTCTTCGGTTAGCGAAATTAAAAATTTCGGCATTAGAATATATATTGAATTATTTGTCGCTTTAATGAACGTAAGAAAATATATAAAAAATATCGAAATTTCTTGAATAAAACCGTTCGTTTATCGTAGTGAAACGCATTGAGAACGAAATAGATGTTTTCCTTTAAAAATGATCTAACCTTGACATAGAAAATATCCCGAGAATTTATTAATCGAAAAATTCCTCACTACTTCCATCACTCATTGATCGGTTCGTACGCATACACTGACATAAACAAAAAAATACTGGCGAAGACCGTTATTTTCGAATGCAATTCCACAACACAAATGCACACACGAACTGAATCGTTACATTTCTAATCCGTATTCTATTACGAAATCCGTTAAAAATCGTTCTATATTGCGACAAAATAACATCAGTCCCGGCAAAAATCACACAAGCTGATACATTCCATCAGTCTCGACAACGAATTTAGAAGTAACGTTTCAGTTCATAATTACAATTACGTCTCGGCTTCGTTCGTTTCACATTTTCCTCTCCTCTTCTCTAAATCAACTTTTTCCTCTGATTACATCTTCCTTTTAGTCAGTTATATCCAAATAATTTCTATTATATTTGCGAATCAAACGCAATGAACGATGAGTTTCGATTGAAGGCTGAATTTAAGCGGGATTAATATCTTACTTTTCGACGCTAGGTCGAAAAAGTAAGTATCGTAAAACATTAAGGCTTTTCGCGAATCAGAGAACACGAGTTTGTTTTTTTCCGCGTTTCAAATTTACCCTAAGAACATTTTTTATCGACAACATTGTGTGCTATTAACGAATGAACAGAATACAGCAAGTAGTCCCCTAGACGAAGATCAATCAATCAATCAATCAATCAATGATTATTATCAGTATTGTTATACAAGGTCCACGGTTGCGCTATAGAGCGCAAGTAGTAAAAAGTAGTACAATTAAAGAAATATATAAATAAACACGAATAGGTACGTACTGAAATGAGTAAAATTAATTACCCAAAATAAATGAGCGGAAAATAAAACGCAACCAGTGATTTTAAAGATATATAAACATGAACACAGGTACGTACTAAAAACAAGTAAGATTATAATTAACAAAAGAAATGACGGGAAAAATGAAACGCAACCTGTGATTTTAAAAGAAATAAAAAGAGGAAAGGGGGCGAAGAAAATAAATAAATAAGAGTAAATAAAAGACAAACTAGCAAATTAATGATCCACAGTTATAAATAAGCAAAAGAAAATAATAACATTAAAAATGAGGCTATGTATATACGTATATAGCCTCATTATATATATATGCATACCGCACATAAACCCGTACATATTGATTTTTTTTTTCTTATCTTTTCGGCGCGCCAGCGGCTTTGACCCAAAAACTACAGAAATTATGGAAAAGGTTAAATAGAGAGACGATTAGAAATAGAGCTTATGAAAGATTGGAGCACAGGGATTATATCTGGAGATGAAAAGGAAAGGACAAAGGAAGAATTATACGGATCAGGAAGACCCAGTGCCAAGATTTTGGAATACAAAACAGAGTGCTCAGAATCAGGGGCAGGGCATTCAAAGAAGATGTGGTTTGCATCACATATGAGAGGAGAGATGGAACTACGAAGGGATAATCTGGAGAGGAGTACAGGGAAAAACAAAAACGTAATGAGGGGAGAAGTGATTAAATCGCAGTCTGATTAAGGATACGATAGCAGAGCGTTGATAAGAACAGGAAAGCGGCTGAATTTGAAGATAATGAGAGGCGAGATAAGAAAATAGAGAAGGATAGATGTCCGACCATAGTCGGGAATGATTAGCTAAGGAAAGAAGGAAGATGTCCGAGATCATCGCGGGCGGCCAAACGGGCTAAAAATCCGATAATAGTGGATTGGATATGAGAAAACGAATTAAGAGAATAATAGAATTGGAGGAGGGGGTCAAATAACGTAGAATGCGTAACATATTGGAGTGCCATCATTCCAACTAGCCTCTTTACGTTAACACCTACCTCACCTGCTCGTGGTGACCCCTGCACGCTTTGACTAGAGTAAACGTATCGGTGTTAATCCGATAGTAGTAGCGCCTAGGAATTGCCACAAACGAGAAAGGTGGAAATGGGATTACAACCCCCATTTTGCCATAGCCCAAATTCAAGCTACAACCTACAGCAGTCAGCAATACATTAAATAAATATAAAATAACTTATATATAAAAGGCAGGATAATAAACAAAAAGAAAATGATGAAATAAAATACATAATCCCAATTCTAGAACTTACAATTCTAGTTTTAATCCTGGAACCGGTGTTAACCGCTTCCCCCTGAGAAATATATTAACAGCAAACTTTGGTTTTTGTAAAACATGATGGAAAGTCAGTCAAAGGGAACTAATACTCCAGGTGGTAATCTAAAAAGAGAATCCACCACTGATGGAAACATCAGTGCATTCAAGCATATCATTTCTGGAGAGCTTGAACCACCATGTAAAAAGCAACTGAAGTTAAAAGTGAAGACAAAATATATGTTTAGAACACTAAACATTAACTCATTATTAAAAGTCGGGAAGTTGAAAGAACTAGTAAAGGCACTGAATGAACAGAACATACTGCTTTTAGCACTACAGGAAACGAGGTTTACGGACGAAGATGTAATAGACGTGGAAAACTATAGAATATTTAAAGGAAAACCAGGAAAGAAAATAATGAAGGGAATGCCACATTTAGGAACAGTATTCTGTGTCCATCGAAAGATACTAGATTCGGTAGTTCACTTCAAATCTCCGTCGGAGAGAATGTCCATTTTGACATTAAAATGTGCTAACAAAATGTATACAATAGCGAACATACATGCCCCAATTAATGAAGATAACAAAAGAAATCTGGAAAAAGTCGAACAGTTTTGAGGAATGTTAGAAGAATAAATGGATAAAATACCAGAGAAGCATATCAAAATAGTGATGGGCGATTTTAATGGTCAAGTCGGAAAGGAAAAGAAATTTAGACAAATAGTAGAAGAATACCCAGCGCACAAAAGAACGAATACAAATGGTGAACGGCTAATAGAATTATGCCGGATGTTTCACCGTAAATTAATGTCTACAAACTTTAAAAAGCTCCCAAAAAAACAGAAAACATGGAAGTGTCCGAATAAAAACCTGGGAGAATTCCAAATTGATCATGTTGCTATCTCGAGTAAGAATCAAAAGGAAATTATGAATGTTAAAGTTAAGCAAGGAAGTAATGTTGATTCAGATCATTTTCTTACAACGATAAAAATGAGATTTATTCCACAAAATAAACAGAAATTTCTTAAACAAGGAATAATTAAGTACGATATAGATAAGTTAAATGAAGAGAATAATCACAGAGTACAGCAATATCGTGAGAAGATTAACGAAATAAAATCGGAAGAATGGCATGACATATGTACAGGAATACAAGAAGCAGCAAAACAAATAATTCCGTTGAATATTAAGAAAAAGCACAAATGGTGGAATAAGCAATGTGAAGCTGCCCTCGAGGAAAGATTAAAATATTGGAAAAAATGGAATTCGGCTAAAACAGATATTGCATATGAACAATTCAGAAATCAAATAACAGCAAAACGTATTAGGAACTCAAAAAGAAAGTTTGAAAAACAACAATTAGAAGAAGTAGAAAATGATTTCCAAAAAAAGTAAAACCAGGAATTTTTACAAAGTATTCAAGTCCAGGTTGGGAGTGTGTTTTAAAAAGCCAGATGGAACCCTAGCTCTCAATAATAAAGACAACTGCAAAATACTAGCAGGATATTTTGAAAAATTACTAAATTGTGATAAACCGAAAGAACGACTAGCAGTGGACATACCAGAGGAAAAACAGACCGACTCATACCCCCCGAGCAGAGAAGAAATTAAACAGGTAATATCTAAGCTAAGAAACAATAAATCTCCGGGAGAAGATGCAATAGTAGCGGAATTAATAAAAGCAGCTGGGGAATCAATGGAAATAAAATTGACAAAACTCCTAGTGGAAGTCTGGAGAACAGAGAAGATACCATAGAAATGGGAATGTGCATTAATACACCCGCTTCATAAGAAACATGATAAGTCAGAGGTTAACAATTATAGAGGAATATCTCTATTATCGGTAGTATATAAAATCCTTGCAAGGTTGTTATTAAATCGAATAGAAAGTAAATTAGAAATGGAACTATGAATATACCAAGCAGGCTTCAGAAAACATCGATCGTGCACAGAACAAAACTTAACCTAAAATTAATAATAAGGGATAGGATGATAAGAAACAAACCATATGTTATAGTATTTGTAGACTTTAAAAAAGCGTATGATTCCGTCGATCGAGAAAGTTTAATGGAAATATTAAAAGAATTTGGTATAGATAATAAATCAACAAAATTAATACAACAAACACTATTAGGCACTAAAGCTAAGATAAAATTTATGGGACAAATCTCCGAAGCTTTTGAAATAAAAACGGGCGTACGGCAAGGAGATCGACTTTCTCCAATCCTGTTCAATGGTGTCCTAGAAAAGATTATAAGAGAGTGGGAAAAATTACTGGAAACAGAAAATATAAGTAAACAGATACGCCTGGGATACAAGAAGGAAAATCCAGCCATTAATTGTTTAGCTTTTGCAGATGACTTGGCAATTTTCTCACAGGATGTAACCCCTCGGCGGTAAAACATATTAACCTTTTAAAAGAAGTAGCAGAAAAAACTGGTTTACAGAATTCCTTCGAGAAAACGGAATATATGACAAACGTTAGAACCTCACCCCGATCGATATGTGTACAAAATATGGAAAAATCAAAAAAGTTAAAAATTTCAGATACCCTAAGTATGGTTATTGAGCAAAACGGATTGGATGGGGAAGCACTGGAAATAAGGGCAAGAAAAATGGAAACGGCTTTCCAATTAACAAAAAATATATACAACAAAAAATCAATGTCGATAAATACCAAGATAAGACACTACAACACACAGTCATTAAACCGGAGTGCCTATATGCAGCTGAGTGCTTAGAGCTATATAATATAGGAAAAATTGAAATATTGGAGAAAAAGGAAAGGAAGATCATAAGAAAAATTCTTGTCCCTCAAAAAGTAAGAGAAACATTCAGGAACAGGTCAAATGAGGAAACATATAAGAAAGTAGAAAAACTATCCGACGTAATGAGGAAAAGAAGGTTGGCATTTTATACGCATATCCAGAGAATGGATGATACCCGGTTAACTAAAAGAATCTTTCAACATTTTGATAGATTGAAGTCCAGGCCGAGGTGGTTCTCGAACACGAAAAAAGATCTTAAAGAAGCGCAAATAGAGATATCAACTATTGAAAACAGAACAGAATTTAGGAAGAAAATTAAAGAACTCAATGGCTTCAATAAATTCAAAAGGAAGAGAACAGGGCAGAAATGGACAGATGATCGGAAGAAAAAGCACAGTGAAATAATGAAGAAATACTGGGAAGAACGGAAAAGGAAAAGTTTGCTGTTTTCACGCGGTCCATAGATGGTCAAATTCGAAGAGAAGAAGAAGAAGAATTGGAGGAATGGGAAGGAGGAGAAGAAATGGCTTGAAGAACACTTTTGGAATCGGAGACAATCAGACATTTACTGATCCCTCTTATGGATTGAATGAACGAGACCGCGCGTAAAATGGAGATAGACTCCGCTGTGAAGATAGAACAGAAGAAAGGGAGCTTGACGGATTCAAAGTGATGCAGTGAGAGGGAGGTAAACGCGCCGTCCACCCCGTTCTCATTTTTAGAACAGTCAGTGAAAAATGTTAGATGAGAAGAAAAGTATGTATCAAGCAAGTGGAGGAATTCGGCTTGGATTGTAAAATGTGCGATGGAGCTGGTTTGGAGAGGGGGAAAGAAGAGATTAATAGTCCGCCAAATGCTGGAGAAGTCATAGGAAAAGTAAGGAAGCTTGGAATAAGAAAAGACATGAGGCGAAAAATTGGAGACTCGAGCTGCTACAAGAAAAAGGATCGGGATTTTATGAGGAACAAAACGCCATTGGTTTTTAATACTAAGATAGGAGGAGATAAGATTAGATGACACAGAAAGACGTTTAATTAGAAAATTATAACCGAGCTGCGATCTGCGGATAAAAAGTGGTTGCATCGCAGATTCAGAGAGGATAGCAGGAATAGGAGAAGATTTTAGCGCTCCAATGCACAACCGAAGGCAGCAGTTTTAAACTTTGTCCAGTTTGGCGAGGAGAGATTTAGAGGAATTTCCATTGATGAAGGTGCAGTAATCGATCCTGGAACGAATTATAGCTTTGTAAAGGATTAGGAGAATGGAAGGGTCACCACCCCATTTGGATGAAGATAGGGCTTTCAGGAGATTAAGTCTTTTGAGGGAAGAATTGTAGGAATAGTTAATGTGATCATGGAAAGTGAGTCAGCTGTTGAGAATAACACCAAGGTAGCAGAAGGAGCTGACGAGCGAAATCAGAATGTTAGATGAAATAATATTTACCAAAGCTTGATTGTAGGGGCGGAGCGAAAACACCATAGAGGAGGACTTTGAAGGGGAGAGAGAGAAGTGAATTGAGGAGAGGGAGATACTAAAGATAGATAAAAAGTTATTGATCTCTTCGTTGGCGGCGGGTACACCATTACAACTGGAGTAGATAAGGATATCGTCTGCGAAAAAGAGAGAAGAGGAAATCATAGGGAGAGAAGCAATATTAAGAAGATAGATATTGAAAAGTGTGAGGCTAAGATATGATCCCGGAGGAAGTCCCCGGTAGATGCATCTGGAAATGTCCCGGGAGGGAGTAGAGAGGAAGAGGGATCTGGAACAGGTTTATAATAAGAAAGATGAAAGTAGATGGAATATTAAGCACAAGAAGCTTGGCGCATAGAGTAGATATTATTAAACGCAGAAGAGACATCAACAAACGTAGCAACAGTGAATTTCCTTTCTAGGAAAGCTTTGTGACGTCTGATAGGAAAAAGACTGATGCAGTCGACCGGACCCAACCCCGGGCGAAAAACAAACATATTAGAAGGTATTAAATCATTGTGTTCCAGCCACCAGACGAGCCGATTGTTCACTATACCTTCGAACAGTTTACGAAGACAGGAAGCCAAAGAAATAGGACGGAACGTGGATTGATTTCTTTTAGGCATAGGGATGATAATAAAGTCATTCCAGGATTTAGGTGTAGATCCGGAGAGTAAGAAGGAGTTAAAGATATTCAGAAGAGAATGCAATGAAAGCGTGGAGAGATTTTTAAGTATACGGAACGATATACCATCTAAACCTGGTGAGGAGTTGGAGGATTTGTTAAGGATAGATAGTAGCTCATCGTAACGGAAAAGAAGAGATAAGAAGTACGACTCTAAGTTGGGCGGAAGGACAGGAAACGAGATTTCCTCATGAGAAGGAGCGTAAGCGGGCGCGATAGAATCTAGGAAGGAAAGAAGATGTTGCAGTGAGGGAGAAGAATGTACCGGGATCTGCGAAAAGGGCGTGTCTTTAGAAAAAGCGGAACAGAATTGTTTCCGAGAATTTCTCTTAGCCGTTTTAAGAACAAAGCGAGTCCTCGAATTAGCTTCGTTGTGTGCCAGAAAGTTGGACATTGAAGACCGCGAACGAAATGATTTGAATGTAACAGTACATTGTTTGAAAGCCTGTTTATACTCTTCGTTCCACCAGAGTGAGGAGGCAGAAGGGGCTTTTCGGTGATGATTTTTGAGAACGAGCGGAGCGGATGAAAAAAGGGACGAATGAAGGGATTAAGTAAACAAATTGTATTGGGCTATAGGATCAGAATTCGCCAGGATAGGAGGCAGAGAAGCTGATTTGACTATGAATATACATCGAATTAAGAGTAACACAATAACTACAAAACGCCGATATATGTATCACATAATATATATATATGCACATGAAATCCATGGACATGTATGTGCACCTATATAACCACACCCACACACAACATTCACCCAGACTATCCATACAAAACCATGTACACACCCTAAATATGGCTACACTGACACATATACCCGTATAAGTTCCCATAAGTCCACTAATATGAATATCTAAATACATACATTCACATACACACATTTGATGTATACAAATATACTAACAATTACTTATGAGGCATACACAGGGACATGTATATGCAGAGATATGCACACGCTCATAGACACATATTACAGGATATGTAAATATTGTGTTACCTTTGTTATGTTAAGGTTATTATATGCTATTTTTTATCATATTGATGTAAAGTTCAGTCAACGTCAAGTTCCGGACGAATTATAAAGTTCCGAAAAGGTCACTCATTAGTCTGCATCCTACTATGTATTCTAAGTCATCTGTCCCGCAAACAGGATCACCCTTGATATGCTCGAAAAGATATTTTGCGTATTTTTTTATAATTTAACAGTTGAATTTTGAGAGCCTCTGGTAGAGAATTATATCAGACAGCACCCTTGTATATAGCCTGAATACGGGCGTAAAATTTGTTATATTTCGGAATATAAGCCAGTTCCAGATTGAAGAATCGAGTTATGTACACAACTTCAAACTTCAATTTGTTCTTACAAACGAAGCTTAACTTTAGCAATTTATATGCAGGTCTTTTAAATGGCGAGGGCAATTTGGAGAGGGAACAAAAGAAAAGCGAAAACGAGAGTAAAATAACATGGACGATAAAAATACCAAGGAGGAAGATTAGGTTGAAAAGAACAATCGTAATGAAAAGAGAAGGAGTAAAAATACCTGATATCAAAATTAGGAATAAAACTCTTCACGAAGACATACGATTAGAATATGCACTTTTTCAAAGAAAGAAATAAAAGAAAACAGTACCCTGAGTGTCAGAGAATTTCTTCAATGTCTATGTAGCGGGAAATCAACAGCAATTAAGCGAGAAGAATGAAAACGGATAAAACAGCGTATCCGATGAATGATAAAATCTAACGGTGACCAGGAAGGAGGAACAAATCGTTTGAAAAGCACTGCTGAAGTCAGAATTAATCAATTAACTGGGTAAAAAAGCAGTTAGAGACAACGTGAACAATGGAAGGTAGGAGTGGCTTGTTTATTTTCTTTTTAATTATATTTCTATTTACTGGTTGCTACTTTCTACTGCTCTCGTCTGACTGTTTTTATATTCTTTCATTTCACTTTCATTTCAATTTGGATTCACTCGATAATATATTCGGATTGAAGGTATGTAAATTTTTTATATTAATGTTTATGTAATTTTTCATATTAAACATCTCTCTATTTTATTAAAATAATTCCCGTACGTTCTGGCTTGTTGCCCTTTATTTTCGCAATGGAGATTGATTTATGTAACGACGTTTGTAATCCGGTCTACTTTGATTTGATTGCATTTGCTGAAGAAGATGCCATCAAATTTTACATAAAACATCGGGTTCTTCCTTTTTTCAGGTTTTTACACTTTTTTCTTTTTTCTTTTTCCTTTTCAAAGTATGTATCATTTTTCTTGTCTACTTTTGCGGTGTTTTTTTAAAATTTACTTAAAAAGTATCATTTCCCGTGTAGGGTTTGTTCGTCATGTGACCGACTACTCACTATTAATTTTAAGAATTTTGAATTCCTCTCTTTTCGCTAATCCTAATTCCTTTTATCTCTTGATTAATCCTGTATTCCTTTTTTTCGTCCTTGGTTCTATGAGTTTCCCAGTTTGCGTCGGTCCGTAATTACTAAATTATCTCGCCTCCGTTTCTCGCATAGTCTCCTTCCTTCTTCACTAAATCGCTTTTCTTTGGCTGCATCTCATAATTATCCATTGGATCCTGAAGGTTCCCCCAGTGTATGTTTGCGATGCGAATCACGTGCTCTTCGAGTGTTCTGGTTTATCTCGCGAGCGTGAGTTACTTTATTGTCATCTTTTAAAGCTTGATCTTCCTGCTCCTTTCAACGCCTCTTATGTTCTTTCTCTACCTACTATCTCTGTTGTTCCTGTCCTAGGGGTGTTCCTTGATTCCATTGTCGACAGAATTAAAATATACTTTCTAGTCTATTCCATGTATCTATTCCTTTTTGCTGGGCTAATGCTCTTTGCTAGCAAACCCAAGGGGGGGTAAAAAAAAAAAAAAAAAAAAAAACGATTATTTTCAAAATATTCCCTTTTCGATATTTCACTTTTCGCTCTATTTCTCGTATGATCGTTACATTACTTTGCTTCTTTTCACGTCATATTCGTAATTTCAGTTCGCTCATTTCCGTTGTTATTCACATTGGGTGAACTAACAACACGTGTTAGTTCACCCACCGTGAATAACAACGAAAATGAACGAACTGAAATTGACCAAAAATGAACTAAATGAACGAACTAAAATTATAACGAAAAATGAACTGGTGCCGCCTATATAGGCGCTACCTTTAAAAATATTAAGACAGATTCGGAAGCACGAATTTTGGATTATGTTTAATTTCGACGAGCGCGATTTGAAAACACAGCCACAAAAGGAAAACAATAGTAAACAGAATCGTTAATGGGTTTGTATTTGAAGATCAGAGCGTAGGGATCATCACTCTATTTATTTCGGAATAGAGCTTTCAGCAAGTTTAGCCTTTTAAAAGTAAAAAAGGAAAAGTATTCAGTATGTTCAAAAAACGTATTTAAGAATAGATTAATCAATGCAGGACATAAGGCACGAAGCGTAAAAACAATAGAAGATGACTTAGAAGAATAAATAGAAAGGTGAATTATTGAATGATCCAAGGCAATGAGAGGCGAATTAAAAGCCCCTCATTGACAGTTATAATGTCGCAGAAAGACAAGAAAAGCAGGATATCATCAGCAAAGAACAAAGAAGAGAAATTAGAGGGGGGAGAAGCAACATGAATAAAGTATATATGTGACCGCGCATAGAGAAAGGGACCTAAGCGTCGAAAAATCGATTTCTTTTTATTTCATAATCTGGTGCGAAAAATGTCGGAGAATTTAAAGAAATTAATTCCAGGTCTCTAAAATCATTTGTGAGAGAGACAGAGTCGTTAAAAGGAGAGAAATACAACAAAATTGAAAAATTTTCATTTCACTGATTAAGCGTTATTTAATGCACTACAAAACTTACAATTACTTACAAAAATAAGGAGAAAAGAAAAATTATTATTCTCATCGTAACTATTGGAGCTGGACAATGACGAAATAGAGCAATTATCATCATTATCATCGGGGTGAATTGATATCGTTTTTGTACCTCTTCGAATTCGTCCATCATAATAATTTTCTAATACAGTTATAATTATCAGTAATATTTCGATTCCTCGTAGAGTACGACACACTGAAATAATTGTTATAAAAAATTTTACCTAATCATTTCACAATAAATAAAAACAGGAAACAAGCGGAAAGTTCCACAACCGAAATAATACTATTCGATATAATTGTTCTAAAAAAACGTGTAAATGACTGAAAATTAAATAATAACGTTATTAAACTTATGGAACGAGTTTACTCGATTTGAAAGTGTAACATGCGCACTAAATCGTTACGGCGACTTCACCAATAGCCCGCGTTCCAAAGGTCATGTCGCGCTACCTAAAGTGTGAATCTAATAACTAACTTTAAACTTCAAGCAGCCTTTCTGAAAAATTTCATTTTTTACGCTTAGGTCTCTTTCTCCATGCGCGGTCATATATCTCTAAAACACTAGGACTGCGGTACTTGGGGAAGGTCGTGAAAAATCTATCTTGTAGCATAGAGAAATGGAGAAGAGAGTGGACATAACGATTCAACAGGAGATTAATAATAAAAGAAGAAAACTGAACTGGAATATCAATTACCGACATTTTTCATTTAGAGTTGGCAGATGAACATAATCGAAAGTATAAAAGCCATCGATAAAGGAAAATAAGATGTATTGTTTTTTTTTTATAAAAGATTTATATATATAAAACGTTTAAAACTTTCGCAATGATTAATCATAGTAAAATAAATTTACGGACAACTGCGTAGAAAATTTAATCTATTTAATACTAAATGATACAGCGTTTAACGTTTCGGTCAGCTTATACTGACCATCATCAGAAATTTTCTTTTTTTTCTTTTTTGGGCATGCCAGCAATGGACCTTCGCCCAGAAACAATATGAAGCAAAAGAATCAGTTAAATGTACATTCGGTCAAATATTGATAGAATAAAAAAAACTGATGGTCAGAACAACGGAGATCAGATATACGAAGCGTAATAAGGACTAGGGAGCTTAAGTGATAACAGATCGGAGTACAAAAAAGTACGTTCATTCATGAGGGATGGACATTCAAAGAAGATATGGTCAGGATCACAGACGACTTCGTCGTTAGGATGAAGAGGGCAACTGGGGGATAGTGTGAAAACGAAAACGTAAGAAAAGAAGAAGAGTATGATTGAAACGTAAACGGATAACAGAGACAATAACAGAACGGCGAAGCGAAGGAAAATTGTAAAACCATGGCCGGCTAGGAAGATTAGGTTGAATGGAAAAATTTAAGAGGAAGGTTGATTAGAAAAGGAAGAAACGTAAAAATCTGACCAAAATCTAACATGAAATTTTTTACACAGTAGGAGCAAATTAGAAACGGGAATTTCGGTGAAATAAAAGCGGGCTGATTGTGTATGTCAAATAAACGATAATAAGAGGTTAGGCACTAACATAACCGGGCATACTTGCTCAGTGAGACCCAAAACTTATTTCCATATAAAAAAAAAAAAAAAAAAAAAACTTAGATTCCAAACTCAGTTGTCATTAGCATTAGAATTGGCTTTCGCAAACGAAAGAAGTGCGCTCAAGCACACCGTATTGGTATTCATAAACTAACAGAAATTACTGTGAGCACAACAGCCAAATTAAAACTTTTTGGGACCTTTTCAAATCTCCAAGAAGACACAGTAAATAGTGAGAACATCAAAGATACCTGTTCTAAATGAAAGAAGGCGCAGTGCCATATTTAAGACAGCGTAATTTGTATTATCGAGAGGAAGAAAAGCAAACCACGGATATCTGTTGAAATACTGAGTTTAATAGAGGAGAGAAGAGGATTCAAACGCAATGTCCAACATAACGAAAAGAATAAAGTAATTTATGGCAAAATACTGGAAGCCAAAAATGTTTGATTGAATAAGAAATCTAAATAAATCGAAGAGCTGCAGTTAAAACATGTGATCCATTCAATGTCCATAAAAAAGTAAAAAAATTAACAAACGTAAAGAAAAGCGTTAATGGATGAAAATTGAAAAACAGAAGCGGTAATATCTTAAAAAGGACTCCAGAATGAAACGCTGGAAGGAATACATTGAAAAATTGTTCCAAGATGTGAGATCACATATGAACCGTATAGGTGAAAACTCCAGTCAAAACTCTAGTTAAGCCAGTGATTCTGGAGAGAACATCAAAACTGAGCAAATTAAACGTGAAATCAAAAATCTAAAGAATTTTTTTTTTCTCCTTTCTCTGTGTCTAGTTTTCGCCATCTGGCCATTCAACACAAATTGTGGTTCCCGTGACAGGATTTGAACCCGGGCCTCCTGGGTGAGAACCAGGGGTATCCCAACCACTAGACCACACGGGAACCACACATCTAAAGAATAACATTCTCCGGTTCAATTTATTTCCCTTATTAAATAATCTAATTTCGAATCGTTCTATCTACCTTTCCTTTCCATTTCTTTGCGATTTAAGAACGGGTTTTTCGTAGTCTTTCTTAAAAATGCTCTCTCCGTCCTTCTCTTTTTAACATCTTTACTCTTAGTACCCCTCGCTTGCTTGAAGTTGCTTCTTTTTATTCTTTGCAGATAATATCCAGGGTTTTCCTTTTCCCACGATGATATTGCGAACTAATGAAACTCTTAATTCGTCTCTCATTTTGCTAAAACGTGCTCTTACTTCAATTAATTTTTCGGTTTTCCCTTCTAATCGGTCCCTTTCCTCCTTTCAGTTCTACCCTGGTTAGTCTATCCTTAAACAAGACGTTTATTTCTCCCGCTAATTGCTTCCGTTATCTTGATGTTTTCCCGGATAGTCACCTGTCCTTCTCCAAACGTATGAAACATCTTTCCTCCTCTTCGATTAAAAGGCTAAACTTTCAGGAAGCTTTATTACATGTATATTAAACGCATTATTTGCCTTAGAAAATTGAAATTAACCACTTTCAAGTTTGTTTTAAATAAAAGTTATTTGTTTTAATTATTTTTAGATTTTAATTAGTAATATTAAATTTTGCAAGTTTAAATGAAGTGGTAATCCTTACATTCTTTTCTCCCTGTATAAGTTTAAAAACTCCTAAACATTGTGATTTCGAAAATTACGAAGTTAGGAAACTTAATTTTTTTAGATTCATTATAAATCAACTATTGCAAGTGGACTCTATTTGTAGGGAAACAAATGATTAATTTAATTCATTTTCAGAAGAAAAGGTATAAAAATATTTGACTATTATTATAATCTTCGAGAGGGATATGAAAAAAAAACAAAAAACAACAGACCTGGATAGATATCTCAGCGATCTTAAAAAACATCTAATAAAATAATTTCTAATTTTTTTTGATTTTTTTTTGATTTTGAATAATTTTGTTTCAATAAGGATTTTTTATAAGCATAATAAAATTCCGAGTTTGTATAGTGTTATGATGAAAATTTCATTTTGAATTCTGAGGCAGCTGATGCTGATTTATTTCTACTAATTTAAGAATGTATCGTCACAAATTATTTGTCATTCGCATATGAAAGAAGTTATTTTAACGAAAGCCCGTAAATCCTCCAAGTTTTATTTTATCAGCATAATTAGTCGACTCAAATGTAAAATTGGCCAGATGTCTGTATTTTTTTGAAGCAAAAAAATCTCCGGCTGTAGAAAACAGATAAATTTAAATTCTTTATATTTAGGTTAAAATTATTTTCATCCATTTCTGTATTAACACTTTATTAAACAATATAAAACCTTTATTTAACAGAAATTATTTTTAAAAATTAAAAATTAAAATGTGCCGACATGTTTCGGAGTCACTTACTCCATATTCATGGCGTTAATAATTAAAGTTAAAAATTATCGATATATTACATTAGATTATAAGAAGACAAATATGTTATCGTTTCAATTTTTAACTTCAATTATTAACGCCATGAATATGGAGTAAGTGACTCCGAAACATGTCGGCACATTCTAATTTTTAATTTTAAAAATAATTTCTGTTAAATAAAGGTTTTATATTGTTTAATAAAATTTAAATTCAACTACCAACGGTTGTACGGAAAAACTAACATATAGAAAGGGTAGTGGACGGAGTGACAAACAACAAAATACAGAAGACGTATGAAGGAAAGTAGAATGTTTTGAATGAAAAAAAAAAAGAGAAACAGATCAAGTACTAATTCAGCGTTAGTTATGCTTAATATTTCCACTGAGATCAATCATTATTTACAATAATACTGAAATAAACGCTTGTATTTATTATATAAATCCGATGCGTTTTGAATTTTTTATGATCACGTAATTTTTGTAATTAAATAGGTTACTTTAATAAACATTTATTTCAGTATATTTAATATTAAATTTTGTTATATTTCCTTTTTTTAGCTTATCCTAACACGCGCTGAGCACAGTACTATTACTCAGATCTGTAGGCTGGCTTTGGGATACTTTTTTCACTTGTGTTGATTCACTCGAGTATTCACAGAATAATCGGTTCCATTAAATTTCTTGATATTTCAATCATCTTCTGTTATTCTATTACCTTTTTGTTCTGATTTAGAGCAATTGATTCAGTCTGATTCTACTATTCCCATTAATTCTCTACCTGCTTTTTTCGCTTTAAGCCTTCTACAGTCTTTTTTAAAATTTCGGTTAAAAAATTATTGTGCTTTTTCTTTCTTTTCATATGTTTATTGTCATCGATTCTTTCATATTCGAGGCAACCAGTCTTCCTTTCTTCTCTCTTCTCCTAGCTTTTCTTTCTACTTTACTCTGTTTTCTTTTATTTTACATCTTACGACTCCTTCCCGGTAGTAAATCGGCCGATGCTAACAAGCCCATATAACAAACTAAAAAAAGAACTATATCAAAAATTACAAAAGAAACACCAATCGGACATAAAAAATTAGAATTTTGAACTAAAATCTAAAGCGAAATTAAGAACAAGCAATTTCTTTAAAAATTAAACGTTTTCTTAAGAGAAAAAAAAAAAAGAAAGAAATACCGACTTCAAAATTCACTATAAAAATTTAATGAAAGGGTACTAAAAAGTAAAAAATAATATTGTATATGCAATATTCGAACACTACAATAAAAACAAATAAAAAATAGTCCTTTCCATAGAATTCATAAAAATTTTGATTTTATTTTCTTTTGTTAAAAATTAAAAAAAAAATAAATTATTCTGAATTTCGATCCATTTAATTCAAGCAGTTATTATTTCGCAGCCGGGGGGGGCGTACCCCCTCACCCCTTCTCAGACACGGCCCTGTCTCTACGGAATAACAGTATTTTGCAACTAATTAACGACATTTAATAGCTGCAGTAACTATTTAAAAACTCAGGTTCAAAACCTCTTTTTCTTTCTTTTGTTCCGCAACGTTAAGGAGTAAAAAATATTATAATTCACTAATATAATGGAGGGATACAATAAAAAATCATTATATTTTGTTAATTCAAAATATTTTAATTCTTTAGATTTAGTTTAATGATAATAATAATAATATAAATAATAAATAAAATAAAACAAGGCCCCTACAAATATGAAGATTCTTCAAATAAAGGAAATTGATTTTTCGCCGATGCGGGGCTTGTGGCGCTATCTTTTTATAATGTAAACGACGAAAATAAATGCAAACAATACTGTTTTCAGTTCTGATAAACGTTATTTCACTCGCTGCTTGCGCTGCGCACTGACTGACGAAGCTTTATCAGGAAGTTAATGTGCGAGTGTGCGAGTGTGCAAGCGTTGCGAAAAAATATCACCGTAGGCCCGAATACACTGCTCTTGGGGAAATGGGCTACACACATATTACACGCTAGAGATACGAGTATAAAGACATAAGTAGCGTAAAGTTCGGCTTATCGCAATTTACGATCGAACAACGTCGATAAGGGATAGCAAGTGGACGAGAGTCGATTAAATATATACGTCAGCTTCGTATTATATTAGGATTTTAATTCTAGTCGTCGTGTAAGATAGATGTAATATAATGCATTAGTACGTACGTACACTTGCTTGGTTCGTCGTGCAACACGCATTCAGTAATACATAGATAAATATATTTTGTGTTATTTTGTCCGAATTACTCAATTTTTTCATACAAAAAAAAACTCTATTTCATGTTTTTTTTTTTTTTAGAAATAAGTTGTCGGTCTCACCGGACAAGTATGCCCGTTGCGTGAGTGCTCAGCATTCTTAAGTAAACAAAATTACAATTAATCATTCTTACTACATAAATCGAACATACTAAACCAAAAAAATATCAATCAAAGTAAGTAACCGAATGACAGAAAGGTAATTGTAAAATAATAAGGAAAGCGATATAGAATCAGATTTAATCCGGCACAGCAACACCCATTGCTCAAAAAATTTATTGTGTCTGGATTCCTACATGCTATCAACAAGCTAATTAAAGAAGGCACGCAATACCAAGAGAAAGCGCTGAGAGACATAGTATAAACCTTTATGAAATCAACATTGGTACTAAAATTATTCCCCCCTTTTGGGCTAAAAGCAGAGAAAAAAAAAGAAAGTTCACGTAAGAAATAACCCGAGTAAAAAAGTTAGAGAAACCAAAATATATCTCAAACATATGCGCATAAAGGACCGCTTTTTAGGAAAACTATAGCCATGCTTACTTTATATTTAGACCCTCGGAGCGCTGAAAGCTCGAAAGTTTTTAAAAAAATATTTTTTTCCCGTACATGCGATATATCGTTGGAAAGATCGCTATTTCTCGCGAATGAAATCGTATTTCAGTAAACTTTCGAAGTTGTCAAAAAGTGTTAAAAAAAGCGCGAAGAATGGCATGTGGCTCCTCCATTGTGACGCGAGCATTACAGTTAGAAATTTTGAACTAAGTTAAAAATATGTGCATTCCCGTATATTTCTCTAGTTCGGAGCATTTAGGTTTCCATCGTTTAGATTGGGCCCTTGGAGCGCCAAAAATTCGAATTTTTTTTAAAAAATACTTCTTATCCTAGACATGTGATGTACTGATGGAAAGATTGTTTATTTCACATTTCCTTAACGGAACCTTCAAAGTTGGGCCAAAGTTTAAAAAAGCTCAAAAAGTGACGTGTAGTCCCCCTTTGCAATGTGAGTATTATAGTTAAACACTTTGAACTAGGTTAAAAATATGCGAAACCCCGTATATTTCTCTAGTATGGAGCGTGCAGGTTTCCAACTTTAAAATCACACCCTCTGAGCGCCGAATGCTCGAAATTTTTGAAAAAAATACTTTTCTAGCTGAAGATAAGTTTTGCCTAAAACCGTTTCGACGATAAGTATACTATTATTTATTTTGTTTGTTTTGCTATTTGGGAAATATATTATTTTTAAATAAGAACAGTATGAAATGATACAAATGAAAAAGGAAGAACTATAAAGAAAGAAATAAAACAAGTTAACTCTAAAGTTAAAAAAAAATATTAAAAGTAAACCATCAAAAATGACAAGAAATTCAACTAGCTAGTAATCAAATGATTTAGAGCAATATACTAGAAGACAGAGGTATTCATGGTGTAACGGAAAAAGAAGAAGGCGAAAATGTTTGAAAATTACTTTTAACGGTAATCGCTAAGACTGGAACAGAAAAACAATGGTAGATGGTATGCTAACACATTGAATATTTAGAAAAACTGAAATAAAGCCAGAATTGGATGCCTAAAAATGGATCAAGTATTAAAAAACAAGAAAACAAAAATAATTGATTGAGAAACAGTAAAAAATGGTTAATTTTGACTGACAAATTTACACAAACGAAAATGCGACTGTCTTCAACAAAAAATTATTTTACAACACAAAAAAAAAAAAGGAACAAAAAAACTAAATTATAATTACATATAGTTTCGAAATGGTCGTGTTTATATATAATTAATGCATAAATCGAATAAAATTAATGACAATGTTATATCGGATAATTATTACAGCGATAATCATTATTATTATTGTTTTTTTTTCCTTTTTTGGGTTTGGCCCAAGGGCAACTACCCAGGACAACTGGAATATATTAGGGATTATTGTTATTAAATTTATACAAGTGCCTACAAACGGTAAAACATTTATAAGATAATGATAAAATGGAAAAAAACAAATTAATTTTCTTTTAATTAATTCCGATTGAATACAGTATGAAATACCGTCCAAATTACCGAATTAAATTGATTTGATTCGACATTAACCTATTTTTACTTAAATTTATTTTTTCATTCCTTTTTTTTTGGGAAATTTAGAATGTTTTAAATAACTAACCCGTTCAGTAATGAGGTCTTCTTAGTGAATCCGTTTTAGAAGTAATATTAAAAATTATTAATGGATAATTGCGTGTCTATTTAATTTTTTCACATGTGATACATTCACTATTATGCTAACGTGATCCAGAATTTTTGATTCGCACACAAGTGAAAATTAACACGAAACTTCCTCAGTTGAAGAACAGTTTCCTTTAGTATGATAATGCAAACAGAACTGACCCAAAACCATAGCAAATAACTGCTTCATAGTAGACCAATATAATAAACCAGTTGATGCACAGAAACGCTGATTTCCCGTACATTGAAGAAAGAATAATCAAATTTGAAATCGGAGATAGAATTACATTTTATCGAGAAAGGGCATGGCAGGGTAGTGAAAAATGTCAATAAAAACGATACTATCGTATCAGGCATCGGAAAATATACTATCTTCCTGAAAGTTTTAGTATTTTGTGAGCCATAAAAATGAGAAATCCGACCAAAATCTAGCCAGAAAAATGAGATTTAAATGTTTCGTATTTTCTGTAAGTACCGAAAACTACTTATTATGTCGTTTTATATAAGATTGGGGCCAAATTTTTTTTTTTTTTATTGGCTCGTAAGAGTTAAATATGACGAAAAATGCGTAGAAACAGTTTTTATTTTTTTTAGGAGTGCCCACCTCTTCAAAAAATCAGAAAAAATTCAAGAGGTTAGTTAATGGATATTATATAATTTTGATAACGAGATGTATGTTTTAGATTTTTATAGCAACTTGAACTTCTCAAATGGATTTTTAGGTTTTGTTGATAAATAAGTCTGAAAAAATATTTTGTAATTGTGGGGTTTTGAAATACCTTCAATTTGAGCCCAATCCCAAGAAAATTGGCCAACTGGTTCTCAAGATGTCGTCAAAAAACTTGATTTTACATTTTTCCTACAGAGGGCGCCCCTTTAAGGGCCAGAGAACTTAAATTTTCAGCAAAATAGTATTTTCCGTTGCTTGACATGATGGTATAGTTTTTACAACGATTAATTTATAGACATTTTTCACTATCTTACCCCCTGCTATTATTTTCCTACGCTAATGGCAATTATGGCGCCGCAAATCAAAAAATCGCATCTATTCACTTCTTAACTGCGCTATTTATCAAACACTTTTGTTTCTTTAATGATTTTTTACCTTTCTTTTTTTGTCCGTATGAAACTTGTCCATGTTGCCAAGTCAATCTATTCCAATTATTATCCTTTTTTCTGTGCCGTTCCGTTTGAAGTTATCAAATCCACCGTCATCGCATTAATCTCGGTAAAAATTCTGAGCTCGATGTGAAACGAATGAAGTAACATCTAAACCGGAATACCCTGTTTATGCTGTAGTCTTATCCTTCTCTGCCTTCAGATAAACAAACATTTGTTCGCATAAAAATCTAATATCGCTACTATTTATTTCAAACGATTCCCCAGGATTCAAAAGAGTAATTTAAAAGGGGTGGCACATGATTTTCTGTTTAACAGGAGATTTTCCACTGCTACTACTATTCCGACTACTACATTTCATTTAATTTATCTACTATTTTATTTGTATATAGCACGGTTTTAGAACAAGAATTTAATGTAACATGCGACATGCAACATGGATAAAGGATTGCAAGGAAGTCCGAAACGGTAACAAAAATAAATCGATTCGCAGTCGAATGCATAGGTTATCCTTTTTTTTAAGTATTCTTAGAAAATATTACACTCATTCTCTTTTCACGGAGCTCAAAGTTTTCTATTAAACTGTACTTTCGTGTAGGAATATGAGTTAAAAACTTTCGGCTCCTAGTCGACTTAATGCATCGCATTGTAACGATTCTACAGTCTGATTGTTTCTGTAAAGCCAAATCTTTGGTTTCTAGTTAACTATTTCCGGGTACCAGTGGTAATGGACTTTACCCTGCTTTATTTTCTACATTTGTAGTAATGGGCGCCTCGAAAGGTATAAAACACGAAATTGTCTTCCGGAGTATCGGTTAGTAAAATATGCTTTCCATAGCTATACCAATTATTCAACAACCATGCTCAAATTTTCTAAATGTATTTCATAATCTAAATCAGTATCAAACGCAAAAAATAAATGAAAAAAACGGTGAAAAGCGTTTCGTTTGTAACACAATAAATCCATTAGGAAGATTAACAATACCTATGCAGATAACTAGATATTTACCTGTCCCGCCTGTGCATTATATCCACATATCTAACAAGAGTGGTGCACCTAGTTTGCAACGACAACAGGTTCCGACCACCACACACGCACACACTCTCAAACTACATGAAATAAGGGATGGTCGCTTAAGGGATTATATCTGTTTGAAATTTTTTTTTTCCATTTTTTTTTTTATTGGCTTAATTTACGCCAAAACATTTTTAGATTTATAATCAATAATGTCCAAGCATGAAAAAATATTGTGCGGTGGGGGGACCCCCGTCAGGAACGAAGTTCCTTACGCTATTTTTTCAACTATAAATGTGATTTAATATATAGATTTCTATTAATTCTATTAGTGTATTTTCATTACGCCAAAAAAGGCTATGCTTTTTCATTCAATTCTCTCTCTCTCTCTCTCTCTCTCTCTAATAAAGAATCTTTTTCCATCCTGTTTGTTAAATATAGAAACATAATAAGTTAATAATAACTGATATAATAAACAATTGGAACAAACAATATAAGAGGTGATAGAATTCTAATATTTTTAAAATCCAGGCAAATAACAGACGAATTTCTAGCAAAAGGTGGCCGGATCACCATAAATAATAGAACAATTACTGCCCGGAGACTTAAACAACCGGCGAATAAACTCATTCTATCAAATGTCTGTCCAACCATCCCGAATGAAATATTAGTTCGACATTTGCAAGAAGTTTATCCAATAAAAATCCTTTCGCAAATTTCCATTTTACGTGTGAATCCGGTGGATGATGAATTTGCTCACGTAGTAAGTTTCAGGCGGCAACTTTACGTCGAACAGTTTAATTGCAAAAATATCCCTGATTCCTTCACATTGAGGCACAACGACTACGAATATAGGATCTACACGCAGCTCAATGACCATTCATGTGAAAATTGCAAGAAGAAAGAAGGAACAGTTAATCAAGAAGTTTTTTTCGAAACCATAACGACATTTCCAGCGCCGGTCGAAAATGCCTGTGCTGATAATAATCAACAGCGACATCAACCAACAACCAATAGCGACAAACAAGATGCAACATACACTAAACAAACTAAGACAATGGTAACTGAACAAACTGTCCAACAGGAGCAGCACCAAAACATAGAAGAAACACGCAATCAATTACAATTAAATATTGCCCCTTCTACCGACAAAACATCTACTGCAATGAACATTGATAATAAAAACCCCCTTCAAAAACGACCACACCCCATTAGTCCCGATGAAACAGACAATTCAACTCAACCGCCATTTCCAGATAAAACTGCTACTAAGCGAATAAACCTAGAAAATCAAAATTCTACGGCGCACAATGTAGAAATTAACGTCATGGACAATGCTGCCAAACCAGCCTCTAAAGAAGCAAACAAAGGAGTTGATATTAACCTATTAACAGAAGGAACATTACATCTATTTACTAGCGGCCAGACTCCGTTCTTCTTAGACTATCAAGAATTTCAAGAATTCATAAGACAGGTGGCCACAAGTCAGGATTTTGTTAATTACGCACTGACTTTCACAGAAGATAGGGATAACCTTTTACACATGCTTTCTCAAGTAAAACCATTATTAGGCAGCGTAGGACTTAAGAACAGATGTACTCGCATAATTAATAAATTAAAACCTCTCCTTAGCAAGGATGACCCTGAAACTAAGATATAAAACTAGTCATCTTAAGTAACACTGTCAACAATAATTAGAGAAAATGGCTGCAAATCTCAGTATTCTGCAATGGAATTGCAGAGGGTTTTATAAACGTATAGACGAACTGAGATTACTCATTAATAACTACAATCCAATAATCATTTGTTTACAAGAAACGCACTTAAACTCTTCCCATTCACCACTTATTAAAGGCTACAGAATATTTCGCTCTGACTACACACAGGGACAAGCAGCATGTGGAGGAGTCTCGATACTAGTGCATGAAGCGATTCCATCACATGAAATAAGGTTAAGTACCATGTTTCAAGCGGTAGCGGTGAAGGTGAAAATCCCGTCCCTTCCGCTCTCATCCATTACAATCTGTAATTGCTACTTCCCACCCGCTACAAACATAACCAAAATAGACTTTGATACATTACTATTTCAACTGCGGGACCCAGTGTTATTACTGGGAGATTTCAATGCCCACTCTTCTGAGTGGGGTTCAACACAGCCAAATAGACGAGGAAATATGATTTCAAATAGCATCCGTAATAGTGACCTGGTACTCCTCCCTCCTCCATCACATACACATTTCAACACAACTCATAACACTTTTTCAATAATAGATTTAGCATTTGCATCCGTTTCACTATTTCCTCACTTGAACATAGATGTACATGGTGATCTGTGTTCAAGTGACCATTTCCCTATTTTCATACACTTTCCCCACCAGTCGCAAAAATTGCACTCAGCCCAGGTAACAAAAAAATTTGCATTCCATAAAGCAGATTGGAAGGGTTACAAAACAAAGGTTACTATCCCTAAAATTCAAACGGAATCGGTAGAGGAAAATCTGAAAATTCTCATCAACGCGATGAATGAAGCAGCGACAGCAACAATACCGAAAACAACAACAGCTCCTCGGAAAAAGCGAGTACCATGGTGGTGCCCCGAAATCAAAATGGCGATCGCACAACGGAAACGAGTATTGAGGAAGTATAAAACAACGAAGTCGCTTACAGACCTGATTGAATTGAGAAGATTTAGAGCTCGAGCCAGGCTACTCATCAAAATGAGAAAACAGGAATGCTGGACAGCATTTGTATCATCTATCTCGAAAGATATGCCTGCGACGGTGGTTTGGAGAAGAATCAAGTCGTTGTGTGGTAACTATCGTCCTCCAACTACCCCTTCCTTACTCATTAACAATGTCTTGCTCACAGACACCAAAGAAGTGGCAGATGCCTTTGCGCAACATTTCGCTAAAGTATCTTCCTCAGCATCCTACACCGATTCCTTCCTAGAACACAAATCGAGACTAGAGGAGCAAAAAATATCCTTTCCTCCAGATCAAAAAGAAAAATACAATGATCCTTTTTCAATGTCTGAGCTAAATTACCAGCTCGATAAAAAGCTAAAAAACAGTGCACCTGGAGCCGACTCCATTCATCCATTCATGATCAGATACCTACCTAATCTAGCTAAACAACTACTCCTTGACGTATACAACAAAATTTGGACAACTTCCTCCATCCCAAAATCCTGGAAAGCAGCTTTAATTATTCCTATCCTCAAACCTAATAAAGAAACCTTCATTCCTCAAAATTACAGACCTATCTCCTTACTATCTTCACTCTCCAAAATCATGGAAAAAATGGTGAACAGACGACTATCCTCTTTCCTAGAATCTTCAAACGTTCTCTCCCCAATACAAATTGGAGGTCGCAAATCAAAATCCCTAATGTTACATCTCCTGAGCCTAAAAAGACAAATACTTGAAGCCCAAAAGAGGTCACAAGCTCTCTATACTGTCCTTTTTGACATAGAGAAAGCATTCGACCGGATATGGCGATATAAAGTGCTTACAAAGCTGAAGAACGCCAATATAAAAGGCAATATGGGCAACTATATAATGAATTATTTGTCAAACAGACACATTCAAGTAAAAATTGGCTCAACGGTATCCTCTCCTGTCCTGATAGAGAATGGTATTCCTCAAGGCTCTCCTCTAAGTGTAACACTCTTTATCCTATACATAAATGATGTGGCGGACTGCATACAGCCGCCGGTAACATCCCGATTGTTTATAGACGACCTCAATATATCCTTAGCATCAAATTTTCCTTCCAACGCCAAATCTATACTACAATCCACAATCAATAGGTTATATTCGTGGACCGAAAGTAACGTCCTTACTTTCTCCTTAAATAAAACTTCTTGTGTAAAATTCCAGAAAAGTCGTCGAGTAAACCCAAACCATGATTTTTCCCTTACCCTAAATGGACTTCCTCTTCCAGTCACATCCTCAGCTAAATTCTTGGGTCTAACATTTGACTCCCATCTGACATGGTCTCCTCATATTAAAGAACTCAAACGCAAATGTAATAAAATCATAGCTATCCTAAAATGTTTATCACATCATAAATATAACAACAATCCAAAACTACTTCTATCTGTATACAGATCACTTATTCTAAGCAGATTAACCTACGGCTGCCAGGTGTTCTATTCGGCTAGTAAGCAGCTCATAAAATCACTTGAATCAATCCATCACGCTGCCTTAAGGTCCATCCTTGGGCGCATCGAACATCTCCCACGCAGGGTGTCTGTGTGCTATCAGGAATTCCGCCATTATCCTATATATTTGACTTCTACACCTCCCGTGATCATCTATGTATATTGGTACCAACAATATCACTTCTCTTCGAGGAGCACTGCCATTCCTCCTCCAGACTTTAAAAATGATCCAATACCTAATATTCTAAATTTTTTGACTGAGAAAAACATCAAATACAATCCGGATCTCCTCCTGTTCCCAAAAGAACCACCATGGGAATACCCCCCATTGATGGTAGACTTATCACTCTTTATCCACCGTACATCTAACGAGGACCAATATACAGCTCGCCAAAAAAGTATCGAAAAAATACAAACTTACACACATGATACACACGTTTATACAGATGGAGCTAAAGCAAATGTCGCTGGCACACTGTCCACTCCCACAGCATGTGCCTACCTAATCTTAGGTGAAGTCGAAGCAGTGAGGCTACATGATGACAGCTCCGCATTAGAAGCCGAGCTATACGGAATTCTCTTTGGATTGGAAGCATGTGCGTGTTGTAAATCTGAGAACAAACAATACATAATTATCACAGATTCACTGGCCTCCCTTCAAACTATTCAGTCACTTACTATAACCAGTTCATTGGTCTATAAAATAAGATCTACAGCACATCGCCTTACCCAAGAGGGGATACAAGTAGGCTTCTTGTGAGTGCCGGCACATGTTGGAATACCCGGAAACGAATGTGTAGACCGGGCCGCCAAGTCAATGTTATCTGTCCCTATGCCACTCAATATCCCATCACCAGAAATCACTCCCTTCTTCCACAAAAATATGAAAGAACATTGGATCTCATCCTGGTCCCAACATGCAACTTTCCTAAGGAATATTAAACCAAATGTTGATCCTTGGTGGCCACCGATCCAAATGTCCAAAAAAGAATTCTCTGCACTTAACAGGTTGAGACTGGGACACACATCGATATCTCACAACCATGTCCTCCAGGGAGCCCCTCCACCGATTTCCTGCCCATTCTGTAATGCAGCAGTGCTACCTTCGGTGGAGCACATCCTGAAATAACGTCAAAACTTAACAAGAATCAAGGACGAACCACTACACCTTCTTTTAGATAACCGTCCAGAACAGGTTCAGACAATGCTAATCTTCCTTAACAGAAATAATTTAATAAACAAATTGTAATAAATCCGATACTCGTTGTGCCGTAATGACCCTGGCAGTTATACATGGCCAACGAGTAGATTACACAAAAAAAAAAAAAATAAATAAATTTCTTAAAACGTTACTAAGTAAGAAATTTATTTTATTCTTATATTGTTTGTTACAATTGTTTATTACATCAGTTATTATTAACTTATTATATCTCTCTCTCTAATTTGTATATTTTATTTTTTATCATTTTTTCAATGTAAAAATGTAAGGTAAGGATTTAAATCAAAAAATTTCATTTAATAAATTAAATATAAAATAGTGAATTATACATTATATAAAATAATGACACAATATAAATCCCGTATGAATTCAAACAAAAACAAAAAAATAAGTTTAAATAAAATTTACACGTGTTTAGAATTGAGGTTATACAGCTGACCGCGCACAATGCTTGCTACTGGAATCTCGATATTCGCGCGCACACACACACACACACATCCATGTATAATAAAAAGAGACAGAGAAAAAGAGGAGTAATTGGCGATGGGGACTCGAAAACCTATAAAGGAATTATTGACGTCAATCCGTATGAAAATGTTTCTGTTGCTAAAAAAGAGTGTATTGGCCATGTTCAAAAGAGAATAGGAAACCGCTTTCGTAACGTGAAAAAAAATGCCAAAGGGCTAGGGGACCGCGGTAAATTGACGGGTAAGCTCATTGATGGACTTACTATTTTTTACAGACTTGCTATTATTAGACGTAATACTCGATCAGTTGAAAAAATGAGAAATGATATACGCGGACAATCATCTACCATAAAATATCCACAGATGAAAAACCGCAACATGATAAGTGTCCAGTCGGAGTCAATTCTTGGTGCTTTTGGCAACGGAGCAAAGAATTAAGTTCTACTTCTACTTATAAGCGCAAGCCTCCTATGCATAAAGATGTTTTTGAAGCAATCAAGCCGATTTACGAAGAACTAAGCTCTGATGATCTTCTTTCACGTTGTTTGGGTGGATATACCCAAAATCAAAACGAATCATTCAACACAGCTGTATGGACCATCGCACCGAAAACAGTGTCAAACGGAAAGAGACTGTGCGTAATGTAGCTTTCAACGAGGGGTTATCAGGCTTATGTTTTATCTACGATGCACTATGAATAACGGTTGAATGTACATTATTCGATTCTTGCATAGAACCGGATGCCAATCGCATCAAGGCCGCTGAGCGTTCCATTTCCGAGATTGAGAAAACAGCTAGACATAACCTTACATCGGCGAGAAAAAAAGCTAGATGACCAGAATACGACTTTGGACGGGCAATTATACGGTGCTGGGATAGCAGAGTGAAGGTAAAAAAAACGATTATGGACCATATTATTATGATTTTGAAAAATTATAGCGTTTTTCAACTTTAAATGTGTTTTCCTCGAAAGCATATTTTTGAAATTGGCACGCAGCAAAACTCGAAGAGTTTTCATCCGATTGATTTGAAATGTTAACTGTCGCTTCTTCATTCGATTATCTACTGAAGTACACACGATTTTAACGATCGGTAAATAAGAGAAAAAAAATATAAACGATTTAAGTCGATTATTTTTTGTTTAAACAATCGTCATTTTACGAAAAAAAGTTCTATAATTAAGATCGTGTGTACTTCACTATCAAAACTCATGTAGTTTATGAAAAAAAATTTTTATGCTTCCAGATGGTGATCCAAAGGACTTCTACTGCGTACCGCGGAGATACTTTTTTAAATGTTGTTTTTAGTTTATTAACCAACAGCCGCCATTTTGTAAATTTATTGGCATAAATTTTTCATATTCCTGAAGAGTTGCTTAATCGATTCATACGAGTATATCATTTGTTTATGATTATTTAAAATCGAACTCATAAAAAAAAATGAAAAAAGGTCTTTTTTGGGCGGCTCTAAATAACCCCTTAACAGATAAGCTGATCAGCCGCTATAGCGACGCATTACACGAATAAATAAAACTAAAAGAAGAACAAAACGACGTAATCTAACATTTAATCGAGAGATGGCGCTACAACACAATTCATCGGAATGTAGGAGTTTTAATTTATGTCACAATTTGTTGTAGCTACAACAATAAACTACCGACTTACGAATTGTAGAAATTTTAAAATTTCGTTAATAGTTTACTGTCAAGTTCAATATTAAAAAACTAATAACCACAAAAGAAAATGGTCAACGTCACTCATTCACTGACATACACATGCTCGTCTCGTTGGGAATTATCCCAAATAACACGTGCAACGCCGTAAAGTTAGAGTAATTCTCTATGGAAAAAAAGACGTAATTCGTATAATTATGTCATCATTGAATTTATAAATTATGAATAATTTTCAGGTACGTGTTTTATTAAGATTTCGGTTAATTCGCAGCGAAATAAACTTAATTCATTATCAATTATTATAAATATGCAAACAAGGGCGTCGCCAACCGGTGAGCCAGGAGAGCAAGATGATAGAAAGAGGATATGAGTTAAGGGGAAAAATAAAATTTGTGACTTGTAGAGGTTTAATATTTTATTAAACAAGAATAAAATCTTAATCAAAACATAATTTTCGTGAGTTTCTGGCAAATTGTTCTATTACTTTATTATAAAAGTCTTCCAAACTGTCCGTGATTAAGCGCCTATAAATACTCATCATGGCCGGTTGATTAAAAAGTTTCAAGGCTCCAGGAGGGAGCAGTTGCCCCCTTGCACCCGGCTGGCGACGCCCATGCAGCTAATAAATAACATAATATTTAAGTATACTTCAATTATATTAAAAAAATGGACGTAATTCTGTAATACTTATATAATTTACATATGTTTTGTTATAAGCATATATGCGCTATATTTTTATTCATCGTTCGTTGGTGTTTTTTATTTTTTCAAAATATTTTTACTAGTTCTGATTTTTTAGTTTTGCGTTTTTTCCAGTTCCATCTTAACCTCCTTTCTCATTTTCTTTTCCTTCAGTCAACAACTTTATTTTGTTTTTTTTTAGACATTTCTAGAAACCGTTTATTTATAATTGCGATAGGTTTTACTTTAATCTACTTTTTTTAAATCTCGCAGTAAAAAAACAAAATTCGCAAGCAGTAGTAATGAGGAGATACTAATTTTATCGAATCTGACAATAAAAACAAGAGCAAAAGATTTTAACTTGGAAAGTTATTAACACAAAAATATCGCTGAAAACTTTTAAAAATGTATAAAAAACTACTGCCACATACGGAAAAACGATGAAAAGTGTTTGCAATATTGAAAAGAATATTGATAAATCGGAAAGTAAATTGATAGAAAAGAAAGTTATTGCCTTATTTCATATAAAAATATTACAGATACAGCATAAACTAATATACATATAGGACTTTCATGTACCATTATAATCGGTTTCAGAAAATTCAATGAAATGTCTGTTCAACTACCAACAACAACAAATAACTAAGATGTATTAAATATGACTTCAACTAGGTATTAAATGAATTTTCTTATCGATTTAAATATAAAAAATCTGCAAAAAAAAAAATCGTTTTCCCTAAAGTTAATATAGATTTAATTTATTTTTCGATTTCAAATAAACATATAATATAAAATAGTTTAACGTGTTATGTCACAAATTATTTTTTTTATTACTAAAATTACTGGAATATTTATAAACTACGAAGAAATAAAATACACTTTCAAATTTACAAGAATTATTTTGCAGCAACAAAAGTAAAGTGCACTCATATTGTTGATAATAAATTTAAAAAATAAACAAACTCTCGAATTCATTTAATTCTTGTTATTTAAGTTTTGCCTGCGCTATAAAACATATTGTAGAATAACAGTTTGATGTTGCTAAATAATCTTCATTTCAGATCTGAAACTATATTAATGTATTTTTTAAATTTTAAATTGAAAGTTAAAGTTATGCAACATTTTTTTACTCACAATTTCTTATGCTGATGACACTAAACCGTCTCGTTCCTTCTGCAACTGACATCGCTGTCTTCAGCACATTCGTACTGATTCATGTGCACTAGGGTGGCCCTTATTTTTCAAAGTTAAAATTTTTAATCTCCCAACCAGTAGTCCTGTTCTCTTATATGAAAAAATCACAGCGTTAAAATTTTAGCTAATTTAGTCAACTTTAAACGTGCCGATATGGCCAAAAAGATAGCGCTAATAGCGCAGTTCAGCGCGCGCGCGCGCGAAGGTACACTTCCGCTGGTTACTGGACAGAGTGGTTTAGCGGGTGTTACGCAGTAAAACAGCAACTCTCATTACAGGCTTATTAAGACTAGACTTGAAATATCACAGTTTTTTTCTTAGCCTTCTTTCTCGGGTGAATAATTTTATTGATAAGAATGAAAACATCGTTGAAAACACATTTACAATTTGCCACAGAACAAACGTAGAAAGTTAAAAAATATTAATGCTAGAAATGAGCGTCGATTTTTTCGCATCCGGAGTATTTTTATCGATATTCCGCTACCACTTGAAGAAGCAGGTACTGTTTGTGATCTTCTTTTTATTGTTGTATCGTTCAATTAACTGTACGCCGCGTTCAGCTGCATCATTGAACACTTTCATTTTGGAGATTAATTCTCTACTTTTTAGATAATCTTCATCCTGCTCCCATTCACTAGGACTTCCGAGAAGAAAATCGGTGTTAATGCGAAATCTTTCAAAAAAATTCTTGGTCAGCAAATTGACAAATTGATCTAGGTCTCCTCGGCACAAATTTTCCACGTCAGAAAATTTGATCTTCAATCGGCTCATGTCGTCATCTTCTGTTGCGTCGAGATCCAGGTTTTTGTGCATTCTTTCTTTCACCTCATTACTGACATTGTTATCAAAGAAAGCGAATTTCTTCCGGAGTTAGATACCGTAAATAGCGAATAAATTGATTTACAGACACTTTTGAAACTTCTTCGTAAGAATTCAGTTTTTTTTTTAGAAAATTAAAATCTGAATTTGGTTCTTTTATAGTAACCGGAGCTGAAAACCACATAAGTTGTCACAATAAAAACACACAAATGTCAGCTAAACCTTTCGCTTCTGAAGTTTTCAGCTTACATTCACAGTGAAATAAATACATTATCAAAGAGTATATGACCTTAGACATCCACCTTGCGTCGTGGTGCATGGCTCTAGGATATCGAAATAAAAAATTATTTCGAGTTTGTCCCAGAAATACTCTAAGCATAATTCTAAAAATTCTTGGTAATCGTCACGAGGCTGATGCGTAGCAAGTGTACGCTGCAGGAATGTAATCAATTAGGATTTTCTGTCGTCGTTAAATACTGATCTCATTTCTTCTTCCATTAATGCTGAGCGAAAATTGTCTTTATTCATCTTTGACCACTTGTTTTGGAATTCTTTAAAAATAGCAACATTTGGACCAGATTTGCGAGACATTTTCAGTTCGAAAACAGTTCTTACAATCATTTCAAAAATGTGGTGACGACACGCCAAATGTAATAATTTGCGGTCGAGGAACCGTTCCAACTCATGTGCCTCCTTTGTCACCAGTATTAGCGGCAGTTGTGTCAAAAGAAATACATTTAATAATACAGTGGGATTTTTTGGTTTTGGTCGAGTAAGCGTTCTTGACAAGGCAAAGCGACTACTAAAAAGAACGATGACCGAGAGATGGTGAATTAATGACACTTTGGAGAATATTTTCTACCTCGGACATAAACGATAGCGCTGCAAGTACTGAATCCGTATCAATATGAAGCACAAAACAATATTCTCACTTACAATTGCGCAATAAATCGGAATAAGCAAGCACAAAAAATCTCTTCACTCTTTTCTTTGCCTCACCCTATGCAGTAGAGAATCATTATGATACATTTAGAAGAGATATACAAATGATGATACTGATCAGAAATATTCCATCAGAATTATACTGCCTCGCTGACACACAGCAGTATAACGAGGGAAAGCAGTATTTGCGGCACGCATGTACGCTCGTTTCACCGAAACGCTTTTCGGCACGTCTTCAAATCAACCAAATGAGCTGAAATTTTAATGGTATGATTTTTTTTATATAAGAGAACAATTCTACCGGTTGGGACACCTAATTTTTGAAAAAAAAATTTCTATCATCTATAACTAAGGGCCACCCTAATGTGCACACACTAGAGACATCCTCGTTTGGCCTTGTTCCCCTGTACGTACAGCGTTTACACCGGGTTGCAAAATAAATGAAACTCTCTCTCTCTATATATATATATAAAAAATTTCCTAATCAAAACAATTTGCTGATTATAAATGCAATTAACCTGGATAAGACTGTATAGGAACTGAGCAGTGCATGCTTTCGGACGTTACTTCCTCACAGTGCAGAAAAAAGTATCTACTATTATGTGGTTTTCTTTATGATTACGAGCTTTTTTACATTGGTTTTTTATAAGTCTATTATTTTTTAATTTTTCAATGGATATTACAAGTATTAAGAGATCAATAGTATTTGTGATACTTTGCTATTATTAGCATATTTCGTAAAAAAAGACAAATAAAAAACAACTATTCAAAATAAGAGAAGTATTTAGCGAATGACTAATATACTTGTAAAATGCTTTTTTGTTATTCTTAATTTGAGAAAATGCAATAAGTTGTAAACTTCACCATACCCTCTTATATTACATACGTTTGATGTAGATGTTTCGTTCTCTGGTTTTATTAAAATTTACAGAAAAGTTCAGAAATGAAGATTTTTTAAGGCGACTAATTCAATAATGATCAAAATGACGATCCCGATTTTTACATTATTCACTTATGCTAACAAAAAAAACCAGTCCTATAAATAATTATTTTTTAATAAGTATTAAAGAAAAATTCAAATTTTCTTATTAAGTTTGTGCGAACTCTGTTTTAAGAAACGTTTGTAATACCCTTGGAAGAAATAAATTTTGTATATCAAATTTTGACAGTAAAATGATTTTGTTACGGGTAACATTATAATAGAAATAAACATATCATTGTATTATTATAACCAATTTTTACTGTATTTTACATCAATTAAGGGTGCATTTAATTGATTAATTATGATTTAGTAATAAATAATGTTTACTAGCTGAAATATCAAAAAAATACTTATTTGGGCTTGTGCTGCGGTGACAGCCTCCAGAAATAGTTTCACTCACGAAAGTGTAATTTTGCGTTCTTCTTTATTTTGTTTTATTTCCTTCAGAAAAGCCTAATGCTTGAAAAGAAAGATTAAGATTTTTTTTTTTATATATATTTTTTTTTCTTCTTCTTCCGCGAGTGTACGATTAGCTTTGTAGGCTAACTAGCTCTTGGCGTGTGAGTGATGATAATTTGTGGAAACTCCTATCCAGCGATATGAGTTTCATCTGGTATCCGGCTTGATATATATTTGAACCCTACAGCAAGTCAGTTGGCTTTATCAAGCGTCAGATTTCATTGGAATTATCTAGTAATGCAACGGCCAGGCTATTTGTGTGGCGTTCTAGCTTTCGACCGTATTGTTTTACAACTTTTTTGATTTCTTCACTGATTGTACTTATATGCAGATCTGTATGTAATGTATGATTGGTGATGTACCACCTGTAATTTCTCTTACGATTTTATTTTGGAAACGCTGTATCTGCGCAATGTTACTCGGCTTAGCACATCCCCAGAGTTAACACCCGTATGTCTGATTTAACACATTTTTGATTAAAAGAAAAAAACGTAACTCCAAACTTTTGACTACGGATCTAATAAAGCGTTTCTTTTATTTCCATTAGAAAAGAAAACTCCGAATTCCGATTGAGTTTCGTATTAAGCGATTCCTTAGAACATCATAAATTCGTTACTAGTTTGCACCTGCCGGGAGGACAACGAACATCACACGAGAGATTCGCATCAATCACGAATAATAGGAGGAACCTTCGAATTAGCTAAAAAATTTGTACCAACAGCGCCGGAACAGGGACCGTGTCAATATCAAAGATTTGTATATTAGTATGTAGCAATATGGTAAGATAATTCGAAAACCATTTGTTCACCAACTCTATGTTTATTTAGAAGAGGAAAAAGTTTTTCATGACTCTAATTCTGAATTTAAATTTCGAATAACATATTAAAATTACACATTAAAAACGTAAAATGTTATTAAAGCTGCAAGACTAAAAATTTGAAAAAATTCCGCAGCCCGTAACTAGCTGACGTTGAATTTTTTTCCTTTTTTCTAATCATACGAAATCTTTGGAAATTCGAAATTAAAAAAACCAAATTAGGTGAAATATTTGTAATGTCAACCAGAGTACTTCATACTAAAATAACATGCCTATTTATTTTCTTTTCCTAATCAGTAGGCCATCTCTAAAAAAATTTCACTTGCATTCCTTTCCAGGCATTTTTCATTCAGATATTCGTTTCACTTCATTTAAATGTAAAGTTAATTTCGATCAATTTTATTTAAGTTTGTAATGTTTTCAAAAACTAAATTATTGCAAGTTTTCATTGTAATTATAAGCTTGCTAATCATAACACCTTCGTTACAATCAACTTAGTGCTCAAAACAAATAACGGTATTGGTGAATAAGTTTATTATTTGTTTGTTTTTAAAAAAAAAAGCGAATTTTAGATATTATCACTTTTATAGAAACGTCAATTTTAAGAAACAAATACGGTTAATACCTCATTTTTTAAATACCATTAAATTTAAATTTCCGGGCCGGTAGTTTTAGTATTTCAGATATTTTAATCAAAATTTAATATTTTTAATCCATATGTTCGCATTATTAAAAAAAAAAAAGATTAACCCTATGCGGGAACAGCTCTTCTTCTTCTTTTCCGGATCTCTATTTTAACAGCTAAAAAATTCCCTTTGCTCAGCCATTCGTCTTTTTTAGTTTGTATAACTAGTTTTGCTCCCCGATCCTTTTATTATTTCTCCAATGTCGGTTTTCCTTGGACTTCCTTTGTAACGTTTTCCTTCCATTTTTCCTTTTGTTTAATTGTATTAATTTATGATTATATATAAGTGACATATTTAATCTTTCTTTCTTTTAACGTTTAAATTAAATTTCTCGATTCGTGTAAATCTTTAAAGACTTTTTTTTTCTTTATTTTCTCCATCCAACTGATTTTTTGCATCCTAGGCCAACACCACGTTTCGAAGTTATACATTTGACTGCTTATCGTCCATTTTTCGATGCTCCATACGTATGATTTTACGAAATATTTCCTAGTTTCCAGGTTTTTAACTTTTTTGAGGTCAATTCTTGTTATTAAACGCAGTTTTTGCTAGATTAATTCTTATTGTTATCTCTTTATCGCTTCTTCCATCATCCGTTATTATGCTTTCTAAGTACCTGTAACTGTTACTTGTTTTAGACGTAATTGTTACGTTTTGCCGTTTCTTACTTTTTCTGACATTCCATCATTACTGATTTTTCTTCGTTTATTACCATGTGATATTTGTTTACTAAATCTGCCATTTATTGTAGCGGTTTCTCTAATTTTTTTCCCCTATTCCGCACGATTCAGTCGCAAAGCGAAACATTATCTTTCTCCATGTGCATGTTAAAAAGCCCTGGTGGCATACAGCAACCTTGTCTTGCTCGTTTTCCTACTGTTACTTCGATTTCGTTCTGCCTGATTTTTATTACTCCTTTTTGTGTTTCATAAATTTTTTTTTATTATTCGTCTATTGTCAACTGATATGTCCTCCAGAATTCTTCTAATGTGTGTATATATGATGGCCGGTACGCAGCTCATAATTCAAATTAAATATAACTGTAAACTAATCAGTATGCAAATGTATTCCCTTCACTCTCTCTCTCTCTCTCTCTCTCTCTCTCTTTCTCTCCCTCTTTCTCTAAATGAGGATCTTTTGCTTAATTTACTATATTTACGCATCAGTATTTGCATAAAATCATCTGAAGAAAATTCCCATTTTTTACTTTTTTTTAAAAGATCTTAGGTTTCCAATATAATGAAGTCCTTTTTTTATAAACGAATATACGAGGATTAATTAAAACTGTTAAACTTTTCCGCGCGCTAATGGTCACGATAATTATGAGTTTATTGTTCCAAAACTATCGTTTAATCATGTTCGCTTAGATTTTTTTTGTTATCACCAATAAATTTTTTAGTAGTATTCCTCGGGAAAACAAACGTACGCGCGCGGTACACATAAAAAATTGCCCAATTAAAAATAGTATAACTTTTAAATTAGTTGGGCTCAAAATGAGATTTAGAAAAAATGTCATATTGAACTGTAGAAGAAAAAAAAAAGAAAATATTTTGTAGAAAAAAAAAAAAAAAAAAAAAAAAAGAGAGGCCGTTGAAAATGAAGGGTTATGTTAACTAGAGCATGTGGGACGATAGAAACATATGAATATTATCGTAGCGTAGAGGAGAACACAAAAAAAACTCTATAAAACTGAACTATTTCAGTCAACATGCAAAGACACTTCCAGTCAGAACATCCCAGTAATAATGGTATGAGTGTATGAAAAATTTGATAATGTAATCCTCGATGAAAATTAACAAACCGGTAGAAACCTAGAAAATGTACAACCCCGCGTTTAAAGACATCGATGAATCTCGCATGACAAAAAGAGAATAAATTATTAAAACAAGCAACATTTCATGATGGTTCAATTGAGCCGATCAGTTTCGAACATAATTTTAGTGAAATAGCATATTTATCTATGAAAATTTGGGGTGCTAAAAATTTTCGAACAATGATGCCGAATTATTTCTTGAAGAAATAAATACAGCTTAATAGCGTTTTATACCATTTTTTGAAAATAGTAAACGGAAATTTCAAAAAAAAAAAAACATGAAGTTTTTTATACAGACAAAATACAAAAAAATAACGTATCGGAGAAAATTAAACAAAAAGGTAAAATTTACGGCTAGAAAGCAATGTTTTTTTTTATTGTAATTTTCTTATATCTTAATTACTTTAACCACCGTTTGCCAGCTACTGTGGCATAGTTGGTTGGTTAGTGGCGTTTTGTTCATTTTTTTATTTTCGTTTTATTTTTAGTCTCACCTTTGGCTTTGACTCAACTACTTGAATGTATTATGTTAGGAAATTCGATTCCGAGGTGATAATAAAAAGAATCGTGGATTGAATCAAATAGAACCTAGTTCGAGTTCCACTATCGCTCATTAAAACTTCCAAAAAGCCAGAGCTACCATGTGGCGCAGTTGGTTTTATAGGCAGTGATGTTTCGTTCGGGTATGATATCCCGCCGCCGCATACTGACATTTCAAAAACAGAAATTACAAAAAAACTCCGCTTAATCTACATAATCTTACTAGATATGGTCCTTCCGTTTTGATTACTTATTTTACATTATCTTTCTCTTCACTTTTGAAAAGAGAATGGTACGAAATCGATTTATCCGCGTTTGTTCTACTCGGTATTACTATTAATAATTATTTTTCCATATTTACGTATATTTTCCTTAGACCAAGCTAATTTTGATTAAAAAAATAAAAAAAAAGAAAAAGAAACAAAGACAAAAAAGTCTATAGCTTATCTTTTACATTTGTATATATGAAAGGATTAAACATTTAAAGAGAATAAATATATATATATATGTATTTTGTTGCAACTATGACGGAAACAACCAAAAAAAAAAAAAAAAAAAAAAAAAGAAAGGATGTAAGTCGCGCTATGTAGAGTAGAAAAATATATGTAGAGGTACACACATGTGTCAACTCGGTCGATGTAAAATTATTTCGGTTTAGCGATCGAGACTAGAGTCGACAGGAAACATTCTAGAATATCGCTACGGGTCTCGTGTCAAATATATAGGCCATTTCTAGAAAAATCCGAATTTTAATTGCGTTTTTTGCGTTATTAACGAAATGTGAAAGTGGGGAGAAACGTTGCGCCAAGTCTGTAAGGTTAATTGCAGACCTGTTAATTAGGTTGTGTGTGCAAGTGTATACGAGCTCTGCGATTCTTATCAATATTAGCGTGTGATGAATTATCATATAAATATTATTCTGAAATCTGATAAGCATTGACCGATTAGGGCGTACTCGTACGGCAGCCCTGATGCGTTAGTACGTGCGTTTCAGTCTCAAATGAGAAGCACGAAGACGATGTATGCCATGCCAGTCTGATAAATCACGATAAATAATCTTATCCACCGTACGATATCGGAACAGAAAAACATTTCCAAAGTCGGCGTATGCCAATTCCTCGTCGACTCGCACTCTGCCCATTCTGGTCCACCGATCTATCCGATTCCACACCGGTCTGTATAACTTTTAAATATTTTTCTTGCGTAATCACGTGCAACGTATGAAATCAACAAATATGTGCCCTTAACCCCTACCCTTCGAAATACGTCCGATCAGTTAATAATACTGTTTATTTTAGCAACGCATCGGGAGACTGCTTCTACGCGCTAGACGTTGCCGACAAAACCTTATCACGTATTTCTTACAAATAATTTACTAATTTCTCCTCATTCCTGTACAATCGCGATGCGTGCGATTATTTCTTAGACACTTCGTAATAAACTGTAGTGAATAACTCTCGTTCCTACATAGAAGTGAATTCACGAAAGTCTCTCTTTACATTTGTTTATTTTTACCTTTTTTTTTCTCGAATAATTTCACGCTTAATTATTTGAAACCGCTACACGGTTTTAGACGTTAGAACCTTTCCCCGACCAATCGTTTGTTGATTTCGTTTGAGCAATTTTCTTCAAAAAAAAAAAAAAGAATAACGCGGCCTTTTTATCCTAACCGGAAACTTTCGCCAGCATTCTGCTAGTTGACTAAATAAGACCCGACCTCATTCGGCACTAAGTGCAGATCGCGTGAAAAATTCGCAATCTACCATTCCCGACCGGAACCGGTAGATGAAGAAGCGAGCACTCGGACATTGCTTAACACTAAACGATTTTGTCGATGCTGCCCACTCCAGTGACACATCGTAACTGACCGTTTTCTCTTCTTGCTCAAATGGTTAGCTCGGCGGTATGAGTGACAGTCAACGAAATTTGTCGCTCCAAAGGAACTGTCACAGCTGCTTTGTCCTTTTGACTCCATTTTAGGGCTGTACCTCTGCTATAATCTTTTACAGAATATACATATGCGCAAGAGGTGGATTCGGTTATCTTTTCTTTCTATTAACCTGTTTGCATTTATTAATCGGCATAAAACCCCGTAATCTGCATGCAATCGAAGTAAATACAAAATGGAAGTCAGTAAAGTATGGGATTTCCGTGACGACGGTTAGCTACAAGTTGCCTAATCGACGGTGCTATCCTTTATAAGATGGCCCGAGTGAATGGTTGCCTCCAAAATGCCTTTGCAATGAATGTATATATATATATATGACTGATCGACCTTAGCCCGATTTTATAGTAAATATCACGAAGAAGGTTAAGCTGCTGAAAATTACTTCACAAAACTCTAAAAAAATGAATCAGCAACGAAGATTATTTTGCGGTAGAGCCTACTTCATTATATAAATGTCTTATGTAAAAACGTTGCAGATTTCGATGCGGGATTTTTTTCTTCACAGGATTTTCTTACTACATCCGGCTTAAGAATGGCATACCAGCGGGACGAATCTTCCAGTACTTTTAGGCATGCAGCGAAATACCAAAAAACCAAATTGAAAACGAGAGAAATTCGCTGGTACTTCTCTGGCAGCAAAGATATTAGCCTGGCTAAATTTGCCGGTAGAGAGATCTGAAGATTTGCGAATGCGGAGGAAAATGCCTAATGCGTAGAAGGCTAGCTGGTTTGTTGGTGTCGAGTGGTAGTTAAATTCCAATTTGAAGCTCTGTTCGAATTCACCAGGCATCCTGCTTACGTCTCTAATATTAGCGGGGCACTAAGAACTCATTGTGAAGTGTGTGCACGCACTTACAACAATAGATTGAGCATTTAAGTAACCCAGAGTGGCGAGTTGTATTTTTTGTGTCACGCACTCAATTAGTACAGCAGTAGGAAAAGTAAACATCATATATAGGGGAGACGTATAAATTTAACAAAAATTTTTCTATCTAGTACCCGAAACTAACCGTTTTTTCTTTCCCGGAATTATCCCAAACCCTCTCCCCTTTCTACCGCGTTAGCCATCCGACGGAATTTTCGAAATAAACTACAAATTTGAATTCGAGCCGCAAAACTAACCTCTTACCTTTTTCCCACTCCTGTCATAAAGAAGTAAAGTAAGTCCCATAACCTTGGCAGGGCGTCGGTGATTGTGAAGTTAAGGTTCATAATGAATTAAGCCCAACGGCACTAATGAGCATAAGGGTGGGGGGGCAGTTCCTTTCTCTAGACCGCCTTTACTTTCCCAGATTTTTCTGGTATCCAATTGCTGGGTAAACCTGGGAGCGATTCAGATCTGGAACGAGACAAGTCTCGAACCAGTGTGATTTAGTAGCCTAGCGCCTTAACCGCTAGGCTACCGCGTTACCTAAAGCCTATGCTGAAATTCAAGGGCAAATATCAACAATAAAACTTAAATATATATTATCCCTATACCAAAAACTTAGCATATTTCCCATCACTATGTGAAATTTTCAGAAATTCCAAATGAAAGTAGTCAAATTAAGTCCGAGTATATTTTTTTACAACTACAAAAATTTAATTTGCCGATCGCCCCAGCAGAGCATACCATGTCTGTACATACGTACGTGCACCGCTGTTCTAGTCGCACCACTGAACAGCCTGGTCACTGCGAAAGCATTCCATTCGTATACGTGTGCACACATTGCCACGCTGCCGCAGGTTTATTTTGAATGTCAGTACATTTTTTAAATTTTATTTAATGTTTTATTTTAATTCTTTCGGTGCATGTCGCAGCCATTTGGCATGCAAATACCAGTTCCCACATGCGCACAAGACCTTGCCGAAAGGATAGAATTTTACAATAGCATACTAACATCGTCATTTTATTTTTTTATTAGCATATATATATATGTACATATATTGTTCTTAATTGTAAGTTTCCTATTCGCATGAATAGAAAATTAAATATCGGCGGCAATAATAGATTAAATAAAAGTTTGATAAATCGTATGTAAGAGATTGATTAAAATTCCCCAGGGAGTATTAAAATAAAGCACTACTGAAAATAAACATTTTATATTACTATATTAATATTTCATTTCGTGAGTATTTTCGATATATATGTATATATATATATATATTATATATCCCCCCAAGGGGAGTACACGGTACACCCCTTGGATCCGGAGCTCTAACCGGAGTGGGGAGCGTCCTTAGGTGGTGGATAAATTAACAGACAGTAGATATACTGGTTAGCTGCGGATTTTAAATTAGCAGTCGTGAACCAAAAGAGGCTAGGGGTGAAAAATCTCAGGCAGGTAATACCAGTAGTGGTAACTTTTTTTTTTTTTTTTTTTTATATTAATAATAAAGGTACAATCTTAACCGTTAAATTAAATAAGTACCAATAATAATAAATGTTAAACAATTAAATCTTATTTGGAGTATAAGTCCAATGACTTCACCCGATAAAAATATATTTAGATCACTAAGTCTAATGGATGTCTGCGTTTGAGACGTCTGGTGTCATAGCCGGTATCTAGCAGCTGTATTGCTTCCACATTTACGTGATTATGCAAACGCTTCTCGAGTATCTGAGCAAACTCCTTAATGACATCGTTGACGGTAGCCATTTGGAGATCCGTATGAATATCATCATTATGTGAATATCGATTTGCATCTACAATTGCACGTAAGATTATATTTTGACGCCGCTGGATCATTTCTCGATTGGAACGCGCAGTACAGCCCCATAAGGCAATTCCATACGTCCAAATCGGTTTAATGATTTGTTTGTACAATAATAGTTTGCAGGACGTATCCAGTACGGATTGTCTGCCGATTAACCAGTACAATTGTCGTACTTTGGTTTTAATTTGTTGCACTTTCATTTTGACATGAACTTTCCACGACATACGTTTATCCAGGTGCATACCTAGATACCTTGCAGAATCAGCTTGTGGAATCGCCTGATTACCAAGATATATGCGGTATTGATCACTAGCAGTACGCAGTGTAAAGAGAATGTGGATGGATTTCTGCTAATTCAGCATAATCTTCCACCTTCTAGTCCATTTATACACCGAATCAACCCTTTGCTGAAGCTTGTTTGTAACATCACCCTGATTCTGGTCAACAGCCATTAAAGCGGTATCATCAGCAAATGTTGCGGTGGTGGTGCTAGCATCATTTACAGGCAAATCTTGTGTATACAGAAGGTACAAGAGAGGTCCAAGCACACTCCCTTGGGGAACTCCAGCCTGTATATTGTAAAATGTTGATTTAGCATCCTCATGACTAATTCTGAACTTCCGATCTGTTAGATACGACCTAACCAGTCGACAAAGGTTACCTGACAGCAAATGACTCAACTTGAAGTTTAGGCCTTCATGCCACACCTTATCGAATGCTTGTGCAATGTCTAAGAAGATGACGGAACAATACTTCTTTTCTTCCAGAGCCCTATTTATTATTGCTACAACCCGATGCACTTGGTCGATTGTGGAATGTTTTTTACGAAATCCAAACTGATGAAGTGGAAGGTGTTCTCCAACTAGTGGTAGTAAACGTTTCAGTAACAATTTATCTAAGAGTTTAGCTACCGCTGGTAGTATTGATATTGGCCTATATGAGTTAACTACTTCTGCAGGCTTCTCTGGTTTTTTAAGCATGATGATCTGTGCGACCTTGAAAACATTAGGTACATGCTCAAGTCTTAAGCATGCATTAAATAAATATGTTAAAAGAATAACACTTTTGCGTGATAATTCTTTAAGTACAGCCGGTGAAATCTCATCTATACCGGGAGCTTTCTTCGGGTTGATATTTTTATCAATTTCTGTTGCTACCTCTAGTGGACTGAAAGGTCTTATCATTTGATTATCTAGGTAGCTTGGCACCGGAATTATATCTGACTGAATATCATTTGGTGTGAACACGCGAGAAAGATGTCGTGCAAAAAGTTCCGCTTTTTCCTCATCAGATCGAGCCCAGTTATCAGTTTCATCTCTTAGCGGTGCAACTCTGGTTACTGGTCGCTTAATGCGACGAGTAGCCTTCCATAGCGAATAGCTCTTATCAGCATAAGGACTGAGTTCCTCTAAGAAAGCTTTAAACGTTTTTATTCTAACCTTCTTAATAAGACACCGAAGTTGATTGTTAATATTATTAAATTTATTCTTATCATATGGTGATCGTGTGTTATGCCACTTTCTGCGGGCTTTCCGTCGCTCTGCTATCTTATTACGAATTTCAAGTGGATAGACAATTTCTTGATATTTGTCATTCTTTGGTTGTGGAGTAGCAACCTGAGCTGCCTCCTGGATAGCTTTTATGAAGCTAGATGTTTGCACTTCTAATTCATAAGGGGTTTTAAGCCATATGTTCAGCTCAATTCTTTGATCCAGTTCCTCACGAAATCGGCTCTAATCTGTAGCCTTGTTTGTTAGAGCCTTCCTTTTTTTTTGTATGGCAGTTGTACTTGTTGTTAGTAATACTGGCGTATGATCTGATGATAGATCTATTAGGTTTTCAGCTAATACAAAACTAGTTGCAATTCCTTTTATAATGAAAAAGTCAATTAGGTCAGGTTTTTTCCTTCTATCTGTTGGCCAGTATGTTGGCTTTCTTGCAGATATAAAAGAACTGTGATTATTGCGCAATGCCTTCAATAACTCTTTTCCTTTTCCATGAGAAGGACTGGGATTTCTGCTGCTGGCTGAGGAAGATCCCCATGCCTCATGCTTGGCATTGAAATCACCTCCAATAATAAATCGGTTTCCAAAATGTTGAAGAAACTGTTCATATTGTGGTTGTTTCAAGAGATGTTTAGGTGGAAAGTAAGCGGATGCTACACTGAGAATTGTATTACTCTGTACAACAGCTATGCAAGTTGCTTGTACAAAAGTCTCACAATATTCCGGTTGAATAAAATGCCGGATACATTGCTTAATAATTACAGCTGATCCGCTGTGTGCTCCACCATCAGGATGAGGAGTATGATATATTACATATCCCTGAAGTTTATAAGAATTTCTAATAGTCCAGTGTGTTTCAGATATCAAAGCTATATCAATTCTATTGATATTTAGAAATACCTCCAGTTCACTTAATCTTTTAATATTAAGTCCATTCGCATTCCATGTTACGATACGGAGTGATGACTCAGCCATTTCTTTTATATTGTCGCCGTTAGCGTTGACTTTGATGAGACTGACCAGTTTTCTGATTATAATCTCCTTCCATTTTATTTAATCTAATGACTATTTCTTTAACTTCTTTATTAAGACTTTCTAATGTTTTCTTAATGTTATCAAGTACATCTTTGGGAAGTTGTATTTCTCCTTGTTGGTTAATTATGCTGCTTTCCGTTTGTTGTTGGTTAGGCTTAACATTTGATTTGGTTACATTCGCATAAGTAGTGCCACTATCAACTTGCTTTGTTTGTATCCTTGTATTCTGCAAGCGTTGCACTACTGTTTCTTTAGGTGCTTTAATCTTTTTTTCTATTTCACGATAAACTTCGCAGCCTTTATAATTAGCTGTGTGGTCCTTTTTACAGTTAGTACATCTAAACTTTTTTGGGTTCTTTTCCTTGCATAATTTGGAATCATGCTCACCTGCACACTTAAAACACTTCACCGGTCTACCACAGTTTTTTTCCGTGTGATTCCACTGTTGACAGCGCTTACACTGAGGAATCTCACTAGTTTTATGTGGCGGCTCTATTTTTACTTTACAATATGCAATTTTAGTTATATCATAAATTTATTTATTATTATCCTTAGGTTTTAGATCTACATAAAACAGCGGATAAGACTTATTTTGTCTGTCAATTATTTTATTTTCGTTGTCACGTACTTTAATAGTTTTTGTGATGTTGACAATATCAAGCGGCTCATGACCTGCATATACAAGATCTTCTTCTATTGTCTTTATATCCGTAGTAGGATGTAGACCTCTTATCACTACTCTGTACGATCTCTCCGATTTTAATTGATACGTATGATATGCTACATTATTTGCCCTTAAACTCTGAACTAAGGCACGAAAGGTATCTTCGTTTTTGGAGGAAACAATAATATCTCCACTATTTATTACCTTAAAGGTAACTGCCTCTCCAAATACGGAATTTATTTTTTTATAAAACGTATTAAAATCATTTATGCCACTTACTGTAATCCCATACCTGTCAGGCACGGAACTATACAAAAGTCTTGACCAGGAAAAACAGAAAAATTCCAAGTATGCCGGTGCTGGCCAACAACACCAACAGGTCACTTGGAGTTGTAGCTTCGTAAGTGTTCATCGTAAGGGCGTCGCCAGTCAATGAGTCGGGGGGGGGGGGGGGCAAGATGATAGAAAGACGATATGAGTTATAGGAAAAATAAAATTTACAATTTGTAAAGGCTTAATATTTTATTAAACAAAAATAAAAAATCTTAATTAAAACATAATTTTCGTGAGTTTCTGGCAAATTGTCCATGATTACGCGCCTAAGAATACTCATCATGGCCTGTTGATTAAAAATTTTCAAGGCTCCGGGGGGGCAGGCCATGGCTCATCGTATTGGTTTGGTATCCTACATCAGATACAAACATCCACGACTGGAAAGAAACAGCTCTCATACTCAGTTACGACGGAGTAAAGATGATGATATGATATATATGTAGTGCAAACTATAAATCGTTTTTGTTAATATAAAAAGAAATAAAAAATAAACCAACAGAAAACGTATTAGTACTGCGAAAATAAGCACGAAACATTTGACCAAGAGGAGCAACAGATACAGATCCTGGGGACTTTATTTCTTAACTTATGATAAGTAAAATTCTAGTTAGCTGTAAATATTTATAGATATTCGGAAAACATCCTCGACTAAACTGTTTTTGTCTTGAATAATATCTTGTAATTCTGGCTAACGTAATGTGAATTATTATAATCATTTATTTGTGTTTTATCGGCGTGTTCAACTAGCCCCGAACCTAATTATCAGACGTTATTTGATTCATCCTCAGCATTGTTCGATAATTGTTCAACATGATTCGTGTTAAACGTATCACTTTCAATAGCCATCTCACACTTTATTCATGCCTACATTAGTCGGTTGGATTATAATGAGGATTATACGGCGGTTGACGAATAATCTCACAACCTTTTCCATTTGCCGAGTTGTCTAATTTGCATATTTTCGATGCATTTTTCACCATAGGATGTTATAATAATTCGGCTCTCGTTTCATTAATCAAAGATAGTATATTATTGTTTTTATAGCAGGTTTCTATGTTGCTCTTTTTTTCCTAACCGCGGTACCGAATATGCTAAAACCGAATGATAACCAGCCTTGTCCAGTTACGGTTACAGAACTCTCTTCCGATAAACTTGGGAAATGTAAAAACCAGTTCTTAAATATAGTGTTATTCATTTGATTGTGATAATATGAATTATTTTTTGTTCGTAAAATTAATTTGCATTTTTTAAAAAATCCAGTTTTTGCGGAACTTAGATATAATAAAATTAAACTGCACTCTTATCAACTGGAACTTTTAATTCACCATTTTGATTTTCATCCTGCCAAAATTTACTCAGGCTCTAATTCCGATTAATCCGTATCTCTTCAATTAAAAAATTAGCCTTTTTAATTTAATTATTTTTAATTTCATTCATTGAATTTAACAATTTTACTCGACTTATTATATCAGTGTGTTCAATTAAAAATTTCCTTCCATTTAACGATTTCAGGTGTTTATACTTCCCACTATTTAAATTACCTAAAAATTATTGTTCTGAATTTATTTTATCTCGCAATTTACAAAATATTTTTTCTAATGTTGGATACTCTTATAAAAACTGAATACACATTAATCTGTACAACATCTTCATTAAAATTGACATGCCCGGTAATCATTTTTTCTCCTTCATACGGTTTCGCGCCATTCTACAAATCAATTTACTTTCCGATTTATCAATATCCTTTTCAATATTGCAAACACTTTTCATCGTTTTTCCGTATGTGGCAGTAGTTTTTTATACATTTTTAAAAGTTTTCAGCGATATTTTTGTGTTAATAACTTTCCAAGTTAAAATCTTTTGCTCTTGCTTTTATTGTCAGATTAGATAAAATTAGTATTTCCTCATTACTACTGCTTGCAATTTTTGTTTTTTTACTACGAGATTTTAAAAAAGTAGATTAAAGTAAAACCTATCGCAATTATAAATAAAGGGTTCCGAGAAATTTCTAAAAAAAAAAAAAAACGAAATAAAGCTGTTGACTGAAGGAAAAGAAGATGAGAAAGGAGGTTAAGATGGAACTGGAAAAACACAAAACTAAAAAATTAGAACTAGTAAAAATATTTTGAAAAAATAAAAAAACACCAACGAACGATAAATAAAAAAATAGCGCATATATGTTTATAACAAAACATATGTAAATTATATAAGTATTACAGAATTACGTCCATTTTTTTAATATAATTGAAGTATACTTAAATATTATGTTATTTATTAGCTGCATGGGCGTCGCCAGCGGGGGGCAACCTGGAGCCTTGAACTTTTTAATCAATTGGCCATAATGAGTATGCATAGGCGCGTAATCACGGACAATTTGGAAGATTTTTATAATAAAGTAGTTGAACAATTTGCCAGAAACCCACTAAAATTATGTTTTAATTAAGATTTTATTCCTGTTTAATAAAATACGAGGGTGGTTCAAATATAAACCGGAATTTTTAAATAAACGCGCGAAAAATTTATTGTGGAAAAAATGGTTGCACTGGCAGTTAGAACGGTTTGTTACGAAGCGTGTAGAGCAATTAGAACCGCGTAAGCTCACTTTTTAGTGTAGTTAGAGCCATGAGTGAAAAAGAAGTACCGGTGTCTGTTGCGCAACGCATCATTATTCGTTTTTTAGTCAAAGACGACGTAAAATCCATGGAAATTTACCAAAAATTACGCGAACAGTTCGGGGATGAGTGTCTCTCCAAAACTCAAGTGTACGAGTGGTGTTCCGCGTTTCGAAAAGGACGTGAAGTGGTGTCAAACATACCACATGCGCGGCGCCCAAAAACCAGCATTACAGATGAACACGTCAAAGCCATCGAACAACTCATTTTGGCTGACCGACGCGTCCGTGTACGCGATATGACCGACGAATTGGGCATCAGCATAGGTAGTATTGAGACAATAATTCATGATCGGCTAGGTTATCGCAAAATTGCAGCCAGATGGGTGCCAAGACTTCTGAATTTTGAACAGAAATTCACTCGTTGGGAAGTTTGTACGCGTCTCCTGCAGCGGTATGAAGAGGAAGGAGAGAATTTATTGCGGCGAATATTCACCACGGACGAAACTTGGGTACACTACTATACGCCGGAGAGTAAACGCTCGTCTATGGAGTGGCGGAAGAAAAAAGAGGGAGCGCCAGTCAAAGCGAAGGTTACACAGTCAGCTGGGAAGGTGTTGTGTACCGTGTTTTGGGACATGAAGGGAGTGATCGCAGTCGATTTCCTAACTGAACAACGTACTGTGACGGCGCAGTATTACTACAGTAACCTCCTAAAAAACACAGTCAAACCGGCCTATCGAACAAAAAGGCGCGAAATTCCGATCCGTAGTGCGATACTGCTTCAAGACAACACTAGGCCACGTACCGCTCGACTCACGATGGAGACATTGGCCGAATTGGGCTGGGAAACACTTGTACATCCTCCTTACAGTCCAGATTTGTCGCCTTGTGATTATTATTTGTTTGGCCCGTTGAAAGAAGCACTTGGTGGACAACGTTTCGACAGCAACGATGAGGTGGAATCGTTCGTGCGCAAATGGCTATGTGACAAGCCGCGAGATTTTTACGAAAAAGGAATAAAAAAATTGCCGGAGAGGTGGAAAAAGTGCGTAGCATGCGAGGGGGGTTATCTCGAAAAATTGTAAAAAATATGAGCACTGTAAGTATAAAATAAAAAATTTTATGACGAAATTCCGGTTTATATTTGAACCACCCTCGTATTAAGCCTTTACAACTTAGAAATTGTATTTTTCCTATAACTCATATCCTCTTTCTATCATCTTTCCCTCCCTCTGGCGGCTGGCAACTCATTTTACCCCACTCCCAGGCTCATCAGGTAGCGACGCCCTTGATTAGCTGATAATTTTGTTATGAATAATACATTTTTGAAAAATGAAATTAACAACTTAGAAATTTTGCGAAAAAATTCGGATTAATTTTACTATTAAAAATGAACTAAATGAACTAAAATCACGAAAAATGAACTTCCTGCGATAAGAATGAACATTTAAATTTGGCTTGAAATTACAGTTATTATTGCAACGCTTCAACATTTTTGGTAGGCGAAGGACAAGTGGGTATTAAATATCGGTTTATGCTGATAATCGATACCACCGGTAATAGTCGAACAAGCTTCTAAGCTGGCGTGGCAGTTGTCCTTTATTTTCTATTACAATAATCAGTCAATTTATGGGCCGCGTTAAACTTCCGGGATTTTAACTGTAGAGTTTTTTAAAATTAATCTTTACGTTCGACTTACGTGCACCGTGGCAAAATAGAGTTACTATTTCCGTCTCAATATGGATGGCGGTTTTTTGATGCATAACTTCGACACGCGATTTGATTTTGTTCTGTTGAGAATTTGCACGGCATACATCTTCAAATCAGCCGTATTTAAGAAGCAGTTGTCAACTTATCGCAGCGCAGACAAGGAGCAGATTTTTAATAAACTATAAGGGCGTCTAAATGTAACTGTCAAACAGTAGTGTATCCGATTGAAATGTCAGTCAGTAGATACTTTTTTGGAGTGTGCAGAAAGAAGTATCTTCTGATTCTACTACTTTATAGCGCGTGAAAGATGCCGCACATTCGGCTAAGCTTTGCTGAATATGTTCCGAAGCAGGCTCCGTGTATTCACGTTTGACAGAAGTTGCATTTAAATTATTGCAGTAAACTCGGATTTTATCAAATTCAATCGAAATTCATTCCGTTCGATCTTTCATTTTAAACTGGTGATATAAATAACATCACCTTTATTCCAAACGACGGAAACGTCATATTCTCAGAGGTTAAAGCCGTCCCATTGTGATTTTTGAAAAGGGCAGAACCAGCATTGCGCATCGGACCCAAAATGCAACCGGAAGTATAACCGAAATTGTGCACCAATTTAAAAAAATAAATGGTTGAATTTTATGAAATCAGCGAATAAATAAAATTAGTAAAAGTCGCTCTTAAAAATTATTTTTATGATTTTATCGCTAATTACTTGCAATATAATATTGTTTAGCTACCGTATATACACAGGTACCACCGAATAATTCTAGCAAAATGATTTCGAAATCATCTAAAATTTAAAACTCAATTAAATCGGAATTGTACGCATAAGTGTATCGCAGTTAAAACACTCCTTAAAAAACGTATAACTCTGCGATAGCCGATTATTTTTTTCTTTTTTTTTCACTCGGGACGCCGCAATATTTGAATAAAAAACAACAAGAATGTGTAACATGGAATTTAAAACTACCTAAAAGATTATCACCGGTAAAATTTTTACCCGATAATCCGTTAACATGAAATTAGAAATATATAATGAAAATAAAAACCATAACAAAAAAACATTTACGGTAACCAATTATTTTAATCCCCCCCCCCTCCCCTCGCCGTCGTGTTAGTCAAAAATAATAAAAAAAGCATGTTTCCGCAAATGGGGTAGTTCGGTTATCGAACTTCACAAAAAAACACAACAAAATACATCTTAATTATGTACTTAAATAGAAGCTTTAAAAAAAAAAAATACGTAGCTAATACTAAATAAAATTCCAGTCCTCCGAACACTGTAAATTCCAAAATCTGGATAAATTTACTTTCTTCCGAAGCTGTTGAAATTCCGGCGGAACGTTTGTTATTTGCAGTAACAAAAAACCAATGTGGTTCCTTATCCAGCTTCGTACAATACTGAATCATAATAATCCGGTTATTTAAATTACCACTCCATTTCTAACCATAAAAAAAAAAAAAATGATGTTATAAAATTATTATTTTACAATGGCTTGGTTGAATTCCGCCGAAGTATTAAAGTATGTTAGCAAAATTCATTCCTGTTTTAAAAGCAAAAAAAAGTAAAACATCATTGATAATTGCGTAATGCTAACGATGTGATATGGAGTTAACATTATAATATATATGAGATTAAAGTAAAACTTGTAAACAAAGAAAAATTTTAGCGGTCGTTGCGTCAAGTAGTAGGCTAGGCCGTAGGTAGAGTTGAATTCGCGGTAGGTCAACGGTGGTTTCAGGTGGGGCGGAAGTGATATGTTTACTTGATCTGATCTGGTGAATCAATTTTCATCGTACTTGTGAGTGTGAATGAGTGAGGTAGAGATCTTCTACGATAACATGGCCGGCCCCTCCAAAAACCTTACCGATTTTAGATCTATTTGTGAGAGTATAACAAAGCGTCAAATGCATGTGTGCGTGCGCAGGTTGGTATCGAAAGAAAACAAATGCAATCGGCACTTTTGTGTTACTGAGCGAAATACTTACCTCTAAACTCTAAACACAAACTCCTTCGTAAGGATATCATTACGCACACAGAATTCACAGAAGCAATAATTTGAAGCGGCGAGCCATGTTATCGTGCAAGATCTCTACCTAATACTTAATTATTGTAGTTATTCATTGTTACGCGCGCCAGTTGAATTTAATTATGCAAAACGCAACAAGCCACGATTCCAAAATTAGAATCTTTTTTTCAAATTTGTCCGCTATACCAGGTTTTTTTTTTCAAATTCTATTCATAGATGTGATGGTACTGCGACAAATTGTAAATCAGAAATTACCTAGAACTGTCACTACACGTTGGAATTATAATATATGTACGATGAATACTGTTTTCGAAAATCGAGAAAAATTAATAGAATGTTTCGAAGAACAGGAAGAAAAATCTAATAAAAAAATTACATGCAAGAAAGCGTATAGTTTACGAAGAATCCTAGAAGACCCGGATTTTATATTTTGGCTTACCTTATTCCATAAAATTATGCCACATGTAAATGTATTATTTCATAAATTTCAATCTAAAAATAAAGACAGCACCCAACTTCTGAGAGATAAAGAAATCTTCGAAAAAATTGTATCCACTATTCGACATCCAAATATAATAGAATTCAAAATAAGCGATAATTAATATAAACAACGATAAGTGGACCAAGAAAATAAAGAAAATAAAAATTCGGCTACTGCTAAAGAAGTGTGTGACACCGTAGTTTTTCAGGTAAAAGGTGATAGACTGTCTTACAGGGGCCACTTAGAAGCTGCATCATTAGTATCCACTGATAATTTTACAAATTATTCCAAATGGTTTCCCACATCAATTTTCGAATCCGTTATTCAATTTTATCCCACGTTGGAAAACAATATTCCAGTTACTCCAATGTCAACTGCTGAGGCAGAGTGATGTTTTTCCACTCTTAAAAGAATAAAAACGTTTTTGAGAAATTCAATGAGCGAAGATCGCCTTTTAATGGCTTAATAATATGTGTAAATAAAAGTTTGATACCTTGATGAAAAAATCATTGAAAATTTTGTTTCAAAAAAAGATTGAAGTAGTTATCATATTTTTCACTTGTTTTTTTTTTTTAATGTTTTGTTATTTGTTGAATTCGTGTATACTTTCTCGGATTAAATATTCGTTATCGTTGTTCGTGCCGTTTCTCCTCGACAGTAGATTTTGCATAAGATACATTTCGTGTTTTGGACTATTACTTAAACAAGTCTCTTTACACGTAATTTTCAACTTTCTTCTTTTCTAAAATGATTTTCTATTATCGTCTTTGTACATCGTCATAATCTAATTTTACGCTATTAGTATTATTCCTTCGTTGACACAATGATTACCCGTTGTTTTTTTTACACATTTTGTAGAATTTCATTAGTTACAAAGTGCACTCAATAAATTATCATCTTGTTTTAATTAAATCAGAACTTGAATTAAATCAGTTTTATCTAGTTTAAAACATGGACAAAAAAGCAAGATAAATTTATGTCATTACATTTTATAAATTCTTCCGTAATTTTATATTAGAGCCGCCCAGATTTACTCTTCACGAGCCGTCACTGCTATGAACAAACAGTTTACTGAGCATATTATCTTTATTGATGGTATTTTTTTATGGTAGGGCATCGGTATTTTATGGTAGGGCATTGGTATTTTAAGGTAGGGCATTGGTATTTTAAGGTAGGGCGTTGATCCTTTTTTGCCTCTTCCCCGCTAGCGACCGTCCAGATAGCAGAATACATGTTTAATTACAAATATAATTCTTTTGAAACTACAGAGCTAAAAGAAGATTAAAGATATAAATAGAAAGTTGGTATGTTAAATTGTTAAGCCTTGTCGCAAATAAACAAAAGTGCATCATTTAAAAAGGTAATAATATTATTTCTAATGGGTTTTTTAAGCAAAATTTCCATATAAAAATTAAATATTAGCAGACACATTAATGACATTCGCATACTAATATGTTTCGCATAATTCTACATACATGTTTTATAAATATGGCAACTTAACATTTTCGCGGTTCGTCATCTGAACTATAATAAAACCCGTACTGATCAATCCTGGACACGCTATGGTTGTTATCCAAGTCCATTCTCTTCATACTCGTAACTTTTATTATAATCTGAAACTGTAAGGGGCTCAACATTTCATATATATGAAATATTCAACGGGCAATATAAATTAAAATAAATCAAAATAATATAAAAAAATGGAGTAATAAAATAATAATTAGTAGATGTTTAAACAGATGAAGACTTGCGCACAGTGGTAAGAGGGAAAATTTGCGTGTGTATGTGAGTTCTTGTTGTTCTTCTTCTTCTTCGACGTGTCGTACGCAGTGTTCTGCGCGTAGACGATCATATATTATGGCTTCTTGCCGCCTGCATCAGTTGTCCTATCGATGATTTTTTGGTCCACTGTCGGACATTTCTGGTCCATGATATTCTTCTTCGACCTCTTCCTCGTTTCCCTTCTATTTTTCCTTGAATTATCAACCGTAATAGTTCATATTTTTGTCCTCGTATAATATTACCAAAATACCTAGTTTTTCTTGCTTTTATTTCTTCAATTATTCTCCTTTCCGTTCTAGCTCTCTTTAGCACCTCTTCATTAGACATTTTCTGTACCCAAGATATCTTCAAGGCTCTTCTATATAACCACATTTCGCACGCTTCGAAATATTTGAGTGTTCTTACGGTATATGTCATTGCTTCGACTCCATACATTAGAATCGGATATATATAGCATTTTATGAAGTTCTGTCTTATGCGGAGACTTAGTGATTGGTCCGTTAACAATTTTTTAAACTTCTCAAACGTTGTTTTGGCTTGCCCACATTTTCTTTTAACTTCAGTATTTGGATCAAGCTTCTCTGTAATATAACATCCTAGATACTTAAATTGTTTAACTTCTTCGATGTTTTTCCCATTAATCTGAATAGTTGTGTTTCGATGTTGTTTGCGACTGACTAACATAAATTTTGTTTTGTTTTCATTTATCCCTAGTCCATATTTTTTACCTGCTTCATTAACTTCGTTAATAATATTTTGTAACTGTTCACAGGAGTCAGCCAGAAGAACGGTGTCGTCTGCATAGCGGATGTTATTTATGTACTTTCCATTTATCTGAATCCCAGCTCTGAGATTCCATAACGCTTGCTCAAAGATACTGTCTGCATATAGGTTAAACAGGAGCGGTGACAGTATACATCCTTGTCTGACTCCTCTATTTATACGGACGCTTTCTGACATTTTGTTTTCTACTAAAATCTTGGCGCTCTGTTCCCAATACAATTTCTGGATGATTCTCATATCATATTGATTTATTCCTTTGTTTTTTAAAATTCTTATTAAATGGTCGTGCTTGACTCTGTCAAAAGCCTTCTCGTAATCCAAGAAACATACAAATACATCTTTTTGTTGATCGTAGCATTTCTGTAGAGCTATATTTACTGCTACCAATGCTTCCCTAGTACCGTATCCTTGTCTGAAGCCGAACTGACATTCATCCATATCTCTTTCGCATATATTTCTTATTCTGGCGTGCACTATTCGTAGTAAAATTTTCAGAAGATGACTCATTAGAGTTCTTGTTGTCCGTCACAAAGTTGAGAATGTACAATGTGTACCATCACGTATCGACTTTAAACGAAGTGCACATCACCGTTTTCGTTTGAAAGGACGAGACAGCCGAACGATTTTAGTTCGAGACCAGTCGGTCTTAGACTTTTACCTTCTTCCAAATTCATATTCATTTTTTCTCCTCTTGTCGTTCAATGTTAATCTGCAGACAGAGTCACCGATTGCAGTTAGAAGCATCTAAAATGTTTCCAATAAGGAGCTGTTTCATTGCGAAATATTTCCGAAATTTTTGGTGTTTTTGCACAGTGAAATAAATCAGTACTTGTGAAAACGTTAAAAATAATATTATAAATACGAAAAATAATATTTTTATAAATATATGGTTATGCATATACACAAATTTAATTATAATAAGTGTAAAGCGACTATGATTAAAGTATTTTAAGAAAATTATTATTTTTTCAAATAATATTTTAATGAATGGAACTGATTTTAGCTTTTAGCGCGATTTCTTTCAAGTGAATTTATATTAAAAAGACGGCGCGTAAAAACGAAGAAAATATAATGTTGCCTAATCGTATTATCATAAACTCCATAAATTTTAGGGAATATTTCGAAACGAAACGGCTCCTCATAGGGGGCAACATTTTAAACTGTTACCACCTTGTTCTTTTAGTTATTTTCAAATACGTTACCGCGAAATCAGGGTAAAGTATCGTTATCAAAATTCGTTGTCAAAGAAAATTTGATTTCGATTTACATAATTTCAATCCTCGTCAATCGTATCACCGGATTCCGAAAGCTCCCACAGCACCAACTTAGAAGATACTCCGGATCACCACCGATAGCGGTGACAAAATTCGGTTTGCGATGTACTTTTTAATATTCTTGCGTATATTTATAATTTTATCATTTCAGTAATCGATCGAAAACGGAAAAATTGATCTTGGAAATTTTCTGTAGTAATTAAAATTTCGAATCCGCCTACCTCTATAATAAACTTATTAATAACGAAATTAACGATAATCATAATAAACGAGAAGATAATAAAAGTTATTTATGCATCCACGGTAGATTTGAGACCGTGGTGACACCCTTGATAGAACCAACGTATACCACGTCACATTCGGCATATGCCCCGGGTGGAAATAATCATTAATAAACGAAGAATTTTTAACGCATGCCGTTAAAATGTCGAGCGCACATTTCTTATAACATTACAGTTCACTAGCGTCATCTATCGAGTATTTTATGTAACAATACGATAATGTTTATAGCTCTTCAGTCGAACTTCTGATTTCGCGGCATTCTCGAGTTTTACTTTGTACGCATAAATAGAAAAACGTTATTAATTAATTCTAAAAAAAAAAAAAAAAAGTAAATCATCCCCGATGTGCAAATTATAATTTGGTCTTCTATCGAAATTCCGCTCATCCGTTAATTTATACTTTTTTTTTTTTCTCGGGAAATGAAGAAGTCGTTGTCGAGTTCATTGGATGCAATTTTTGAACATTCTAATCTGCAAAATTTTTTGCTAATTTTCACATTAGTAATATTTTAAACTGTGAAGTTTTTTCGAATCCGTTATGTGTTGTGTGCAAAAAAAAACAAAGAAAAAACGAGGTACGTTATAAAGACGATCCGTGATCAATATCCCGAGACTAGAGAAATGTTCCGCCCAGTAACTTTTATAGTGACGGATTAAAAATGACACAAATGAAAATTGTGCAATATTTTTATTTTGCTAATGGAATATACCTTGTAATATTCTCTGTAGTGTCCTAATTAACAATTTTCTTTAGGCCGGTCAATTCAGAATAGTGAGAGGAAAGGTTATTACTAGGATCATCTCTATCGTTCCATTTCGAAGTAGATGCATAGTTTAGTGTTAACGAATTTTCAATTTTTATTCTTTCTTTAATTATTGTCAAATTTCATTTTCGTTAAAAAACCAATGTACCTTATAATAATATTTTTACGTTCGTAATAAGTGAAAAATAAATTAATTTTAATAATTACGAAAAGCAACTGAAATTAAATTAGAGGTACATTTGAACAAAGAAAAACCTATCTGGACCCGGGGATTTAACCTTAAAAGTTTTGTTCGTTAGTCGTAACAAGAGTTATTCTACCGTTTTCATGTTTATTTTTAACAGGCACCGTTCGCTTGAACATAATCGACTGGACCTGGCCAAGTGCAGCCGCAAAGAAAATTATTTTAAAAAGCTACACAGGAAATATTTCTGTTTAATTTGGTATTGTACAAATTTAAATTACAGTAATTCATATCATTAACGCTTGGTATTTGCAACATACCCGACTGCATTTCGCGATAACAGTTATCTTTTTTTATTTTTTATTTATATAAGTATATCAGGCTATCTGAAAAATAAAAAACCTACGAGATATCTTTAACCCTTTGCGATATGTGTAACATATCGTATTTGCTCGCGTAATTTACGCACCCTAATTTTTGCACATATTTTATTGGAGAAATAATATAAACCATATTTTCGCGTTATTAAAATACATTAATAGGATCAACATTACTAGACAATGTCTAATTTTTTAGAAGTAAATTTTACCGGTACTCGAATTTATAAATTACCCTAATTTAGTTACCTATTATTGTATAAATATATTTTTCGAAATAAAGGTAATAACTGATTTCACTTAATCAGTGTTTTGTTTAGGTAAGATTTAATTTTGAAATACACGCCTATTACGTGTAAGCCGCAAAATGCAGGTTGGTCTAATTCCCCGCGTAATTTAAGTACCCTTTTTTTTGGCAGGTTAAAAACGGCAAAAAAGTGCGTAAATTACGCGAGTAAATACGGTAGTTATCGACTTTCTTTCAAAAGATATACACAATTACCTGGAAACTGTTTAATGTGAAATATGACTTTTACATCAAAACCAGAAACCATTTTTAAACCGTGCTAAAATTTCAATAAAGCAGCTCGTTTAGTAATGTAATTAAATAAAATTAACGAAATAAGTTAATAAAAATTTTCCGACCAGAGATATCCGGCCTTCGTGAAAATATAAATTTTCTTTAATAACCATTATATGCGTCATTACTACCTTAGGAAATAGGTAAATATCGATCGCTGGCGAGTATCCCCCCCCCCAAAAAATAAATAAAATAGCACTTGGAAATATACGAATAGCAATTTCATAGAAATATTATAATTCATTTACTGAAAATTTAAATTTTGCACCTTTATAAAAGATTTTTTTCTTATCCTTGAAAAGTATTTTATTCTCTACTTGTTATGGGATAAGTGATGAGCCAGTGAGTGTACTTACTTTTGAAAAAATGTATATTTTAAAACACATCTAGAATTATTAATATTAAATGAATGACGTAGCTATACTTAGAATGAAACAATGTAATTGTCAAGACTATTTTATTTTAGTATTAATGTAGTCAACGCTATTTAACAATGGCTGATGCTTAAAACATGTTTCTTTTGTTTTATTGTGTGTCCTATGTACAAGAAAAGTACGTACTACTTATTAATAAAAAATAGAAGTAGTCTCCATCAAATAATTAAATATTTCTTCAGAATTGTGTGTTGGTTAGACGTCATTATGTTTGTTTTTATTTACTTTTTTTTTTTCATTTCTTTTATGCATGCTGTAATGGCGCTAACATGCATTTTCGAAGATATTGTAGCGGGAACCAGTTTGCATTTCAAAATTTTTTAAGAAAGAATATGGGCGTTTATTGTTTTTTTAGCCCAGCTCTTACCCTTTGACCGTTTTACGTTCTAGTTAGTTTGTCAGGGCTGGTCAAAAAGAGGTAAACAAATAGGTTTCCCAAACATTTTATACTAGGCGAATTTGTAGGAGTAAAACAAGACGGTTCATTCCAATAACCGCAGTACGGGGGGAATGGCATAATGGGTGAAGTTTTGTTATCATTATTTTATACTTTATCTTTATTAAATTTACGATTTTATATCAAGATACGCAATTGCGGTTTTTAAGTTTTATATTATAAAGTCACCTGCAGGAATCCTTTTCGGTTAACGACTGGTTGATGAAAAAAAAAACAATTATCAATATACACAGTTATGCAAACACGAATGATTAAAATAAAATAATTCTGCGTATCCGAACGGCGAAGTGTTGGAGTAAGTAAATTATAATGAATGTTGTATTAATCGCGAATCCTGGAACAATGCTTTACCCGAACTTCATTATGACCTAAGTTTAAAAACATCCGCAGCAGAACCAATCATCAGAGGCTAAGCAACCAAGCCGTGATCAGAACGAAGTTTGAACTCTGATTGACTACTAATCAAAAATCCTTCGATGAGACGTTCAAACTCCCCTCGTTCTCCTCCATATTCCTAGCCGAATCTATTGCTATCTTACAGACAATCCTTTTTATAGCCTCCACTAACAATATATCCAAGGTTCCCTTATCTTCTGATTCAAAAGACGTTTTACAAGTCACTGCTACTCCCTTTCCTAAACCGTCCGCTGATCCTATCGTGCTTCACATACGTTCCTTAATTTCACATCGATTTCATTCCCGCTCTGTCCGTATTGATTTATCGTGGATTCCTAGTCATTGTGGAATTTTGGACAAAGAGTTAGTCGACTCGTTGCCACGTTCGGCTGCTTTAGACGGTCGCTTTATTAGTAATTTCCCAGCCGAAAATCTTCTTCCTCTTTCCTTTCGTTGCCACCGCGACTGTTGGTCTGATCTCTATCCTTCTTCTTTTTCCAATCCTGCTTCCTTTTACTTATCCATACAACCCATTCCTCCTCTTTTTCCGTGGTTTCTTAATTTCCCCAACATGAGGCGGTCAACTATCTCATCCACAATTAGACTTCGGTTAAACCACAGCTTGCTTCCTGCTTCGCTCTTCCGTTTCTCCATTACTCAAAACTTCGTTTATGATGTGAATCACATTTTGCTTGAACGTCCTTCCATTTCTTCAGAACGCGCGATACTGTATTCCGGTCTTTTGCCTCTTGGCCTCCCTACGTCCTACAGCGCTCACAGCATCCTTTCTTTTCCGTCTCCCAAAAAAAATAGTATATATAAAAAAGAAAAGGAGAAAATAAAAAATAATATAAATGGATTGAAGGAAAGTAAACTGATTATTGGTTTGGTTCATTCAGTTATTAGTAAACTACACAGCGTTAACTTTGCCATTATTTTTATGACGCTCTTGGTAATTATAACATAAATATTTGATTTATCTCTTTAATGTATATCTTACCGGATTTAACTAATATTACACAGTTTTCCTAGTAGTGAAATATCGCATGTTACTTTAATAATATCTGGATAATCGTTGCACCGTTTTATTAAGTTGATTTGATTTTAGATTTTTTTTTAAAGAAATTTTACTTTTAGTCTTAATTATCACAGTGTTAAATGATATGTGCTTTAATTTACTTCATAACTTTATAATTAAGGTATGGAAGTGTAAACGTTATTTTCAACCAAAATGAACTTCAAAAATAAAATTAATCTCTTTATGTTGAATATTCAGAGTTAATGTAGATATTTTGATGAACTGAATATATATGTAACAAGTGTGAAATTATTATCTTGCTTATAAATCAAATCTAGGCTTTGTGTTAAAACATGAGTATACATTTAAAATTCTTGTGTTCCAAAGTAAAACTATATATTGGTGAATTTCACTTTGTTAAAACCAAAATGAGAGCACAGGTAGTGTATGTGGGAGTTTTATTTTTCAATAAACTTCCTGAATTGAAAATATATTTAAAAAATTATAAAACACGTTCTTCTTTAAACATGGAATCAAGATTACTTAATCTATAAAAGTACCTTTTATTTACTGCATACCATACTGAGTATAGTTATTTTGAGCTTTAATTCAAATTACTATTTGTTCAAATCTGCGATGATATATTTACTACAATGGAATTTTAATATTGTTATCAGGGTCGTATCTGAGGGGGTGAGGTGGGAGTGGAGGGTTCTGGGTTCAAACCGCTCCGAAATGTCTGCGAAATCATAACTACTTGAATTAAATGGACCAAAATTCAGAATAAATTTCTACAAGGCTTTAGTATACTATTTGATCAGACGTACAATAATACCTTTGAAACTCCTCAAAATAATATAAAACAGAAAAATAAAATACATACAAGAACTAAGTATAGCATGGATTAAATAAGCGAAAAATAATTGATTTTATTACCAACGATCTAATAGAAAATATATTAGTAAAGGAAGTGATAGTTTTATTTTGAAATAGTCGGATTATTGATACTATTAATCTGCTTTTAATAGAAATATTTGCATTATTCGTATGAATATTTTTATAATTAAAAAATGAAAAAAGTTACCGATTAATTGCTGGAGATATTTCACTTTGGAACTGCTGAAGATAATAGACTATGTTTATTATGCTTTACATTTTTACTTATGATTTTTCGATGAAATTTTTTTAGTGATTTCTATATTTTTTTATAAATATTTTTTGACCTATAAAATATAATTATTTTCCTTTTAGAATTAGGTACATATTTCACGGAACACGATTTGCGAGCCGTCACAAAGTTGTGCTTTTAGCTAGTTATTATATATTCCTTGTCTTTGCAATTATTTTTAAAATATTAATTTGTTAATAATTAGATAATTTTTCATTAATCTTAGTATTTTGGAAATTGAAGTTCTCAGTCGGAGTAAAAATACTTATTTTATATATGCAACGAGGGCCATATTTAGACCAAAATTTCTGGAGGACTTTTTTTTTTTTATATATATATATATATATCTTGCTATTTTACACCTAGTCTTATCAACTATTTGGTAATCTATGAAATAAGTTAAAATAACATGAATAAGCAACCCAACCAGTGAAGGGTGCTAAAAATTAACTTATATATGTATACACAAAATGCATACACACATACTTTTGCATTCTCACGGACACATACATACCATCACACACGCACACGCACATACACCCTCACACATCAGCACACACACATCAGCACACACACATATTATTTATACATTTTTTAATTTATATGAAATCTTGAGGTCGTTTCCTATTCAGCCTACGTCCCTCGCTTGGGTTGCTCAGCAGTTATTTTGCTGTACTATTAGGATGTTCTTTCAATCTGGCAGCATATCGTCGGGCAGCAGTTTCTATTTCATTTTTTACAAATTGAACTCCAAGATCTTCATGGATCGTGATATTGGTTATGTACCATGGAGCAGGGATGATCGTGCGTAGTATCTTATTCTGGACTCTTTGCATAATTGAGATGCTGCTGTTTTTGGCACAGCCCCATAACTGGCAGCCGTATTGCCAGACGGGTTTAAGAATTTTCTTATAAAGAAGCAACTTGTTTTCAAGAGATACTATTGATCTCTTATCCAACAGCCAGTGCAGTTGCCGCAGCTTGATGTTCAACTCATTTCGCTTTGTTATAATGTGCTTCCTCCAAGTCAAGCGTTTGTCGAGGTGAATACCAAGATACTTTACATCTTCTTTCTGAGGGATCTCCACTCCATTCATCATTATATTTCCGGATGAATCGGTTCTTCGGTTAGTGAAAACTACTCGAGATGATTTACCTTCGTTAATCTTTTTCTTCCAGGGGGGGCTATGAAAATATTTTTATAAATATACATATATATATATATATATATATATATATATATATATATGTGTGTGTATATATATATATATATATATGTATGTATGTATGTATGTATGTATATGTGTGTGTGGGGAGGGGGGCGTTATCATGAAATATATTTATATATAAATGGTACACTAAAGCCTTGTAGTCAATTATTATATATGCAATATTTGAACACTACAATTAAAACAAATAAAAAATAGTCGTTTCCGTAGAATTCATAAAAATTTTAATTTTCTTTTTTTTTGTTAAAAATTGGAAAGAAATATATTCCGAATTTCGGTCCATTTAATTCAAGCAGTTATTATATTTCGCAGGCATTTGCGGGGGGGCGGAAAACCCCTCTCAGATCGGCCCTGCATGCAATAGTTGAAAGTTTTAAAGAATTTTTTGTTAACTAATGAACTGGCGCTGGCAGATAAAATACATTCGAAAGAAAGTTATAGTTTTTATTGAATTAAGATTTTACTAAAAGACAGTATTCAACATTTTCTTTTATTTTCTAACTAATTATGAACAGTAACCTACAAATTTTTACTAATCGTACGAGTAAAATCTGCGTACTTTTTGAATGTGAATTAACAACTATTTTCTACTCTTTTGTAATTATAATTCGTTATTGCGTTTGATTTGCCGATAAATTTGTCCTTTATTCGTTTAGCAAACAAACTTTATACATTTCATTCTTAAAAACATTTCGCTGTCTAAAACAAATTGTTACTAGTAGTAAATGAACAAGTGTTAAAAAAAGCACAACCACCTGTTTGTTTAGAATTATTTATTATATATAGTTATTCCACCTGTTCCTTCAGAATTATTTATACGTTAGGCCTTAATATGTATGTTTTTATTTTCTTTCATTTCCTTCAGATAGGTTCATTCGATTTTATTCCATTTTGCTAAAAAGTAAAAGGCAGGGAAGGAAAAAAAATTCTATTTATTGTGAAAATAGCGACTACACGCTGAGTGTGTGTTTTGCAGGGGGAAAGCAATTTTAAAAACGGTTTAAAATATAATCAATTAATAAATAATACGGGATTATCTTAAGTAAAAAAAAAAAAAAAAAGAAAAAAAATTGTAGTTCAATGTGCTGATAACAACAATTAACATTGCCTTTGTAACGGCACGTTTACTTTATAGATAAACAAATCATAAATCAACTGTAAAAGGCATTTATTTTATAAAAAATACATTCCACATTCATCATTGAATACACAAAACATAACAAATCAAGGAAAAACCATTCTTAACTGAAAACATTAACATGCATATTCCTACGGGAAAATTTTTTTTATTTTTTTTATTTTTATTTCTTTTAAATTGCGATTTGGCTAATGTAGCCAATAAGCAATTGGAATGAAGGTTATGCTATGATGGAAGATGCCATTCAACAATAACAATCCGCGTTGCTTTACCAGTCAATCAAACCGGTGGAAAGAAAAATGACATCATTAATTTTCTAAGCTAATAAAAGCTGAACTCCGACTAGCCGCGATTCAGATATTCGCAGGGCAGCACATAATATTGATTAACAAACTCCATTAAAACTATGTTTGCTTATCGCGTGATAAAGTCGCTATTCCGCGTTGCTTATCGGTGTTCTATTGTTCGATTTCGTCGCAACTGATAATCCGGTGAGATCGTTCATTGATAATGTCCATCTTCCCACTCTAAAAGATAAGATGATAGCAATTAACGTTCCATTGCACTTGACTTCTCTTAGTATCAATCTCATGCAGAATCGTTCCATCCACCTCTCTGCTCCTTCTTTTGAATCTTCAAGAATGGTTTTTCGAGGTCTCCCTCAAGGTTCCTCCCTCAGTCCTACTCTTTTCAACATATACACTACCAGTGTGGCTTCTCTTCCTCTAAATTCGTCGTCTTTATTCTTTGCTGATGACATCCTACTTTATGCCTCATCTCACGATATTATATCAGCCAGTGAGGCACTTAATTCGTCTCTCTCCGTGTTGGATCACTCCCTTTCCTCAATTAACCTTTCTATTTCTCCTACTAAATCTTATTATGCCGTATTTACTCTGCGACCTTATAATCCTGCTTCTGTCTATCTATCCCTAGAAAATACACTTCTTTCTCGTGTTAATTGTTTCTGTTATCTTGGTATTTTCCTTGACAGTCGGTTATCCTTCTCCGAACACATCAAGTATCTTTCCTCGTCAGCAATCAAAAGACTAAACGTGCTGAAAGCTTTATCTCCAACCAAATGGGGTGGTGATCCTTATGTCCTTATTTCTCTATATAAATCTATCATCCGCTCAAAATTTGATTACTGTTCATTTCTCTATGGTTGTGCCTCTAAGTCCCGACTCTCTAAATTGGATGTAATCCAAAACTCTTGCCTTCGTCTCTGTCTTGGTGCTCTTAAATCCTCTCCAGTTCCAGCAGTCCTTGCCGAATCTAACACACCACCCCTTTTTATCCGAAGATCTTATTTAGGCTATCGTTTTCTTACTAAGCGTCTCCCACTCACCTCCTCTACTCTTATCCATTCCTATCTTTCCATTTCTAGGAACTGGCGTTTCGTACCTAGAAAAATTCCAATTCTTTCTCTCATTTCTCTACGGCTCAGTTCGTTTTGTCCTTAAATAATGTCCTTTGCCAATCTCCCTTATTTCACTTTTAATTTCGCCGATCTCTGCCATCCTCCAAATATGTTTACTGTTCCTACGCTCTCTAAGTTTCTTCCGCAGGCCCTAATCATACAGGAATTCCGCAGTTATATCAATTCTGATTTTCCCTTGCATGTAACTGTGTTTACAGATGGCTCGAAGAAACCGGATGGTGTCGGTGCTTCGTTTATCCTCCCAGATTTTGGCTTTTCAGAATCTTTCTGCTTACCTTCTTTCTGCTCCATATTCACAGCCGAATTGATGGCTATCCTACGTTCCATTATTTTCATTTCCTCTAATCACATTTCCTCCAAATTCTTGATTATATCGGACTCCATAACCGCCCTTCAGGCCATTTGCTCTCCCCTTCCTGATTATTCCTGTGATTTCATTATACTCCGCATTCGCTCACTTATCCACGCTCTTTCTTCCCTTCATTCTATTCAAATTGATTTGCTGTGGGTTCCTAGCCATTCGGGCATCTGCGGTAATGAAGCGGCGGACTCACTGGCTCGGGCTGCTGCCTATTCTCACTTCTTTTTTAAAAAAGTTCCTTCGTCCAATATCCTTCCTCTGTGCAAAGATTTTCATCTTAGGTTTTGGTTGGATATGTACGTTTCCTCTTTCTCTAACAATCGCTCTTTCTATCTGTCTGTCCAACCTAGTCTTCCTGCCAATCCGTGGTTCTCTTTGTTTCCTTCACTTCGTCGTTCTGTTGTTGTCTCCGTTATTCGCTTGCGCTTTAACCATTCTCTACTGCCTTCCGCCCGTTTTCGTTTTTCCTTGGTTTCCTCTCCATATTGTCCTCTCCACTCGAACGAAGAGCATGTTTGCGATGCGGACCATGTGTTCTTTGAGTGTTCATCTCTTTCTGCTGAGTGCTGGGCTTTCTACTTTAGTTTGCTGGGACTTGGTCTTCCTACTCCGTACTGCGCCTCTTATGTTCTATCTCTTCCCTCTCCACAAATTGTTCCTATTATTTGTTCCTTTCTCCTAACAATATCTGATCGTATCAGGATATAAGTGATTCCTTCCTATTCTAATTGTTTCTGGGTAAAGGTCCCTGGTTGACAAGCCCAAAAAAAAAAAAAAAAAAAAAAAAAAAAGAGATCGTTCATTTTTATTTCAACTATATATTCCACCGTCCGAATTATTCTCTTTTATTTTCCGTCGATTTGAAAGTTTCTAATTTCGTTGCCTTTCATTTGTCTTATTTATTTTTTTATTTTTATTTTTTTCCTCTTCGTTCCTTCCCGCTTTTTTTCTGTTAGATGAGCATGTCTAAAGGGGGCCGCTCAGCGGCCTCCCTCTCTGCTTCCTTCAAAGCAAACAAGCCGTCAAATCTACCCATAATTATGGACGCAGACAGCAACGCTAAGCCTAAATCAGTGGACCCCTTTTCACTCGTTACCTCAACTCTGCCGAAAGAGATTAGGTTGTCTCAGACTGTAGGTACTAGCATTAATAGTAATGACATTACTACTGATAATAAAAACCATAGTAATCCTAACAATAATCTTACGAGTAACATTAATAGTAATAATGAATATAGTAGTAAAAATAATACCAATAAAAATGATTCAAACAACAATAATAATAGTAGTAATAATAATAATAATAATAATAATAACAACAATAACAATAATAATAATTTAAACAATACAATTTTTTCTCTCGATCATCCGGGATCATTTACTGTTTATGTAGAAAATTGTTTGTTTAGTCAAAACATAGGAAATCTACATCCATTAGTCCTTGGCTAAGCTATTAAATTCTGTTTCCTCTTCCCTTTCCAGTATTGTTCCCCAAGGAAGAGACCGAGTATCGGTCAAATTTCGCTCCGCTTTGACGCGACGCTTTCTTGGCTTACCCTAACTTTTTTTCGTCTCATAACATCAGAGCTTGCATCCCTAATAGTATTTTTTACCGGCTGGGCGTTATATCAGGTGTCCATCCTTCGTTTACAGAGGATGATATATTGGAGGGAATCGAGTCGTCGGTTCCAATATCTTCTATTCGCCGTATCTATCGTTCTTCCGAAGGCATTAAAATTCCCACTAGATCTGTGGAACTTAAGTTCCAAAACAACTTCGTTTTCCAGTATTCCCCAGTGTTCCAATTGCCTTCTTTTTGGACACATTGCAAAACACTGTCATAGCTCTTCTTCCATTTGTTCCCACTGCGCCTCCCATCGCGGAATGTAGCAACCTTCAAGCCTCCCCCTTCTGCCGCAATTGTAAAGGCTCACAATGTGCCTTTGACCGATCCTGTCCTGAATGGATAAGACCAAAGGACATTAAACGCATAATGGCCTTTGAAAACATCTCCTTCCAGGAAGCCCCTCAATTTAAAACATCCAGTTTAGCTTCTAATGCTTTCTCATATGTACTTTCTCCTCTTTATAATACCTCCTCTAAATCCACATCTTCTGTCCCTGCTTCGCTTTTTAACTTTTCCTCTTGTCCTAAATCGCCTACCTTCCACAAATCCCGTAACCCAAAAACATCTAAATTGTAGCCTCAATTTCCTTCTCTTCCATCCAATCGTGTTCCATCCCCCTTTAATGGATGGACCCTTAATAGATCTGCTTCTCTTCCCGTCCATCTTAATGAGGAAAATTTTCTGCCGTCTACATCAAACAATAACAACATAGTTCCTCTGATTTTTCCTAATTCTTCTTCCTCTGTTTCTTCCCCCGTAATTAAAACTGTTTCCACGACTATTACGGAGCTCCTGACTTCCAATAACATCGCTCCTTCATCGTCCTTTCTTTACAATAACATTCATTCTACCTGATTTTCTCTTTAAAAAATAAAAAAAAATGAAAAAGCTCGGGGGTGAGTTATCCTCTTTTCTTTTTCTTCCATTTCCCCTCTTTCTTCTCGTAATCTCTCTTCTGCTTATCCAGTTATTTATTCCTCTCTTATATATTATAAAACATCTGGGTCAATTACCCGAGTGCGTAATTTTAACTTCTATTGTTACGTATTTGATTTTCCTTTTATTTATTAAATATACTGATACTGAGGTATAAATGCACTCACGTTGAGTTGGTTTACACCATCTTTGAACTGAGCTGTATTTGTGTTATTATTTATTGCCTTATGCAAACAACTATCATAAAGTACGAATATATTGATATCAACAGTGTTAGATGCATATCAATTGGCTTCAACAGCTGCAATTTTACATATAGCGGCACTGTACTGTCCATACAGATATTTTTCAAATCTTTTTCCTCCTTCAGCACATTTTGTATCCTAGCAACCAACTTTCTTTTTTTTTTCTTCCTTTCCCTGCTGTCCCAATTCCTTTCTAACCTACTAGTCTTGGCTTGTTTTTTTCTTATCTTTAATTATAACAACTTTCTTCTCTTGTTTTCCTTGCCTAGTTATTTCACCCCTTTAATTTTTTTTGTTCTTCATTTCTCTTCTTGTTCTTTCAAAGCTATATTGTTTCTTAAGCTTTCTTTCTCTCTCTTTTTTTACCCCTTTCCTATTCTCTCACTCTAGCCTCCCGGCGTCCCACTATGACGGCTGTATTCAATATATTACAATGGAACTGTCGTAGTTTCGGGGCCAATCGTAATTCATTAGAAGGTCTATTACTTCTCCACAATATCAGTGTTGCGTTAGTTTCAGAAACTTTACTTCGGTCAGACATAAACTTCAGCATTAGAGGCTTCACGTTGGTTAGATGTGATCGTGATGATGGATATGGTGGCTTTGCTATCCTCATTAGAAATGACATTCCTTTTCACGTTCATAATGTTACTCTAAATATTCCCTCCTGTTTTAATTCTCCCAACATTATTCACATATCTATCTCTTGAAATCTGGCTCGGCCTCTTAACTTCATTTACATGTATGTTCCTCCTCTTTGTCACTTCCCCCTTTCTTCCTTTTTTAATTCCATTCCTCATCGGTGATTGGAATGCTCATTCTCTAACGTGGGGTTGCAAAGCCTATAACATTAACGGCTCTGTCCTCGAGAGTTCTATCCTTTCCGATAATTTGATCATTCTTAATGACTTCTCTCCTACTTATTTTAAGAGTCCTTCTAGTTTTAGCTTCCTCGATTTGACTTTTTCTTCTCCTAATATTGGCTTTAACTATAACTGGGGAACATATTCCTATTCTAATAACTCCTATGAATCTTTCTCTTCCTACTTATATCAGACCTTCACATTTTACTCCATGGAATCTATCTAAAACTAACTGGACTGTGTTCCGTTCTCTTGTTGATTCTTCGCTTCCTATTTTCCATCCTGACTTTTATCCCCTACATGCTTATAACTCCTTTTTGCAATCTGTCAAGTCTGCCCTCAATGCTTCCTCCCCTATTCGCTATCACTTATCCGTCAATCGGCGTGTTGCGTCCTCTTCTATTTGGTGGAACGAGGAGTGCAACGTCGCATTTGATCCTAGTCGTACTACTTCTAGAGCTTTCCGTGCGAACCCTACAACCGAAAATTTTCTTGCTCATAAACGGGCGAATGCAAGAGCTCGGTATGTATTAAAAGCCTCAAAGAAGTCCTTGTGGAGGAATTTCTGCTCTTCTCTTTTAAGAACTACCTCCCTCTCACGTATCTGGAAAATGGCAAAAGCTTTTAAATTTCCATCCTCTGAACGTCCTAACAATTCCAACATTTCCGACGATTGCCTAGTACCGTTTATCGATTCTGTTGCTCCCGCTTACGTTCCTAACTTTAACAAATTTTATCCCGCTCCTTTTTCACAAGACTCTCTTTCTCATTTCCTTACTTCCGCCTTGAATGAATTAAAATCTGTTTTTTTAAAATCTTCCAGCCTCACTCCAGGTCTCGACGGCATATCTTATCTTGTTCTTAAAAACCTTTCTGAATTATCCTTTATTACTCCCCTTAATCTTTTTAATGCCTTTCTTTCCGCCTGTATAACTCCTCCTTACTGGAACTTTTTTATCACCATTCCTATTCCCAGGAAAAGTTCTTCCTTTTGCCCAATTTCTCTAGCATCCTGTATCAGAAAATTATTCCAAGTTATGCTGAACAGGCGCCTTGTTTGGTGGCTGGAACATAACCACGTTTTACCTAACAACATGTTTGGCTTTTCGCCTGGAATTGGCCCTCCTGTTTGTATTAGTCTTTTTGTTTCTAGTATATACAAATCCTTCATTCGTAAACAGTATACCTTAACTTCATTCGTTGATGTCTCCTGTGCTTTTAATAATGTGCATCTGCCAACTTTAAGATAAAAAATGTCGGCAATTAACGTTCCAACTAAGTTTTCTTCCCTTATTGTAAATCTCATGATGAATTGCTCTATCCATATTGTTTTTCCACTTCTCTGCCATGAAAGAAAAGTTTTTTGTGGTCTCCCTCAAGGTTCTTCCCTAAGTCCTACTCTCTTTAACATCTACACTATTAGTGTTGCATTCTTCCTCTTTGTTTTTTGCCGATGATATCCTGCTTTTTTCTTCCGCTTCCGATTTTGTAGCTGCTAATGATGCTCTTACTTCGTCTCTTACTGAACTAGATCACTCCCTATCTTCAATTCACCTTTCTATTTCCCCTTCTAAGTCTTCGGCTATTGTCCTTTCCCTTCGTTCCTACAATCCTGCTCTATCTAACCTTCGAGCACTCTCGTGGGTGGTGTTAACACCGCCTTTTCAAAAATAACGTTAGGAAATCCACATATCGTGTTTCAGGTAGGCGGGACGGTGAGGTATTCTCTATTGATATACGTAGGCAATAGTTGGCAGTATCCCCGTTGTCTTAGCTGCAACATACTTTTCATGAAACAGTTGCAAAGTTGATAATGTTGGAGGATATTCATTTTTGCCGGTGTAAACACCGCCTTGCGACCAATCTTGCTCCAGTTTTTGTGGTCTTCGAAAAATATAGTGTAAGTATATTTTACCTGTATTTTCATCATAATTCAATGAATAGTTACTGTTGTATAATTTATTTATTATTTATATGATTATTTTTTATTTTTGTGGTAGATTGTTTATTTTTTTATTCCTATGGATTTTCATCTCTCTTCTCCCCTTATTCTAATTTATAATGCAGTAATATTATTCCATGTGTTTAGAGCACGCTATACCAGACCAGAGGATATTAGACGAATCCTGCAAGAGTTAGAAGAGGAAGATTGTAATAGTTTTGTCTACCATGCACAATAATAACTTCACTGATGAGAAAGCTGGAAAGCTTCATCAAATCATATACTATAATGCCACAAAAGGAGGAGTTGACACTGTAGATCTCATGTGTGTAAGATGCTCAATATCACGAACGACAAGGAGGTGGCCACTTGTCATATTTTACCGACTACTAGATATTGCTGGAATCAATTCGTTTAAGATTTTCCGTGCTAATAATCCTCATGAGACGACCAAGAGGAAAACGTACATGTACAATTTTGTACTAGCTCTAATTAAAAGAGAATTTGAAATATAGAACGGCACTTCGGAACCTTCCAGTAGAATTACAAGCTTTCTTGAAAAATTACAAGAAACATACGTCAGAAGCTACTACTACAACTAAAGCCGGAATTTGTTATTGTTGCGGCACAAAGACGAATACTAAAACCTCAGTAACCTGACAAAACTGTAAACGGAACGTATGTAGGAATCATTCCAGCAAAGTTGTCATTTGCACACCTGTGACGAAGAACGAATGAAACACGACGAAAATGAATATTAATTATGATATTTTGTTTTTAGATTTATTTTTGTATTTTTCTATACATATTCACAGTATTTTGCTAAATCATTTTTCTACATCATGAAGTGGGTATTCGATATTTGTTTTTTATAATTATTATACACTATTGTTCTATGTCATAAATAATAAATTTCATTGGTTTATAAATGTCCTTGTTGTTATTGAACTTTACTGGGATTAAAAACTTAATACTAAGCAAAAAAAAACGCCGGTAAACAGACGACGGTGTAAAAACACTGCCTTGCAAGTGATGGCGTGTCTGTAAAAGGCGCAAGCGCCCGAAGGTTAATCTATCCGTAAATAATATACCTCTTCCTCATGTTAACTGTTTCTGCTATCTTCGGATTTTTCTCAATAGTCGGCTGACATTCTCTAATCACATTGATTATCTTTTCTCTTCTGCTATCAAAAGGCTAAACCTGCTGAAAGCTCTGTCTTCAACGAAATGGGATAGTGATCTTTACATTTTAATCTTCTTGTACAAAGCCATTGTCCGTTCCAAACTTGATTACTGTTCTTTTATCTATGGTTGTGCCTCCAAATCCCGTCTTTCTAAATTGGACATTATCCAAAATTCGTGTCTTCGGCTTTGTCTCGGTGCGCTTAAGTCTACTCCAATTCCAGAAATTCTTGCAGAATTTAACACACCACACCTGTCCCTTCGTAGATCTTATTTAGGCTATCGTTTTCTCATCAAACGTCTTCCACTCACGTCCTCTACTCTAATTCATTCCTATCTTTCCATTTATAAGAACTCGCGTTTTACACCTAGGAAAATCCCTGTTTTGACTCTCATTTCTCTTCGCCTTAGTTCGTTTTGGCCTTACACAATCTCAAGTAATAATCTCCCGTTTTTCTCCTGCCATGCCTCTAAAGTTTCTTTTTTACCTTCACTTTCCAAATCCCTTCCTCGAAAAATAATTCAACAGGAATTCTATAGCACTATCAATTCCTAATTCCCATCGCATGTAACCATCTTCACGGATGGTTCCAAGGGACCGCATGGTGTTAGAGCTTCTGTTATCCTTCCGGATTTCAACTTATCTGAATCATTTGGTCTTCCTTCTTTCTGTTCCATCTTTACAACCAAGTCGGTGGCTATCATACGCTCCATTGTCTTCATTTTTTCCAGTCGTTTGTTTTCTAATTATTTGATTATTTCAGACACCATGAGTGTTCTTCATAATCACTCTTCCGATTTCATAATTCTTCGCGTACGCTGTCTTGTCCATTTTCTTTCTTCTCACTACTCCATCCGTGTTGATTTGCTGTCGGTTCCCAGCCACATAGGAATTAAAGGTAATGAGATTGCGGATTCCTTGGTTCGAGTTGCTACTTCCTCTCGTTCCTTTTTTAAAAAAGTCCTATCCTCTAATTTGAATTCCCTGTGCACTAATTTCCATCTCAAACTTTGGTCAGATAATTACCCCTCCTCTTTTCGTAACGATCAATCCTTTTATCTGTCCGTACAACCTAGTCTTTCCTCTAATCCTTGGTTCTTTGAGTTTTCTTCACTTCTCCGTTCTATTGTCACTTCTATGATTCGCTTGCATTTTGGCCATTCTCCTCTCCCTTCCTCTCGTTTTCGCTATTCCCTTGTCTCCTCTCCAAATTGTCCTCTCCAACATAACGAAGCGTTGTTTTGTGACGCCAATCACATCTTTTTTGAATGTTCATTCCTTTCTGTCGAACGTTGTATTCTATATTCTTGTTTACTGAAACTCAAAATTTCTACTCCTTATTGTGCATCCTACATTTTGTCCTTCCCCTCGCCATTCATAATTTCATCCACTGGTTCCTTTATATTGTGTATATCTGACCGTATCAAAATCTAACTGACGGTTCTTTTTTTTCTTGTTGGTTCTGGGTGTAGGTCGTCCAAGAAAAAAAAAAAAAAAGAAAACTCCATTCCCTGCATACTACTATCTAATCTGAAATAAATAAAACATAAAATTTATAAAGCACAAAATTTCACATTCTAAATTCCATAAAGCTATCATTTAAATCGCTACGCTACACCCTCATTTGCCCGTTCATAGAAAAATGGTAGATTTTATAAAGTAAAAAGAAAACATATTTAGAGTTCTTTTGGGCATTGATTTTTATTTAGAAATCGTGTATGAGGGTTTATATTACTCTATTCATTATACGAATTCACATTATATCATTTCATCATCACATGTGCATTTTGTAACAAACGTTTGATTCTTTCATCCATGTATGCATATCATATTCACCTGCTTTTGATACACCCTCATGTGCACTACTTAATTTCCTTAAATTTGGCATACTATAACATGTTTTCATCAACTTTTCTCAAATAATTTCGATTTTTTAATTTTTTTAACATACATTTTAAGGGTTGTAGACAATTTAAAACATTTTCCAAACTGATAAATGTATTTCTGTAATTGAAATCTGCAACATTCCATAAAATAGAATAATAATTTTGCATATCCTACATACTTAAGTCTTTTATTATTGAATAGTATGTTCCAATTGAATAAAGGGTTTATAAACTTAGTGAAACTGAATTTCACCAGCTATAATTAATATTGCGGGCTTCCTAATAATGTATACATTATCGTTATTGTTAAAACATTGAAAATCATTTGTAATATTACATATATTGCGCATTGTTTCAGTTATTGCTATTTGATAATTAATGAGAGAAAAAATAAATAAAAATTGTAAAATTTAAAATATGTAACAACAGGACTAATTAAAAAATATATGTACAAAGTGTGAAAAAAACTTAATACAAACAAAATATTATTAACTCAAACGGAAACAATAAAATATTAAAGGATAACTAATACATAAATTTTCTTTTATACTTCGTTCATTTCTAATTCCATCGCATTGTAATTGATTATTTTATCATGTATTATAAGAACTATGATTCCTTGTATGCATTTTACAGTACTTTCACTAATCTCATAAGATCCGAGAATAAAAACAACAATCCACTCATTGAAAAATCTGTTAAACCTGTACCCTACAGAAACAAATACATTTTTGGTGGTAAAGTAATAATATTCTTTTGCCGAACGGGTATTTGTATTTCATCGCTAAGGCCAAATTGCATACTTGCATATGGTTTATGTTATTCATTTTGTACACTACTATTGTTTTGTTAACCGCTGCATTTGTAGAATCAAAATATATTCCATTGCACACTGTACAGATTTTTGTCCTCTCCAAAATCAACCAACGTTTTGTAATCTAATCTCTTTGACATATCAATACTTTTTCTACTCAACAGTTTTTTATGCTTTCCTCTATATCATTTTCATTGAATAATAGCACTGTTTGAGTGTGCTAATACATATATATTTGTATCACTGTATATGATTTCCATTTTAAACATACTTTTTCTATAATGAGAATAAACTAAACAGGTGTAAATTTATGATTAAATATTTACCAGTAAAATTAACAATATCTTCGTTCGGATGCTTTATGTATACATTCATCCTTAGTATATAATCAGGTGAATAAATTAGATATCTGAAAATCTTATATCCGAACGCTATATTTAAAATAAAACTATAAATAAAATGTGATAATGTTTCATTCATATAGCCCCACCAGTTGATGCATCACAATATACATTTAATACATATATAAATTAGGGTAACTTTTATGGTATTAGGACTTACATGTTTTAATGTGTCATACCAATAAAAAAACCTAATAGTGGAACAATGGTTCATGGTCATCCAAAATTCTATGTAATATTTGTTGTGTATAAACGCTCTTTTACATTTTATTGTTATCTTTTACAATAATACTACCATCTAAATGTTTTCAGGTATTCTTCTGCCTCTTCAATTTTATTCCGCCAAGTGATTTATTTCAAAGTTTCATTTCTTTTTATAGCCAGAGCAGAATTATAGTAATAATGTATTACATTCAGGCGTAATATTATGTATAGAATGATACGTTATCAGTGATAATAATCCAACACTACACTAAACGATTTTGATACTAATAATGTAGGACCCCCCCCCCCCCCCTAAAGAACCGAAGCATGTGTTGAAAAATTTGTTAAATCAGAGAAACTTAATTTATACTATAAAAGATTTGTATAAATGTTACCGATTTAATTATAACTAATATTTAATACTGTTTTCTAGTAAAACTATTAATGTTACCTTTTTTATTCTGTTTTAAACGCAACTGTCGTCGCTTTTTTTGTCTTTTTTATTAATTTTTAATTTTTATTTTGCAATTTTAATTAAAAATAGTTCAATGAGAAATATATATATATATATTTACTTGTTCACAGACAAAGAATTCGGATCGGAGTACTAAGAAAAATAGAAAAAAAGTAAAGTCTAATAAAAATACTGCGATCTATTCGTTCTAGTAATTTGCTATTCAAATTCTAAGCTACCATCTTAGCTACAACTTTATAATATTTTTATTTTTCACCCCTAAATATAAGACAAAAGTTAAATTAAAAATTGTAATATTTTTTTTATTTTATTTTTTTTCTTACCATGAGCCGTGTATAACTGCATAGGTCATTACGGCATACGGCAATTACCAAAATTTAAATGACTGAAGCGATTTGATTTGTTCTAATGTATGCCAAGGTTTGGGCGATCATTGCAGGAGCATTGGCGAGGATCTTTTGTAAAGGAAAAATTAGGTTAAATGACGTGCGGATGTTGCAAATTTAGTACATGTGGAAAGGATATGATGAACTGAGGGATAACACGTTCAGGAACAGAAAGGGCAGGTTGTGGGAGGCGAAGTCCTGTGGAACACATAGTCGTGAGACAAAGAGATGTGCCCAATTCTTAAGCGATTAATTATTATAAAGTCGCGCCGGGACATATACTCCGGTGGCCACTAAGGCTCCATTAATGGTTTTATTGTTCTTAAAAAAGTATTTTGGGTGGCCCAGTGTGACCTCCATTCCTGCTTAGACTTATCTTGGAGTAGTCTTTTTATCGATGCTGGTTGGGCGACATCTTGGCTCACCAGACAGTAAGTTGCTGCCCTCTCATTGCTAGGCACCCCAGTATAACCAGGAACCCATAAGTATGACACCTTGCAATTTTCTTTCATGAGGTTAACCATGATCTGCTGGATTTGGCAAACCAGCGGGTCTTTTGGTTGCGAACTGAGTATAGAATAGAGAGATGCTATTGAATCTGCAATTACAAGGACTTTCTTTGAGCGGGGATTAGCTAGGTAGATATGCTGTAAACAATACAAGATACCGTATAACTCGGCATCGAGTATTGTGCACCACCCACCCAGTCGAAATGATTGGACCGAGCCAAACACTTCGAAAGATCACGCTGCTGCCGCCTAGAGTGATACTGTATCCGCCTTTGCACCATCAGTATACACTGGCACATAGTCAATATACCTATCTATAGTTTGTGTTGTTTTCTTGAGTGCATTTTCTAAGCTGTTTGTTTGAGCATAGGTAAGTAGGAATATATTTATGTCTACTTCTAGGTGGTCCCATAGTGCTAAAAGATTAACTGGGTGCATTATGGGGAATTTTATATTACTTTGGCGTAAGAAAGCGAGGACTCCTGGTAATGGATCATTTGGAAAACACAAGGGAGGAGGATGGTTGGAAGAAGAGTGAGACTGGTTGCGTATATGATAGGTAAGGGTACCTAGTTGTGAATAGTAACTCCTGTAGAAGAAAAGTGGTGGAACACCAGACAAGGCACATATGCTAAGAGAAGAAGAAGTCCTGTGGGCACCAAAAATTGTTCTGAGGGCAGTATGATGGATGGGATCTAAAGAATTTAGGACGGTTTGTTTGGCAGATGAGTACACCTGGCATCCATAGTTGATTCGGGATAGGATTAAGGCTTTGTATATACTAAGAACTAATTTCGGACGGATATTGTATTTTTTATTGGATAAGTATTTTAAGGTAGCCATGGACTTCAAACATCCTGTTCTCAAGTTAGCCACGTGGGAACGCCATAATAATTTTGAGTCAAATAGGAGATCAAGGAATTTGACATTTGGTTTAAAAGGAATTGGTGAGTTATAAAGATTTAAGGATATGCCTGGTGTAATTTGACGGCCTCTAAAGAAATCTAGGCACACAGTTTTGGAGGAGGAGAAAATTATGCTATTGTCATCGGACCAGGATTGTATTTTAAGGATCGTTTGTTGAAGTATATTTTGGGCGTTAGATGGAAGATTAGACGATAAGGATATGTTTAAGTCGTCGATGAATAGCCAGGCTGAAACGAGCGGTTTAATACAGTCTGTTATATCATTTATGTACAATAGTAATAATTAAATATTTTTAAAACATTTTTAAATTTCTAAAGAGGTCGCTATTTCATTTTTTCTTTATGAAACAAGGTATTTCTCAAAAATCTACTGCCTACCGTGGAAGATATTACGTAATTATATCGTCCCCTCAAAAAATATCTCTCTGGATCCGCCCCTGAATGTAGGACATACATTACTGATCAAGTTACTTATTTTACCACTTAATTAAAATGGGTATGGCATGATAATAATGGCTTAAATACAGTTTGAAATAAGAAATAATAGTAATAATAATCAAATCAAATCAAATCAAATAGTATATTATTATAATTATTATACATAATCTCCACAAATGCGCAGGTTTGCGCGAGTAGTGGAACTAATCAAAATACAATTAAATTTTTTTACAGAATAGAACTTCTATAATGTTTAACTTATATATACACATAAATAAAATTAGTATTATATAAATAAACAAATGGAGATTGAAATTTTAACTTTAGCATATTAAACATTTTTTAAACAGAATAAACTTCTATAATGTTTAGCTTACATATATACATAAATGAAATTAGTATTATAAACAAACGGACATTGAAATTTTAACTTTAGCATATTAAACATTTTTTAAACAGAATAAAATTTCTATAATGTTTAACTTATATATGCACATAAATGAAATTAATATTATATAAATAAACAAACGGACATTGAAATTTTAACTTTAACATAGGTAATATCAGTTCTTTGTAAATTATAACTTAATTATCTGAACAGAACATTGAAGAAAAAATTTTTATTTAGTTTAACTGTTAAAGCTATACTAAAATGTGTTTATAGTCAAATAAATGTCTTCGCCTATAATAATAATAATATTAGGAAAAGGAAAACAATAAAAATTTTCTTCTCAATGAAAACCCTTAAAAAATAAATGAACAAATAAAACAAAATATAAAAGTAAATCCAATGAAAGATAGTTTCCAAACATTTTTTAAGCTCGAATTAGAAAAGTAATAAAGATAATGAATCCGGCTTTACAATGATCTATAATTAATATATAATTATTTATTATAAGGTTACACACCTCTATACTTTAATATCAAAATATAAGCTCTCATTTGCTCGTACAATTACTCTCCTTGTCATCAACAAGAAAAGTAATGAAGAAAATGAATCCGATTTTATAATGATCTATAATAATAATAATAATGATAATAATAATAATAATTATAATACTTTTTATTGGAATTTTAATTTTAACATAGGTAATAACAGTTCTTTGTAAATTATAACTAATTATCTGAAAAGAACATTGAAAAAAAAAAAAATGTTTTATTTAATTTAACAGTTGAGGCTATACTAAAATATTTATACAAGTTACATTTCCAGAATAGCGGCCCTATAAACAGTTCATACATTGCTTTGTTTTGGATTTACATAATAGTCAAATAAATGTCTTCGCCTTTTTTTATAATTCTTCAAATTAAATTTTAATAATTCCGGTAATTTATTATATAGGAATGGAGCCATAAACGAAGCCTGTATTCTTGAATGATATTTTATATAGCTTGGTACAACTACTAATTCCCTACCACAACTCCTAGTCATGCCTTCCTTTAGTAACACCTTAAATTCAATTCTATTTCGTGCAAGGAAAAGTATTATCTGGATCTTATACAATGTAGTAATATCAGGTAAATTATACTCACGTTTGTGCTCTGTTCCACTGTTTGCACCGATCAGCTTAAACACTCTTTTTTGTAAGTACAGTAGTTGTTTTATATTATAGCTTGCCGCATTACCCCAGTGTATTATTTCATATGAAAATACAGGTTGATATAACGATAAATATAAAAGACGTAGATGATGTTTGCTAAAAAAGTCTTTCAAGTAAAAGAAAATGTAATTTAATTTTCGTAATTTTGTTTCTATATAATTGGTATGCTTATTCCACATTAGTTTACAGTCTAGATTCAATCCTAAGTATTTGATGCTATGTACTCTGTCTATACTTACGTTGTTGTTTAAATACACTTTTAAATTATCCCATTTCTGTTGAGGTACATGACTAAAAACCATGAATTTTGTCTTCTTCAAATTTATTACTAGTCTATTGTTGTTGAACCAGTTTTGTATGGTATTAACATCGTTTTGAGTTAATTGTTGCAAAGTCTGTGTATAACGTGAACTATTAACGAGTACGGTATCGTCTGCGTACATAAAAATTTTTCCCGATAGTTTTACATCACATAGATCGTTTATGTATATAAGAAATAATATCGGTCCTAATATACTCCCTTGAGGCACTCCATGGTATTGTATAACTTGTTCACTATAAACTTTATTTATTTTGCACACATATTTCCTGTTGATAAGATAAGACTCAAACCAGTTATGGATAACCCCTCGGAAGCCTGCAGAATACAATTTAGATAGTAATATTTTATGGTCTACAACATCGAAAGCTTTCTGTAAATCAAAATAAGTAGCGACACAAGATTTGCCACATTCTAGATTCTGAGTTATGTAGGAAATATGTCTAAATAGTGCAAGGTCTGTTCCTTTTCCTTCTAAAAATCCATACTGGTTGTTACTGAAAAAATTTATATGATTTAAAAAGTTTATCATTCTGCGTTTAATACATTTTTCAAAAATTTTCGAGATTGTAGAAAGTATACAAATCGGTCTGTAGTTTTCTGTATTTGTTTTTTCTCCTCCTTTATATACTAGTGTTATTATACCCAATTTTAGAACATCAGGAAATTTTCCGCTTTTTAAAGATTGGTTATATAGATACGTTAGTGGTTTAGCAAAAAAGTTTATATTCTCTTTTATTAATATTATAGACAATTTGTCAAAGCCAAAAGACAATTTATTGGGCAGAGACAGTATTGCACTTTGTATTTCGTCCTGTGTTAAGTCTATTAATCCAAAAGAATTAATTGTAGAGCCATAGTTAGTTATTTTTGGAGTAGAGAAGTTTTCATTTTCTAATAATTTAGTTACAGCCTGTGAAAAATAGTTGTTAAAATAACATGCGATCTCATATTCGTTTCCACTTGCCATTTTCGTATTGCAACCTATTTTGATTTCATTTATCGGATTTTGTTTATTTCCAAGAATATTTTTAACCACGCGCCAATACTTTTTTTTGATCATGCTCACACTTATTTAACATATGGCTGTAATATTCTTGTTTGGCTATTCTTACAAGTTTTTGAATCTGTTTTGAAGTATTTTTATATTCCTTAATTAAGGCACTGTTCTCACCTGAAATCTTAATTTTCTTGTGTAATTTATTTTTTTCTTTTGACAAAACTAAAATTTCATACGTGACCCAAGGTGATCTTTTACGCTCGTTTCTTTTTACACGATTTTTACTGTAACATTCTTGCATGATATTCCTAATATTATGAATAAAGTTTTCAAATTTCAAGCTAATCGGGTCATTGCTTTCATAAATCTGTTCAAGATTTATCTTGGTTAATTTCTGCCGGAAAAGGGATTTATTGAAAATGTTTTTAATCTCTAACGGTTTTAACAAAATACTATCTTTTATTACTAATGAATACTTACAGCACAATGATCTGAGAACTCAACGTCAAGTATACCGTATTCTTTATCAGAATTTAACCTATTAGAATATAAACCTCTTATTAATACATGATCTAAGCAGGACTCGTAGTTACCACTCATTCGCACGAATGTTGGTGTATTAACCAAACTTTTGAAACCATTAGAATTTAGTCAATTCAAATATTGTGTACTCTTTTCGTTATTTAATATATTAATGTTTAAATCACCTGCAATAATTGTGGATGTTCCCGATATGTCAATAATATTTTGTAAATCAATTAAAAAATCAGAATATTTTGAAGTACAAAATCTATAAATACCAAAGAATGACAATGTTTTGTTATTTTCCAAGATAATTTTTATACCAATTATGTTGCACGTTGAAATATCTAATTTTATATTAAGCTGTTCGACTACAAATTTATCTTTTAAATAGATTATTACACCTCCAGAACGTTTGCAATCTCTGCATTGTGCAAACATTACATACCCGGGAATATTAAATTTATATAACTCACCGCTGTATAACCAGGTTTCCGTTAATAAAATTATATCGTAGTCTATACCCTGTTCATCCAAAAATAACTTAAATTCATCGAAATGTGCTCTTAAGCTGCTTATATTCAGATTTAAAAGATTAATATTTGACTGATTTGCACTCATAGAAGAAATGTAAGTAAGAAGAGTAATGAAAAACGCCTAAATGCACATAGAGATACCAAAAGGCACGAAACCTCCACCCATGCGGAAAATTTCCTACATTCAAACAAACATTTACATGCTCTGTGTATGTATAGACGTACAGCCATGCACACAAACGGCCAAAGGATTGAGGAAGTGATAATGCAACACCGTAATACATTATATCTGTAGTAGATAAAGAAAAAATTTGAGAAGATAAGTAAAGTAGTAGAAAGTAACGTAATAAAATGAGAAATGTAAAAGCTCTGAGGCAGAGAAACATACTGCGGATAACGATAACGATTAATCACTTTGTATTTAGCAAAGCAGCAACTTGATCTTGCGATATTATTCGGATAAACGATGATTTTTCGCCTCTGCGTGCATAGATGTTGCTGTCGCGTACCCAAACAAACTTCCAGCCGATGGAGCGTAATTTTCGAGCTTCGGAAAAAAGGTCCGAATTTTTACGCGTCAGATGCTCGTTGATGTAGATTTTTGAATTGCCTGTTAGACCGATGATCACCAGTTCTGGTCGCCGCGCTCGGCTGTTTTTTATCAATTCTTCCTTTATCACTCGTCTACAGAATTTAATAATTATGTTCGGATGATTTTGGTTAGGAAGTTTCGGTAATCTGTGACATGCATCAATGTCGTTAACAGTTATTTTGGTGTCTGTGGCTTCTCCAAGTTTTACGGCCAAATCAAGAAGATTTTCTGCTGCTGCTACCGGGATGTTCGAAACAATTACGTTATTTTTGCGTGTATATTGTTCCAGTTTATCAACGCGTGTTAGAAGTTCTTTGTTTTGATTTCATAAATCGGTGTTTTCTTGTGTAGTCGCTGTTATTACGGTAAGCATTTCGTTCATACGCGCATCGAAGGATGCTTGCATATCGAACAGCCGTTCGTTCAGAGATCGCAACTCACTCGTAATTTGCATCAAATCGGATTTCGATACGTCAGCAGAATGTGAATGTACGTTAGTCGACAACGGCGAGGAGGTTCCTGCTTTGTTTTTCTCAGCGCGGCAGAATGTGCATCGCCAATCGTTTTTGTTCTTCCTCGACATGCTAGACCACGTTTTCTGAGATACTCCACCACAGCCATGATGTAGTTTACGCTGGCATCGGAAGCACGACAAGTATTCACCATCGGCCGGCAAATCGTTAGAGCATTTTGCACATATACACACCATTCTGTCAAATATCGACTATAATTTAGCGAAATAAACTTACCGACACTGATAACCGTCAAATCTGAACGCGTCTCTCTATTATAGAGATGTGCACAATAAAAAACGTTATAACTTTTGAACCGCTTAAGATTTTCCAGTTCCGAAAAAAGCACTGAAAAGATCTCAATGAAAACTATCGAAATTATTTAATTTTAAAAACCGGTACTTTATTTACAATTCACTATTTATGTATGGAATGAGAGCAAAACCAAACACAACCACTCACGATAATAATAATAATAATAATACTAATAATAATAATACTAATAATAATAATAACAGTAACTATATTTTAAATATTGTAATTAAAAACAATAAGAATTATAATAATAGATACAGCGATGAAAAGATTTTTACAAAAACATAAAGGCTTATATACTAATAATGACAAAGCTGAATAGCGCATTGAGCAGGTGACGTTCTTGTTAGGTAACATAAACATAATTCTTCATAATTAACTAAATTATAATATTAATATACACATCTGTTGTACGGAGCTTTATATCGTAGTAATATTTAATTAATTCACTCAAGAGGGGTAAATTACTGAAACTATTGAGATATTTGACACATTTCAAGCATTTTTTGTGAGCAGTTCAACAAATTTCCGTACCCTTTTGCGAATTCGTATTAACAGTCACACTTCCATTTTCTTTAGGTTCGGTAGGCAATCCGCCTTGATTGAAAACTACTCCAAAATTCTGTATAAATAATTTTCGGCATAAACTTTGCTCGCAACCATATTCCATTATTAAGTTCGCATCCACAATTCATTTACCTTTTCTCAGTTCCATAATTATCACATTCCTCGTTGGGACCCCTCAAAAATGAATTAGTCTTTTTTTCGCTTTTAATTCCGTTTGAGTCCTAACCTCGGCCTAATTTTCGCATGTCAGGACTTCATCTAAATAATGTTTCCTGCGGTATCTTCATCTTTTCCACCTCAGATGCTTTCTGAGTAATAGCGAACAATTAAATGCTTCGCTAATGCAATGGAACGTCAACTGTTCAGCCACCTACTAAATAAATTTATTTTCGTTCTGATCCGTTCTTAGTTAATTTGTTAACTTATAAATAAATTAATTCAAAAATCAGATATACCCTTAAAAAAGCTAAAAGGGCTTCTTAAAATGAATTTTGCTCATTCTTCTTTCGCTCTTGCCCCTCAAAACTAGAAATTAACTAAAACCTTCAGAAATTCGCTGTCATCTATACAACCGATTTTGATTTTCCAGCACACAAATTGTCCTTAATTGGCAATAGCGTCGCCCTCTCTTATCTGTAAAAGAAGAAATTCACTACTCCCCTTCTTCTACATAAAAACTTGTCTGTAGGTATTCAAAAAATTAATCTTAATCCCCATACCTCCCTGCTGCATAGTTTTCCAAGCATAAGTACTACAAATTAACCTGAAAATTTCTATCAGGTAAAAAAAAATTAGCTCTCACGTTTTCTTTTTGCCTGTCGTACTTAATAATTTTTTCTGAGCCTGCCGAAACTGTAATTGCAGCCAAAACGCACAGGTTGTTCAAGCGCAAGAAAGTGCCACATGAGCTGTTACAACCACAAAATCGCGCACTGTACAGCTCCAGTAACCAGTCATAGGCATAAGTACTACAAATTAACCGAAAATTTCTATTAGGTAAAAAAAAAAATTCATTTTTTTATGAATTCTTACACTGTGGTCCATTTTAAAACTTTTTCTAGCCTCATTAACATCTTTTACCGTTTTTGCTATACACAAGCTAGATGGTATAATATTTAGATTAAAGTTTGAAAATTCATGACGGGTTACTGGAGCTGTACAGTGTGCGAACCTGAAAATAATGAAACGCAAGGTCTATAGCAATATTTAAGTAGTATTTAAAAAGGCAAACAATGAAATATAACCAAAAACTGCTAAATAAATAAATACAGATATAAAAACATTCAAACACCGCCTAACACAATCCAAAATAAAATTCCAATAATTTTGTAGTTTATTAATTAGGGAATTTTCGTTTCCCGTTTATTATTGATAAGAAAATAATTGTATGTAGTTCGATGTCTTCCTATTTTCTTATATACTTGTTCAATCTCATAAATCAGTTTGTTAATGGATTTTCCTAGTTTTTCGTTTGTCATCGAGTATCTATATTTTTTATATGTATATACTGTTTGTTTTGTTGGTTTTTTTCCCGTGATTTAGATCTCTTTCAGATACAAATTAAATGTTTACGTAATTTTATTCATTCGTTTTCCTCGTTCTAAATGAAGATGGCTGAATAAGTTCTTCCCAAAAATTCAATAAACTATATCAAAACCACTTTACTAATAAAATTCATTAATATTGATCATTATTAATATATTATACTATCTTATTTCTATTATCACATTGTGTCATCATCTGATTTCAGAAGTCGCGACTTATTTCATGTAATCAGAAAATTAATTTGTAATTTTTCTTCGATTTGGTCGATGAAACGTGTGTGTGGGGGGGGGGGGGGGGTTCTTCCTTTCTACTGTTTCTCGATACCATTTTGTCTAATGACAAGACTGGAAAACTGAAAGCACTGTCGCTGTACTATTGTTACTGATCTCTGATGCGGTTTAATATTCAATTCTTTTTGAATGGAAGTATTCGTTCGAAGAGCCGTCCATGGAATTCTCATCATTTTTCTATAAGCCATCATGTCAAAGGATTCTATTTTACGTCGGAAGGATGTCTTCAGCAATTCCGATCCATCTTGAGGAGTTTAACGTTTTTATTGTATATTTTTTAGTCTCTTTTGATATATTATAGTCTCTCCGAATTTTATTTAATCTCGATATTTCTTGCCATTCGCAGTCTTCTTTTAATTTCGTCCTCGCATCGGCCTTTATTTGTGAGAAGTACTGCAAGATAGATTACCTTTTCTTTTCGTTCTACGTACGTTATTGAGTTGAAAACTGATGGGAACATTCGTGCTCTATCAACCACCATTAGAAAGCATTTAGATATGATCAGTTTTAGACCTGCCTGTACTCTAGTAGTTTTCACGCTGTTTAATCATTCCATTATCTCTTCTTCTGCGGTGTTCGCCAAAAGAACTGTATCGTCTACATATCTATCTTGGGTTTGTGATTTACGCCATCATCATCATTATCTCCTCAACCATTCGGTTGGTGGGCAAACCTATTGGTAAATTTTAGCTGCACAGATTTATGTACTAGGCAAATTATTTTTATCATATTTCTTTAATTGATTGCAAGTTAAACGGATTAAAATGAAATATTTTCGTTCAATCGTACTAATATTATGTGTTATTTTTTCCTAAATAAAGATTAATTAGATCTTTACACACTCGAACAACTAAATACTAGTTTTTTCTTATGATCATCATCATCGTGGTGCCATGTCCATTATCGAACGTTGGCTAACATTTGAGCAACCTTCCGTCTGTCTAGTACTTCCCGGAACAGTTCAATGGCGGTCACCTGATACCATTGAGTCAAGTTTTGTATCCACGTTATTCTTCTTCTTTCCGGTGGTCTTTTTACAGCGATTTTTCCTTGCATCAGAAGTTGAAGTGTACTATATCGCCTTGGATGGCGCATTACGTGTCCGAAGTATTTTAGTTTTCTGTGCTTAATTTCTTTTATTAATTCTTTAGACTTATTTAATCGATTTAACACTTCTGAGTTTCGTATTTTGTCTGCCCATTTTAGTTTAAGTATCCTTCGGTATATCCACATACCGAAGGTCTCAAGTTTTCGTTCTGTTGCCTTCGTTAATGTCCAGCTTTCAGCACACCATATAGTAACACCGAAAATATGTAACATTTTACCAGCCTAATTTTTAAATCTGCACTTATATTCTTGCTACACAGTATTGTTTTTACTTTAAAAAATGCAGTTCTAGCTTTTCCAATTCGTATTTTTATTTCTTTACTCATGTCCCACTTATCGTTTAAATTACTGCCTAAATATTCGGTGTTTTAGATTTTTTCTATTCTTTCTCTGTAAACTGTAAGCGGCGCTGTTATTAGATTTCCACTTTTCCTGCTTATCACCGTGTACTTTGTTTTGGCGATGTTCAGGCGTAATCCGTAGTTGTCACATATTTCAGCGAGGACATTTATAAATCCTTGCATTTCCTTTAGATTATTCGCTATTAAAATTGTGTCGTCCGCATATCTAAAATTATTTACTATTTTTCCATTTATTTTAATGCCGCTATTAAATTTCTTATGGACTTCTTCAAAAAGATTTTTTCAGAATGTATATGGTAACTGTAAACTTAAGGTTTTAAGGTTAATTTTTTTGAACAAGGTTTTTTTTTTTTCGGGTTCGTCAACCAAGGACCTTCACCTGGAAACAAATAGTAAGGAAAGAAGTCGGTTATATTTTGATCAAATCAGAAATTTTATTTAAAAAGAAACAAATAGCAGGAATAATTAGCAGGGAAGGAAGGAACAGGATATAGGAAGTACAATAAGGAGTAGGAAGTGCAAGCTTCAGCAAATAAGAATACAAAGCAGAACGCTCCACGGACAGAAATGAACACTGGAAAAACACATGATCGGCGACGCAAATAACTGCATCATCCGGATGGAGAGGACAGTGTAGAGAAGAAATCAAGGAAAAACGAGGCAACTACCGTAAATTGTTTTCTCTTAGATTTATCTTCATTGATGTATTTTTCTTCTCTGTGCTCTAGTACCGGAGATAGGACAAACCGGGAAAACCCGTATCTAGAGTATTTCATTTAATACAAGATGTTTGTTATTTGTAATTTTATTATTTTCATTAATAATTAATTAACCGTTATAAATACGCTATAAATACACTAGATAGATGTATGAGGATGTACGCGCAAAACGTTTCCAGAAGCCGGCAAGCGTATTTACTATGTACATTTTGCTTGTTCATTAATTATTACCGGGGATGGTAATATTTTATTCGGTAATTTATCGTTTCAGCGCATTAAGAGGTAAGCGTGTGGGAGGAGTTGGAGTTTTTTAAAAAACAAACAAAAAAGGTTACCGCTTATTATTATTTTTCGACATGAAACGTTTGCCTGTTATTTATAGTTACTTTCGCTTTATTAACAACTGTACGGTGCTTTTAATTTTCCATTCCGATTTTTAGCAATTTAAGGTCAAATCAGCCAACTGTAGCACACGCGTAAAATGCACCGAACGAAAAGAATCGATGTTACGTCAAAATCGATGCGGTCACTGGAAGCGTGAATTTTTGCAAAAGTTCATTACAAGGGAAGAGGGTGAGGGGGGGGGGGAGAATTTTTATATCGGAATGGAATTCAACGTGCCTGGAATAATTTCGCTTCTTCAGGTGCGGTCGATTCTTGGCGCATGTCTTCGCGCGGACCACCAAACTGAATAGCGTCCGGCCGTCATTTGACCGTCGCTCGGTTGCATTAGTGCACCGCGGCAGCTGTCGCACCGGCTCGTTGCAATAATATCATAATTCATATTATGCAGGCGGATTCCAGCCTCGCTAACAGAGTATCGATGCGTAATGTAAATATTTATATCGATACTTTCTCTTGTTTCATTGCGTATCGGATTAATTTTCTATAAATCTTTCTCTCTCTCCGTAGCACCATCGTTTCGGATCATCACCGAGAACCCCCCTACCTGTTCCCAGTGGCGTTTTTCTCTTTCTTCGGTCGCGCGCTTGGGTAGTCCGGTAGTAGTACTCTGCGGCAATATTACAAGCTAAAGCACTTAGTATGGCGTGCGCTGAACTTGTGGTATTTGCGTACGAGGAAAATATCGATATTAATTATTCGCTGCTGGCCTTTGTATTGCGCTGTATTTTCGTGATCGGAATGGTCGCAGATTTATTATCGCATTTATCGATAATCTCAGAATACACGTTTCGCATGGGAAAAAGTCACAATCGAGCGCCCTTACGATATTTTGTCACGCACCGGTTGTACAGCGCAATGCTCGATTTCCATCCATCTTTTACCCCTTCCGAACTTTTATAAATTGCAACTGACGTCCGCTTTCACTTACCTCCGAATAGAGTTATAAATTTAACGCCGTTAAAAATAATCATCAAGGCCCAGTTCGTCGTCTGATAACGAAAGACAGATCGCCGCCGCCTGGTTTTATCATCTATTAGAATACAAATGCGGACGCCTATAAAGTGTGCGTATATTGATTTGGAGGCTGCTAATTGGATTTCCTAATTTCCGTTCGAAGTAACAACTAGAATATATGTACTTTTTTTTTTTTTTTTTTTAATGCGGATACGTTTTGGAGTTTTAGTCTAAATTCTCTGCGCGCAGACAGACTATAGATCGGTATTGTTTACGATTTGCGCAGCAGTGGTACCAACGTCTTGTGCGATACTGTCCTACAGTATCAAGTTGACAAGAAAAAAAATCGGTCATAGCCCAAAGTCTTGCATAGTTGCTTATACGACCTTCGCATAAATGGAATGATGTCAGTCAATAGGTTTGGAAAAAAACCTAGCATTAACCAAGAGTGATGTTCAACGTAGTTGACAAATATAACAACTCGGGACTTTGTAGTGACTCTGTAGTCGCAGACCCCGGATGTATAGAAGACGAATAAGCGAAAAATCGTACATCTCGTTTACACTGGTTCCGCAGAGACTCGGCTGTAATAGAGAGAGAGTATGAAATTACTACTCGACAACTTACAATACCAGTCTCTGCGAAGTTTATGTTTGCAAAAAAAGTGGGGATACAGTGGAATCAGATTGGCCCGAACTAATCAATACTACGGGAATTAGAGATAAAGAAAGACTAAAAAACGGGTATCCCACAGATTCTATGGTTAATGCGGAGGCAAGATGCCCTAGAAAAAATTAGTATAGGAGAAAAGATTGACTGTGATAATTTCGTAAACGGAGTCCTCCAGAACACGCGGGCAGAAAAACACGCAAAACTCTCCAGGTAATGTGACTTGGCCGGACAAATGAAATGACTAACAATTGTCGATTGTTATGCGGATAATTAATGTTGGATAATTAGTTTAAATAACAATCTCTCGTCTTCTTAACTCAGGATTATATGCACGATCGTTCTCGCAGCTGAGAGAGGACGTACAAGGTTTTTAAGTACTTTTTTAAAGTTGCAATTAAGTGTACATTTTCTCGATCAAGGTGAGATTAAATAACCAATCAGCAGTTGGGAAAAAAACATCGAAGCTCCCTCGAGATCAATGCGAAGAAATGTACATCGGAAAAAATCAACATTTACAACTATGCGATTTTTTCATAATGATAACGACACAGGACATTAATTCACTAATCTGCCATGGCTAATACGAAAGCGGAGAAAGAGAGTTCTACGCGTTAAAAATGCTTTACGTATCTCCTCTGCTTATTACTCTCTGAGCAGTCATCCGCATTTCGGTTAGTTAAAGGTATACATATAGCAGCTGGTGATACGCAGTTAAGTGCAATCAACACAAACACCAACTTTAACTTTTGACATGCACGTGTCTTGTTTTTCTCCGAGAGTTAAACATTTTGTTCGGGGAAAATTTCGTAAGGCGTGTAAAATTTCGCGGACGGTTTATTTGTTAATTGAATTAAAATATGTAGTATTAATTTGAGAAACCGAATTTACGATTCATTTTTCACTTTGTAGCCGAACTCTCAATGATAATACATATTATCCTGCTTTTTCAGTGCTTTATGTAGTGTGCATGGTATTTCTTCTTTCTACGACTTTACATTAAGAACTGATAATATTGAGGGCTTTCTATTCTGTAGGAAAACGTTTGCAATTAAAAGCAAATTGTAAACTTAGGGATCATTGTGGGAAAAAGGATTAGGCGGAAAATCTTGAAAGTTGTCAAAGTTTGTTTGGACAGATATTAAGGATCGAAAACTATACGGGGGGATCGATAATATTTTAACGAACATACATACACCAGTTAGATCGCGTGAAATTGTATGGGCGCCCGAGATTTTTCATAAAACAGAAAGCTGGACTGAATCTATTTTTTGTAGGATTTAATAGAAAGCATTAGAATGCACCTTGCAACCCTAATTGTTTCTATCAAGGATCTAGGATTTTTAGACATTAATCAGCAATTTTGGATTAATATTAAAGGTATTCTATAATATGGATGGAACTTAAAGTAAGAGACTTTTAGGAGGGGTACATATTGGTTAATCACCTGTCAATATACACGATAAAGAATTCCCCTAAAGACTGATTTGGAATCAAATTGTTACTTAGATAAAAAGAGACAGAATCGATAATGAAAAATTTCCATCATTTATATTAGACAATTTTTAGAGTTTTCAGGTTGCTTTTGGAAATATCGATTAGTCTATCTGAGAATTATGGGATGGAGATACTTAGGTCATTACTAAAAAGCCGAGTCGTGACTGGTGGTTGAACATATTCTATAATGTGGTTATTAATATAGAGGTACATATATAATAAACAAGGTTACAATAAGTACCGAACCTCGAGGAATGCTATTTTCCGCATCACTGCATACCGGGAGAATCGAATTTAATTTTGATAGTTCGGTTCGTTCTGAATGAATTTTATTATCTTTCCAGTTAGACCGAAATTTTCTTTAATTTAAAACTATTAAGCTGTGTCACCACAAGCAATCGTGTGCTTTTTCAGTGTCAATGAAGATGATTATTAGAGGTGCTGATGGCATTGAAAAGCCGTTAATATCTCTACCACCTCTGAAGGTGCACATATGTTAGTGTAGATAATTCGTATGAGAAACGCGTCTAATTAAAAATATATAAAGCAAATTATTAGTTATTAATTAAGTAAAATTAATCTTTTACTCTAATTATCGTTGCTATTTTTTTAATAATTTTCTACTATATTTGCTACGTTAAAGAAAACAATAAATATGAAAATCGAAAAATTCTTTTAATAATTAAATTATTTAAATAGAAATAAAAATCACCTTTCAGTCTAAGGTATTTAATGGGAGTTTGTGGACGTCAAATATAAATATTTTTTGTAATTAACCTTCGCGAGTAAAAACTAAAGATGAAACGGATAGTTGTTTAGCCGGATACCGAATATCCGGCCGAACATTGCCTATTGGCGCATCGTAATGAGAAATCTTGCATAGGTGATGAACGAACGATCGGGCGAGCTCGGGTGAATTCGGGTCTTTTCATTCATGAGCGAAATTATCAAGTCAATTGACTTGCTGAATTGATTGCAAACACAATCATTTGAGGTTATTGTAAACGTGCTATTTGGAGTTTGAATTGCATGTAGGATTGATGTTTATCTGAAGTCAGTTCGAATTGATCGCAATCGTGACCCTTGTATTTGGTGTCCAGCTGATGCTACACAATAGCCGAATTTAACAAAGTTTGACAGAATTTATCTTTCAGCATCCTGCAGTAGCGTTTATAGTAAAAGACTTTTTTCTGAAGCTGGCCTTGTCTATGAAGACAAGCGAAACCGTTTGTTGCCCCTTAATGCGGAGAAATATTGGTATTCATTCACCACAATTTGCCCCTAGCGCAGTAAGAGTACTATTTTTTTTTTTTTTTGTTTGTTTGTAAAATAAAAATATGGTGATTATATTTGTTATGCGGATTAAATAAACTTGATATTTCATATTTTTTTCAAGTCCAATATCCGGCCGGATAGGTCGGATACCGGATAGTTACCGGATATTCGTTTCATCTCTAATAAAAACCATACTTTTAGCTGATTAGTAATTAATAATACACGGCTGTAAATTTAACTTAAGAGTATATGTATCAATGAGTAGTGTCAAGTTTCCGTATTAAATAATTTTTTTGTTTTATTAAGTTATTGATTTTTTTATACTTAAAATAAGTATTAGTAAAATATAAACTAATTAAATTAATAAAGTTGCACAATTTTGCGGAGCAATACCTAAAAAGATAACAACATTAAAGCTCTCATATTCTCACTCAACTTAATTCCTCTTCTTCGTATAAACATGTTATGTATTATAGATATATTTTCTATTGAAAATTAAATCAGTAATACCACTTTTAATGATGATGATTTAATTAATTTTTCGTGTTACTGGTGTGTGTTTCTTGCATTTGTTGCGACGAAACTCTACGAAATTACAAAAGCGAATAGCGTTCTACCTAGCCGTTGAAAATTATTTGTTTTATAGTTCCGGGAAAGTGTCCGAATTGGCCGGAACGGCTATTATTTGTTATTTCATTATTACAGGACCTTCCCTTTTTCCTAGTAATCGCGCTGCTGTTATTACCAAATAGTAGTGGATCCGCTGATCTTGTTAGTCAAGCGTGACAGGCAAGTCGGATACAGATTGTGTCCGATAAATAAAAAGAAAACTAAACTGCATTCCAGTAAGAACAGGTTGTTCAACAACACAGTTCCTTCTGCTCAATCTTAAACGAAATCGATCTATAATTATTACCTTAATAACGAGAATAATGGTGATGCTGGCTAGTTGCCGGTTAACGAGCTTTGTAAATGTTCCCGCACGATGTACTGCATATTTAATTGTGTTTATTTCGTGTAGTGCTCGCACAACGCGCCGTTACGATAAATAAATTCAAATGAATTTTTTTCCTATTTTCTAAATAGAACTGTAAACAGTGATTAATCATATGAGTAACTCCGCCGACTAAACCCGGCCGCCTTCTTTCCTTACTTCTGTGTGTCTTTGTAAATAGCTGCAACCTACCGTAAACTTCTACAACACCTTTAAGACACATCAAATCTACACACCATCGAACCTTTGTATTCCTAGAACATGCCGCTACCAATAAAACTGCCTGCGGATAAAATTATCTATCTCTTCGCTACAGTGTTAAAAACGCCGCCTTGTAGCCTTTCCCCCGGCTAGTTTTTATCTATGCGAAATATCACCGTTATCAAATTTCGATCTACAATTTGTGACGCAAATTCTTTTAACAGAAATTCGACTCTGAAATACGTAAGGTAGCCACTGGAAAAGACGAAAGCTTGAATTACAAAACCCTCAGCTGACCGATTTTAAAGCTCACATTTGTTAATATTCCCAATAAACCGCATTGTCTATTTATGTTATCTCATACTCATATATATATATATATATATATATATATATATATATATATATATGTATATATCGGGGTTAAAAATAAATAAATTCATCATTAAGGAAATTCTTAAACTGTAAAACAAAATGATTAATTTAAAAAGAACTGCATATTAAAAAGTATTGTGCTATAGCAAATAAGAAATAGCAATACGACTTGTGAACTTGTGACTTATATAATTTCGAATGTTTTGTGTTAAGTTTGTTGTCGTTTGCCATTTAAATCAGCAATCGAAGAAAAAACTAAATTATTTATTGGCAATATACTTTATGTAATCGTGGAAAAGTTCTTTTAAATTATAAAAAATTGAAAAAATACGAACACAAATCGAGACGGAAGTAAAATTTGAGGCATTTATCATTTTAAAAAATTCGCATAATAATATATTTAACGTATTCATTTTTATATTTCTATAATAATTTAAATACGTATTAGTAAATTAAATACGAATAAAATTTTTTGTAAAAACCGGACAAACAGAGAAATTATAATCACACCTAACTTTCGTAACAAAAAGCTCTGAAGTGATGTAACTGTCACCACAAACACTGTATAGACTTATTTCGCAAAATTATTACTCCAGGCGTTGGCGTCCTTTCCAATCTAGCAAAAAAAAAAAAAATACTTTAAAATTAGAACATAATTAGCGCAGATTAAGGTTTGGTTAGTGCCGTGCTTCAGTATTATAAAAAATACACAAAGTTAAATAATTAAGATTAAATAAAGTTAAATATAATTTACAAAGTAAATCGAGTTTATAACGGCTCAGGCGGCTTGACTCGTCTTAGTCTCCATGTATTTTCTTCTACACGAAGAAGTTGAACTATGATTTTATTCAGATGACAGCTAAAGCCTCGTACTTCCCGGCTAGTGACTTTTTCAATGCCCAGAATTTTGAGATCGCGATGTAATACAACATTAGGAACATTCCAAGGAGTCTTCGTAATCAAGCAAAGACCTTTATTTTGGAACCTTTGCATAATAAGTTTGTTTGATTTTTTCATCGTGTCCCACGATTGAATGCTATAACATCATAACAACCGCTCTAAAATGAATAGTATAAGCAGTTCTTAGCTAAACTAACAGATGAGCAACATCCACGCAAGTACAATTTTCATAATTTAAGTTCAGCAAAAGTGCGAAATTACGACTGCCAAAGTAGTCATTAAAATTCAGGCATATACAAATTCGAGTAAATTAAATTCTCTTCTCTTTTTTAAAACAAATTTTCTTTTCACATACAATACATTAGTACATTAGGGTGGCCCTTATTTTTCAAGGTTAAAATTTTTAATCTCCCAACCGGTAGTCTTGTTCTCTTATATGAAAAAATCATAGCGTTAAAATTTTAGCTATTTTGGTCAACTTTAGGACGTGCCGATATAGCCAAGAAGATAGCGCCAATAGCGCAACTCAGCGCGCGCGCCTGAAGGTACACTTCCGCTGGTTACTGGACAGAGTGGTTTAGCGGGTGTTACGCAGTAAAACAGCAACTCTCATTACAGGCGTATTAAGACTAGACTTGAAATATTATAATTTTTTTCTTAGCCTTTTTTTTTTTTTTTTTTTTTTTTTTTTTTTTTCTTGGGACGCTTTTAATTGCCAGGATTATTGCGCCCATCGGATAAGTTTTAGATTAGGGAGTATAGGTGGGTTTTTTTGAGAAAATTGATCAATGAATTTAATTGTTCTGGGTCATCAGATATTGATTGAGGGGTTATTTTGTGTTGTAATCGTTGGACAGAGAAGGAAGGGCAGGAGAAAAGAAGGTGTTTTATTGTCATGATATCTGAGGAGCAGTAGGTACAAGTGGGGTTTTGTCGAATTCCTTGATATAGGTGACCGTGGGTAATTTTGGTGTGACCAATACGGATTCTAGTAATAATAATTTCGTCGGTCCTATTGAGGCTTGATAAATGTTTCCAAGGGACGACTGATTTTTTGAAAGTATGAAGTTTGTTGGTATGTTGTTGGGACCATTCTAATTGCCATTTGTTTTGAGTTTGTTCACATATATATGACTGGAGGTCTTGTGGTATAAAGGGAAGGAGAGGGGAAGAACGGTGTGCGGATTTTGCAAGATTATCAACATTTTCGTTACCGGAGATGCCGATGTGACTCGGGATATACATGAAGCTGATTTTTATTTGTGATTGGAATAAGATGTTGTATAAGTTGAGTATTTTCTGAATAAGAGGATTGTTTTTAGAAGTGTTTTGGAAAGAAACTAAGGAACTTAAGGAATCGGTCATAATTAAAAATTTGCCAGACTGATAAGTTTCGCTGATATGAAATATACAATGGTAAATGGCCATTAATTCCGCTGTGTTGTTTGAAGAGAACGAGGGAAGAGAGAAGTGAAATGATGATTGCTCTATGGAAAAGGCGTATCCTACGTGGTGTGTTTTTCTTTTTGAGCCGTCTGTGAAGCAGTGTATATGGCCACTGTATCTCGATAATTGATCAATGAAGTGATTTTTAATTATGAAAGGTGTGTAGTCTGGTTTTGGGTAGGCTGTAAGCGAGATATTTATTGGAGGAATGGATATAAGCCATGGCTGATATTGTTGATTTATTTGTTGTTGAAGTAGTGGGAAAATATGATTACTTTTGATTATTTCAGTGAATGAAGTGATTGGTTCGTGGACTGAGATTGATGGAATTGAGAAAAAATCTATGACTCTTTTAGATATTGGATGGGATGTGTTTGACATTGTTTTGGCTAGATACTTGTTTGTTAGTAATTTTCTACGATAATATGGAGGGAGTTCAGCAGCTTCGCAGTAAATGCTAAGATTAGGCGAAGATGGAAGAGCTCCTATGCATAGTCGAATCGCTGCGTTATTAACAATGTCTAGGCTGGAGAGAGCTGATTGTTTTGCAGAACAGTATATGGGTGCTCCGTATTCGATTTTTGATCGAATTAGGGCCCGATAGAATAGTAGCAGGAGGGATCGAGATGGGTTGTGTCGAGGGTTTCTAATTGTTTTTAATAAATTCAAGGATCGGAGAATTTCGGCTTTCGTTTCTTTAATATGTGGAATCCACGTAAGTTTTTGATCAAAAGTTAGGCCTAGAAACTTTGTTGAGGTTTTATACTGAAGAGGTTTATTATAGAAAGTGAGAGTTGGTTCTGTTAGGGATTTTCTTTTGTGGCTGAAATTAACTATGTGTGTTTTACTGCTAGAAAAGGAAAGGCCGTTTTCTTCGGCCCAGATTTGAAGTTTGTTTAACGCTGGTTGAAGAAGTTGATATGCTATTTGTGGGCTATTGCAACGTAAGGCTATGTTTATATCATCTGCGAACAGTCGTAAGGATATCGGGTAGGAGATTATTTCGGTTATATCGTCAATCAGAATTATGAAAAGGATTGTGCTGAGAACGGAACCTTGGGGTACTCCATTCTCTATTCCAAAAATTTTGGAGGATTCGTTATTTAGTCTCACTTGGAAAGTTCGGTCTTTTAGGAAATTCTGTACGAAATAAGCTAGATGACCTTTTATACCGAATGAATGAAGTCTACGTAGGATTTTGGATCTCCATGCTTTATCATAAGCTTTTTCGAGGTCAAAGAATATGGAGTATAGATTTTCCTTGTTTTTGAAGGCAGATGTTATTTCTTGTTGGAGGTCTAATAATTGATCTAACGTAGAACGATTTTTTCGAAAACCGCTTTGGAGACTGCTTAAGTAATTATTCGATTCGAGATACCAAATTAGTCGTGTACTGACCATTTTCTCCATTATTTTGCATGGGACGCATGTTAAAGAAATAGGTCGATAACCAGTTGGTAGGTTGGCGTCTTTATTTGGTTTTAAGATGGGAATGACAATAGCGTGTCTCCATTTGGTGGGGAAAGTGTCGTAGACCCAAATGGAATTGAAAATCTGAAGAAGGGCTTCTAAACCTGATTGAGGTAATTTTTTGATCATTTGAGGGTGAATATCATCTGGTCCTGGTGAAGAGTCTCGGATATTATGGTTTAGAGCTATTTCAAGCTCATCAATAGAAAACAGTGCATTGTGAGGTTCTGAGTTATCTGAATTAAAATTTATTTCAATTTTTTCTTTCTGAATCTTATGGTTTTGAAAAAACATGCTGTAGTTAGAGGATGCTGATACATCGGAAAAATGTTGGGCTAGACTATTTGTAATTTCAGTTTGATCTGTTAAAATTTTGTTGTCGACTGTTAAAAAATTTATGGTGTGGGGGATGTATGAGCCCTTTAGGATTTTTATTTTTCTCCAAGTTTCTTTAATAGATGAATTTTGAGTAATCGATTTTATAAATTTTACCCAACTTTCGTTTTTTTTTTGGCGAATGATTAAGCGAGTTTGGGCTCTATTTTTTTTAAAAAAAATTAAATTTTCCAATGTAGGATTTTTTTTGTATTTGCGTAATGCACGTTTTCGGTTTTTGATCGCAGTTTTGATTTCTGGGCACCACCAAGGGACTACCTTGGGAGGAAATTTGGAAGAAGATTTTGGTATGCTAACCGAGGCTCCATGTAAGACAGAGGTTGTGAAATTTTTGACATTATCGTCGATAGAAAGCTGGTAGTCGAAGGTAAAGGAAAAATTTTGTTGGAATTTAATCCAGTCGGCTTTATTAATAATCCATTTCGGATATTTTTCCAATTCGTTGTGTGGGGTTTGGTTATTGTTTAATGAAATTTCGATCGGAAAATGATCACTAAAGTACAGGTCATCGAGAGGTTTCCAATTTAGAAAATGGGCTATATTAGGTGAGCAAAAGGTTAGGTCAATTGCGGAGAAACTTCCATTAGAAGCGTTAAAATGTGTGTTATCGCCGGTGTTTAAAAGAACGGAATCTGTTTGGTTTAAATATTTATCTACGGAATTACCTCGATTATTTGTGTTATTTGAGTTCCAAGTTGGGCTGTGAGCGTTGAAGTCACCGGTGATAATGTAGGGAGTTGGTAGCTGATTTCGAATATCATTTAATTCATCGCTCTGGAGATTTTGATCAGGGGGTATATAAATATTGCAGATAGTGATAGGGCTTTTGAAATGGTTAAGAGTATATACTTGAACGGCTATGGCTTGTAAATTACTGATTAAAGGGATTGGGACTGCTTTTATATCTTTATTCACTAGAATTGCGACTCCACCACAAGCAATGATGCCTCCAGGGTAGTCGTTACGAAAAATTTTATACTTGGGAATTTGAAACGAAATTTGTGACCGTAAATGGGTTTCTTGTAGAGTGATGATTTGGGGAGAGGTTTTTTGAATTAAGAGTTGGAGTTCATTTTTATGGCTTCTCACGCCGTTACAATTCCATTGAATAACGTATTTGATTAGGTATTAAGAATAACGGATTGGATTAATTATTGTTGATACGATTTAGATAAATTTTTACAAATAGCAAAGTAGATTGCGTATTACCATTCGAATTCAATCGTTCATGTCGGGCTCCTTCTGTATGTTATCTGGATTGTCTGGATTGTCTGGACTTTCAGCATTTTCTGAAATCGATTCTTCTAATTTTTTTTTCAGTCTTGTAAAACGATTTTTCATTGATCGGTGTTCCAGATGCAGATAATTGTCGGCCAGGATTTTTATTATACCGTTGAAATCGGTGGTGAGTTGAGCTACGCATTGGGTAGGATCTTGCTGCCCTTTTACGAGATCCATGAGTAATTTGAAGTTGGAAAGTGATATCGGATAATCTTGCTTATTTTTTTCAAAGTTTTCTTCGATGGATTCCAAAAGTTGTTTTGTTGAGAATGTTTCTTCGGTTGAAGTTGTTGCCGGATTTTCGATTTTGGCCTTCTTTTGTTTTTGTTTTTTTGTATGTGGTGTTTCTGTTTCGTTAGCGGGCGTTGGGAGGTCGTCAACTGTTTGGTCGCTGTGAGATTGGGTGCTGATTGATAGTGGTCTTTTAATGGTCTGTTGAACAACGTCCGTTTCATCGCGGGTATAATTTTCGTTACCACGAGGTACGTCTTCACTTTGGCAGATGGTGTTGGAAGGTGCCTCCGTGTTAGCATTTCCAGTTGATTCGACAATTTTAATTGTATTGTTCACATCTTTTTCGTCATCGTTCGATTTATAGGAATTTTTTTCTGATTCTTTGGACGTTAATTTTTGGGATTTATCCAGAGTTTCATTATATTCTTCGGATCTGTTAAACTCACATGACTGCGTTGTGTGACCGAATTGATGGCAGATGAAGCATTTGATTTGAGCATCATTGTAAAATACTCGATATTCGTCGTCTTCATATTTGACAAACTCTGAGTTCGGCAATTTTTCCGAAGTTTCTGCTGAGATATATACAAATCTTCTTTCTGAAAGGATATTAGTCAAACCCTCTTCCTGCGTAAGTCGCAAGAATTTCATGTCTGAAGTAGGTACTACTCCGTGGGAGACGATTAATTTAATTATTTCTGCATGGGGGACGTGGGGGGGTACATTAGATACGATTACTTTTTTATCATTTTTTTCTTGTCGGTACCATCTGGCTTTGACTAGTTTTCTATTAATCTCGATTTCTCCACCTGACTTGAAAAAATTTTCAGCGATTTCTCTGCTTCTGATATACATTCGAACGCGGTTATTCGATATTTTGGCGCAATGTAGTATATTATTACCTATGATGTTTACCATTTTTCGAGCGTAATACGGCAGCGGAGCTCCATCGACGTGTGGGAAAATTATAGCTTGGTTGGCGGACGGGAAGGTTTCTTTTTTCGTTGCAGTTGCGTACGACATGCTCGGTCTGTACTCAGTACCGGATGTCGTTTTGATTGTCTGATTTACGAAAAACCAGCTGAGGTCGGCTGCGACCGGCAAAGTCTTACGTTGCGATTACGATTTACTTGACACTTATCGGAACACGAATACAAAACGATTAATATGTTAGAGATAAACTATAGAAGATAAGATAAGGTTAAAACTCTGTTTCGCGTACGCGTACAACTACGTCTAACTCGGAACACGTTAACTCACCGCTCTCTTTCTTAGCCTTCTTTCTCGGGTGAATAATTTTATTGATAAGAATGAAAACATCGTTGAAAACACATTTACAATTTGCCACAGAACAAACGTAGAAAGTTAAAAAATATTAATGCTAGAAATGAGCGTCGATTTTTTCGCATCCGGAGTATTTTTATCGATATTCCGCTACCACTTGAAGAAGCAGGTACTGTTTGTGATCTTCTTTTTATTGTTGTATCGTTCAATTAATTGTACGCCGCGTTCAGCTGCATCATTGAACACTTTCATTTTGGAGATTAATTCTCTACTTTTTAGATAATCTTCATCCTGCTCCCATTCACTAGGATTTCCGAGAAGAAAATCGGTGTTAATGCGAAATCTTTCAAAAAAATTCTTGGTCAGCGAATTGACAAATTGATCTAGGTCTCCTCGGCACAAATTTTCCACGTCAGAAAATTTGATCTTCAATCGGCTCATGTCGTCATCTTCTGTTGCGTCGAGATCCAGGTTTTTGTGCATTCTTTCTTTCACCTCATTACTGACATTGTTATCAAAGAAAGCGAATTTCTTCCGGAGTTAGATACCGTAAATGGCGAATAAATTGATTTACAGACACTTTTGAAACTTCTTCGTAAGAATTCAGTTTTTTTTTTAGAAAATTAAAATCTGAATTTGGTTCTTTTATAGTAACCGGAGCTGAAAACCACATAAGTTGTCACAATAAAAACACACAAATGTCAGCTAAACCTTTCGCTTCTGAAGTTTTCAGCTTACATTCACAGTGAATTAAATACATTATCAAAGAGTATATGACCTTAGACATCCACCTTGCGTCGTGGTGCATGGCTCTAGGATATCGAAATAAAAAATTATTTCGAGTTTGTCCCAGAAATACTCTAAGCATAATTCTAAAAATTCTTGGTAATCGTCACGAGGCTGATGCGTAGCAAGTGTACGCTGCAGGAATGTAATCAATTAGGATTTTCTGTCGTCGTTAAATACTGATCTCATTTCTTCTTCCATTAATGCTGAGCGAAAATTATCTTTATTCATCTTTGACCACTTGTTTTGGAATTCTTTAAAAATAGCAACATTTGGACCAGAATTGCGAGGCATTTTCAGTTCGAAAATAGTTCTTACAATAATTTCAAAAATGTGGTGATGACACGCCAAATGTAATAATTTGCGGTCGAGGAACAGTTCCAACTCATGTGCCTCCTTTGTCACCACTATTAGCGGCAGTTGTGTCCAAAGAAATACATTTAGTAATAATATCAGTTAGCCGCCAGTCGCAGAGGACTTCGTAGATAGCATCCGCTTGATCTTTTGCTGTTCCTGATTCTAAAAATGGAATTTTTAAAATTTGCTCCCGACCGCTGCAAGTAATGATTATTGGTAACCGATTTACTACTTCCTTTTCTGTAACAGATGGGAGTAACTTACCATCCCAATGTAAGACAGCATAATTCAGTTCTAGTTCCCCGAATTCCTTTTTTACATTTTTCCTTCTCTTTCCTGAACTGTTCCCTCGATGGTTGTATTGATGTTCGATTGATGATTAGATTACTCGCATCAGCAGCAGCTGTTACAAGATGTACCACATCTCGATCGCCAACTTTTGCATTAGACAAATGCAAAAGTTAGACGTGGTGTCATGAATTTATCATGATCTCTAGTCGGTTTCTTGCTAATATATTTTTTCTTCAGATTTCGCCTATTTGGGTTTGATATTGTTTCCTGAGATGAAACTCCTGGATCTTGCGCATCGGACTCCAGATTTTTTCCGTTTCCTCCATCATTACTTGACGCACTCGTACTAGGTAGAATGAAATGAATAAATTATTCGCATAGCAGTATACTGTAACGAGCGAAAGCAGTATTTGCGGCGCGTATGTACGCTCGTTTTACCGAACACTTTTCGGCACGTCTTCAAATCAACCAAATGAACAAAAATTTTAACGGTATGATTTTTTCATATAAGAGAACAATTCTACCGGTTGGGACACCTCATTTTTGAAAAAAAACAATTTCGTCATCTATATCTAGGGGCCATCCTAATATACACACACACACACACACATATATATATATATATATAATAAACTCGGCAATATTGGCCTCACAAGAGGCTGTACCCCTTGACACCCCTCTTGCTTTCATTTCTTTCTCTTTCTCTTCTATACTTTGTATAAAATGATCAAAATTTACAACGTAATTCTTACTGGCATCAACACACACAAAACATAACATAACCACAAAAATCCTATTCTAACATTTACCTTCCGTTATATAAAATTAAAACATTTTTTTCGTTACATTTTTCGTTACATATTTCATTACATAAAATTGTGACACTTTTTAAATAACAATAACAAAAATCCTACAAAATATAACAAACGTTACATAAAATTGGGACATTTTTTTGAATGGGGGGTAGCCTAAGAATTACGTTGTAATTAATATATATATATATATAGGTGTATATATATATATATATATTATAAAAAGGAGCAATCAGGAAGTATATCAACATGTGGAAAGCATCACTACCGAGATCCGGAAAAGAAGAATACGATTCTACGGGCATATGCAAAGGATGGAGCCGAGCAGGTTTACCGGAAGGTTGTTCAGTTACATGCGAAAGCTAAAAATAAACGGTACGTGATATACAGAGACCAAAAAAGACCTGGATGAACTGAAGATCACGTCTGAAGATATAGAACAGCGATCAACGTTAAAGAAGAAATTATTTGACTGCAAAAGATTCGCGGAGAAACGTAAAGGAAGAACTGGCGTTTTGTGGACCGAAGAAAGAAAAGGAAAAGACACAGTGAAAGAATGAAAGCAGTATGGAAAGAGAGGAAGAAGAATGGCAGAAACAGTTGACAACGTAGTCCACCAGTGGCTAATTCGAAATAATAATAATAATAATATATATATATATATATATATACATATGTATAAATGCGTGTGTATATAATTGCATGGTATCATTTTTTTTCAGGGCTATTACGTAGCTATTACTGATTAATAAAGATGCTATTTACTTTACGTTTGCGCATCACTCTAACTATCAAATTAATTGGTATGCCGGCAGAACACTAGTAATATTAGCTTCACGAATTTCAAGTTACGTAGCCAATAGTAAATGATTTTCGGATGTTAATTCTTTCAATTGCCCTGAAAAAGAATTTATCAAGGTTCTTAGCAGAGATAAAAGCATGCTAACATATATACATATATATATAGGTGTATGTATGTATGTATGTATTTATTAACCCCTCTTTATTGATCATATGCTCGTGTCGTAGTTCAGGAAGTAATATTGATTGCGACTTCATTTTTGAATATAACCTCTGATTGCATTCTTCGAAGTTTACAAATACATCATGCAAGTTCAACTTCGAGCGGAGCAGTTTGATCTTCTCGATAGTGTGCGAGCTATCGCAGTGTTTTCCCGAGTGGTTTTTTCCCTTTCTCTGTGCCTAGCTTTCGCCGTCTGGCCATTTAACACAAATTATGGTTCCCATATCGGCACTCGGGTCTCCTGGATGAAAACCAGGTATCCTAACCGCTAGACCACATGGGAATCTCCCCCGAGTGTTCTGTTACTTGTTTTTCATCTTTTCACGGCCCACTGTAAGAGAGTACAAGTAGATTGTTTGTTGTCTGCGGCTGCCTCAAGAGTTGGCGAGTGGCAGCGTTTGAAACTAATGATACTACCTTATCGCCCAATTAATGTCCTAATCAATAGCCCCATTTTTAGTTGTTACCGTTAAGAGCAAATAAAATTACGAAAATTCTATTGACGATAGTGAAATACGGTTGCTTTCAGACTTGCATCCGGCAAACTAATGATAATTTTTTTTGCTTTTTTTAACTTTTGTAAATTTATTTCAGATCGGCAAATACGAGCAGAGTCTGCTACACAAGAGATGGCAACTTTTGAATATTTTCAATAGTGCATTCGCGGAATTCCATTCCAATGAAATACCATTTAGCTGGTCCCCCGATGGGAATTCAGGAGTACAATTTGAAGTAGATGAACAAGCAATTTTATAGATAGATTTTCCGGTAACTGGGAAATTAAGATATTGTTAAGGTTGTAGTGAAACATGTCGGATGAAACAATTTTGTTTGCCAGATGATAGATACACATTGTTCAAGCCGTTCTTTTTTGCTTGCTACTTTAAGATGATAATAATTCCACCTTTACTGAGACGCGTGAGCCAGCGATGATATCAGATTAGCTCCCGGGGTTATGCCGACTGTTGCGAAGTAGTCTTGTAAGGAGCAAGGTGATGTGAAAAACGAGATAAATCCTTGCTCAAAAATTTTCAGCGAAACTAGGAACCGGTCGTTTATTACGTGATTTAGGTGCGATTCTTTTTCCTTACTGAAGAGGGGATGGTCACGATGATTTATTACGTAAGATTTAAATTTTCTTTTCCAATGGCAAACTGAATACGTCTCATCGAATTTCATTGCAACGACTCGACTCTTTTCTTGTTTTATTTTACCGCGTCAAGTATAGCGAATACGACTAGAAACGCCGAGTTTTATTATTGTATTTTTTTAAATTAGTCCAAATTCTTCAAGAAAAGACAAAAGAGATGCAATAGTTGATCACCTTACAGTCGAGATTCGAGATAAAATGGGTAGTTTGTGCTTTAGGTGTAGACTTTGGAACACGGGACATCGGACGACTTGCTTTTTTTTTTTTTGATTTTTACGGGTTTAAATTTTAATACTTGTGACTATCGGAAGAACCTACATAATTTAAATGTAACTTTCTTTACGCGATTATAATAATCGTATTTTCTTTAATTTCACATCAAGGTATATCAAAAATATAGTTCTATCTTCCGTAAGATTAGTGAGTGAAGGGGAGGCTTATATATATATTCTTGTTTTTTCTTATAACGAGGCGGGGTGAAATAAAAGAGTAAGGAAAAACATCTCACATCACTGTTCCTTATTTCTTTGTTTTTTATTTAACTTTTCTTTTAATTTACTCTGATAATTCGCTTCGTATTTCCGAAATAGATGAATACCAATGGTCACTAACGTAGAAGTTCATTTTATATTGACCATTTTTGCGATCTGCTATTCGTATTGAGTTTAAGACTACGTTTTTTTCTTTATTTTTGGGGGGCTCGTCAATCAAGGACCTCACCCAGAAACAATAGGAAGAAGAATTAATTAATTAAAACTTGATTCGATCGGAAATGGCAGAAATAAAGGAACTAATAGCAGGAACAACCGGCTGAGACGGAATGGACAGGATATATCGTAATAGTAAGTAGGAAGCCTGGACTTTAAAAGGAGTAAATAAAGGGAAGGGCGTTCCGCAGAAAGAACAGAACAATTAAAACCGAATGTGATTAGCATCACAGATAAGTTCCTCATTAGGATGTAGGGGACAATAAGGAGAGGAAACCAAAAGAGTACGTTACTTAATTACATTTTCCTCACACGAGTATAATATCATTCGGTACACAATAACTAGGTAAAAAGTTTCGGAATTAAGCCCCCAAGTTGTTCGGTTCAATCGGAATATATCATTTCGGTTCTGATAAGTTTTTAGTAAACTACGTCTACGTTGACGAAATTAAGACAAGTAAACAGTTCTTTTAATTGTTTAACTTAACTGGCGGTTAATTTCATATTCCTACGACAGTCTCTTTGCAATGTATCGAAAGGCAACACTATTTAATTCGTGATGAGCTTCATCGTAAATGAACGTATACTAACGGTATGAAATATTTTGTTTTGCATACACTACTGAAGAATTTATCTCGTTGTACGGAACATCAACACTTTTTTTGAATAATGTGTCATTTACTTTATTATCGGACCATGTGCGTATGACAAGCCGTTTTTTTAAACCAAATGACTTTCTTTTTTTTTTTTGACACGTCAACTAATTTTTTGGTAAGTTTCAATGTGCGGCAATGGTTTTGGGACTAGGTTTTACTCGAACAAAACAGCACCACCTAACTAACTATGTCATGGGTGACGGTTTTTGGACAAGATCTGGTATTCTTGAATATATGTTGAAGAATCATCATCATCACTGTAGCTTTTTTTTTTCTTTTTTTTTTTTTTTAATTGGACTCGTCAACCAAGGACCTTCACCCAGAAACAATTAAAGGAGAACGAAAGTTATATAGTGAGACGATCAGCTATCGTTAATAAGAAGGAAACAATGGAAAGGATAATAGAAGGAAAAGACAGGATATAACGAGCACAAAAAGGAGCAGTAAGTCCTAGCCCAAGGAAGTGGCAATACAGAGCCGAACGCTCCACCGAAAGAGCAGAGCACTCAAAGACCACGCGATCGGCATCACAAAACAACCGCATCATTTGATGGAAGAGGACAACATGGGAATGAGGTCAACGAGAGGCGAAAGCGTAAGGAAGGCAGCAAGGAATGGACTAAAGCGCAAACGCACAATAGAGACAACAACAGAACGAGGAAGTGAAGGAAACAGAAGGAACCAAGGATTTGAAGGAAGATTAGGCTGAACGGACAGATAAAAAGAGCGACAATTAGAAAAGGAGGAAGGGTACATATCCGACCAAAGTCTGAGATGAAAATATTTACACAAAGGCAAGAGATTAGAGGATGGGATTATTTTGAAGAAGAATGTAGAAGAAGCAGCAACCCGAGCCAAAGCATTAGCCATCTCATTACCTGAGATGCCAGAATGGCAAGGAACCGACAGCAAGTCAATATGGATCCCATGGAGAGAAGAGAGAGTCCGAATGAGAGAACGTATGCGGAGAATAGTAAAATCACAGGAATGATTAGGAAGAGGAGAAGAGATGGCTTGAAGAGCACTCATGGAGTCGGATACGATCAGAAACTGGGAAGAAAGACGATTGGAGGAGATCAATATAATGGAACGTAAAATAGCCATTAGCTCGGCCGTAAATATGGAACAGAAAGAAGGAAGGCAGAAGGATTCAGAGAAGTTATAATCTGGAACAATAAAAGAGGCACCAACTCCGTCAGGCCCCTTAGAACCATCAGTGAAAATGTTTGCATGAGAAGGGAAGAGAGAATTGACAATACTATGGAATTCCTGTTTAATTACAGCTGGATGGGGAGATTTTGCAAGTGTAGGCAAAATAAATACTTTGGGAGGATGGCAGGGATCGCTGAAGTTAAAGGAGAAATAAGGCAGACTATTGAAATTGTATACGGCCAAAATGAACTAAGACGGAGAGAAATAAGCGACAGGATAGGAATTTCCCTAGGCACAAAGCGCAAATTCCGAGAAATTAAAAGGTAGGAAAAAATGAGAGAAGAAGATGAGAGTGAAAGACGTTTAGCATGAAAGCGATAGCCTAAATAAGATCTGCGAATAGACAGGGGAGGAGAATTCGATTCAGCAAGTAGTGCTGGAATAGGAGAGGATTTAAGTGCACTGAGACAGAGTCTAAGGCAAGAATTTTGGATCACATCGAGTTTAGAAAGACGGGACTTGACAGCACAGGCACAAATGAACGAAAAGTAATCAAGCTTGGAGCGGACGCTGGATTTATATAGGAGAATAAGAATGAAAGAGTCACCACCTCATTTAGTCGGAGACAGGGCCTTCAGCAGGTTCAACCGTTTAGTAGAGGAGGAGGAAAGATATTTCATATGTTCGTAGAAAGTCAGACGACTATCGAGAAAGATGCTAAGATAACGAAAGCAATTAACACGAGCAAGAGCTGTGCTATTTAAGGATACGCCTGGAAAGGAAAGAATTGAAAAGATTGAGAAGAAAGTTAAGGAATAGTTCAGATAGATTTTTAAGAGCAAGATAAGGTATACCATCAAGGCCTGGAGTAAGGTTGGAAGATTTGGATAAAACAGATAATAATTCATTAAGATTGAAAACCGAAGTGAGGAAGTGGGAAGGAAGGGAAGAGATTTGTGGAGAGGTGCTGGAGTACAGTTCGTCAAAGGAAGGAACGTAAGCAGGAGCGACAGAATCAATGAAGGATATTAGGCTATCCTCAGATACATTAGAAAGAGAAGGACGTTCAGAGGATGGAAATTTAAAAGCTCCAGCAAACCTTCAAATATGTGAGAGAGGGGTATTTCTAGAAAAGTAAGAGCAGAATTTCTTCCAAGGGGCCTTTTTCGCGGCTTTAAGAATAAACCTAGCCCTGGCGTTGGCTTATTTATGAGCCAGAAAATTTTGGGTTGTACGATTAGAGCGATAGGATCTAAAGGTGGAACGACAATGGTTAAATGTAGTGTTACACTCCTCATTTCACCAAAGAGATGAGGCCGCACAACGATGAGTGGATGCAGGAGAACGACGAGGGGGGAAGATAGAGAAAGAGCAGACCTGATAGAATGGGAAAAGAAATTATAGAGAGAAATGGGATCACAATTAAGCTGTGGATCAGGAAGTGAAAAATCAACAGAAGAGCTTCATCTTGTCAGAAGGTGGCATACATTAATACCAAGGGAAAAACAAAAAAAAAAAATATATATATTTATTCTATGTTTCTCGGATGCTTTGGCTCAGGCTGCTTCCCGCTTCCGCTTTTACTTTAAAAAGATTCTTAGTTCTAATCTTTTGTCCTTAAGTAAGAAATTTCACTCCAGAATCCTTCTTATCCTGCTTGTTTCAAACCGCTCAATTACCTTCGATGGAACCTATCCAAAATTAATTGAGCTCCGTTCTACTCCTTAGTTGATTCTACGCTTCCTAAATTTCTAGATGGTTCTGATCATTTATTTCACTACCATCTATTACAAATGCTCTTTCGTTGTCTTCCCCTCCCTGTAAACCGTCATCGTCAGGTCATCGTGGATCGGCATCGTCCCTCTGGTGGAACGAAGTATGCAATGCCGCTTTCCATCATAGTCGCGCTACATTTACAATTTTCCGGTCGAATCCTACACGCGAAAACTTTCTTGCCTCCAAAAGGGCCAATGCAAGGACTAGGTTTATTCTAAAATCATCTAAGAAATCCTCTTGGAAAAATTTCTGTTCATCTTTTTCGAGAATTACTCCTCTCAAGCATATCTGGAAAATGGCCAGAGCTTTCAAATTCCCTTCTTCTAAACGTCTTTCTACCCACATTATTTCCCCCGATAGTTTGTCTTCATTTCTTGATACTGTTGCTCCTACCTATATATGTTCCCAACGTTGATGAATCCTGTCCGTTTCCAGTTACAGAAGACCCTAATCCTCATTTTCTTACCTATGCGTTTAATATTAATGAATTAAAATCCATTCTTAAAAAATTTTCTGGGTCGTGATGATATTCCCTTGTCTGTCCTAAAAAAGTTATCCGATCATGCTCTCCAAACTCTTCTCTGTATATTCAACTCCTTTCTGTCCAGAGGAGTCACTCCGCCTGCCTGGAACACCTTTATTATTATTCGTATCCCTAAGAAAAACTCCTCTCTTCGTCCGATCTCCCTAGCATCGTGTCTCAGAAAACTGTTTGAGAGCATGCTTAACAAGCGCCTGGTCTGGTGGCTCGAACACAGTAACGTTTTTCCTTCTAATATGTTTGGTTTCCGTCCTGACTTAGGTCCTTCTGACTGCGTCAGTCTTTTTGTTTCCTATATCTATAAATCTTTCATCGATAAACAGTACACATTAGCTACTTTTATTGATGTTTCCAGTGCTTTTGATAATGTCCTACTCTTCGAGATAGAATGATAGAAATTAATATCCCGATACATTTCTCTTCCCTCATTCACAAGGGTTGTTCCTCGTGGTCTTCCACAAGGATCCTGGCTTAGTCTCCTACTCTTTTTAATATATATATATATACTATTTCTGTTGTTTCTCTTTCTATGAACTACTTTTTCTTATTTTTTGCCGATGACGTTCTTCCCTTTTCCTCATCTCGCGATATTGTAGATGCTTACGAAAAAGCCAGTGCGTATCTATCTGCTTTGGAACAATCTCTTTACTCTCTGAACCTTTCTATTTCCCCTTTTAAAATCTTCTTGTATTGCCTTTTCTTTACGTCCTTTTAATCCCGCTTTAGTCTCTGTATCCTTAAACTCCAAACGTATCTCTCGTAGGAATTGCTTTTGCTATCTCGGTGTATTCCTTAACAGTCGTCTGTCCTTTTATGAACATATTAATTTCCTTTCCCCTTCTGCCCTTACAAGACTGAACCTACTGAAAGCTCTTTCCCCAACAAAGTGGGGAGGAGATCCTTCTCTCCTCATTTCCTCGTACAAGTCGATTATCCGTTCCAAATTCGATTACTGTTCTTTTATTTATGGCTCTGCCGCAAAATCACTTCTTTCTAAGCTGGATATAATCCAAAATTCTTGTATTCGTCTTTGCCTTGGTGCTCTTAGATCTTCTCGAATACCAGCAGTTCTCGCTGAGTCAAACTCGCCTCCCCTTTTCACCCGCAGATCCTATTTATGATATCACGCTTACCGTTATCATCCTCTGAACTTTTCATACCTTTTTATTCTGTAAAACTGGCGTTTTACTCCCAAGAAAATTCCTATCCTAGTCCACATTGCTTTGCGGCTTAATTTTTTTTTTTTTGTCCTGCACATTTGCTTATAACAATCTCCCTTACTTTTCTTTCAATTTTTCAGATCTCTCCAATCCTCCCAATGTATTCTACTTTCCTTTGTCCTCCAAATCCCTTTCCCATGCAACAGTTATACAGGAATTCCACAATTATATCGATTCGCATTTTCCTTCCCATATAGCTATTTTTACGGATGGTTCGAAGGGGGCTAATGGAGTTGGGGGGCTTCTTTCATCATACCGAGCATTAATTTCTCTGAATCTTTTCGTCTCCCTTCCTTTTGTACTATCTTTACGGCAAAGTTAATGGCCATTCTACGTTCCATAATTTATACTTCCTCCCATCGTTCTTCTTCCGAATATTTAATTATTTCCGACTCCATGTGTGCTCCTAAAGTTATTTCTTCACATTTCTCCTCGCACTCCTCTGACCTTTTTATCCGCCGTATTCGCTGTCTCATTTACACTCTTTTCTCTCGTCATGCTATTCGCATTGATATGCTCTGGGTCCCCAGTCATATGGGGATAGAAGGTGATGAAATGGCAGATTCCTTGGCTCAGATTGCTGCATTCTCCCTCTATTTTTTCTCTAAAATTTCCGTTTCTAATTTGCTCCCATTGTGTAAAAAGTTTCATGTTAGATTTTGATCAGATTTTTACGTTTCTTCCTTTTCTAATCAACCTTCCTTTTATTTTTGTATCTAACCTAATCTTAACACGCGGCCTTGGTTTTACAATTTTCCTTCGCTTCGCCGCTCTGTTATTGTCCCTACTATCCGTTTACGTCTGAATCATACTCCTCTTCCTTCTTTACGTTATCGTTTTCATCTCGCTTTATCCCCTTGTTGCCCTCTTCATTCTGACGACGAAGCCATCTGTGATCCTGACCATATTTTTCTTGAATGTCCATCCCTCGTGAACGAACGCACTTCTTTGTACTCCAATCTGTTATCGCATAAACTCTCTACTCTTTGTTGTGCCTAATATATCTTATTGTTTCCGTCGATCTCCGTTATTCCTATCCTCAGTTCTTTTATCTTATCAATATCTGACCGAATCTGCATTTAACTGATCCTTCTCCCTCGTGTCGTTTCTGGGCGAAGATCCTTTTTCAACATGCCCAAAGGGGGGTTAAAAAAAATACTATTTGGCGCACTTTTTAAATATATTTTTAGAGTGATTGTCGAAGTCGGTTATTTTCGTTAGCACGTCATTATCGTAGGGTCGCTATTTCTTTTTATTTCTAATTCCACGGAATTTACATAATAAATCAGAACCTAGTTCGATTAAGCGCGGGGCGTTTCCATTTTTAAACGGAATCTTCTTAATAAAACTGAAGCGTACCGTACACTATCACTGTTGCCACGGCCATCCATTAATGCGTTACGTCAGCGACGGTGTCGTCCTAAGCGTCAGAGAACATGGAACGAAGAAAAGCCGAGAGCTGTTACAAAAGAAACTGGATAAACTGAACTTGAGCGACAGTGCTTCCACTGATAATTCATCGTCCGCTACGATTACGCATAATCGCAGAAGATCCGGAAAAATGAAAAAGCGCGGGAGAGGCATCAGATCGCGCCAGCGGCGCCGAAAAAGGAAATCCAGACGCAATAAAAAACTTCCGTCCCGAGTGCAACTCTACAGAAAAGGTTTAATCAGTGCAGACGACATGCAAATTCGAAGACCACCGCGACCAGCATTCGCCAAACCGCAAGACGTTTCGCAACGCAACAGACCGTAGTTAGCCAAAAAAGTGAAACGTGGATTTCGAGAATTTTTTTTTTCTTTCGAATCTGAAAATTACGATTTTTTCTAAAAATACATTTATTAAAAAGATTAATTTTATAAACGTATATAACGAAAGCGTTACCGATGGAATAATTAACGTGGAATATTTTTATCTTCTCCAATCAAAACATATTATACATAACAGTAGACTAATGTGTTTTAAAATTGCAGTAAAAAAAAAAAAACAAAGAAAAACTGGATAAAATTAATAATATGATAACGAGCATCAAAGATGAAACTGCTTAATATTGATAAATTTGTAATTTTTCAATTTCACAAGGTCGCATTCATATCGATGCGAAAAGAATCGAACAGTATTTGAGACAACGTTTGTTCTGCTTTCATGCTAAATAGTAGTGTTACATTAGGGGCATCGTACATAACGGTGTGCGACATCGTTTCTCATCGAAGTTTTATATTGAGGCAGAGCATAAGACTTATCTCAGTTGCACACCCGAATGATTTTTTTTAGCCGCACATACCTAAAACCGTCCCCTGTTTTATTGAAATGTGATTCATGCGAATTTACATAACACACAGTATTCTTGTCTTCGTTTTAGCTGTAAAAAACCGCACTGCATTTTTCATTTAATCTCTGATGTTTTGCTGTGCATATAATAGAAATTTTTAGCACCTGACTGATAAATTTTTTGTAATTTTGAGAAAAAATCGTTTTTGTTTTAAACTAACTGGATTTCCATTAGCAGATGACCTATCGTGATTTCTACCTTTTCTGATAGCATATTATTCAATTCACTTGTTATAATTCTTGTGAATTTTTGACTGTTTGTATCAACTTTATCTAAAATATATATGTATATATATATATATATTTTTTTTTTTTGATAACACCCCCCTAATGGCATCACTGAGTTTGTATTTGTATGAAATACGTTTGTCGCGTATTTTTTTTTCTTTTTGTTTTGCCTTCGTGCATCCGTATAAACTGATTTTAATTAATTTGTGTTCATTGGAAAGTGTACTGGTTAGCGGTGGTATCATAATACCATTAAGCCACACCCAGTAGTAATTAAAGTAAACGTTAAAAAACGATAGTCTCTATAGAGAAGTTTCTGTTAATAAAATAAACGTTGTTGAATTAACTCAAAATAGTATTAAAAATTTATTACAATATTATCAGCGTTAATTAACACGGATAAAACTTTTGCTTAATTTTTTAAGCGGAATCTATTGCTGTCTTACGCGCTATTCTCTTTGTTTCCACATCGCACTGATTTTAATTTCGCACTCTAAAACTGTTCGGCAAGCAATCACATCCTCACTTCCTGCTCCCTTTTCCGATTACGTGATCTTTTTCTCACGCACCGAGTGAAGATTGATTTTCTGCGGATTCCTGGTCATTTAGACATTGGGCGTAATAAATTAGTGGATATTCATCAGCCCGTTTTTCCGTTTCCAGTGGCGGATTTTTGGGCACATATTCAACTTATTATATTGCTCTTCTTTTCTTAATTCCAGACTATGGCTCAAATCCTTCATTTTCTAATTTTGGATGCTTTCACCTCTCTATTCAACAATCTCTTTCTCCTCAACCATGATTTTCTAGATATACTTGCCCTCTCTTGAACGCTTCACATCTTGGCTATTTGTCGCTTTCGTTTTAATCATACAAGATGCGGCAGCATAACTTCCTTTTTTAAAATGCTCCACGTTTTTTCTACTAAATTTTGTTAAAGAGAAATAATAACAGAAAATCGAAATAACATACTCTAGATCCCCCATTGGGGCAATATGTATGCTTCTTCCGTTGCAGTTTTATTTCGATTTTCTGTTATTGTTTCTCTTTAACAAAATTCAGTAGAAAAAAAGTGGCGCATTTTAAAAAAAGAAAGTCATGCTGCCGCACCCTGTAGTTTCCTTTCTATATCACTTTCTCGATTTTTATCTGCTTCTACTCTATTTCATCCTTTCCATCTCCCTTCTAGACACTTTCTTTGTGACATATGATGTTTTATTTGAATGGTCACAATATCTTCTAGTAAACAATCGTTCTTCTACCCTTCTTTTATCCCTTCTCCACGTATCAGTGGTTCTTTCATTCTCTTATTTCCTTCAGCTTCTGTTATTCTTACTCTTGAATTATTTCCATTTACTGTCATAAAAAGTTTAAGAATACAACTGTATTTTCTCCTTCTTCCGATTTCTTTAGCTGATGGCCTCATTGACAAACCTATTAAAAAATATACCTGTACGTATACAATTTCAAATAAAGAAAATGATTTTGAAACAGCTATAGCGCTGTTTTTCATTATCGGAAGAAGTATTATTCCTTTTTTACATTACCGCGTATAACTTTTGACCATGTAAAATAGATATTCAAATACTTAAAGTGGTATTTTCAGACATCAAGGCGCTCGCGGCCCGTTGTACTGCTAGTGACATTAGACATCCGAGGAATGCTTTCAATAGCGTCAACTGGCAGGAGATAATTTCTGCTTACGAACAGAAATTTAAAACTCCTGGCTACCTTATGCGCATGCTTTGAAGCTACCTCAAGAATATATCAGACGCAATCAGGCTTGAGATACGAAAGCGTAACTGCCGGCGCCGCGCAAGGCTCGATCTTAGGACCAGACCTTTGGAATGCAAGCTATGATGAAATACTACGCCTGGAGCTTCCAGACGACTCATATCTAATAGGCTACGCAGACGATATAGCAGCAGTCATCACGGCCAGGAATACCATTGCAGCTCAGCAGAAACTAACGCGAGTGATGCTGAAAACGCAGGAATGGCTGGAAAATCACGGACTCACTCTAGCGGTCGAAAAAACGGAGCTCCTCCTAATTACGAGCAAGCGCACACAAATCGGTATCGATTTCAACATCGGGCAAACGCCAGTCAAGACGAAGAGAGTGGTCAAGTACCTAAGAATACATATCGATCCACAGCTCTCTTGTAAAGTACAAATTCAACACGCAGCAGACAAGGCGAGCAAACAAGTAGCAATGCTGAGTCGATTAATGGCAAATGTAGACGGCCCAACTTTCAGCAAGCGGCGACTGATGATGACAGCATGCACTTCGGCACTCTTATACGGTTCTGAGATATGGGCCGATTCTCTAAGTATGCAACAAAAAAGGAAACCTCTTGCAATAGTGCAGAGGACCGCGGCAATCCGCGTAGCTTCGGCTTACCGAACAGTGCACACCACCAATCGATCTACTGGCCAAGGAAAGGAAACGTATGTGGGAGGCCAAGAAATCAGATCAACTTGACATCAATCGCTTTGCAGCGATCCGTCAGCTAACCATCTACAGCTGGCAACAACGATGGAATGAAGAAGACGTTGGCAGATGGACTGAGCAGCTGATCCGAAATATAGAAGTGTGAATAAATAGGAAGCTGGGTGAGGTTAACTTCTACCTTACCCAGTTTCTCACAGGGCATGGCTACTTCAGAGCATATTTGAAGAGATTCGGAAAAGCGGAGCGTCCGAATTGCATCTACTGTGATTTCTATAATGACGATCCGGAGCACACATTCTTCCGCTGTACCAGAGGCTAGAGCTCGAAATAACGGTAGGCATTCTCACTAAATACAACATCATAGAGAGAATGCTAAGCAGCGAGGAAATATGGTCACTGATTGCACACCATATAGAATCCCTGCTGCGGCAGAAAAAGCGCGACGTGGACGCAGGTACTGATAACAGAGCCAATGTAAACTAATACGAAGGAGGGTCGACCTGAAGTAATGCGAGAGCGGTTTCCAGGGCGACATAAAGAATCTTCCTTGTACGGAGTTGGATTTTTAGTGGAGACACCACACAGAGGGGCATGACAGTGCCTCTATCGTCCAAAAGGATTTTCCCAGCAAAAAAAAAAAAAAAAAAAAAGTTTTTGAAGAAGAAATTGGAAAATACTTTATAAGAAAATGATAGCCTAAGTGAGATTAAAGAAAGAACGTTAGATTTAGCATGGGTTGCGGATATGAGAACCGAGAGAATTGATTTACGGGATCCTAGACATAAACGAAGCCAGCCATTCTAAACGCAGTTCCAGTTACCATAAATAAAGAAACAATAATCCAGTTTAGAATAAATTAGACTTATAAAGGATAATTAAGATGCCACAAGATCCTCTCTTCACTTTTTTTTAATAAAATAGATTCAAGGAGATTTAATCTTTTAAGAACCGACGTATGAACGCAGTTAATATGTGCGGAAAAAGAGAGGGGGCTTTATTAAGAAATAAACCAAGAGATAACAAAAATGACTTACTAAAAAGAAATAAGACTGTTACATTACAAGAGAAGAATTAAAAGGACAATAAGTGAAATTAATACAATCGGACTTAGTCGGCGAGATAGAAAGATGTAGATCAGAAAATAAGTTATTTAATGTTGATAAAAAATTATATAATAAAACAAACTTTAATAACAAACTGTTTGTTATTAAAGTTGGTTTTATTATACAGTTTTAACAAACAGGATGTATTCACCTACATTTGATAAAAAATTATTGAGTTCTTCGTTTGCACAAATGAGGTCGTGAAAAGTGGAACGACAGCAAAAAAGAAAGACGACGATTCTATTGAAAGAGAAGCTATGATTTCATATTACCATCTGAAAATATTTATACTAAACATTGAAAAATAAAATAGTTAAAAAAAATATATATTTCAAGATTAATTCTAAAAATTCATTAAAAATACGCTAAAATTAAAATCTAATTAGATGTATTTTACAGTAAAATATACATGTTATGATAATTCTTAAACAACGTTAACATTTCGAAGTAGTCTAAAGTTGAATCGCAATAATGATTAGAAGGCGCATTAAATATTCCTGACGTTTTCCAGTACTCAGCTTACAGAAAAGAAATAATTGTATTGTTATTTCAATTAAATTGTTTCTAAATATTGTTTCTAAATATTGTTACAATTTGAATTTGGTGCCGAGTTTAATAAATATTAACGATGTTATTTAAAAATCATCGTAATACCTCATTAGGATGTGTACTAATCTGAAATTAATTATTTTTTACCTGATAATTATATTTTACTTTTTAGTGCATTTTTATAAAATTTTTAAAGTAAATCATGAAATGTCGGTATTTTTTTTTTTTCAACTATTTTCTATATTCAGATCTGTATTTAATTTTTCATCTAGCTATATCATAGTTTTTTTGTTCCAAATTGCGTTTTTGCGATAAAATCATTTCTTTGAAGGAACCCAATTTTTTCACTTATTTGTTGATGACCAGTGAGTATCTTGTCGATATTCATCGGTAGTCGTACTAACACTGGCTGGTACATTTTCGAGTGAATAAATATAATCATGAAAATCGATTCATGTACAAAAATTGTACACAAACAAACATTAAAAAGAAAAACATACACGACGAACTGTTAACTTATTTTTTTTTGAACACCAGCTAACGCCCAAAATCCTAAGATGTTTAACGGGTTTTTATTGGTGAATTCTAACCTCGCCGTTCTTATACGATTAAGAAAAATCTAGAGAACGATAGCGCTATTCATACCAAGAGAAAAGTTGTCAAATTGTTATTTTTGTATAACCTATAATATATGTAATTACATAATAAAAGAACCCGAATTACTGGCCAAAATAAATTCTTACGATGAGCAATTAATCTTAGAAAGAGTAGAGATTATTTTATTTCTATCGTAGGGAAGAATTAATGTTAGTGAATTTTCAGTGTTAAGGTCAACGACGAATATAAGTATAACTTCATTATTCTGAACTAGATATATTTCTATTCATTCAAAAAGCAATCATTTATCAGTCATTAATAAATAAATCTACACTAAATACTAAGTTACAGTATATAATAAGCATTATTTCAATTTTTAACTTATTCTAGTTTATTTATTAAATTAATTAATACTAGACATTTCTATCATACATTCATACTGAATGTATTTTATGTCCTACTGTTTTATTGGACTTTTAGCTGGTTGCGGGCATAAGAAAACTGCGAATTAATATAATAAATGATAAGTGAGTTTAACGTGATTTACCGAGAAATAATGGATATATCCAAAAAGACACCCACATTGAAATGTTCTTTATTTTCTAATGGTTTTACAAAATTCATGCAGAACGTACAAAAATTTATTAACAAATTCTTCAAAATGCAGTCAAAAAATTTACACACTGCTTCCAATGACATCGCTTCTCAGCCGAGCAAAAAAGTAGCAGTTAATTTCCGTGAAGTTCAGAAAAATAACCGCAGAAATGATATCAAAGGTTTTAACGTACCGCTTTTTGAAGTACATCATCTTTTAGACCAAACACGCAATCGCATCTATAAATGTGTTCAAAATATTATATATCTTAAAAGGCTGGATCTAATGAAAAAATGATCACGCAGAGACATCGACGGAGTGAAGAACGTACATTTCTACCGCATATTTACCGAAGTTTTAACACGAAAATTCAGTTATAGTAAAGAAAATCGGTGGTTCGGTAAATCCGATTCTAAGTTGAACAAGCTAAATGTTGTCCAATATTCTCTACTTTCCAAACACACCTTCCGAACAACATCGAAGACAACGCCTACTGCTTAGGTACCAAGAGTGGCCACTTAATCTGAACAGAAGGTACTTTAGTGAAAAAAAACTTCTTCTATGTATTGTTTCTTCGCCAAATTCTGCAGCATTCTCTCTCCTTATAAATTGTTCATTATATAATTAGCCCTTTTCTATCTTACAGTCCATCTCGATTAAAAGAACGTCACGCAAAGATCCCCAAAAAATGCACGAACAAAGTCTCATTTAACTCTTTCATCACTGAAACACCTGTCTTTAAACATAGACGTTTCTCGTTACCGGAACTTGACAGATGTAGAATGCAATCGGCTTTCGATAAGTTGGTCACAAAATAAAAACCGGCTTACGGACGAATCCGAATCTCGAACCATCACTGGCTACGCATTTACCTGCGATAAATCTACAGAAGTTATTCGTAATCGGTCCACTTTTCGGAATAACCAGCCATTAAACTCTTCAGTTATTGACTTTGCAATGAAATCGTAGAAAAACTGTCCGGTATTTATGGATCCACCAAACTTTTTAATGCGATAAAAAAGACCTGAAAAATACAAAAAAAAACCAACAAAAAACAACAAATTCCAACACCCAGTATGCTAAAGAATTCATGTTAGCCGCGTCGTATTATGAAAAAACGCGATAGATACGGAATCAAAAAGGGAATAAACAAAGTCATCGGCTGTGCCGAAACAGGGCGTTGCTTTTCTCATTTTCGAGCGATATGCAAACCGTTTATAATTGCTTTCGGGTACTTACTGTGGAGGTTCTCGCACTCCTAAAGGGCACGAAAAAAGCGTTTTTGGGAAAGAGGAATTATTTCAATTAGACGAAATTTGTTGAAGTAATCAATAGGAAGATTCAGCAAAACAACAGCATAGTCGAATTTACGACGTCTCTAAATTATAACTATTTTTAAGTTGTAATATTTCAAATAAATAATGATTTTTCGATATTTTAATTTTTAAATTGATTTTCTATCACTTATATATTTTCTCCGATTTTAAATTGTTGTTAATAACGAAAATGAGATAGTCTTTAATGTTTAATTTAGCGGATTATTAAAAAAATAAAAATCTTTACGGTTTAATAATAATTTAAATATATATATATATTTTTTTTTTTTTGGTTTTATACTTCCTATCTTAAAACACTAACAATCAATGTTTATCATGGAACTTTTTTTTTTTTTTTTTTTTTCTTTCGTAGGAGATGCGAGAGTTTATTAATAAATTTTTAAAAGTGTGAAATAGGAAAAAGTAAATTTAAACACACTACCATAAACAATTATTTAATTTTTAAATATCCGACGCATACTGGTTTATAGTGGTGTGTGTTTAAATTCGCAACTATAAACAATTAACAATGCGTGTCATTAACAGATATAATAGAATAAAAAAAATTTTGAGAAACCCTGGTCTAGGCTACCTCTTGCCTTATTTTTCATCACCTTCCGAACAAATTTAACCACAATAGAGTTCTAGTTAAATCCTACATTTGCATCTGGATGTGCTGTCGCCCGTTTAATCGTATTTCTGTATCTTTCATTTATCACCGTGTAGTCTATTTGGTTCCGTACTATTGGGCGTTTTTAACTTTCAAGCAATATCCAGGCATATATGTATTCCTTTAGTTTTTTGGCAACGTACATTATGCGTTCGTGACAGTCAACTAATATGATCTACATAACTGTAAGATATTTTCTCTCCTTACGGTCACCACTCTGCCGTCGTTGTACACAAACGTTCGCATTAAAATCGCTCACCACTCTTATCGACACTCCATTCAGTCTCATTCCATCTCGCTGTGTACTGCTTCTTTGATCTCTTGATCATTTTTTTGGCCTGTAGTTGGCATACATGCAGAGTCGTATTCTGTTTGTGTTAATTTTGTTGAATTCAACTTTGATCAGCATTGTCTACCTAATAAGATCTAGAGTGAACGTATATACATAAATAACTGTGGTAATAATAGGATGTGTGCAAGTCGTCGACTATTAAAATCTTATTCAAATTACGAAGGTTTCTAAAATAGTCTTATTTCGATCGATATCACATGAATATAACTTTAAAGCTAAGTTATAACGTGATAAGTTTACAGAGTGAATGTATTTATTTTTTTTCTTATTTTTGTATACTTATATATGAAAACAAGTTCTACATTAGAACTGCAATATCGAGAAAAATCATGATCAAAAATTCCTTTTTCAAACAGATGAGCACGTATACGAGGCAATACAATATACTTTGAAAAACTACCTTTGTCAAGAGATATGAAAAAACATACTCGTTCATAAACATATTACCACATCCAGCATACGCATTTATAATTTCATCATCCAACATATCCTAGAGAGTAGCAACAGGCTCGTTAAACCTGTGACTCGGAAAGATTTTCTTGTTTTCTGAATGCATTAATAAACGGTACTAGGCCAGCAACAGAACCACTCTACATTGTATTATTAGCAATTGGAAACAGAGAAGATAAAAGAATCTCATATGGGAATTACCGATGGAAATAGGAAGAAAAAAAATAAGCGAGAAGCGTTATTCGGTAAACTCGAAAAGCTAAAAATTAACGATAAATTATGCGCAGCCTGAAAAAAAATTTAGCGTTCAAAGAGAACACGATTAGAATCAACAAGAAAGAAATCAGAGTGATGCAAAAAAATCAATAGATAGATGAAGACGAATTATCAAGGATACTGTAACAAAAAGAGGGAGAGTTAGTTGTACTCTGACAATTTTGATGAAAATAAATTTAGCCGAACGGTTAGCTTTTTTTTTAAACACAATTATACGTTTCGTGAACTTTTTTATAACCGTCTAACAGTCTTTCTATCGGGTGTTATGGAAACACCGCACCAGCTCGTTTATTTTTAACAACGATAGTTGTTGATGGAACCTCCCGATCATTCCGTTATTTTTACTGAGGGATCTGAGAGGGCTGATGGGGTAGGCGCCGCCTTTGCTTTTCCTTCTCACAATTATTCTGAATCCTTTAAACTTCCTTCCTGCTGTTCTATATTTACCGTTGAATCTGTCACGATACTTCGTGCAATTCTTTTTATTTCATCCTCTTCTATCCTCTCGGACAAATTTTTCTTTTAATAGCTGACTCTGAAAGTGTCTTGCAGGCCATTTCTTCTCGCTTACCATTTCTCTCTTTTAAACAACTTCTCGTTCTTCTTATTTGCAATCTAATTCACGAATTATTCCTGTTCCGTTCTATCCAAATAGATCTATTCTGATTTACTAGTCATGCTGCAATTGACGGGTAATGAAGTGTCCGATTCTTCGGCTCGTTTAGGAGCTTCGCCAATGGGCATGCACTCTTCATCAGTTTCCGGCTCACAGTATTAATTATATTTACATTTTGGAAGGATATTTATTTTTCCATTTTCTCCAATCTGAATTCCTTTTATCTTTCCGTCCAGCCTTTACCTTTTCTGACACCGATTGATTTGACAAGTTTCCTTCTCTTTGTCGTCCCCTGATCACTGCCATATGTCATCTTCGTCGCTCTTTCGTTTTTCCCTCTCGTCTCTTCTCCGCGGTGTCCTCTTCACCCAGAAGATTCCTTTTTATTTCCGTGTGATATCAACCATATCTTCTTCGAATGTTCCTTACTTTCTTCAGAACGTTCTCTCTTCTATCCTTAGTTTTTTTCCTACTCCATACAATGACTCTTATGTTCTCTCTATTCTTTCTTTGTCAGTTGTTCCTATTCTAGCTTCTTTCATTCAATCAACCTCGCACCAGATTAAAATCTAATATGTTATGGTCCTTTTGAGCTTCCTTGGTTGATTGGGCTGTTGCTCTTCGTTAGTGTACCCATAAAAAAAAAACCTAAATGAAGTTAGAACATTACTGAATGATGCATTCAGCTTTAGCGAATGCCGCAGACGGTGACAGATTAAATTTTCACAAAATTATCCGAAATGTTAAAAAAAAAAAGAACCTTCCTTAAAAATTTCCTATCATAACCTGATCATATTAAGCATTTGTATCAAAAAAAAAAAAAAAAAGAAAAAAAAGAAAAAAAAAAGAAAAAAAAAGCATATGATAACTAATCAAATTGAACGACCATCACAGTCTTTTGACTCTAAAGACATCTAGCGCGAAGATTTTGATATTTCATCGAGCGAGTAGCTTCCGAGATTCTCAGTGTACTCTAGTTCACAATCTGTCCATCATATTCGTATCTACGCTTTTTGTATTTTCTTCTTTCAAAAGTAATCATTCTCCGATCCATTCAGTTTGAAATATAGTCGAATTACTTGATTTTCAAAGTTTTCAAGCGGATCAAACTTTTAAAATCTTCCTTCGTGCCGCCAGTTTCGCCGACTACTGCAGGTTACTCAAAATCCATTCCAGAAATCGTGCAACGGAAGATAATAAGCTTCTCTAAGCAAGGATTAGCCGCTGAGACTTCTGAAATTTCACAAAGAGTACGCCTCTCGATATCTAATTGTCGTTGCTGAAAATACTACAGACTCGGCGACAGTTCCGTCGCCGACAAAACAATCGATCGAATCCCTCGCAGGTAAAAATGTTCTTTTTTTTATAACGGTCAGCGACCAGTTTTTCGCGAGTTTTTTTTTTTCTTTTATAATTGGAATCCAAAGAACTACGAGCAAAAATTGATAAATTGCACGAAAAAGAATAAAGACAACTATATCTGCTGACCACCGAACGTTGAACGAAAGTATCTAGCGGATATTACACGTATTTAAACGGCACTTGTTGCAGATGGTATGTATCAGCAATTGAATTGTTGCGTACAGCAAGCAAGGGGAACAATTCTAATAAATAATAATGGTAATTTTTTCAGCATCGAACCGCGCCAGAGACAACGGCATCTGCCGCTACCATCGTTCTAGGTAACCTAAAACCAAAGCTCGATGTCGGATCGACGGCAACGGAAGAGATTCGTCTTGAAAAATTCCTGCGACTGCGAGCCACAAAAGGCCGAGCCGATTTCGGAGCGTGGAAAAGAAGTATGCACGGCGGCGGGACGGGCAGTAGTCCGCTAGTTGTATGTGTGTCTGTAAACCGCAAAACTTCGCTTCTGTAATGCGATATGGTTGTCGTCATTTTCTTACTGAAGCGAAGTATCCGGTGAGATGACCGTCGAATAGAGAATAATAACACTTTGTGATACCTCTTTTTATCTGGCTACTAATAAGCGCGAACAATAACGATAAAACAATGTGTGCTGGCCAATTGAACGCTCTTTAAATGAATGCTAACTACGAACAGATTCCTATTCCGAAAATGTATTCGTATTCATTCACATTTGCCGACGGCGAATCTAAACGAAAAGTCACGTGTTTACATCGAAATACTCATTACGCCAATGAAAATATCGACAAAAAAGGAATACTTACAACGGCGTAAACTGCGAGCCGCGCATAATCGCCAAAGCTGAATTACAGCCAACTGCTAGAGTAAAAGTATCGCAAAAACTTAACTTCCTAGCTGCAACTCAATTTAGTCGCATACACCGCGCGGACGAATACGTCAACTGTATTTCCGTAATGACGTGTACCGCTCTCGCTATTTATACCGTATGTCATCGTAGCCGAAATGCGACGATTAAGTGTTAGGTCGAAGCTTAAAAAATAAAGAAAATCTCTTTAATTAATAATCCGGTACAAGAAGAAGAAAAAAAAAAAATGACACAAATCGTTTGCTCCTACAATTATCTCTAAATGGTTAGGAAATAATAAGAATGAACTCCTGCCGGCGGTCTCATATTCTCTAAATCGTCATATATTTCTCTGATGCAGACTCGTTAAATTACAAGTTAATAACGTTTTTTTTGGGGTTTTTTTTTGAGTTTTTTTTTTTTTTTTTATTCATTTGTTCAATAAATTAGTTTGTCATGTAAATAAAACACGGCAAATAATAATAAACTTCAACAAACCGACCCTTCTAAATAACGGAAAGCCGCGGGGAATTTACAAATCTAATGCAAATAGTGTCACCAGGTTGTTTATCGTATTATATATAATTTCAGTCCTTACCGCTTTATACACGCGAGCAATCTCCGTTATTGGTATTATCGCTTTCGCATCGTATTTTCAAATAGCAGGTGCCGATTTTCTACCAATTGCACATGTATGCTATTGTCAAACATTCACTCAAAACAACCCTTTTTCAGCCTGCTTTACAAAATCCTACTAGCCGATTTCGTTTACACAGCCGAGGATTACACTTTTTTAAATTATATTTCGGAGTGTAAACTTCGCGACTGTTTTAGTCGCATCAATGATTAGCGGTTCAAACGAAATATAATCACGGCTTCCAAAATTACTAACGACAGAATTATCATTTTTCTTAGAACAACCTTGCAACTTACCGTTAAATTTTGGAATAGTTACAGAGGTTTTTTTTTTTTTTTCCAAATAATTTGCGAGTTCCACTTTGCCCTTCTCTGAGCATATTTGACCGCATCAAGCTCCAGATCTAACTGCGGTTCTCTCCAATGATTTTAAGCTGGTTCGAGTATTTTGCAGATGATAGGCGATAAAAATATACACGCAACTCTAACAGTAAAACGCGTCTATCACTAGTTTCAAAAACAGAACTAACCGATCTCACTACTGAAGATGAGCATCTACCGACAATTAATCCGGACACTAATTAAACATGGCGGAAAACAAAAAAAAAAATAATCATAAGTTGAAATTTCATCGGACTACAAACCTTTCTACAATGCTCGAGTTGTTTGCCGCCAAGAACTCAACTCAACTCAGATAAATCCTTCAGTCTTTTTTAAGATACGATCGTCGTCCCCCTAGTTTTACAAACTCTAATGAGATTGCGCCAGAGTTAGCTTAGCAATCTGTATAATAATTTTTATAGACTTTATAAAAGCTTTAATTAGGCATATTGTTAAAAGAATTATAAGAAATAGGAATCTCCGGAAGATATTTAAAATGGTTTATTAACTACTGATGTACAAATAAATGGAATAGTTAGTGAAAAAATTAAAATAATACATGGAGCATTCTTCAGGTGCCTTCTCCTCGAAGGAAGTTGACTATCATATGACGAAACTATTCTCTATTGCTGGCTATCCTTAAGGCTTCGGAAACTTTCCTGATATTGAACCATTCCAGTATATTTTTAATCCAGTCCGTTCTTCTTCTTCCTCGGCCTCGTTACCCTTCAAAATTTCCCCTTGTAGAATAATTTCTAATAGCTCCTATTTATTACTCCTAATTATATGTCCTAGCTATTCCAACTTTTATTACTCCTAATTATATGTCCTAGCTATTCCAATTAAATAGAATGAATTTTCTTCATAAATTTTGTTTTAAATTTCGTATTCTGCTATTCGGGTTATAGACAAATCCAACAAATCCAAAAAATCAAAGATCATGAAAATCGGTCAAGCCGTTCTCGAGTTATAAGTGGTGTAACTAACACGACTTTCTTTTATATATATATAAGTTAGTCTGTAAAAGTTTAGATGGGTATATCACTACTTAAGGTTTACATTGATTTGATGATATGTATGAGATAGATATTTAGTGATTTATATATATATATATATATATACAGTGAGCAAAATAAATATTCGGACTAGCAAAAACAAAAATAAAAACGCATCGTAAGAGAGGTTAAAAAAATTTTTTTTTTTCAATTTTTTTTATAGTAACATAAAACATACTGCAATGAACACATTGTGTGAAAAAAAAAAAAAAATTCATAAAAATGAGAAAAATAACGAAAAAATGCATCTGTCGAAGCAAAACATAATATTCGAACTCGCAAAATTAATATTCGGACTTGAAATAAATTTCGTATTTATAGCGCTGAAAACATGAAATTTTCGTGTTTAATATTTGGTGTGCATCCCTTTAGCTTTATAGACAGCATGCCATCTGCGTGGCACCGAAGAAACCAGTTTTTCAAGATAAGTTGCAGGGATCTTGTGCCACTCTTCTTGCAGTATTTCTTTAAGCTCTGCCTTGCTCGATATCGTGTGTTGACGGACTTTGGAGTCGAGGTATTCCCACAAATTTTCAATTGGGTTACAATCCGGAGATTGAGGGGGAGTATCCAAAACCTTTGGGCAATTATATAGCAACCAGACCTTCGTTTTGTATGCTTTATGTTTTGGATCATTATCCTGGTAAAAAACGAAGGTCTGACGAATGCCTAATTTTTCTGCACTGCTATGAAGGTGATCTCTCAAAATTTCAATATACGCATCGGCGTTCATGACCCCATCAATAAACACTAAACTGCCCACTCCGCTGGCCGAAAAACACCCCCAAACCATAACTGAACCGCCTCCATATTTTACCGTCGGTTTGATATTTTTTTGTTCAAGTGCAGTGTTAGGCTTTCTCCAAACCCGAACTTTCCCGTCGCTGCTGAACACATTAAATTTCGATTCATCGGTGAAAATTACATTTTTCCAAAACCCCTCATCTTTTATTCGGTATTCCCTTGCGAAATTGAACCGCTTTCGTTGGTTAACTGTACTAAGGAGCGGTTTCAGTCGCGCAGTGCGTGACTTATACCCCATACTTCTAAACGTATTACGTATCGTTTGAGATGTAACTTGCTTACCAGTTCTTTCCAACAATGCTGTCGCAAGTTTTGAGGCGCTCATTTTAGGATTTTTTTCAATCTCTCGTCGAATAAATCGTTTTTCTACGTCCGTAAGTTTCTCTGGTCGACCCTTTTGCTTATGCGATTCAATTCGATCCTCCCTCTGAAACCTGTTTACAATGTCATAAACGGTGCTTCGAGGTAAATTTAATAACCGCGATATCTCGTTACCCGATTTTCCTTTTACCCGATTAAAAATCACCATTTGACGCACTTCACAAGAAGTATTTTTACTTTTTCGCAACATCATTTTTTCACGTAACGCATTAAAACTTGATTTACGCATATGAGTCGATCAATAATGCTCAAAATGCTTCAAGTGATGATTAGTAGTGCTTACTGATGAGTAATACAACGTTCGCTTGCGTTGCATACGCTCGGGAAAAACCCCAAGGGCGTGTTGTCTATAGATTATTGAAAAGTCCGAATATTACGTTTGCGCATCCGAATATTATGTTTGCTTTGACAGATGCATTTTTTTGTTGTTTTTCTCGGTTTTTGAAGTTTTTTTTTTTTGTTTTCTCACACAATGTGTTCATTGCAGTATGTTTTATGTGACCATAAAAAAAAAAAACATTCAAAAAACCTTTTTTAACCTCTCTTGCGATGCGTTTTTGATTTCGTTTTTGCTAGTCCGAATATTTATTTTGCACACTGTATATATATGTATATACATATTAATTATAGATGAATAATGATAAGTTATAGAAACTAAATTTGCAATATTTATTAAGTAAATATTCGCAAGTGTATTTATTTTGGGAATCCGCCGACAAGTGAATTCACTTAGTGGGGACTAAGAATTCAAACATGGTTTTAATAAAAATAAATAAAGTCATCTCTTAAATAGTTCCAAGTTAAACGATAAACCGCAAACTCTTACGGCCATGCTTCTTAAAAGCAATTACAATCAGTACATCCTCTGTTACGAGGCGAGACCTAATTTCATCTTTACCCGAACCATTTATGTCAATCGCAGCTGTTTTGACGCGCACTATTCATCTTGCGGAAGTTTTTTCTAAGGAGACAAATTTAAAGAGGAAACTTTTAGCATTATGAATCGTAATGCCGGCTTAGCGCAGTCAACCGACATACTAAAATTTCTCCGGCAAAACTTGATCGCCACTAAATCTACATTCAACAACCTCAGTAAAAATTGGCGCTTTGCATGTATCTAACCGCGACGACTTGACCGGAAGTGATTAAATCGTTCAAAAATTTTTTTAATAAAACTTCGCAACATCGCAGAGTGCAAATGACACTATCACAGAACCGGTTAGGACCGGTATATTTCATCCTTCCAACTTTTTCTTGAAATTTTACCGGATATCGACGTTGAGTCGCAAATTCAACTATTTACCGAACTGACTTTAAATCATTCGAAATCACTTGCGCCGTAAACAATGGAAAATAAAAAGCCTCGTCTCCTAGCGGTTGCCGTATCATTGAAACGAGAAGCCGAAGGAAAACTTCAAAATAATTAAAAACTCACCCAATAGTCACGTGTCAACTTTCAGAAACCGAAGAAAAAACTAAAAAGTTACGACGTTATATCGATGTTTGCTAATTCAATAAATAAATCTACTCCTTCCGGTCGAGCTGCAAAGAAAATACGAGACTCATTCTCGTCCACCATCACCATTGTGAACAGTTACTATACTGATTTTGATTTCAAATAGTTGTGTATAGATCGATCAATTTTTAACCAAATAAATCAAGCGATTCTCATCTTGATAATAAGAAATCATACAAATCAGCATTAAATCTCCATTTTTCTCTTCTGAAAACGATAAACCATATATCTTGATTAATCCTAAGAAGTTTAAAAAACAAATTAATCAGATAGAAACAGCAGCCGGTCTGAACCACTTGTTAAACTCCGGTAGCTACTATGTTACTACTACTGTCGATCTTCAAATCTGGACGACACATGATTTCCCGGACATAAATGACTACTGTGGAATCCAACTGTATCTCGTAACAAATTTTAGTGTGACTTTTCGCAATAGATCAGTTCCGTACATGCGAAACATAATAGCTATTATCTGTAAACGTCGTGCCTTATTTTGTTTTCTTCAAATTTTCGGCGGCTTTCGATCAAAAGTGGAAAAATTGCATTACGAACGCCCTTCAAAAATTGACTATTCCAAGACACAGTCTGTGTGTACATTCAAAATTTCGCGTCTGCTCGTAAATTCTTCGTTAGACAAGGACAAATTAAATCCGATTTATGCTAGCTGGATAATAGAGTAACATAAGTTTAAGCCGTTCTCGACATTGCCCCTAATAATAATATTCGCGCTCAAGTTCAAGATTATTTTCGCCGATGACTTATCTACTTTGTCTGCTGTTCGGAATCGAACCTGAGTCAGAAATCTTGAAAAACTCGGCGGCGAAGTTGTCAGATTCGGCTCGACAATCGCAGAGTATTAGAGTTCTCTACGGCTAAGACCACCGCAGTTCGTTGAAATTTGAACGGTGCTATATCGTCAGGTCCTTGGACAGATACCGTGGCCTAACGTTCGACGAGAAACTAAAATATACCTGTAAATTATTTCCTCCGTTGAATATTTTAAAAATTGCGTAACCAAATATACCCGGAAAAATATATGTATAAGACAATTTTGGATGTTTAAAATTGCATTCCTTTAATGCCGTATAAAAGTAAAATAATTAAACTGCCCTTCAAGTTTTTAATAATGTATATACTTTTCTCGGTGTTTTAACTTAATATTTAAGCTAATGTCAGCTCATTACGGACAGGACCCACACGTTTGCGGGTCGTGATTTATTTCGGCTTTGATATTGTGAAAATAAGATTAACCGTGTTTAATTATAAAAATGTTGTAAACAATTTTTAATTGAAACCCGGCGAGGAGACGCTTGCCCTCTTGCTCAGTTCGTTTACCAACCGTTAAGGACGCTTTCTCTTTTCCGCGACATTGTTAAAAACTATGGAAATATTAAGTATTCGTAAATGGATTTTCATATTATCGCTACCAGGTTTCCCGAATTTAACAAGCCCAGTAGAGGCTGTAGGTAAAGCACGAGACTATCTTAATCGATTCGTCCTACAGACCAAAAGGTGCAATATACCACTAAATTCGGAAAAATCTTTTTTCTACGTTCAGGTACAATCATTCCCCAAGTTCGGACGAACGGCTTAATTGGCAACAACATATTAAGATTACTTTACGCAATTGTCGCTACACAAGGAAGAAACTCGATTGGCTACTTCGCCTGAAAAGTAAACTACGACTTGAAAACAAACTCTGCTGATATACAAACACAAGTCGTTGTGCCTTCTCGGAGAGATGCTATAATGTCCAACCAATTCTAACCGTAAGCAAGTTCAGGCGTTTCATAACAAATCTCTCCGACGTTTATAACAGCATCATCCAAAACGATCTACGGACACACACAGCGATTGAGGAAATAAATTTACGTAGTAGTCGATATTATGATCGCTTGATTGGACACATCAATCCTCTTGCTGTCTCTTTGACAAATAACTGAAATTCCGTTAGGCCCATCCGTAAAAATGGTCTTGTGAAAAGGAAATCGGTATTTGATAAAATTACGGAATTCCTACATAGCTGTTAAAGAAAGGATAAAAAAAAAGAATACGATGAAATGATCCGCCGAAATTGAAGGAAAAGTGGGGAAGATTACTATAAGAAATTGTATAGGGTGAAAAATAGTTCAGCCACAAAGCAATGCGGATAGGAATTTTCTTTTGCAGAGTAGTATGAAGGAATAAGTCTAGCGAATGATAACGGTAAGCATTTACACAGGAAACGATATGCTAAATAGTATCTGCAGATGAAAAGAGGGAACGAGTTTCACTTAGCGACAACTGCCGGTATTGAAAAAGATTTAAGAGTGGTATCAAGGAAAAGAAGATTGCAAGAGTTGTAACTTCAATGTTTTATCTTCATCGTCTTTCGATTTAAATTCGTAATCTAACCTTTCCAATTGTGTTGAGTCAGCTGCTGTGACATGGTCAGTTAATTGTGTTTCGTTCAGTTCGAATATCTCGCTGCTGTCGATTTTCAAAAGTTTTACTCATGCTGGCTTAATTTCCATAACGCATTCTAAAAAAGAAGAAAAAGAGAAGGATCAGCCACAGACATGGACATATGCGTAAAAAAAAGGCATTTATTATTGCCGTCTATTATTTATTTTGTTCACATTTCTTAGGTTTTTGACAAAGTTATCCTTTATTTTTTATTTATTCATTATTATTGTTTCGTTATTTTTCCGCTTGCATTTTAGTTTTCTTCCTTAAGAGAACATTATTTTTTATCTTTAGCTTCGATACCAGCTTTCAAGCGTTTTTTTTCTACTAAAGCGAGAGTTAATAACAGGTTTATTTGGTTCGTGTTTAAAACTTCAGATGTTGCAGTGACGGAATAATTATTAATTAGTTATACGATTAGCCTGTGTAGCTGATCCGTATAAGTATATCATTATATTATATACCGTCTCTATTTTTCCTGTTTCGTAATTATAATTTAATTCTGGATAGTTCTCTGTAATTAATTTCCGACACCTATCGAATTCGTTCTGAACTACCCCACCGACTGTTTTCTTATAATTCAGTACGAATTCGGACATTATTTTCAGTTTCACGTTCGTCGCTGGACGAACTTGTATTCAAGCTTTCTTTTCAACGAAAACAAAAACTTGAAATAAAGTGACGCTGCGAGTATTCGTTCGAAGGGTGTCATCTTAATCGGCCCGTGTGATTGTTCACGTAAACGTTTATAAGTACGCGATATTAATTAACATCAGTACGGATTAAATATTAAAATTTGCTGTGTTCGTTGTTTATCTTTGATTTTCGGCGTTTAATCGATGTTTATACGGATCTAATTATTTATATAAGTCTATTAAGTTTCCATATTTAGAATGTTTTTTTCAGCCGAATGCGATGATTTCAAATGCAGCGGATGTGTTTAATTCCTGCTCCGTACTATTCAACTGTGCCACCGACTAAACTACTGTACCTACTCTTATGTTTTTACTGATCTAATTATTTATATAAATCTATTAATTTTCTATATTTAGACTTTTTTCTTTTTTTCCGGTCGAATGTGACGATTTCAAATGCGGGAAAAATGTTTAACCCCTGCATTGTACCATTCAACTATGCGACTGACTAAACACTACTGTACCTTACCGTGCGAAGATGTATTTAAAGATTCATCGCAAATAAGATCGACCTATCCAACAGTCAGATTCTGTACGCCAATTTCTGGCTGGTTTCTATCAACGTCAGCTCTGAAAATTTATTTCAGCGATATTTTACTAACGAGGCGAAAAAACACGTTAGCTTCCCCAATAATTCACGTATTCGAATTATATAATCAGCTTTTTCCCCCTTTTCTCTCCGAACTTTAAATGAATGCGACAAGGTATTTTTTCATATTCGACATTTTTTACGACCGATAAGTAAAAAAATCTTTCGAAGTTGCCATTACCCGGGCTCCTTTTATTCACCTGTTGCCTTTTCCAATGCGTTCTTTAAAAAACGTCACATGTTTGTTAACTATTACATAAGCGACGATTTTTAAAAATTCCTCATTTATTTCACGCGCTCAGACAAAATAATCGAATGCAGAAACATTTCGAGTGGGAACGAAAAAAATTTACCGATTTCTATGACGTCCTTTTTTAAAAAAAAAAAAAAAAAAAATATTTAAAGTATTTATCGTTAAATGAAAAGTAAAATGGCTTGAAACGTGCCCTGTTATACTATATATCGGGTTCTGAATTAAAGCAACTTTCGGGATCGATGAAGGGTTAAAAATCGAAATTGTACTCTGGTAACAACAACTACGTACATCTTTCGACACTGAATTTATGGAAAAAAACCAAAATATACAGGCCCTCCGACGGGCAAGAGTTCACACTATTCGAGCACAGTCAAAGTGCAACGCTTTTATTGATAATAGCACTTGTAATAGGTAGCATTCTTCGATGCAGCTGCACGTGGCAACGGCCGTGTCATTTATTCCGCCAAAAACGGGTATTGCCTACCGGGTATATTGTTAATTTATGAAAACCGATGCCGAATTGTTAATCACAATTATTACATTAAATGTAAAAATGTAATGAAATGTTTAAATACGCCGCCAGCCAGTCTCATTAGTTTCATTTCTCTTAACGATGTACCTGCGTATCATCACCTCCCCGCCGGTATTCGACACGCCATATTTAATAGTCGTTCATTTCAAATTATCCTAATACGATATCGGTCGTTTTCGGGTATTATTCTGAATGATTTTGTACCGGAGCATGTGTGTCCGTGTGTCTGTGTAGAAATTCGGCTCGATATTTCTTATTAAAAATTCCAATTTAACATCAGCTACACACGCGCTCATTTATATAAAACAGGATGATTTTGTAAAAACCGCGTGTATATACACGTGTATATTTAATGGGACTCCACTGAGGAGATCAAAATTAACCAGCTGCATATTATCCAAAAAACTCGTTAGATATCGCGTTTTTTAATTTTCTTTTTCTCGAACAGTTTGATGGGGTTGCCTTTTTAATAACTGAATAAATTAGAAATTGTCGACAGTTATATAAAAGGGTATTTTTATTGCAGTTCAAATGGTAGTTAGATTCTTCCTACTTAAAAAGGGATTTTGAAGGTAGCAGAAGACACCGAACAATCTCTTGGCTGGATAAGAAACGTTTCAAGTCATGAAGAGAAAAATTTCGAAAATGAATAAATAAAACTGATGTTCGCGATTGCGATACAGATATTTATGTCTCGTTCGTTGATAATCACCCGGATTTTTAGAATTAAAAGCCGTTAAATGTGTTTACCATACTGGCAAATTTCCTAATAAAGATATAAAATATTTTCTAATAAAATACTAGCGATAAATTTTTTTTTTTTTTTTAATCGATTTTTAGAATATGCGACAAAGTGTACAAAAAAAAAATACACCCCTAAAATCTAAGAATATCACGATTCCATTTCCGGAAAATAATATGGACTAACAATAAACGAAAAGAAAACAAAACGGATGTTTATAAGTAAAACAAATAATACTTATGGAAAACTGAGGATAAATGGAAAAGAAGTGGAACGTGTTGAAACGTCCATGTATCTAGGCTGTTACATAACAGAGACTTTAGATCCTGATTTTAAGGTAAAACAAACAAGTGGTTACGCAAAAACAGCGTTTACAAATATGAATAATCTGCTATGCGATGACACACAGAGCTTGTCGGTCAGGAGAAATATAGTCAAATGTTATATCTATTAAAATACTACTTTATGGGATAGAGGCAACAAACCTTAACAAAAACCAACTGGATAGGTATGAAACGCTGGAAATGTGGACACTTGGAAGAATGCCGAAAATATTTTGGACAGCAAAGATGACAAACGAAGAAGTACTAAAACGAGCCAATATTGAAAGGACCTTATGTAAAACAATTAAACGACGAAAAATTGAATATTTTGGGCACATAATTAGAGGAAGAAAATATGTCAGCTTACGTTTGGTTATAGAAGAGAAAATTCAAAGTAAAAAAGGGCCAGGAGGAAGTAAAACGGAATGATTGGACGATATTAAGGACTGGACTAGACTCAAGAATTTCAATGAACTGATTAGAAAACGGAGAAGAAAGCGCTGTAATGACAGTGATCGTCAACGCTCAGGGACCGAGTAAGACACTCCTAAGAAGAATATATATATGATTTTTTTTATTTCTTTGTTTGTTGGAACATGGTTACAATTTGCATAAAATTTTATAAGATTATTTACATATATAAATATATAAATATATATATATATATATATATAACTCGGCCATTTTGGCCTCGCAAGGAGCTGTGCCCCTTGACCTCCCTTGCTTTCATTTCTGTCTCTTTCTCTTCTATACTTTGTATAAAATGATCAAAATTTACAACGTAATTCTTACTGGCATCAACACAAAAAAAAATAACATAACTATAAAAGTCCTATTCTAACATTTAACTTTCATTATATAAAATTGAGACATTTTTGCGTTACATTTTTCGTTATATTTTTCGTTATATTTTTCGTTACATATTTCATTACATAAAATTGTGACATTTTTTAAATAACAATAACAAAAATCCTATAAAATATAACAAACGTTACATAAAATTGGGACATTTTTTCGAATGGGGGGTAGCCTAAGAATTACGTTGTAATTAATACTAAGTGGAACTCCACCCATTTACTCAAGAAAAACACACACTCACTCGCATACACATATATATTTATTTACTTAAGGATACGCATATTTATCTATAAATAAGTATTCACCTGCCAATGTATGTTCATAGAATAGATGTAAGGAATCAGAAACAATGATAAAGGTACAAAACATTAGCGGTAAACAGTATTTGTAAAAAATAATAGTTATTGCGGCCTAATAATAATAATAATAATAATCAAATCAAATTTATTTACATTAAGTAAATTAAAATTAATGTACAACTTATTGATATAACCGCGAATCCTTAAAATTTGCGCAAACCGTGGAGTGTATATAAGAGTTGCGTAGGTCAAAAACCTGCACTTATTACCACACAAAATATAACCACATTAAAATTTGCAGTGCTCAATGTTTAACCACCGTTTACATACAACTACTCCAAGTGTTTCACATCAACAGAAAAAATGTACGCATACAAATATAATATTACACTTATCGTTATTAAAAAATGTATCTAAACTTCTACTAACACAGTCAATTAAAACCATTCATTCTGACATGCACATATAGACACATCTATCCAACTATACAGTAAACTAACATTAGAACTAAAGCTGCTAAATTTGACTGAAATCCAATAAAGATAAAAGTAATAATAGTTAAGTAATGAAATAAATAATAATAATATCATAATCTGAATAATGATAATACTAGCGATACGAATAATAAAGAAGTAATAAATAAACACTTTTCTATAATACTAGTATGATAATGATAATTAACCAGAGCAGTGATAAATTGCAGTAGCGTACTCAGGGGGGAGGGGGGGCAATTGCCCTCTTCCCCCAGAACCACTGTGATATAAGAATAAATGTAGTGTCAGAATAAGTACCTGATAATTTTACGTTTGTTTCCATGATTATTTCATATAAAAATATATTTTATTTTTTCTGTCATAAGTTGTATAATTCTAAAACATGTTTCCATAACATTATATATACATATATAAATAAATAAATACATCTATTTAAAAATTTAAAATCCCCCCCCCCCAGAAACATATTTTGAATACGCCACCGATAAATTGAATTATTTTGTTTGTGTATTAAATAAAATAAAATATGCAAAGCGATATGTAAACAATACTGAACAAAAGCCTTATGTACATGAGCCAATGTACTACTATTCAAAATAATGTTATTACAAGTTGTAACATTTTGAAGTTAACATTAGCCCATGTTTATAAAGAATACATAGTACATAAAACTTAATTAAGTTAAATCACATATACCCTAGTAATAGATAATCTCGACTTCAACCGAGGAGAAGGAAAGAAAGAAAGAAGAGAAAAAAAATAACTTAGCATTAATTTTAGGACGAGTTATAGCGTTAATTTGACTTCGTAAAATAAAATATAAGTTAACAATCGAATTAACGGAAGGACAACGATTATACAATCAAAGTAATTATAAATAATTGTGATATCCAGAACAATAAATTTAACATATTTCAAATTCTTAAAATGATAATAAGATGACTAGGATGAAAAAAAAGTACTAAACAAACTTATCAATAGGTACATAAAGAAAAAGTTTTACAATTGGATATATCATTATCAAATGAAGCATATAGAAAAATTAAAAGGACGGAGATAAATGATAACAAAGTAAAACATAATTTACAATTAAATTTACTGGGACAGCATAAAGAGATAGAAAAAGAAAACAAATAATAATAATAATAACTAAAAGTATGCTGAAAGGAGTTAGTTTTAAAGTAAGAACTGTAAAAGGTATGGAAAGTGTAATAAAATTAGAGCGGATGCATTTAACGTTAATCGACTTGATATTTAAGGCTATTAGAAATTAAAAGACAGGGAAACGGTATACTAGTATTGAGACCTGGAAATATTTTTGTTGAACGGGAATTTCTCATAAATCGAAAATAAAGAAAGCAGTAAATTGAACATGGAGATTATTCGGATAAAATGGTTTTAGTAAAATTAGAATTAAAAAAAGTAACACATTGACAATAATGCAAGTTTACGCCCCAAAGGTAAACTCAAAAGAATTAATACGTTAAATAAAATTGTAATAGATCAAAAAATTAACAGAAACGATCAATAGCAATAGCAAGAGATTTTAACAGTCAAATAGGAATAAGTGAATTAGAAGAATGAGTCCATACAAATTACGGTAAAAGAAATTTAAGAGTGGAAAACTAATAAAATTTTATCTGGACGAAAACCGTGAATCGTATTAAATAACTTTATCAAAAAAGGTAGAGGAAGGTTATATGGATATAGAGCGCTTCAAACGGGAGATATAATACTCGGATAGATTAGACGTCATCAAATAGCCGAGAAAATATCAACAATTTTGAGATATTATGTAATTTTCATCACTTCTCAGATCATAGATCGACATATTGTGAATTAAAACTTGTCTTGTTCCGGGATCCAAGTCGCTCACAGGTTTACCCAGCCTGAAATGATTGGGTACCAGAGATAGCTTTCGAGACGGGTATATCGACCATTTCTAATCGATTAATTGAAAAGTGTAATAAATATCAAATTGAATTGGGCCTCTAGCATTTATTGATTATACGATAGCTTTTGACCTTTTAAATCACAAATTTATCTCAATTGCGTTTGGAAAACAAGATATCTCCGAAAATTATAAGACATTAATAGAGGATGTGTATAAATATTAACCGACAAGGTAAGAAAATATTTTAAAGCAGAAAGGTGTAAAACGGAGGGACCCACTCCCTCCAATACTGTTTGAAAACACTTAAGAAATTGGTTTAATAGAGATTCCATCAAAAACATAAATGTAAAAATGGGAGCCAAGTTCAATATTAAGGATATGCGTGGTTGTTGACTTTACCGATAAAAGAATTGAGATCTAAATGGGTGCCAAGTTTTGTAGATAATCCTGTTTTTTTTTTCATAAGACTCCAATTCCTGCCATCATTTCCGAATCAAAATCACTATCTTTGTTCATCCGCAGATCCTATCTAAGCTATCGTTTCCTAATCAAACGCCTTCCCTCTTTTTCCTCTAGGATTATAGCTGTCTATTGCTCTATTATTCACAACTGGCGTTTTACTTCCAACAGAATTTCAATTTTATCTTTCATTTCTGTTCGTCTTGCCAATTTTTCTCCCTATATTTTCTCCTATGATAAATCTCCGTACTTTTCTCTTAATTATTTCAGTCTCTTACATCCCCCTCACGTATTTCATTTGTCAAGTTCTGCTAAATTCCTTCCTCGCTCTATAGTTAGATCTGAATTTCATATGGTTTTAAGCTCTTTATATCCAATCATTCCGTTATTTTTATACTGATGGTTCTAAGAGGGCTGATGAGGTTGGTACCGCCTTTGTTTTTTCTTCTGACAACTACTCTGAATCCTTTAAACTTCCTTCCTGCTGCTCTATATTTACTGCTGAATCTGCTGCCATACTTCATGCAATTCTTTTTATCCTCTCGGATAAATTTCTTTTAATAGCTGACTCTGAAAGTGTCTTGCAGGCGGTCTCTTCTCCCTTACCGTTTGCCCTCTTTTGAACCTTTCCTTCACCTTATTTTCAATCTAATTCACGAATTATTCTTGTTCCGTTCGACCCAAATTGATTTACTGTGAATTCCTAGCCATGCTGGAATTAAGGGTAATGAGGTGACTGATTCCTTGGCTCGCTCAGGAGCTTCCAACGGACATCCTCTTCATAAAGTTCCCGCTCACAATATTAATCATATTTCCAAACAGTTTCACCTTAAATTATGGAAGGATATTTATTTTTCTCTTTTCTCAAATCCGAATTGCTTTTATCTTTCCGTTCAGCCCTTACCTTCTTTGACCAGATGGTTTGACATGTTTCCTTCTCTTTGTCGTCCCCTGATCACCACCACACGTCGTCTTCGTTTCGGTCATACCTTTCTCCCTTCGTCACTTTTTCGTTTTTTCTTCGTGTTTCCTCCGCGGTATCCTCTTCACCCAGAAGATTCCTTTTTATTTCTGTGTGATGTCAACCATATCTTCTTCGAATGTTCCTTACTTTCTTCAGAACGTTCTCTCTTCTATTCTTAGACTTTTTTCGTTTTCCTACTCCATACAATGACTCTTATGTTCTCTCTATTCTATCTTTGTCAGTTGTTCCTATTCTAGCTTCTTTCATTCAATCAGTCTCGCACCAGATTAAAATCTAATATGTTATTCTCCTTTTGAGCTATTACTTACATTCCTTGGTTGATTGGGCTGTTGCTCTTCGTTAGCGTACTCATCAAAAAAAAAAAAAAATATATATATTTTTAGCAGCAAACCAAATTTTTAAACAAAACTTTTAAGTATCCAGATCTATTTTGCTTTTTGAAATGCGTCTCTAATTTAATATTAGTTACTCTTCATAATTATTAAAGTTTATTTATTTTTCATTTTTCTGGAGTGCAAAAAATCTTTTACAAGGCACACTGTTTTTTTTTTTTTTTTTAAATCAAAAATCTTTCACAGTAGGATATTATTATTGTTAAGATCGAGTAATTAGTTTCACACATTCCTATTGAAATAATAAATGCATAAAATCAGCATTCCCCGATTCTTTATAAAAAGAAATTATTTGTAAGCGATAATATACGAACAGAAAAGGTATTGAAAACTGCTGATTTATTTTGTAAAAACATTAATTACTTATTGCGCGGGTGTTTTTTTTTGGGATTTAATGATCATTTTACGCCTTAAACATGATATTAAAAAAAAAAAAAAATGAAAAAATTAATAAGACTAAATCAAATCTCCTTCAAAACTGAGGCCGAAGCGTAACGAGGCTGAAGCATAAGACTGAAACGATAGGAACATTCAACTTGATGTACATCTTTCACATTTTATAATTGAACACGCCGACAATTTTACAAAATTTAATCTGCTATTAAAAATTAGCCGCCAGGGTTCAATATTTGTTGCACTAGATTTTCGCGCCGGTTCTAGTCGATGTCGGACGTGCACCGTTTGTCTTGGGTATCTAAATTAAATGTAAATGTAGCCAAATACATCCCGTTTGCTAAATAGGATAATAAAACTGCAAACACTATAACAAACACTAAAAAAAAAAATATTAATATATTAATATACATTTATTTAATGTTTCTCCTTGGCCAGATAGCGAAAGCTAGGCATGGGGGAGGGGGAAATGTTTCTCCTAAGGTGTTTATAATTTTATAATTTTTCTAATTGTTTAAGCCAGGAAAACACAGTCATTCTGAACTCGACTTTGCCTTGGAAGTCACGAAAATCGTAAGTCTTCGTTAACGTAAAATTTATTAGCATTCTCAGTGACTTCGACAAAGTGACTGAAACCCGCTGATACTGACTTCCAGAAAGCGTGCGGAAAAAGCGTTGGCAGCGGTGTAGCGATGGATTATACTCCGAAGATTTTTGATTGATGTACAAAATGTTCAATAATTCTTTTTCGATAACTACAGTAGCCGCATGTTTATTGGACAAATCACTAGGAAATTTGTAATTATCGAATTTAATACGGAGTTTTTATCACGTTTAACGGCCAAAGTCTCTCGAACTAAAAGTCGACCATCGAGAATTCCATTATATCATCGTACGTTGATGATGTTGGCAGTGGTGTTGAAACAGCGCGAATTATTCGACACGTGCGGGTAATTTTCATCTGAAAAAGAGAAAAGGAATGGAAAACGCATCCGATTAGCATTTAGTCCGGTAAAATAACGAACGTTAGCGGATTGACTTTAATAGTTCTCACGTGGAGCGTCGTTAAGTTTTACATTTTGAAGACGGCCTTAATGTCCGCTCTCGTGATATTGCCGAGGAGTTTTTACACGTCCGTGCACCACCCACATGTAGGTAATATTTGAAAAGAGACCTGTCATCTGTGGCACCGACACTGGCCATATATTGTTCCGGAGCGGATAATGCGAATCAAGCTGACTGCCAGCAGCAACGTAAGCACGATTACACTAATAACGATTCGTTTGCCGTTCACACTTATCGTGAGCAAACAGAAACGAAATTTAAACGCGCACACGACTAAAAGTGCATTAGACCGCCCGTGCCAATTAAAATCGTTTCCGATTCATCGCAGGCCGCCATTTAACCCCCGACAAATTAATGAAAGTTTCAAACAAACTGCTTCGCTCCTCGCTTCATACTCCCCTTTATTCGGCAGCTAGCTCAAAATCAAATCAAATCAAGTATATTTGGAATTTCTACAGGTGAAACTACATACTGCGCGAGCAGTGGTCTGATACAAATTTAAACATTAAAAATCTAAAAAAAACGCGAAATTACGAGTACTTATAATAACTATAAAAATGATTTCAGAAGTAGATATTAAAACTACAATTAATAATGGTAGCGAAATACGAAGGAAAGTGAGTGTTAAACAGAAAAATGTACAAAATACAAACTGAAAGAACAAAAACAAAGAAAAGGTTTATCACTTCTAAATTTAAAATACGATTATAATGAAATGTGATAAACTAGTATTAACATTTTACAAGATGAAATAAATATACATACTAATTACGCACTATAACTGACTACATAAAAATAATCATGGACTAAAACACATATTCGTACGTACACACAAATGTTCACAAATTAGCCATCTTCAAAGATCACAATATATATATTTAACAACAAACAAACAATCATATATACATCAAATCAAAACAAAACCAAATCCGATTGAATCACATTCCGATCACATCCAATTATTTTATAACGCCTGATATTAAAGTTCGTGTCCTACCGAAGCCACATTTCTGAGATGAGAGCAACACTAACATCATAGATATCTAATAGACCCCGTAATGTATTTTTATTGACTCTGAGGCTACGAAAATTCCACTGAAGTATATTGAACGCAGACATCATGGTGGAACTGGAAACGTATTAGAAAGATAGAAATGTGAAGAGGGTAGACAAGGTCAGTAAGAAGACACAATAGTTTATATAAGGTAAAAAGAGGAGCAAAGACATTTGTGTTAATAGGATTGGGATAGGTTGGAAGAAAAACGGAGGGACGTAAATTGTAACGATTAGAAATCAGGAAGAAGTAAGTCGAGGCTAACAAATTAGGAAGGAATTCTAAGAGTAATGAAAACAAGGGAGAAAGAGGATATTTGAAAAAATTTTCTGATCAGTACAAACAGGTTTTGAAACCTTTAAATAAATAGAATGATAACCTTCGAAGTTAAATTATACTGCGCAAAGCTTCTTGCAACACAGCTTTTGCTATATACGCTCATCAATCTCACCGCTCAACCAATGGAATAGCAAATGTGAGAGAAAACAGAAATAATTCGAATGCAACCCAGTTCAAGTACTGAGAGAGTCATCTTGACGTCGATGAATTCGAACGAGAAAGAGCCATAATAAATATACTGAAGCCCGCAGTGCTTTTGAACACTTCAGCGAACGTACGATTTACAATTAAGGAAGAAGTAAAAGAGGAGACATTGAGCACTAAAACCTGATTTGAGTGCCTCATTTTGTATGTCAGCAGAAAGATTAAATAAAAAGAAATAAAGAAAATTTAGGGAATAAGGAAAGAAACAGAAGAGAACAGAAAGAAAAAAGTCCGACTCCGGATCTTCTTACTTTCCTTACTTTTTTCTTAATCATAGAAAATGGAATTAGTTTAGCTGTACGTTACTGGAAAGAGAACAGGATAAAGAGTCAACAAAGGATGAAGAGGAAGCGATGCTATTAGAACAAAGTATTTCCACGATGGCTGTAGAAATATTTTCAATTAAAGGAGAAGAGATGGAAGAAGAGGAATTAGGAGAAACTAAGGGGGCAGGATTGTCTTTAGCAGGATTTGGGAGAATACTATTAATTGGAGCAGAATTAGACAGAGTAGGAGTAGATTTGTTGAAAGCCCATCCATTAAAGGGCGATGGGATACGCTTAGACGAAAGAGGAGGAAACTGCGGAGAGGGTATATAAAGCGTTTTTAAGTTACGGTTTTTATGAAAGGCGGGAGATTTAGGACGAGAAAAATAATTAGACAGAAGGGAGAGAGATGATGAAGGAGACTTAAAAGAATGATTAGAAAATATGGATATTGAGGCTCGGTCGGCATACGAAAAAGCACGAGAGGCTAGATTGTTACTTTTAAATTGAGAGGCTTCTTGGAATGAAATATTCTTAAAAGCCATGTTGCGTTTAATATTTTTCTGTCTTATCCATTATGGGCAGGATCGATCGAAGGCAGAGTGTGTGCCTTTACAATTGCGACAGACGGGCGCTTCCTGTAGGTTTCCGCATTCTGAGATGGAGTGTTCAGAAGCATAGTGTGAATAGATGTTGGGGGAACTACGGTAGTGCTTCGTAATGTGCCCAAAAAGAAAACATTTGGAGCACTGCGTAGGCAACCGGACACGAGGAGAGACAGAAAATCGCATTTTAAATATAGAAATAAATTCAGGGAGAGTAGTGCTATGAGACCTGAGCTCGATTGAACGAGTTTGGATTTTAATGCCATCTGAAGAACGGCATATAGTACGTCGGATTGAAACAATAGGGATCAGGGATTAGATCCCTTCTAAGATTACATCTTCAGAGAAGAATGGACTTACGACAGAGATGACGCTCATTTTAAATAAGGCGCTATTGGAGATATAAACTTTAACATTGTGTTGCGCGGAGAAATCAGGATGAGCAAGAAAGGAATTAGCGGAAGCAACAGATGGAAATTTAACAGCGATACGGCCCCTGTCTTGGGGGACAATACAAGAATGGGAAAAATAAACGGAACTGATTAGCCTGGCAAGGGCCAAAGGATAAAGATTACCAAGGTTTACTTCCATATAGCAACTTTCAACATGAACGGTGAAGGGTCCTGGATGATCAGGAGGAAACATTAAATTTTCTTTATTAACAATATTATGCTTACCAGTATTATTATTATTATAAGTTTTTGTTAATTTATCCTACATTTCTTTTTTTTTCTTTAGTACGCACCTATTCATGTTTATTTATATATTTCTTTAATTGTACTACTTTCCACTATTCGCGCTCCATAGCGCACTTGTGTAACAATAATGATAATAAATATTGATTGATTGATTGGTTGATAGTATTATTACTATTGTTTTTTTACCGTTGCCTTTATTATTATTGTTGTTGTTGTTGATGTTACTGTTGCTGTTGTTTTTATTATTATTATTATTGTTACTACTATAAGATATCAGGATATTATTTTATTTTCATTTCCATATGTAATTATTTAGCTTTATTTCATATATATTATAGTGCATTTCGATCTGGTTGTTATGGATATTTTCCCAAGATTATATTTGTTTCGTCGCTGAACGTTTCGGCGAAATATCTATACGTTGTGGTGTATTATATTTCTAGATAGTGTTTTTATATTGTACTATAATTTTATTTTATTTTATTTTATTTTATTTTTCTTTAATTTACTTATGTAATTATTTTACTTTATTTTACGTGCATTGTAACGAACTTCGATTTTGTTTTTCATACACAAATTTTCTTATGTTCATTTATACCTTGTTATTTTTAGTAATTTGTGTATTGTACCCACCGTTAACACCACTCGGCGCATTTGTGGACTTACAGCAATAATAATAATAATAATAATAATAATAATAATAATAATAATAATAATAATAATAATAAATGAATTGAATTGAATTATTATTATTAATATTACTATTATTACCACTGTCACTATTGCTATTATTAGTATTACGGTTGTTATTGAAAATACTCTTATTATTATTATTATTTTTTTTATTGTTAGCATTAATATTCTCACTATGATTAGTAGTATTACTCTCGTTATTGTTACTAGAGTGTCCGGGGGCAAACGAAGCAGAAGATGTAGCAAGATCGGCCTGGGAAAGCCTGATTTCCTTCGGTTGAATAGGTGAAAGGGGATCAGCCGACTTACGTTTTTAGAAATATTATCCACGTCCATACTTATAAGTTAGACGGTGGCTTAATATTTTTAGCTTGTCTCGGAGAGGAGGCCGCAGAGCGGCTCCCTTTAGAAGCGGTCACCTAACAACCAAAGAATACGATTTCCCTGAACAAGGAAATGTACACAACCGCGAAGAGGAACAGGAAAGAAAAAGAAAGAGACAAAAAACGGGCAGTAAAATCAAAATTAAATTTAATATTCACTGAGTAACGTAATGCGATCTTCTAGAGTAAACTAAGAATAAAATCGAAATAATAAAATGAAACTGAAACAGACGACGGTAGATGAAAATAAAAGAGATAAATTACCGGTTTTATCGGCTGCGATGAAATTGATTAAGTCGAAGACGCCGCAGTCGGAACACAATTGTTAACTGTTAAGAAAACAACGCGAACGAACAACCAAAAACACCGTTATCAAATTATAATTTACCCACCGTCCTTCCTATTCTTCTTCTTTGTATTTCCTACCCCCTATTGCTTTCCTTTACTTCTCTTTAGGCATGTTTAACGATCATCATTGCTTATGGTTTTTCGGCGCAATGTATAGAAAAAAAAAAAAAGAAAGAAAGAAAGAAAGGTCTTTTCATTCGCATCTTACACTGTTTGTATGATCGCTACAAAATTCAAATTTGTAATTTCATAACTCGATTCACCATCTCCTCGAGGACAACCCTAAATGTGATAGTCTTCTATAATGTTAACAAAAGAATCGGTTTTGATTGACTAATTTTTTAAACGTTACATGTAATCACCATAATCTTTTTCAAAGTACCTCCGACTTAAAAACTACACAGTCATTAATACACTCGTCTTCCTCTCTAGCCGTTAGCTGGATGAAAGCCTCCTAATTTTTATCGGGCGTCGCGATCTTGTGCTTCCTATCGCCAATTTTCACGAAATTTTTGAATTTCTCCTATTCTGTGGGTTTTTTCGGTAGTCCTAAAGCTAATTTCCCATCAATGATGTTAACAGACTTATCCAACTCTGTCTTCGTATCTATTTACATGACCGCACTATCGCCATTTATTATTTTTAATGATATTTACCGCGTCTGTTAGCTCTGTTGTTTGTCGGATACGTTTTTCGTCAATTAGTCCTCTTCAGAGTGATACCCAACATAAACCTTTCCATTTTTCGTTGTTTACGCTTATTTTTTGTTCCATTTTTTTTCTTCTTTTTTTTTAGTACCCATGTTTCGCCAACACATGTTAAGACTGGCAGAACAACACACTGGTCAAGCACTTTTTTTCAGATTTAGGGGTGTTTTAACGTTCTTAAGTATATTTCTCAATTTTGAAAATTCCATTCACGCTAATTTTATTTTTCTGGTTATTTCGCCCTCCAAAATTCACATATTTCCATATACATGAAAACCCGGGCCTTCGGATCTCCCTGAGGGAAAGCCAAAAGGCTCTCAGATTTACTAGTTCTTCGAAAACACGTATGGCAAAGTTAATTTCAATTGATTTTACGTTATTTCTAGAAGGAAAGAAAAAAAAACTTAAAAAAAAACCGTAACAGATTTTTCCTAAAAGAATTTCTAAAAACGCCTGACAAAGGTAGGAAAACTTATACCAGAACTCCTTTACAACGACAAATCAAATTGTGAAAATGTACTAACATACCTAAAAAATGTAAATATGTATAATAGTATCTAGATAAGTTAACTGTTAAGATATAATATATTCGTCGCAAATGGCTCCATTGTCGAGCGACAATAAACAAATATATTTAAAAAAAAAAATTTTCTTCCTACCCTCTGCGTAAGAATGGCATAGTTATTAATATATATATATATATATATATATATATATGTGTGTATATGTATGTATGTATATAGGACTACAGTTCGACATTTATACGATTTAAAAACCAAGCCGTCGAAGTTTCAGATGAAAGCACGCATACATGGTCCCACGTATGAGTGTAGACAGAAATTTGTCTGTGAGGGAGACGAGCAAATTCCATTTTGCATTCTAGGCAGCTAGATAATTAGCGTACCTATCTGAGGAAATAGTGTTTCATTGAGTTTTAAAGTCATAAAAGTAAAAAGAGAAAAAGGAAAAATGAAAGTTCAACTGCGTGTAAAAATCACTTCGTTCGAGATTGAGGACCCTCATGGCCGCAATCAAAAAATTTACACGCAAAAAGCCAGTCATCGACTCTAAAAATGAAATTCATCAAAAAAATAATAGTAGTACGCGAAAAATCGATAAATGATCATGATAATATATCGCAATCATCACCGTCGTTGAAACCGATTACACCACATACGCTACTTCCACTGTTCACGCCAGCTCTACACTAAATCACAGCAGCCTCATGACAAAATCTCGAATTTCTTACCCATTAGCAACTGCGCTCTTTACTTTCTATAAAGTTTAATTTTTTATTGCTGCGACGTATTCTCTTTTTGGATTTCTACACACACCCCTTCCTTGAAGCTGTTTTACGCTGCTGAATATTACTCGGCCTATCCTGTTTTTTTCTTAACGTCCGATAGTCGCTCATTCTCTTGTGTCCATTTTAAATTGTTCCGGAAACCAAACCAGCAATATCGCCACACCCGCTGTTGTCTAAATATCTTCAGTTTACTGTCTACTATCGGAGCACACTTTCTCATTCTCAATTACAGTGCTCTCGATATATACGCGTGTCCAAATGATTATACTCTTTTTCAAGAAAATTCTTTCTCCGCAACTGATTGTCCCGCAGATTTTCTTACCTATTTTACTATTGTCTGCTCCCGTATTTCCGTTCCTTCATCGTTACCCTTGTTTTTCGCCAATTAATTACCGCGGATCGCGCGTATTTCCTTTTTGCACAATCTCATCGAACGTTCAATTTTCTTCGATATAATTAATTTTTTGTACTTCTTCATGTCTCCTGCCACTTTGACATGTTAAGCCTTTTTAACTCGATACCTGCTAAATATGAAATTTTCGCAGTTTTGTTGGCTTACCACATGTCTAGTGTTTTTTTTTTTTTTTAGTAAAGACAACGTCGCAATTTATTTCCGTTAATCGAACAGTGGTGCTTCATTTATTTTTATTTTTTGTGTTTGTATTTAATGGGCTTGTCTTCAAGGACAGTACCTCGAAAAATAGGAAGAAAGAGAAAATAAAGTTCTATTCTTAACAGTGATAAGGATGAATACAATTCGAGAACAGGAATAACAGGAGCAGAAGTGAGAAAATATGAGAAGTACCGGTAAGGGGAATACTGTGTTTTCGTAGAGAAGAGTAAAAGGACGATTGTTCAGCAAAATTTGTCGAACATTCAAATAAAACCTGATATGTCGCAAGAGAAGTATGTAGAAAAGAGGTGAAAAGAATAAAATGGAGTAGAAGCAGATGAAAATCGAGAAAATGGTACAAGGAGGAGACAATAATTAAACCGAAGGCAACAAATAGTCGAGATATGATAGCCTGTAAAGTACTTTTAGAATCCGTGATTATAAGTACTGTGATTATAAGTACTTTACAGGAAATTAATTAATAACAAAATAATGAGAACAGCGCGTAGAATGGCAACTTGATTCCGCTTAGAAAATAGAGCAAAAAGAGGGAAGTTTAAAAGAGGCAGAATGTAATTGGAGGCAGGGTAAAAAAAAAAACGGCAGAACCAGCTCCGCGTTAGTCTCTTTGGAACAATAGAAATAATGACGTATGTGGAGAAGAGAAAGCTTAAAACATTGGGAAATTCATGGCAACTTATTGAAGGACAGATTTAGAGTAGAACGCTAAAGAAAGTCATTTAATGATCATCTGAAAAAAATAAGTCAGAACAGAAAAAATCCAGGCCTTATGACCAGCAATCATGGATGGACTGTCTGATTGGTAAATTACGGTTCCCTTTTCCCACTTGACCGATTATCGTCTTCCAATTCGAATTAATTTTTAAACCGTCATCTCTGATTCGAATTGGAAGCGGTGATTAATCAACAGGAAGCAGTACTTAACCGGTTCATCCGTAGTTTCCTGTTGAAGGCTTGGATTTTTCCTACGTCGACTTATTTCGTTCGGATGGTGAATAGAGTACCACTATTCGAAACGTCAACGAGAAAAACTTATGACGTACTTTTAATCAATACCTGCTGCTCTATTCAATGCCGCTTCTCCAACTACTATTACATATACATAAAGTTGGTGTATATGTGTATGTGGTGTGTGTTTGTGTGTGTTTGTGTGTATAGTAGTAGTAGTAGTAGTAGTCATGAGAAGATATTGGCGATTTACGATCGAATAACGTTGATAAAGAATAGCCTGCGAACAAGAGTTCATGAAATATAGACTGATCAGCTTTCCGTGTTGTATTATTCAATTTTACTGGCTAGCAGTTTAAAAAGTCATAGCGTAATGCATTTGTCGATACACTGCAGTCGTGGGTTCGCAGTCTTACGAATCGAACTGTTAATTTTTATACGTGAAAAATACGAACTCTAATATATATATATATATATATATATATATATATATATATATATATATATATATATGGACATGGAAATTTTGGAGAATGCCTCAAAAAATATAAAATAACAGAAAAAGACACATGCATAAACTGTAAAAAAGACCTAATAGACACTCCGGATCATAACTTTTTAAGCTGTCCAAACTTCAGTCAAATCAGGATAAAACATAAAATAGAAGAAATCAATGAGAAATGGTTTACCAACCGGAAAAACATAAAAACAACTGTGGAATATGTAAATGAAATAATGAAAAATAAAGAAAAGTACATTTAAATAATAAGGTATTAACGTTAAGTCGCGTACTTAATTAATATAATTGTGATGACCTGCGGAACACTGATAAGCGAATACAGCAAAAAGTGATCAGGTCATATTACTGCTATTGTAAAATTGTATGTTATAATAACTGAATTTAAAAAAAAAAAAAAAATATATATATATATTAAAAATTTATATATATATATGTATATTTTATTTGGGGTTGGACTTAATAAATCCTTTTTCGGATAAATAGTTATCTTTTATACACGGCAAGCATTGATAGATAAATCGTATTTTTTTCTTCAAATGTCTCGCGTATAAATATTAAGCTATATTATTAACTCTGGCGCCCAGGCAGTTTATTAGCAATTTCAAAGACCAACTTTCGTAGTAAATGTTCTCTAGAGTAATAATCAAATTTTGACAAGAAACATTCGTATTAAACAGCCTCCGAACTGGAGAAATAACAAAAGAGACTAAACATTTTTTATTAGATAGCATTTCCAGAAGGGACTTGATTAGCTCGTACTAATATACATTATACATACATATGCAAATATATAAAACTCTGTACTTCGAGCCTCGTGAGGGAGCAAGTTCCCCTGGATCTCCATCGGTTTTCTTATAAAATGAAAAATCATTTTCAATTGACCACGTCATTCTCGTCCGCGTTTTCTTATTAATAAAATCTTATTGATTGTACAACACAGCATTGTTATATAAAGTAATGGGACATAATCGTGGACAAAAAATGTATAGTGTACCCTGGGCTAATCAATTTCTCATCTTATTCGATGATCGGTGTATCGCTGATTTTGTACTGCAACTCCAAAGATTAAACTCTTTTTCTCCTTCTGAACACAATCTGGTTCTGCACGGAAGACATCGCACAGTTCTTTTTCCGAGAGTCGATTCAGCGATAATTTTGTTTATATTCAAATTTCTATATTTTCCGTAAAATTGAGGAAGCCCGATGTGCGTGCTACATCGTAGGTCTGCATGTGTAACTCCCCTCGGACAACATTCCGCGCGATTTCATAGAGATTATCCATTTGAAAAAGCACTGTGCGTAGCAATTACGTAATTTACTGTCGCAAAACTTTTTCATCTATTTTTCAAGCTGTCTCTGTTCCGTATATATATATATAGTCTTTTGCGAAAAAACTCCCAAAAAAACCGGTCTGCAGATTTCACACCTCCGTACCGGCAAGTTAATTGTACGATTGAGCGATAATTTTCCAAATGAACGTTTAGTTCGCCTGGTTAATGATGGTTATCAAGTAAGCGAATCGACCTAGCGGATAACACTCGTTTAGTCGATCTACCTGAATATTATGACTTACTCGCATCTATTCAGAACTCGAACGCTCCAATCGGCGTGAAAATAGCGCATAATACGAAAACTACATTCGTGCCTATACACCGTGTCGTAAAGCATAAAACTTTAAAAATATTCATGAATTATAATTATTTAAATGTTAAAGCCATCGCGAATCACGTCTATATTTAACGCGGTAAATACTACGTTTACCTATTGTTTCAATAAATCCTAAATGGACGAATTCTGTTCGCATCTCCCGTTTCAGAATGTTTGATGGAGAATTTCTTTCTCAGACAAATGTCTGAGCGATCGCGACACTTGTGGATTTTATTGATTATCAAAAAAACAAAAAAAAAAAACGGTAGGGGCAAATGACATAGAAACAAAAACGGAGAGGGTTTCAAAGAACAGTAGAAGCTGTATGAGTACAGCAGATGCGCAATGAAATGTTCAACGACTGCCTCGAGTACGCGAAACGAGATTCAATCTGAAGCGAACGCATCGCACATTCGATTATTATTATCAGTAGTTGGACGGATTAAGTCGCGTAGAGGCAACTCGCTTTTATCAAGATTGCAGACTTTTTTCCGGGCAATTTCAGCGCAGACACCGCGATGATGATTAATCGGCCGGTGCAATACCGAGTGACTTTTCCGCCGTGAGCGGATCGCCTATGGAGCTGTTAAATTTTTATCTTTTGCGCGCGATCTTGGCCGACCATTAATCGTCACCGAATATGATGGGCGATTGGCTACTTGCGTCGATCCGGACACGAGCGGGACGAGCGGGAACAGGTTAGTGCGGTGTATTGAGAATTTTCGATGGAAAATTGAAAAGAGCTTTGCAGACGATTAAGCGCAGTGGACAGGCTTCTTAGAGTGTCGGAATGCGGGAGAGCGAGATGCTGTTCTTTGCAGTGCTTCTTACGGAGCACGACGTTAAATGTGGAACAACTCGTTTATAATGAACTCACGATTAGCTGTTGGCCAAACGAAGAGTCGCAACGGTCAGCCAACACAACCGGATCATCGATTCAGCACCGTTGCATATGCAGAAGCGAAAGAAAAAGAAAATAAGAAAAAGTCGCAAAAGTGCCCCATCGCAAAAAACGGTTTACCGTATTATTAATGACGGTACTTACACACACTTACGCGTTACATTCTGTCTCTCCGCCCACCCGATCAGTTTAGTCCGATAACGGACATGGCGAATTTCTTTCCGATTTCTGGCGCTGATTTCTGTTCCGCAAGCAGCAACAGCAGCAGCAGCAGCAGCCACAACTCCTCTGCATGGTCAAACCTCCCCTTTCAGCGATCGGATTATTTTATTATGTCCGTACGAGTCGGCTGTTACAATTTCGCAGTGTCCAACAAGCGTATAATTTCAGCCACCTCCGTGGTCCTGCGCACACCTGATAACATTACGCACATCGGGATAGCGATGATAACGGAACGAGGGCCGGACCCGATTGTTATTCCCGTCCTATTTATAACCTCGTCCGCGAGCAGCCCTGTTCTGCTCCTTTTGATGTTATTTACTCGTACCTTCTTCAATTGCTTAATCAGTCGAGTTTAACACCATCGGCTTAAATATTCTCTCCTCTTTGCTACCTTTCGCGGTGCCTGATTACCACCGCGCGCTAACACTTTAGCGACTGACAACATTCATGATACGTCATTGAACTAAAGGTAGCCCCCATCTTTTTTTTTTTTTTTTTTCATACTTCCTTTTCAAACTATAGTGCAAAAATTTATGCGTGAAATGTGTACGAACTTTAAAACACCGCCCATAAACACGCACACTTTGGTGTTTTTCCTGAAATTGGCACAAACGTTTACGCATCATTCGTGTAGAAATTGATGCAGAAACTCCCATATCGTTTTTTCTTATCCCCTATATTATTAAGACTGAAATATTGTTCAACAAAGTTACAATGAAAGATGGCTAAGGGAATTATTACTGAAATATCGCTTCATCGCTAAATACATAATCGGTGTAGAGATTTCCTAGATGTTGTAGTATGAATTTGATGCCGACTCTAATTAAGGTATTATTAAAATAATAATTAACAACTGCGTTAAATGTTCATTAAATTGTTTCTAGATGTTGTAATATGAATTTGATGCCGACTAGGTATCAGTGTTGTACAAGAATTACGATAATATCACCACTTAAATATATATTTTATCGAATAATTTTATTTTTGACTTTTTAGTGCATTTTTATTAGATTTATTATAATAAATCTTCGAGTATCGGTGTTTTTTTGTTTTTTTTTTGTTTTTTTGGTTTTATTGTCTCTTTAAGTCTCATGAGCCATACACTGAAACTATTGTTATCAATTGTAAATAGAAGAATTGAGACGAAACTGGATATATATCTGAAAGAAACACAATACGGATTTGTGAACAACCGCGGAACAAGAGATGCAATTGCGCTCTTTTAAACGATAATCCAAAGAGCGTTAGCCGTTAATCGTGATTTGTACATATGCTATGTCGACTACGAAAAAGCCTTCGACCGAATAGAACATGGGAAGATGATAAGAATATTACAGAAATATCGTCTAGACCGAGAAGACATTCAACTGGTACACTAACTATATTGCCAGCAGACAGCTAGCATAGTGATAAACAGAAGCAAGGGTCTGAAGGATGTCACTGATATAAAAAGAGGAGTAAGGCAGGGATGTCCATTGTCGCCTCGATTATTTAATATCTACGCAGAAGAGATAATTAAACATCCGATATTTGTCAAAAATGGATTCAAAGTGAATGGAGAACGGATAAGCAACATAAGATATGCTGACGACATGGTTCTGATCGGAGAAACGATGCAACAGATGCAGCGAATGGTATCGACGCTGAATAAAGAAAGCTACAAACTTGGAATGAAAATTAGTAAAAGCCCAAAAGAAAACAGGAAACCGCTGGATATAACCATTAATAGGAAGAGGCTAGAACAAGTTAAAAAATATACACATTTGGGAGTGAGAATCACAGATGATGGTAGAGATAATGAAGAAATTAAAACACGTATAGGACAGGCAAGGTGTGCGTTTAATAATGTAGAACGTACACTTAAAAGCTCAGCGATTAAAAAAAGCACAAGAATGAAAATACTGGGAAGTTACGTATGGTCAGTACTAAGATACGCCTCGGAAACGTGGACAATCACGAAAAAAGTAGAAAACCGTATAAACGCGTTCGAAATGTGGCGTTACCGAAAAATGGAAAGGATAAAATCGATAGACAAGATTACAAATCAAGAAGTGCTGCGTACGCTAAAGCTAACGGGATTGTCACTGTTTCAGAAGATCATGGATGGAAAAACGAAATACTTAACGGCCAGACTACAAAAGGACCGGTTATTCATACTAATTTCCACCGGGAAAATACTTGGAAAAGCGGGAAGAGGACGCAGGAGATTCAATATGATGACTAAGATAGAAGTTCTGAATCGGAGCAACCTCTTTTTATAAGAGAAGCTAATAATAATAATAATAATAAATTGAAAATAAACATGAGAATAACGAAATATATATACGAAAAAAAAAAAAATGTCGTCCACATATTAGTGATAAATATTTGACCGATTTGAAACTTATTGATGCCCATTGATTGATTTTCAAGTTCAAATCCGATCAACAAAGTTCGGTTAATATGTATAATAATGAATCAGCAATTCTTGTATATATGTACGCAACTGGTTCTGGAAATGCCTCTAATGACTTTGATCAAATTCACGCGGGCAGCTGTAATTTTCGTATTACGTCGGTATTGTCGGCGTATTTGTAAATAAGCTCATCGGAATAAATCCTAGCATAGCTCGGTCATTAACATATTTAACCATATAAATGAAATTCAAACGGCGAACTTTTAATAATATTTTCCGGTAAAAGTAATTCGTGAGTTTTGATATCTGTGAAAATTATCATCTCGAGCTTACTAAGTATAATTGGTATGTGGAACGAAGGAGGCAAAAATTTACTAATATACATAACGCAGAGAAAAAATTCAGAAACATGGCTCACTAATACACTGTCACGAGAGAGAGATTTGCACATTTAGGAAGTATCATCGGCTATTACTTATCAAATAGTCGGTATCGTTCGGATACCAGTTTGGCGAGCTACCCAGAACTACGAGTTAGCGTCCGCTCCACGATTTCATGAGTCAATCAGGGGCCAAAAAAAAGTGTCGTTGGTCAGTGCCCTAACTAGCGTTTCGGTTTATATTCGTGAAAACGTCTTTGGTCTTTTTAAAACAAAACATTTCACAAAAGTCAGTTGAGTTTCCTAATGCGGCGCACCGTCGCATTACACCCATGTCAAAAGCGGATCGAAATTGTAAATGAAATGAAATTTATCGTAGCAAAACGAAATGCGAGACAAAAAGAATTCAAAAAAATTTCATTATAAATTAAATCGTGTAAATCGTAAATTACATCTCTCTAAGTCTCTCACTCGCTTGCAAATCCCGATAATCGAGCATCCTCTCGATTTCGGTTCTGAGCGATCGTTTGCGGTATCATTTCGTTCAGAATGAGTTCCTCGACTTGTCGACACCGTGTTTAATGTTACCGAGCTTTTCTTTGCAAATGGGTCGAGACATTTTCAAGCAACTCCGGAAATTTTTCAAAATTTCAGCTTTTGAAATTTTTCTCTTTTCGTTAACACGACCGGGCTGGTAAGACGACAAATTGAACAGTTTTGGTTTGGTAGAAAATTGTTTGGCTACAAAACTATATTTTTAACGTTCGACATTTTAATTACGTCCAAAGTTGTGTGTATTCGGCGGAATTGAAAAATTTCAAGGCAAAACGTTAATAACAATTACGCTTTGCATAAATCATATATCAACCGATTAAGAACTTAAGCTACACAACGAATGTTCATTCGATTGGCTGCAACGTACAATTGCGCAGACTGACTGCTCGAGGAAAAGTCAATTGCATTTGGTAACGCCTCGTTCTGCACGCTGTGCGCATTGCAAATACCTTTTCTCATCTAAAAAAAACACAAAAAAAAACATTAAATAAACTAATGTAACGCTCACTAAGAAAAGAAAAACTACAACAGATATTTTCGGTCATGTAAGCGAAACGAGCGATCACTACAAAAATGTGTATTAAGAAGGTTTAATTGTAACACGAATTACAAATTGTATCGCGTTAATATGAAGTTACATAAATTGCAATAGTCTAGTTCTACGAGCTACGACTAAGCTGTAAATTTAATTTTCTTCAGTTGGTTTGCATAATTTTTTTGGGTTTAATCAACGAATTCGTTGCGTGGTATTTAATAAAATTCTTTCCCATCGCTACATGTAATGTTTAAATTTCCGCCGATGGTGATGTGAATGTCGTTTCGATTTCTTCCGTTTATTTTTAAATTCCTTATAATTAAAATTTAAGTATCGATTAATTTACATAAAATCGGCGACACGAAATTCAAAAATGAAACCACTACGCGATATTCGCTGTGCTGTTCCCTAGTTCCAAATTTAATTTCCAAAAGTGTCGCGAAAAGCATCTTACGAAATCTTGTACATCACGAAAAAGATCGTACGAAATATTAAAAAAAAAAAAAAAAAAAAAAAAAAAAAACTTTCGGGAGAAAAAAGAGGCATAAAGCGGATAAAGAATCCAACCAGAAAGTAACATCCCATCAAAAACATAAATGTAAAAATAGGAGCCAAGTTCAATATTAAGAATATGTGTAGTTGTCAACTTCGCCGACAAAACAATTGAGATCTAAATGGGTGCCAAGTTCTGTAGATAATCCTGAATTTTTGTTTAATAAGAACATACAACATTCTAAAATAAATTTAAAACACAATTTCTTGTGTTTTTTTTTTTTTCTGCTACAACAATAATTTCTATTTAAATATATAACTTCATAAATATTTGAACAGTGTCGAATTATTTACATAAAGCGGATAATTTAGGATAAAAATTCTAACGATTTCACTTGGCTAGTTTCCACATACGAGTTATCTTATATTTGGCTAATCAACTTATCTTCTTTATGTTATACGCAAGTTACTGTTTTTATATTGTAAGGATATCTTACTCTTCTAAAAATTTGGTTTGCTGGTAAAAACTAGCCAAGTCAAATCGTGAGCTTTTATCCTAAATTATTATCTATTTTGTGTAAATAATTCGAATCTGTTTAAATTTAAGCAATCATATACATATATTTTTAAATAGAAAACATTGTTGAAGCAGAAAAAAACAAGGAATTATGTTTTAAATTTATTTTAGAATGTTGTATGTTCTTATGGAAAAAAATTCAAGATTATCTACAGAACTTATTTAGATCTCAATTATTTTGTCGGCGAAGTTGGCAACCACGCATATGTCTTAATATTGAACTCGGCTCCCATTTTTACATTTATGCTTTTTAAAAATAGTAAGTTAATAATGACAAATATAATAAACAATTATAACAAACTAATAAGATAAATTTTCTTACTTAGTAACGTTTTCCGGCATAACCCATCATCAGCTAAACCAATATGTGAACATTTAGAATTTGTATCTGTTCACGCTGTACTTGTTATACACAGCAGATTTTCCTGCGACAGAGAATGTGCAGATGGCTACATTTGCGGACGACACGGCACTACTGTCATCACATGAAGATCCGAAGAAAGCTAGCAACAATCTACAAAATGCTCTTACGAAGGCTGAAACATGGTTTAAAAAATGGAAAATCGGGATAAACGAAAGCAAATCGGTGAATATCCATTTTACTAACCGAAAAGTTGAAGTCCCACCCGTTAAGATCAATAACATAGATCTTCCTGTACGAGCAACGGTCAGGTATTTAGGTTTGCACTTAGACAGCCGATTGACATGGAAACACCATATACAGGTTAAAAAGAAAGAATTAGATATCCGGGTTAAAAAAATGTACTGGCTGATAGGGAGAAACGGTGTACTGACAACGGACAACAAACGTCTAATATACACAACTATTTTGAAACCCATCTGGACATACGGGGTTCAACTTTGGGGTTGCGCTAAACCGTCAAACCTGAAGGTAATACAGACTTCCCAGAATAAGATCCTTCGGTTGTTAACCAAGGCACCCTGGTATGTTACTAATCTAACCTTACATCGGGATTTGTGTGTAGATTATGTGGCTGATGTCATCAAAGTTCATGCTAAAAGACACGCAGACAGACTCGATTCTCATCCGAACACTCTTGCTAGAGGATTGCTCGATGTTACCGATAATGTAAGAAGACTGAAACGCCAGAAACCGCAGGACCTTGTTTAAGGTAGGGGTAATCGGGTAGGTGCCATTGGGTACTCCTCCCTTCATGTTTAAGTTCATTCACACGTATTACTAAATGTCCTTGATGGACAGCTCGTAATAGTGTATAAATAAAAAAAAAAAAAAAAAAAAATATTGGTTTAGCTGATGATGGGTTATGCCCGAAAACGTTACTAAGTAAGAAAATTTATCTTACTAGTTTGTTATAATTGTTTATTATATTTGTTATTATTAACTTACTATTTTTATATATAATTAACAAACAGTATGAAAAAAGATTCTTCATTTATGTTTTTGATGAGATATCATTACTTTTTGTAAAGAAATCATTATTACTTAAACACCAATCTTTTTTTATCGGTCGACCGCTATAAAAGACAATGATTAATTATGATATTTATACGTACACACACATACAACAAACAACAACGTTTATAAAAATAAATATGAACTGGTACGTATGACTGTTTGTCGGCGGTGATAAAGATTAACACGGTGATGCAGGGGATCCCGGATGAGTAAGCTGGCGGTGTTACGATATTAATTCGTTTAATGTTCCGGAGGACCAAAATGTTTTCGAACGATATTTAACACAATGTGTGTACCACCGGTCAATTAATAAATTGTTTATTAGCGAAATATGATGAAATACTCGATATCGATTAAAAGTCGACTGTTTCCGAAACGATTAAAAGGTCCAAATATAAAATAAACTGCGATGCAAAGATCGTGACAAAGATACGAAATGACGAGAGGCAAAAGAGCGTTTTTCGAATCGACATACTGAAGAAACGAACGAAGTTAAACAACAACAACATGTTGACGGTTAAAAGATCAGCGCTCGCCAGTTATTTTTATAATGTGTAGCGAAACTTGTCAGTTCCCGGCCTTTCTTAAATTTCATAACTTTACAACTAGCACAATCTAACTGTGATATAAACTAAATTAAGCAATAAACGAACGAAATTACCAAAAACAAATAGGAATATTTCACTGTTTTCTGAGATTTTTTTAATAAATCTTATCCGAAAAACATATAAATAATGGCGAATTATAATTAATAAAACAATAAGATCAGCTAGTAAAACTTCTTTGCATCGGGTAAAAAGTTGTCTTCGATTGCGGTCATGCCTTTTAACGATTTGCTTCCGCCAGCAGAGGATAACAGAAATTATTGCAAAAGCGTGTTGAAACAAATACAGAAACCGAAATACGAGAGAGAAAAAAAAACCCGAAAAAAATCACTATTAAACAAAATCTTCCGAATGTGACCGTAAAATTTCGGCCGAAAATTTAACGATTCAATCAGAGTACGTTATTCACTGCTACGTTTGAAGTTTTAATGTACACGACAACTATAAGATATCGAGCGCTTTTCTCCCCTACAAAACAATAAAATCGAAATCTGTCTATCTTTGCATGTAGTCGACAGTTCAACATTCTTATCCATTGGCGCACTCAAGGGGGCTGCCACGGGGCCATTTCTCCCCCCAAAAAATCTTTGAAATCTTAATTTCGTTTTGTAATGTTTTGTTTTACTTAATTTCCTTTTTTTAAACATACATATTTACTTTTTACTTATATTACAAGTATAATGTTATATACTTTTAGCTAATTTTTTAAAAATAAAATTCGTATACTTATCTAATTTGTGCTTATTACAAACATAATGTTACGTTTCTATTATTATTATTATTATTTAAATAAAATTCGGCAGTTCTGTAATTTTTTTAAAAATAATATTCGTTCATTTTGTATTTTTTTTTTTTTTTATTTTAATTTACAAACCACGGAAACAGATAGGTACTTAGTCGAATTACCGAGTTACCACCCCGTAACTCATCTTCTAAATTCTAACCCCTACCAAAAAAAAATCCTGAGTGCGCCTTTGTTCTTATCGATAGTAATCTCATCGTCAGCTACGTCTTGGCCTATATTTGATCAATCATTCGTTTAAAAATACCACTATTCTGCGAAAAACAAAAAAAAAACGAAACATTCTGCTAAGTATCAAAATAAACTGGTACGTACGGTACATTTAGCGCAGATGCAATTCACTTCTCAGAATTAAATCAAAATGCGATTACAGCGAAACCGCTTACTGTACCAACGTTATCCTCTTTTTTCCCACCGTATTGCGCCTTGTTCGAATTCATATTTTTCGTGCAATTCCACTCGATCTGAGAAAACTGAAGCTAGTTACAATTGGTCTCTTTCATTTACTATATCTCAATGACCATTAGTAAAATTCTCCTTAACAAAACCGCCTCGGAATCTCTGGATATGGATTTCGATTAATTAGCACATCTAGATTCTATGAAAATAATCAGACTCGCAATCATGTGAAAATAGCAAATAGAGCCGATACTGAATAAGTAAGCAACGTGAAACATTGACTATCAGTGCGGAGCCGGTGTTGTCCTTTGACGAATCCTTACTGGGCACAACACACGTCGGTCCAACTCCTTTTTATGCTCCATATACCAACTCACCGTTCTTTGCATATTTCCGAAGCGTACTTTATCCGCAACCATCGTTCCTGCCTTCTATTCTTCTTTTTACTCCTCCTCACTCCCGTTTTTATCTCGTGTTCCTCACCGACTAAGCCACTTCATAAATGAGAGTTATTCAAAATGTCCTTGTTATTCCGCATACTACTGGATTATTTATTTATTTATTCTTAAACAAAACCATAATAGTACCAACTTCTGTATTGTAAAGCCTTGTTTTTTTGTACATATTTTACTTTACTTTACTTTATCGGTGTATATATGTATAATAAAAAAATAAAAAACGGAGCATTCTGATTAAACAAAAATCCAAATCGGTTTTCGCAGAAATAATTTTTTGTTTTTAAAAAATGCAACGTTTTTCCAATTTAATGCATTTTTTCAGAAACGAAACAGCCAGGAAACATTGTATATTGGACGCCGGTAACACTGATTTATACTAAAACGTTTTCAATTGTTAGAGTTCTATTTTCCGACTTTAACATATTCAGAAACATCCGTTTACTTATCGAGACTCGTTAAATAAGTCTGCCAATCTTGTTGAAAATAATTCTTATTTATAAAGTGGCTTAGTCGGCAAGGAACACGAGATAAAAACGGGGGTGAGGGGGAGTAAAAAGAAGAATAGAAGACAGGGTTTTGACGTGCATATGTCTTATCCCTAGGGCTTAAATATTTGTTTACGCGCGCAATTGTTTAAGACGCTTTCTGTTTAAAATAAGACACTTTCTACTGCAGGTTTAAAAATTAAATTAAAAAATAATAAAAGTAAATTAAGTAGAATGAATGTTGCGTAATAATTAGATTTTTTTCTATGCAATCCTTCATTCCGTACACGTGTGTGTTATACATATGTGCGAAGTGGAATTGTTTAATTAAAACCAATTCTTAACTTTCTATAAAAAAGGCGGAAACAAATATGCGGAAAACATTCAACGTGGGTGTTACTTGAATAATCGAACTATGTCGCTAATAAAGATATCCATTCTATAGGGCAATAATTGAAAATACCGCGTGGGTGATCCCAAGAAAATATGGGAAAAAATTAACAAAGTAACAGATAAATATAAAAGCACCTTCATCGATAGAACTATATCAAAACACTTTAAAAAGTCAAAATGTGCAATCTTTAACGAATGACTTTACAAATTATTTCAATAACACGATATAGAACAACGTCCGCGCACGTAGTGAATCATGTAAAGACAGTGCCGATAACATTGTTAAACACTAATACAGAACTTTACTCGGAACTACTAACCAGAGCCATATCTGAGGGGGTTTTCAGGGTTCAGCCCCCTTCCCGAAATATTTGCGAAATAATAACAGCTTGAATTAAATGAACCGAAATTTAGAGTAAATTTATTCCTTTTCAATTTTTTACAAAAGAAAAGAAAATTGAAATTTTTATGAATTCTATGGAAACGACTGTTTTTTATTTGTTCTTATTATAGTGTTCAAATATTAATTGACTACAAAGCTTTAGTGTACTACTTATAAATAAATATATTTCATGATAATACACACACACACACACACACATATATATATATATATATAATATTAATTACAACGTAATACCTAGGCCGACCTCCATTAGAAAAAATATGCCAAAAAAATGTCTAAAAAAATGTTCCAATTTTATGTAACGTTTGTTAAAATTTGAAAACGTTCGTCACGTATGTTTTTTTAACTCATATTTTATAGACCGTTTTTACTGATCCTTTGCCCATTAGAAATATAGTACCCATTCAACTTGGATACCATGTGAGTTATGATGAAAATCGGTGAACATAAATTGAGTGTATTCGTCAAAAAACGTAAAAAAGTGTGGTCTCTTTGGATAATTTTTTTTTCTTATTATTTTTTATTAGTGTAACAGAAATGGTTGACTTAAAATGCTATCAAATATTTCAAACTTTTCTACAACTGTCGTTTTCGAACCAACAGGCGTATCATGTATAAATGTGGCAAAATCTTCGCTATTGCACAGTTCGTCGTTCCGTTTTGGTTCCCACAAATCACGTTTGCGTTCGGTGGCGGTTTTCATTTGTGGAAACATAATATGAATACACTTCTTATTATATTATGCACGGTGATGAATAAGAAGTCCCACCATAGGGAGAGAAGCATGTAAAGACTATATTGCTAATTTAATAATGCCATGGAAACGCAAAAAAAAGTATTATTTATATGTGTTGTAATATGTTAATTTGTTTCGGTAGTTTAATAAAATTTATGGAATAAATTACTGGTTTCATATTTTTTTTTTATTATATAAAATTGGGACATTTTTCCGTTATAATAATGGGGGCCGGCCTAAGAATTACGTTGTAAATTTTGATCATTTTATACAAAGTATAGAAGAGAAAAGAGGGGCCAAAAGGCACAGCCCCTTGTGAGGCCAAAATGGCCAAGTTATACATATATATATATATATATATATAACATATATATATATATATATATAACATATATATATATATATGTAAATATTTTCGTAACCCCTCCCGAAATTTTGGTCTAGATACGACCCTGCTACTAACAATCGAGTAATAAGAATAATAGATAAGCTAAATGTGAAGAAAGTTCAGGGGTTAGGTGAAATAGGGGGATGGCATATCAAATCTATAAAACATAAAATAACCGCCCCATACGTTACTAAAATAGCCAATGAGAATTACGCATACCAAATGAACTTAAAAGTGCGGAAGTAAGTACCATATACAAGGAAGGTGTAAATTTAGAGAATGCAGTAATTAAAGACGAGTCGATCTTATTTATGCACAAAAAGGTGCTAAAAAGCTGTTACAGCGTAATTTTCGGGAGACTAACTACAAATATTCAAAAAGGATCGGTGTAGACGATGGTCTGTTTTTGTTTTTTTTTCGTTCCAGGGGACGATACCTATCTTTTACACAGGAAAGTGAATTTTCTTGCAGTGACGGATGATTTTTACTCATTTTTATCTGCCCTCAAAATTTTAAATTGTAATTAAAAAATCGGTTAACCAGATTTTTACTTCCAACTTCATATTTTCGTTAAGAAAAAAGAAATGAAAAAATGAAAAAAATTAAATATGGAGATGTTCACATTTAAAAACTGTCTTATTTATATAGCCTTAGAAAATAAAGTCAACTGCATGCCGTGTAAAATGATAAAAACGAGTACAAAAAAAATAATTATTAGCGTTCAACAGCAGATAGTTTACAAACATTTGTTTTTCATACTCGCTAGTAATAAATATTAATAAAAAATGACCAACTTAAGTCAGGAAAAACTGAAAATACGAAATAGCGTAAAAGTGCGAATTAAAAACTGAATTATAAAATTTTCATAATTGATGAAATTTATTAATGAAATTTGAACAGATTACAAAATGATCGATAACATTTAACGGCAGATAGTTTACAGTTTATCTATTATATTTACACTACTAATAAGTATTGATAAAAATTTCAAAACTAAAAAAAACATCCAACAGTTGCAGCGTAGTTTGTTGAGGTACAGCATTTTTTTTTAGTACAACGTGGTTCGAACTGTGCTGCCATACATTAAAAGTTTAATTATCATTGCACTTGGTAAATGTCTGAATTTAAAAAAAAGCAAAAAAAAAGAATCACAAATTTTATATTTTTTTAATGTCGTTTGAACCATTATCGAGGAAATATTCTTTGCACTTTTTTGAAATCTAGGTACAATTGACGATAATCTACATATAATTATTTGCTACCGTTAGTCACTTGGAAACATAAAAAAAAATTGTATAAAGTTTTATAAAGTTTCAACTTCCAGCTCTCAGAACGTTGATTCTTATTTAATGATGCAGCTCTTGTGTTCTACTTATTACCGTTCTCTATGTCGTTTATATTGGAAAAAATCTCGCCTTTAAACCAGCAAAAACTTCCAAGATGTTATACTTAGAAATACTACTAACACGAAGAAAATTGATTCCGTTTAAATTTATGACTTAATACTGCCGCGGCAATTAAGCAAAAAAAAATTAAGACATGTAGCTTTTATATTATTCCTGTTAGGCAATACCGTCGAATATATTCAATAGCATTCGTTTTATTTCTAATTTCCTAATATATCGGTGCGTGCTCGTATGAATATAAGAATCTTCCACTCAGCCGTACAAAATTTTCAACTTATTGAAGAATTTAATTTAGATTACGTTAACTTATAAATGATTTTAATTTTTTATAATGTAGTAAAACTCGGAAGAAATAAATGAAATATAAAATTACTTCACGACGTTACTAGAATTTTTATTTTAAAACAGTTTAATTTTTTTTACTTTAGTAAAAAGCTAAAAGGGTCATCGCACTATGTAAGTCAATTTTTTACGTAAAGTAGATTACGATATCGCCAGTTAACTTCAAAAAGTTCAAATTTCAGTTACATAGAAGATACCGAAAATTATACTTTCAGCAATTTATACTTTCGCTGTAATTTGTTTACATACCAGCTAGTTTTTAAAATGTAATGATACGCATGATTCTACTTTGATTATGTATAAAAAGATTTATTTACATATACAAAAAGTTAAATTAGAGATACCAGAGTTTAACACTTGTCAATAAAGTTTTTCCTATACCGCCGGGTGACAGACAGAACACTGATGGGTGAAATTTTTCAAATTAACATAATCCATACTCGTAAAATTTAAATATAAAATACAAGTACCGTAATAACCTTAGTAGATTGCACATATTTTCAAACATCAGAAGAGATTGGGTTTGCTAGTCACTTCGCGGGCTAATACTTTGGATTGCTATGTCGTGAATTTTTAAAATAAAAGATCTGCAGTCACTGGGATATTTTATAGGGGTAATGAATTTTAATATTAAAGCCACTCGATGATAAAAGTAGAGGATAAAAAAGAAATAATTCTTTGAAATTTAGGAATAAAATAGGTAAATATTGTTATAACTTGAAAATGGAGTCACTAATTTCGGACGCCAGTTGATCGAGCGAAATAATAACAAAAAAAAAAAAATACCAAAAAAAAATATGTATGTCCGAAAACTATTTAGTGGGCGCCAATAGCAAAAATATACCGGCTTGCTATTACCGGAAGCTCGGCCTGGCAGAGCTTTAGGCTTTTAATAAAAAAATGTATAAAAATAGAAAAAAAACTGACTCGCGAAATCCGCCGTTCGATGGCGGTATCTCTCCCGGTGGAGATATCACGGGGTAACCACGTGTCCAATAACGAAACCTATTTCCATGAAACGCGTGTATTTGAATATGAAAAAAAAACACAAATGCGACAAATTTTTTGAATATAACAAATTACACAAAAAAAATACTGGTCAAAATGACGGAGCGGACATTAATTATGACTAGGGTTCAAAAAGATACACGTGACGGCGTGCTCTTCCGACAACGATTAATATAAACGACCACGAATCATTACCGACTCGTGTCAACCGACTCGCGTGTACTACCGAATTGATCTCGTTAACAACTCAATTGAAACTGATTATCGATTTACCGTTTCTAGCACGAACGAAGATTTTTCGGTACACGATGGGCTATTCCAAACGATATAGTCGAATCGCTGAAAATTACCCCGTACCTTATCAATTAATACGCACGCCGATTTTTCTAGAACATTCTTTTAATTATACGTATTTTAAATCGGCTGCTACCCTGTCTCTTCGGGATTTCACCAATTCTCTCGCGACTCTCGTAGCTACACGCTCCGTACTTATACGTTTCGACGGTAAACGCGACCGCGATTTCCCCGCGCAACCAGTTCACCCCCGCAACACAGCCGACAGAACGGCTGCGTCCGGAATAACCAGGCTTCTCGGTCGAAATATCTTCTCCGATCGCAATTCACCGTCATTTATGCTGCCCGAGAAAAACCCGAAATGTAAAATGAATTAAATCGAAATTATAATTTCTACCTCGGACAGCATTATCAGAAACCGTATAAAACGTAATTAAAATGCTACAGCTGCCGAATCCGTCTCAATATATATACATATATATATATATATATATATATATATATTGTTTCATTAGAAATACTACCAATTTATTTACACGAAAACATTGTTTGATTATATTTATTGATTTAGCAAAAACATTTGATATTCAGTTAGACGCATTTATTGATAAAAGAAGTTAAAAATGTAAGGACTGAAAGACTAAACCGGTTCACAGACTTCTTAAACAGCAGAAGTGATATAATTAGAATGGAAAATACCTATAGTTAGGCACTTACCATGATATGTGGCGTTCCTTAAGGCATAATTCCGACCTCAATACTATTTTTAATATATAGATAAGAAATGTAGACAAATCAATAAAACATGAGAAAACGTTTGCTTATGCGGGTGACATAGAACTTATTAGAAAAATACAACAGCATAAAAAAATGAATTCTGGTAATTTAAACGAACACGATGATAACACGTCAGATAAATATGCTTTATAAATCATTAAACATGTAACCAGAATACATCAAACAACCACCATCGAGAAAGAAATAACGTGGAAATAAAAAAAAAAATATATATCTTTAATAAAAACATTAAAATTAAACTATTGATAACAGACTCATTAGTGGCGGCTAAGATGTTAGGGGGGAGCCCCGGGGAGGGGGTTAACAAACCACGTCCTGGCACTCATCATGGAGCTACAATCGAAGGGATATAATCTAGTAGTGTTGTGGGTCCCAAGTCACGCGGGAATCCCAGGAAATGAAAGGTTGAACACAGCAGCTCACTCAACCATTACAGCTCCCAGTCCGCAAAGCATACTTGGGCCCCCTCAAATATCAGAAGCAGTAAAAATACAAATAATGGAACAGTGGAAACAAGAACAGATCTCCACCCCGCCCCACTCCAGAATATAAAGAAATCCGTAGAGCCATGGTGTCCCCCCCCAGGGGACCTTACGAGTTTATTACCGCGCGCTCAACCGTTTACGCTTGGACCACACGCGACTATCCCACGACTACCTGTTGGAAGGCGCTCACCCTCCAACCACGTGTGCTTTCTGTCGCGCACAAGAGCCACCCGCGGTTGAGCACATTCTCATAAATTGCCCTGCATTCCAATCCTCCAGAACGAGACACGGATTTGATATCCTCAGCCATGTTCTCTCAAACTCAGAAACGAACCAAAGTGCAGTTTTCCAGTTCGTCAGGGGCAGTGGATTAGGGACATTCCTGTAACCGGAGACTCTCGGGCCGTAATAGTCTAGATATTATACACGGCCCGGAGTCTAACCACGGGTTGAAAATTAAAAAAAAAAAAAAAATTACAATTAAACAAAATATCACCGCTATTATTAGGGACAAAACAACTAACTTGTGATAAAGGATATAGAATATAGTAGAATATATATGCACTTTTTACCGATAACATCCTGTTCAGGACCCTGACAACAAGTTGTATGGTTTAGCAGATTGCTGGAATGTAAGGCACATGCTGTAGACAACAAAAAAGAACGGGCTGCCATTATATCAAAAGAGGAACACGGTAAACAATACGCTTGAACTGCAGCGGTTTTTTACATTAGCCATTCGTCTATTTTCGCGCAACGTTCCGAATAGCATTTCTCAATTCACCATCCGAGCAAAATCAAAAAAAAAAAAAATAATAATAATAATGATCGTTTAAAAGTAGGCACCGAAGTTATAGGCCTGGTACGTAAATGATATACCTTCGTTATTTGGCAACATGAAGGGGAGAAAAACGCCGGCTTCGTCTCCAATTTGAAAAATTTACCGTAGAAAAAGGACTAATAGAACGTTGGCCTTTTTTGCATGTTTCAGTGCAAAGATATGTGTGCCTGTGTGATTTGAACAAATATTTACATGAAAGTTCGCATCACTGTCTAGGCCAAAATATAGTGTGCTTGGGATGTTGGTTAGACAGGCGGAAAAAATTTGCGACAAATAAAAATCGAAATCGAAATTAGTAATGCTGTTCGAAACGTTAGCTGTGGATAATTTGGACGTGATGTAACAAATAGATGGGCTTGTAGTCATACTGTCGGCTCAAATTTCATTGATTCTGTACGCGCAGGTACCGACGATAACACATATGGCGATATGTAACTCATGCTGTAATTTGTAACCGAGAAAATTTGATGACCAGCGAACAAATGAGATGCGCCTTAACAATAACAGCGTATTTTGATCTTAGAGGCGAGACATGTCAAAACTAAACAGGAAATATCATTCTAATATTCTTAACTGGTCCAGCTGGCTGTGGTAAAATGTTTAGCATGTGTCTTCTCACGGAAACGTATAATATGGGGCATCGAGCGATGACGGTATTAGAGACATGTACGCGTACGCGATACAAATTAATTTAATATGGAACTTAACAGCGATACATCAATTTATAATCAACACTGTACTCAATCGGGAAACATCAAGCTACGAAATGGTTTCTGTCGAATTCTGTATAGATAAGCAGAACCTTCGTCGACTATCGTTCATCGTATTACTCTTCTGGTCGGCTTTTCCTCGTCTAAACACATTTCGCAACACGATACAATGCAGTATTTTTTCCACTCACACTCTATTTTTATTACTTCTAAATTAAACTTCTAAAACTGTAATAAAAAGCGTTTTAAAAAAAAAATCGAATATTTTCTTCTCTTAAAGTAATTAAAATTCCGTCAAATCGATATAGCTATGTCGTCTGCAGGAATAATTTGCAATATTCTAATATGTTATGCAGTTCATTTATATATATATGTATATATATATATATATATATATATATATATGTCGTCACGACAGCCTAGTTTCTAGAGCGCTTGACTTCCGATATGGAGGTCACGGGTTCGATCCCGAGCGACGACGAACTTATTACAAGGATTAAATTAAAGTATTCGCTAATAATCACGTGGAAGGCAATGGCAAACCACCACGTACAACATCATATGCGCGCTAGATCAGTATACAGCAGACATAAATAGGACTGCATTTGTATATCGATAAATCAAACGATTACTATTAGTTCCGAATGTAGTCCTGCGTGTTGTGTACACCTGCGTTGCATATAATAATTGCCTAGTACACTATGCCTGTGTCTGTACAGCTGAGATGTAAGAATAGGTAGTACCCACCAACCATTAGGTTGAGTTTTTCGATTTCAGCCTCTATGGACTACGCTAAACAACTAAGTTTTCATTTTACATCTTTTCCTTCTTCCTTCCTTAACATCTTTCCAGTATTTCTTGAGACCCTCCATCAAGGCATTTTTATGGCTTATCGAAAGCGACCTCTTCCGGTTAACTTGTTCTATTTTAAAGATTGACGTCGCAACTGTTTTATGAAACCATTCCCCTTATTAAACATTTGTGTTTCAGTAGCATCCATTAATTCCATATCCTTTTCACATTCATTGAACCATGCAGGTCTTATTTTCTTCGTTTTCATGAATTCATAAATTCTCTTGGTTAACCTGTCCTCTTGCATTCTGGTAATATGCCCGTAAAATAATAATCTTCTTTTCCTTATTGATATGGATAATGGTTCAATTTTGCTATATAGTTTATAGTTCGAAACCCATTTGAACTGTCCGTCATTCCATTTAATTCCTATAATCTTTCTCAGGATTCTCCGTTCCCTTATTTCTAATTGATTTGTTAATATTTTCTCGTTTAGATTTAACGTTTCTGATGCATATAACCCTTCTGGTTTTACAACTGTAGCCATAATGTCTTAGTTTTGCTCCTATGCTCATTGCTTTTTTATCGTAAACATTCTTCACCAAGTGATATGCCCGACCTAATTTAAATATTCTACTATTCATTGCTTCTTCTTCTAGTCCATTTTGTTGTATAAGTTCCCCCAGATATTTGAACTTTTTAACTCGCGTTATTTTTCCAGCAGATGTATTAAAATAGTCTGGGCTGTTTTTAATATTTGTCATGTACTTGGTTTTTTCAACAGATATTTGAAGGCCTACACATTCCGAGACTTTTATTAGTTGGTTGATCTTATTTGTTGCTGACGTTAAATCATTAGCAAAGATAGTTAAATCATCCGCGAACGCCAAACAGTCGATATGTATTCCTTTATTCTTAGTACCAAGTCTGAATTTATGGTTGTTATCCTCTTTATCTATCAGAATTCTCCATTCTCTGATAATTTTTTCCAAAATACAATTAAAAAGGATTGGTGATAAGCTATCTCCTTGTCTTACACCCGTAACAATCTCAAATGGATCCGGGATTTCCCCTCTAAATTTAACCCTGCACCTTGTGTTGATTAAAGTTTGCTTTATTATATTTCTGGACGTATCGTCTAACCCAAATTCTTCTAAAACGTCAAACACCGTACTCCTATCGACTGAATCATATGCCTTCTTGAAATCAATAAATACGGCTACATAATCATTATTTCTAATTGATTTAAACCTAATAATATTCTTCACGTTAAGAATTTGTTCCGGGCATGATCTTCCTTTCCTAAAACCGGCCTGGTATTCCCCTAAATTTTCGTTTAAGGTGTTTTCGACTCTTTTTAGGATTGCTTGTGAAAGAATTTTATAAGCTACAGGAAGCAGGGATATTCCTCTATAGTTGTTTACATCCCTCTTGTTGCCTCTTTTGTGAATTGGATGTATTAGTGCGGATTTCCATTCTATTGGTATAACTTGTTTCTTCCAAATTTCTTCGAAGAGCTCAGCTAATACACCTGCAATTCATCCCTCGGCCAGCTTGAAAAGTTCCGGAATAATCGAATACTCTCCTGGTGCCTTGTTGTCTTTTAGGCCCTTAATAAGTACTACCACCTCATCCTTGGACGGTGGCATGGTGTCTTGTTGCTTATATGTTGGTTGACGTTTGGGCAATTTTTTAACTGGTTTGTCGCCGTTCAGCAATCTTTTGAAATACCTCGCCAGAATGTCACAATTTTCTTTATCTGTTAATCCCAATCTCTTTCCATCTTCGAAGCAAATACCAGACGTCTGGTATCCTACAATGTAGGATTTGAACACTTTGTAGAAATCTCTAACGTTATTTTTCTTGAAATCCTCTTCTATTTGTTCTATTTGTGTTTGTTCATAAAAACGTTTCGCTCGTCTAAACGTCTTATTTGCCTCCTTTCTAGCCCTCCTGAATTGTTCTAGATCTTCAATTTTTTTTACTAGAGTTCCATTTTCTCCACATACTTGTTCTTTGTGCCAATATCTCATCACATGTATCATTCCACCACCTATGTTTCAGCTGCTTGCTGTATCTTATTTGCAATATCAGGCCACCGCCTGGATTCGAAGACTAATTTATTTTGGTACTCTTCTCTAATTTCGTTCTTAAGTTTCAATTTCTTAATGTCATATTTAATGGTTCTTGACTTGGTTTTTAACATTTCGAAAGGAGATGAAATTTACTTTGATCTTTGAGAGGTAGTGGTCAGAATCAAATTCTGCTCCTGTTTGGACTTTAACGTTCATGATTTCTTTTATCGCTTTTCTACTAATTGCTACATGATCAATCTGTTTTTCTTCAATTCTATTACACCTGGTGATCGCCATGTTTTTTGTTTGCTCGGTTTATGCTTGAAGAATGTTGACATTATTTGCAAATTAAAACTTCGACACATTTCTACCAGCCTAACTCCGTTTCCGTTAGTTCTTCTGTGTGCCGAGTATTTTCCTATTACTGCTCTATATTTATATTCGTTCCCTAACTGAGCATTAAAATCTCCTAACAGAATTGTAATGTTCTGATTTGGTATTTTATTAAGATTTTCTTCCAGCATATCCCAGAACTCTTCTACTTCCTCACGTTTGCGTTTATTGTCGATATTCGTAGGTGCATGCGTATTAATCAGCGTATACCTTTTATTTGCGCACCGAATAGAAAGTAATGACAATCTTTCTGAAGGGCTCCAAAATTGTTCGATAGAACTCAGAATTTTCTTGCTAACAACAAACGCTGTTCCAAATAGCGGTAGATTTTTACCTATTTTTATCGCTTTAACTCCTTTATATATTCTGGATCCCTCTAGGTCCATTACTTCTTCATCCATATACCGGGTTTCCTGTACCGCTAGTATCAGTATGTTATGCTTATCCATCATTTTCGTTAGTTCCTTATGTTTACCAGTCCTTACTAACGAGTTAACATTCAATGTTCCAAAAAAGTATTTGTGTTTAATCTTTAACTTTTCCTTACCGTAATTGAGTTCACCAATGCATCTAGGCGTAGGCACCCCAGAAAATTATTGCCTACTAACACTCCTAGGAGTGGTGGATTCCCTTAAACGGTTACCACCTGGGGTAGTGTCTCTCTTCGGACTATAATCCATGATGCTTAGTTGTGAATACAAATGTGATTCGGAAAAATTCCTCCTCAAAGTTAGAACCGAAGTTGTAAGCCCCGGAGCTTGGTTGTGTTTTTTTAAAATTTTAGTGTAGAATTCCAAAATTTATCCTGCCGTATTCCGAATTTTTTTTATCTGTTCATATTAACTATTGTCAGACTGCTTTAAATGTTCCAATTAAACTGGGTTATGGCAAAATGGGGGTTGCAATCCCATTTCCACCTTCCTTGTTAGTCGCAATTTCTAATATTACTACTATTGGATTGGGTACCCTTACGTTCATATTAGTCAAAGCGTGCAAGGGTCACCACGTGCAGGTGAGGTAGGTGTTGGCGCGGAGAGGCTAGCCAAAGGTTTCACCCCTTGTATATTGCGCATCCAGCGTCCTTTGACCCTCGAAGATATATATATATATATATATATATATATATATATATATATATATATATCAATAAGTCGTCGCGATAGCCTAGTTGCTAGAGCGCTTGACTTCCGATATGGCGGTCACGGGTTCGATCCCGAGCGACGACAAACTTATTACAAGAATTAAATAAATAATCGCTAATAATCACGTGGCAGGCAATGGCAAACCACCACGTTCAACATCATATGCGCGCTAGGTCAGTACACAGCAGACACACACGGGACTGCACTAGTGGCGCGATAACAAGCGGCTACTATCAGTTCCGAATGTAGTCTTCTTGCGTGTGTACACGTGCGTTGCATATAATAATTGCTATGAGCGCTACCTATTCTGTACAACTAGAATGAACGAATAGGTAGTCACGACGCTCGAATTCGAGCAATACGACTGTTACATACATACATATATCAATAGTGCGGACAAATTACTGATTTGTGGCACATCTTTATTTCTTTCTATTTCTTCACTTTGTTCACCTAGTATACAAAAACTACTGTTTTCCTTTTTTTTTTTTTGTAAATAGTTTTCAAACCATAGCTTTACCTTACCTATTATCCCTATGTCCTATAATTTCTCTAAAAGATTCTCATGGTTTACTATGTCGTCAAATGTCTTTGTTAGATCTATGCATGTTGCTAATACTTTGTTGCCTCTTTCAAAATTATCCCTAATTCTCTCTGCAAAATCTCCTAGCGCTTTCGAAGTTGATTTAGTTTTTTGGAATCCGCATTGTTGCTCATCTATGATTTTATTTCTACGTATTTTATCGGTCGATTAATAATGTACTTATTATTTATTGCTACCGGTCGATAATTTTGATATTCAGAGTGATATCCTATTTTATAAATTGGTCTCACCAGCAATATTTTTAATTTAGGATTATTCTAATCAATATCGTATCATTTATTAGTGTTACTGTGATTTTATTTGCTATACTATTTTTCAGTATTTTTATATCTTTTATTTTGATTTTGTCTATACCATTTGCTTTTTTTAAATTGAGTTGCTCTATTATCCCTTTGGTAGCACGGTAGACTAGTGGTTAAGGTGCTTGGCTACTAAATCACAGGGCACGGGTTCAAGACTTGTCTCGCTCCAGATCAGAATCGCTCCCAGGTATATATCCAATCTGAAATAATTTGGTAGCAGAGAAGTCTGCGAAAATATGGGCGGATCTCAAGTAGAAAGGAACTAGCTCTTCCACTTTCATTAGTGCCGTTGGGCTTAGTACACTGTGAACCTTAACTTCACAATCCCCGACTCCCTGCTAAGGGTAGTGGACTTTTTTTTTTTTTTATCCTTCTCATTTCTTCTGCGTTTGCATTTGGGAGATACATGTTTACTTTTGACTTTTTTTTGATTTTTCATTTCCCAATAATGCTTTATTACATTTATGTTCCATTTTTCCTATTTCATCTTTAAATCTTTGATTAACCTTGTGACTCTTCCTTTGCGTCTTTGTTTCTGCACATGTACTTCCTTATTATTTTTTCTACTGGTCTTCTTTTCCTATTATAAAAATTATATTTATGCAAATTTTTCTCATACATCCATTTGTTTGCTTAAAGCCTTACTTTATAAATTTATCTTTTTGTATTTTGATTTCTGTTTATTTTGTTTCTTAGTATTTGATAGTCTTTTCTCATTTTCATGTTGTGTTTTTTTTTTTTTTGTGTGTGTTTTAAGTACAGTTTGTCTCTTTATTCTATCATTTTCAATATTTCTTGGAATATCCGGTTCTTTATTCCTATTCGTTTTTTGCTTTATTTTTTGTCTTCGGTCTCTGTACATGCTCTATATAGTTCTGTAAATGTTTCTTTTATGTCTTCATACATACTCCATCTGTTCTTTTATTATTCCTGTCTACTTTTAATAATTTATTTACTAATTTACTTAATATTAATATGTTTTCGCTTTCCAGTCTTTTACACACTCATTTGCAACATCCGTGCATAACTTCACACTGGATCATATTGTGATTCGCTGTACTTTTACCGCGATATTATTACGTTTAAATTTAATACTTTTAATTTTTTTCGTATAAATGTGATCGATTTTAGTTCGCGTATGTCCTTCATTTGGGTTTCGTATCCCACAGGGGCCATTGTATTTATATATTTTTTTACTATTTCATTTGGTTGTAATTCAGTGTTTATATTTATGCCTCTTAATATATATGTATATAGCTGTTTTATTTCGAAAATACTTCTGGTCAATTTTTAGTATTTCTCTTATGTAGTACTCTTTTACATTATATCGTAATGTACTCTACAGTGCCCATAAAAATACTTTTATTTTGTTTATTTATAGTTTTCGGCGTTTTCGTTATTTCTTTTTATTTTATTCCCTGTTTTACGTAAATTATTAATCCACGTTTTGCTGGGTCGTGTTAAATTCACACAGGTTCCGCCGATCTGACGTGAAAAACTGTGCAAGTAATATGGTGTCGATTTATCGAATATCAAATGGAATAAAATAACATCGAAAATTACTACAAACATAATTCGAATTGATTTGAACCGGCGGTTCTAATGCAACAGCTTATGACTATTTTTAAGTAGTATTTTATTTGCGAAAAAAGTAATATAAATGTGAATGGAATATCAGAAGAAATCATATAAGTACCTGTTTTGTATAAAGTTATGTATATTTTACTTGAATGATTATGCTTTTGAAAGTTTGAATTCGAACTAATGTGTTTTATGTATAATAGTTATGTATTGTTTCGCAAACCATGAAAGTTAAAGAGTTTGGGTTATTGAAACAACCAAATATTGCTATGTAATTTAGGTACGTAAATATTTTTGATTTGTATATATTTTTTTTTTTTTGATTATTAAATAACATATGAAGAACCCACAAGGCAACCGTCCGTCTGTAGGTTCTCATCACAGTTACAACGTTTATTTGTAATAAAGTTACAATCGATCATATACAATTAACCACTTAACTAACAAATGTGTCACAAAACAAAGTAAAAACAAACGTAATATAAATCTCCACTAAAAATAACAGCATAACGCATAATTCAAAATCTAAACAAAATAAGGCAAAACATAATAGCAATTCGTATAGAAACCCAATGCAAGAAAAATGTAAAATAAAAAAAAATATATATATATAAATAACTGGGAAAAGATAAAAAAAAAAAAAAGAAAAAATCACTTATCACATACTCCTTCCACCTCTTTTAGTTGCAATCATTGTAGTTGCTCAACAGCCAATTTTTAATTTCTAAGAGGCAATTTTTTTTATTCTTTATTTTTATAATATCCGTCGGAATTTTCCCTAACAAGTCAATCAGTACAGCGTCCTTTGTTTTATCAATATAATTATTTATATATACCTTTAGGCTTAATATATGTAATTTTTGACGAAGCTCTAGTTATCTTCACTATATTCCTAGTCTTAAGGTCGGGAGGATTCAGCTTATAATCATATAAAATAAATAAATAATACCTTAGTTTAGCCGGTAATTCTTCCATTTCCTTCCACCAATTAAGGTTACCCCTTTTTTGACATAAATCCTTTCTTTGTTAAAAGTCGTTCAGATTGCCTAGGCATTTTGCATAATGCCTGAAGCACTTAGATTGCCTATAACATAAGCTAAGTATGTACTGTACTATATTGTACCGTGTTATATTAAACTTGTAAATAGAAATGCCATACTCGATAAATGTTCTCCAATTAAGCATTTCTTTTCTTTTCTTTCCCAAATCTAGTGCAGTACTACATATGTAACTTGGCACGTTTGTAATGGAATTTGTGTCATCTATCTATTCAATTATCCGTCATAGGCTCGGTCCCGAGGGTGACGGATAGAGAAGTTCTATTGTATTACTAAATCACAAAATATGGATATATCTAATTTAGCCCATTTCTAAGTATTATATGGTAAAATCGACAAGTAGTATATTTAAAAAATTTAATCAATGATAGATCAAATTAATGCTGTTGCGTTACACAAAAAACAGTCATTCTATTATAGGCATTAAATCTTAAACTTCGAATTTTTGTTTTGACTCATATCAAATAAAGATTATATAATTGGAATGTAACTGCTAACTAAATATTAGAAGTACGTATCCTACAAGTATAATGTAATTAAATAGATTTTTTACTTGTACAAAAAGAAATATTGATATATGTTCAATATATCTTCAGCGTTACATTTTATTTTGCCAATGCATAAATGTAAATTATGATCTCAGTATTAGCTGTCAAATCACAAATAACGATCATATAATAAAATCGTTTTTCATAAACATCGATTCGAATTATGTTTGTAGTAGTTTTCGATGTTATTTTATTCCATTTGATATTCGATAAGTCGACACCATATTACTTTCACCGTTTTTGACATCAGATGTGTGGAACCTGTGTGAATTTAACACGACCCTTGTTTTCCTTTCTTTTCTGATAGGGTATGTATTTCCTCGCATCCTTCCATGCATGGACGTCGCCAGCGTCCCACCCCTGGAGCCTTGAAACTTTTTAATCAACTAGCCATGATGAGTATTCATAATAAAGTAGTAGAACAATTTGCCAGAAATCCACGAAAATTATGTTTTAATTAAGATTTTATTCTTGTTTAATAAAGTATTAAAAGCCTTTACAACTTATAAATTTTATTTTTCCTATAACTCATATCCTCTTTCTATCATCTTGCCCCCCCCCCGGCTCACCGGCTGGTGACGCCCTTGCTTTCATGCTATATCAATTTATTTCGTTTTGATTAATATTTACTTTCGCTAAGATTAATATGTCTATTTCTCTTTTTGTGTATTTCTATTTCATTCCATTTTTTTCTTAATAATCTTGCGTTTATATATATTACATTTAAATTAATGTTTTGCAATATCTTTTATTTATTACTTGTGCTCGATGTATATATGTATTTATGCACAGTTTCTGTTTCGTTCGAAACACAACTGAATACACTACTCGGAAATTACACCTACAGTAGACACTGACAATGCCTATTCCGATGTAGAACGCTCTTAATTTCATACACCGGTCAAGTTCAGTATCAAACAGTGCGGCAGATGCTTTGGAAAGACGTGTCCATATTTACTGCACTGCGAAATAATACTAAAAATGTGTCAATCAACGATTTCTTATGTTAACCTACATAATCTCCTGCAAGTAGGAACATTTCTACAGGAAAAATAAAGGATCATCTTACAGTCGGACACACTTTTTTTAGCGTTAGCATAAAAAGAAATCCGGTTTCAATATAAACCTAAAACACTAAAAATTTATAATGATTCTCCGTCAAATTAATGATTAAACTTCTTCTCAGTTTACCCGGCTATTTTGGACAACCTTCGTACCTTATTACACAGCATTTGTAAAAAAATTCGATTATTAATCAAAAAAAGTATCCAAACCAAGTATTGTGCGTATGTAAAGTTTCAAAATATAGTGTACCGATTATTAAATCCTACCGGTGGCTACGCTTTTTACTGGTAATTGTTGGTATAATTATTTCTAATACTGAAAAAGAAGACGCTTATTAAAGGTGTACTCCTAGATTTAGTTTAAAAATTTCAGTCACTTTAAAAAATTGCAATAAATCTCATAAAAATTACAAACACGAGATTAAGGGATAAATCTGAAAAATAAAGAAACTACGCGGAAGGAGAAAAGTAAGAAAGATTCGGAGGAAGTAGGAGGCTGGTACATGTAACGAAATAATATTATTATTTGTATTATTAACATACATTTCTATTAGCGACATATTCTTTTCTTCGTTTTATGCCAAGTCGCGTTTTAGTTTTATACATTTATCTTACAATATGTATGGTTCCCGGAAACGGCTATAATGATTTCAATGAAATTCACGAATTATGAGTATTATTAGATGTTTAGATAAATCGATTAGGCAAGAAAATTCTACGAAACGAGCAATTTTTAAAGAGTGGGGGGGGGGGCAATGTTTCACGGTTTATTAGAAAGCGAGCAATACAAAACCTTGCCAAGATGTAATTAATAAATTTAATTACATTATTAATGAAAAGTAAACAAGAGCGTAATAATATCTTTGCTTTGTGCTGAGATACTTATTTATATGCGACAAATTTAAATATTATGTGAAATTCCCAATAGGACATTTCTTTATAGAGTGATACATGAATAATAATTTGTAATGATATTTCTGCCTTATAAATATTGGTTATTATTGCCTCTTTAAATTGAGAAGAAACATGAAAATGAGCATAATAAAGTATACGCGAAAAAATGTCATATTACTGATTAATTTTTTTACCGCCTGTGGAACTTATTAATCCCGCCGACTGATTGATTTGCAAGTTAAGATCCGAGTAAAGCTATATACCATGTGTATTATTAAATGATGAACAGTTCTTCTTATATATACACGTAATAACTAGGTTTTCGGAATGGCTCTAAAGATTCTGCTAAAAAAAACTCACAAATCAGTAGGGGTCGCTTTAAGGTTCAGATTAAGTCTAGCAGGTAGAGGCTGATCAAACTCGTATTTAGGATTTGATGAAAAGTAAATTCAATTCGCTCGTTTACTCTATATATTAAACAGAGAATTGAAATTCTGCGATGAAATAAAATTGTTCACAACACCGCCGCGATTTCGAAATAGTGCGAAAAACTAAAATGCCCTTTCGAAATGAAAAAGTACGGTAGTAGTGCAATTTGTAACTTCCGTATTAGGCCTGATGAATTATCGTTAAATGTTTGTGAAACTCCAGAATATGAACTGATTTACAGTTTGGAGTAAATGCGAACAAAGCTTGATCATCAAGTTTATATGTATATGTACTAGGTGTTACCCACCGCTTCACCCGCGTATTTAAATCTGTACTTGGAAGTTCATAAAAACATTTTTGTTCCATCTTGAATTATATTTACGGAAAGATTTTTCCCTCCCTTTTGGGGAAAACATATTTACCACCGTCCACTAAAAAAACCGTCTTCACGTTCCTCTTTAGTTGAAGATTATATCGATCCTTCTATAACCTGTCGTGATCTAACAAAAAGTTTCGTTCAACTAAACTGCACACATTTTGAAAAAACTTAGCCGGTGATCTCCGGTAAAATTATACATTTAAGAGCATATCTTCTTTATCAACCTCTCCGTCTCGAGCATTTTATTAAAGTTAATTTATTACCATAGCAGCAAAATACCGGAAGTTGAGTAAAGATTTTAAATTTGAGTATAAAAAACGTTCCCGGTGGTAGCACATAATTTCATTGCTGCATTTTTTATTTCTCTGGAAAAACTTATATTTTTTAACTCTTCGCAATGAGTACAGTAATTAGGCTAGGGGTGTGACTTTTGTATGTTTAGATCATGTTATGGAGGTTTGACGATTTCAGTAACGCAAAAAGTGAAGTAACGGAAATCTATGCATTTACTTACACCGGAAATCAATAAAATACTATCCAGAGTTTATCATATTTACCACAGTAATCGTTTTATTTAAATTTTTACGTATTAATTTTTGTTTTTATTCGTCTCGTTTACATTTCTGTACCGGCTTAAAACCTCATATTTCGTTAAAGAGATGGGTTAGAAAACTCAGCCATAACTTAAAACCTTCGCTTGGACAACACGAATACACCCTAAAAATTTTAGAATGATCCGTCCAGCTGTACAGGAATGCATACGGAGCAAACATGCATGCATTCATTTTTTTTTATTTATATATATATAGATATAGATATAGATATAGATATATAATATATTTATATGTAATACCTACTGACCGAGCTTTGTTCGGATTTATTCCAAAAAATTAGTTAAAATTTATAACTTCGCATAGATCTAAAAACAAAACAATATAAATAATATATATGTAAACGTGTAGGCGAAAATGAGGTATCTAATTCGTGTCGAAGAGAAGAAAAACGCTTATGTTCCTAACAGTTGTTTAAAACCTGAAAAGATACACAGAATCGTCAGATTTTCAACCGGAATTGTAGGGGGAATATTCGGAAAATCCGTGTCTTTTTTTGCTAAGCGAAAAGCCACTGCGCGCTGCGACGGGCGACAGATAAGAAACGTTTATTAAAAAACGATTATTAAGAAACGATTATTAAAAGAATCGCATCGAGGGGGTTCGGACGGAGGGGAACCGGTGCGGAGTGCGACAGATGTAACGGAAATGTTGCCTCTGTCTATGGCTGAGCTTTCCTCAGATAAGAACGCGTCGCTAATGGAATTTGACGTTATCAGCTCCGAGCAGTAAAACTGGTTGCCGCATTAGCGCACATTAAACCTGCATGCAGCCAGCTCGCGATAGCCACCACTAATTCAAATTCTGCTTATGCCGATTAATTTATAAATAAATTAAATAAAAAATACAGCTCGCAGGCCGGACGTTCACACGCGTCTGGCCGCTCTAAACTGTTCGCGCACAAAGCAAACCACTCTCTTTATGAACAGATCCAACAACAACAACAATAGCGCTAGCCTTAATAGAAATTCGGTTCCTCTCGCGCGGGGAGACCGCTGTGCGCGACTCCCGTTCGTCGTCTCGCGGCCCGTTCGCACACTGATATAAAAATAGACCAGATCTGAATGAAAAATGCCGCTACGCGCGCTCCAAGCTGCAACGAAGACTCACGCGCACACAGAACGCCGGAGCGCCTGCGACCGTTGCGACACACGGTGGTCGCGGCGCGATTGAAATAAAAATCGCGCCACTGTTTGGGGGGTCACTCGTCTTCACTTCCTGATGCAATTGCATTCCGGGATTGCGCAATCGGCCGATGAAAATTATGCAGCTGAAGAATGGAGCGCCGAATTGGCCGTCATAACCGACCGGGGTCCTCTCGCAACACTTATCATCTCCGGCAATAAGTCGCGCCGCGAGTTTCGCAATTGCCGGCATTCGCGATTTTTTAACGGAGCTCGCACCGGCACCGTCTGCGATAAACCGCGTCGCTAATGGTCGCGGTTCTCGCCGAGACTAGGTGAGCGGGAAGAAGATGAAACGTCGCTTTTCTTCTAAACCTGAAAAGAAATAATACAGACGCCGCCGCTGAATAGAAGTGAACTATGATGAGACTACCGGTCCGCGAGAATTTTTTCAATCGTGCTGCATGCATTTCTGAAGAAACGTGCGAAAGTCGTTGAAAAATTTCGCCTGTTGCAGCATCCGGTTCGTACAAGCAGTTTGGTCGTCGCCGCACAGGTGTGTTTGCGCATCTTTCAGTTAAATATGGCCGACTTACGCGGAGACCGCGGAAAATTGTTCAGCCTCAGTTTAGCGATTTTTCCGAACTGCAACAGGTTTAGTTAACAAACCGGCTTTAATCAACAGATGCAGCTCTACCGCGTATTGAGTGTACAACCCTGTGCGAATACGTCGAAAAATACATAAATCAACAAAACTTTCTGTTCAAAATATCCGAATGTTAATAGAAAATTCGCTCATTTGGCTAGAAGTAATTGTTTAGCGAAATCGAATTCGCTGACTTTTATCAGGATCTTTTTTTTTTCTTTTTCCGGATCCCAAAGTCCCGGGAATGATTTTAGATGTCGCGCATTTCGCATTCTTACTGTGAATTTCCCTTTTCCGGCGGAGTCGGGATATAGAGATAAATACGTCGCTAAAGTGTGGTATAAAACTTTGTAAAAGAAATCGGTCGTACCGTAACCGTGCTCGGCAGATTCTACTTACGCCGAATTAAGCTTGTAGGAAAAATCTACTGCCGTCTTTATAGGCCGTCCGAGTGGACTCAGTTGCATTTTGATATTATCTAGCTGTCCAATTGACAACACTTTGGCGGCAGCGTCTCAACCATTTCAGACCGATTGAGTAATTCCGGTCAGCAGAAATTAAGTCGTACCGAACTCTAGCGTTTACACGAGGTCTCTTTACTCTGAAGTTTATTTGCCCATTAGTGAAGACGTTCCGAAAAAATAAATGCCGTCCAGCTTACCTATTCTAATCCGCTTAACGTATGCGCTCTTTGAAATCGCGGAAAATACGTAAGAACGTAAAATTAACTACGAAAGTCAAACCCTCTCCACTCCCTTCTTCCAAGTTTAATAGTTTTCCCTGCACCAGCCGTTCTGTTATTTCGTACATAGTTCGCCTTCGCTTTAATCATGGTCTGCTTTCTACTACTCTCTTTCGTTCTGATATCGTTCGGTCTCTTTTATTTCATCCTCCTATCTTAAATTTGACACCTGTGATGCAAATTACGTCCTATTCGAATGCTCTTGTATTCCAATTTGCTTGCCTTTGACCGCCCGCCTTCTTACTGTGCTTCCACTACATTTCCGCTCTTCCATCTCCTTTTGTTGCTCCTGTGTTGGCTGCTTTCATTTCTTTTATCTCCGATCGCTTCCGCTATTTTTTACGTTTCATCATTCTGTTAGTCCTTTGCGTTGAGTAAATGGCCCAGAAAAAAAAAAAAAATATAACTAATAATAAATAAAACGGCATAACGGAAACATCAAAACCAAAGCCTTGTTTCATTTGAGTCATTTCTAATTGCCATCTTTCTCTATCGTATGTTTGACAATTTTTATTCATTTTCCTCCGGTGTTTGTCATTATCGATTTCCTAGACTCTTGGCTTTTTCTTAATGTTTCCCCTGTAGTGTCCATTATATAACACGGCCACAAAGAATTTTATTGTTCGCTTCCCAATTTTTCTTCTTTCATTTCTTTCAATGCCATTGTATTAGCTACCAGATTCTCTTTTTTTTTTTTTTCGTAATATCTCTGTGGCTTGTAATTTATCAGATTCTTGATTATTTACAATTCAGTAAGACAAGATTTTATGAAACCGTAACTCAGAACATGTCTCTTCACCTTTACATTTAACGGTGGCTCTTTTATTTTCGAATGCGTTGTTTGCTCATCCTATTTTCACTTTTTACAGATCTGTAAAACTTATCATATTACACCGATAGCGGAATCATTTATCGGAAATTAGTCTTTTTACTTAATTTTTTTCTTACTTTCCTCCTTTCATTTTGATTTTAACTCGCCTATACAAAACGAATAATTCGAATATTTTCCTGTTTCTAGAATATGCGATGGATTTCATTTTCACTTGACTTTATTCCCTTAATCGTTTCTGTTTCACCTTATTAATATGAACACTTAAAATGGCCATCTATGTATAACCATTTATCTTTTTTAAATCCATATAGTTTGCAATTTATACCGACTTAAGTCTCTATATTTCTAATCGCTATTGATTTCAGTACTCCGTAGAGTTTGTCTCATTAAAACATTATCGTACGGATCGACAAATGTTACACATGATTCTTTCTAATATTCTACTTTCTACGATCTCGGTTAAAAGTTAAAGTAGTCGGTGGTGCTGCGTTAGTTTTCCTTGTTGTCGATAACGTGCACAACTGGGGAAATATGCAAAACTATATATTAATAATCGTACGTTGATAGTGTGCTTACAAATTCTATTCTTCTAGAAAATTATCTCGTGTGTGAAATACACATTTATCAGAGATTTATCGAATACAAATAAGTGATAAATGTTTCGGCCAATTAGCGGGCCCATTACTGTTGTCTAATAAAACGACTACGTGGATGGACGATGAAGAGCAGAAACAGCTAATGGAAATTACTGAGTGTAACAATTATGTCGCAACAAGATCTAGTAATATCTGCGACCGATTCAGAAACCGGGCAAGAAACCTCGATAACGAATGGCAGGCAAAAAATCAGCGCAATAAGAAATATGCAAAATGAACGAAACCCGAAACAGGATTTACGATCCCAACAAAGAATAGGTACTCTACATTGGTTGAAGAGGTAGTAGCAGATATTTTACACGATAAAAACAACACTGATAACAAAACTATTAGCAGTACTACAACGAAGAAAATACCACTGATAATATTTACTTTTCCGGTAAAATTTCCGCGTGTAACTTTAATAAATAATATAAATAAGATATTAAAACATAAAATAAAAATAAACAAAAATAAGTGTATTTCGTGTACACAAACTCGGTAAGAGATTATGATAAACTACTCTTACACCTTAACAAGGAAAATGTAGAGCACTATAACAGTACCCCAAAGGAAACTAATAAAACTGGTTTTAAAATGTCTACCAGCTAGTTTAAGTATAGAAGAAATAGAACAGAGCTTAAATAACCTAATAAAAATAGAAGACATAAAACAATTTAGTAAAAAAAAATCAAATAAGAGTAATATAAAACTCCCTCTATATATTTAATTACTTTCCCAGCGAATACTTTAAAATCAGATATATTTAAAGTAGAAGCCATCTGTTATTGCATGATCAGATGAGAAAAATATAACAATGAAAATAAAATTACGCAATGTTACAAATGTCAAGCATGCGGTCATATCCCATAAAATTGTTTCCAGATTCCTAAATGTTTTAGATGTGGAGAGACACTCGCGCATAAATATTGTAAAAATACAAATAGTAAGTGTATAAATTGTCGTGGCAAACACACCACAGCAAATTCTAAGGAATGCCGTGTATTTCAAAATCGAAGAAAAATAGAAATACTAACAATATTAATATAAATGAAGGAAATCAAATAAATAAAATATAACAGGAAGTATTAAAAATAATGAAAAAAGTGATAAAAATAGACTCAAGTTACGCTAGTATCGCTAAAAGTAAAAAAAAAAAAAAAAAAATTCGATAACTACTCTATATATTTTTATCCTATATAATTTCCAATGTGCGAATAAATATAAGTAAAATTATAAATTGTGCAAAGCATATTCTTTAGAGAAAACGGAACTCTAAAAATTCCGATTTATTTACTATAATCAATATAGTGCCAGAAACTATAATTGAAAATTATGACCAAATATGTGTAACAGCATAAATGTGTATGTGCATGGAACGCGAATTTGCTAAGAAACAAGCAGTTAGAACGTTGTTTCTAAACAAAATATACACGTAGCAGGTATTTCTAAAAAACAAAAATTGACCAGAGAATAAACATTAAAATCCTAAATTTTAAAATATTTAGATTGGATTCTTAAAATGATAGAGGTGGAGAAACTCTACTTGTACAAAAAGACTTATTTTGTTTAAAAATTCCAACACCAAAAAACACCAAGCAAATTCAATCATTAAGCGTAGCGGTCAAAATAGATAAAGTACCGCTTCATATTTTTGTAGCATATAGAGCTCCCGCGAAACTAAAAATTCTTCAAAATTAACTTAGGCAGCTACTAAACACACTAATTCACAAATTTTAATTATGGGCGATCTAAATGCGAAACACACTGCCTGAAATAATTTCTAATACGGCATGGAAAATTCTACTAAACGTTGCTACAGCAAATAACTTACAAATTAGCTTCCGGCTAGGGTCAACTTTTTGTTTTCCTAGAAACGTCGAAAATAAACCGAGCGATCTTGACATAGAGTTATTACGAAAAATTTTAATAAATTTACAACTCCAAAATCGATACAAAAACCTATCCCCTGATCATAATCCAATCACTTTTACAATAAATGATCAAGTTTTATCAACCCTTGTTGAAATTTAATTATAGTGAAGCAAAATGGAAGGACTATAAAAAACAGATACAAACGCATATAAAAAATACCTACAACATTAAGCACTACTAATGAAATTGATAAATATATTGAACATCTCACTACTGTCGACGGTAACAAATCACATTCTACTGAAATCCCCGAATGAAATAACACGAGTAATCTCAAAAAATACAATAAGCTTAATTAAAATTAATACCCATCTTAGGAAAAAAAGTCTGAAAAGGAGATGACAAATCAGCTTTATATAAAATAATATACAATCATCTAGGTCATTCCCAAATTTTTATGATCGCGGAACCCTTATAAAATCAGTTTTATTTCATAGAACCCTTAGTGTCAAATGAAAACTTAATTAGTAGTTGTTGATATCTAAACTAAATTTGATTGTTTCCCTCTTAATTACAACTTTCACTATGATTCCATATTCTATTACCTTTTCGAAATTTCAATTATGTAAATAAAAGTTGCTTAATAAACATTTTTGAACAAATTGATGTGAAGAATGAAATTGTTTCACTGTTTTACTAATAATGGTTTTAAAATTTAGTTTAATGTCTGACAGAGTCTATATACGTACATCCGGAATAGCATCCTATTTTTCGGCATAAGCTGAAAAGCCTGTTTCACATCTATACGTCGTTTTATAAATGGGAGCAGAGTTTAAAATAGCCTTCACAGCTGCTTGAAGAGGTATTCTCATTTTTAATACTAACCCAAAACTCGCTGAATGACACTGATTTAAATAAGTATTTAAAAGCGGTTGAACTCTGAATATCAACGAGCGATTAATATTCCAGCATTGATAAAGTTTCAGATTTATCTTTACTGATAAATCGATTTTGTATCCAGTCGACGTCATTATCGGTAATCGAGAAGTATTCTGACAAAAATTTTAATAGGTTCGCCAAATGTTAACTAATAAAGTTTTCGAATTTCAGTTAGTAATTCTATCGTGTTTCTTTGTGGAATTTCATTTAAAAGTGGAAAACATTCCGCATTGTTTTTTTCCATGCAAGAAATCCAGAAATTTAGTTTCCTTTTTAGAGTTCGCAGTAAATATGCGCTTGTTGCTTTTCCTCGTAAAGATGGAGTGACTTCGTTAAGTTCTTCAAAAAAAATTCCGGAAGATAAGCTAATTTCAAAAACCACTGTTCATCATGCAAAACATCGAAAATTTTCCCAGATTCCGACACATTTTGCCTCATTTGAAAAACCTTCATCAGCTCGTCTCGAAGTTCATATAACCTAACTAAAATTTTGCCTCTGGAAAGCCTGGTTTTCCAGATCGAATAATAGCTTAAGAGAAATGATGCTTCTGTGGCATGTTCATTATCGGCTTTTAGAAATTTATTGAAGTTGAACGCTACGGCTCGATGCGATTCTTTTAGTTTTCGAAAAAAACCTGATGTCTTTTTCAGTTTGTTTTTACATGGATTGTGTCAAAATGTCATTTTAACTCCACCGTTACCAGTGAAGTGTTTAGTAGAATTGTTTTGCAAAATAAGGCATTATTGTCTTTAGCTGGTTCTTCTCCTCTACGTTTCCTGCAGGTAAAAAATCCGAAAGATAAATAAGATTCGTTGTATTTTCTTTTTTTCAAAGGTCGTCGATGTTTAGTTTCCCAGTTAAACATACTGTGCTTTCCAAATTTTTGCGTTCTACGTAAATAATTAAACCACCTTTAATAGAATTAAAAGTAATAAAACTTACCTATGAAATAACTAAAAATCTACCTCTTTGTAATTTATTTATAAATCATGTAAATCATACTAAACGATCAGCAACTGCCTCGCTTTCCTTATTAAATGAATCGTTTTCAGAAACCGCATTAGAGTTTGAATTTTTGTTTTGAAATAGCCTGCCGATCCTAAGGTCCATGATAAACTAAAAAAAAAATCAATCTATGATGACATATCATCGAAACTTACACACGAAAATCACACGCATAGATGAATGAACATATACAATGCCTTGCTATTAAAATATTCAAACACTATTAGAAAATCACATTCTCCTTCTAGTAAATTTAACCGAATTAAACCAAAAGCAACCTATCATGTTACAAATCCGCTGTTTAATTATTTGATAATTACAAAATTGAATGATCAGTTACTTTAAAAGTCAGATCGGTATCAATTTTATTTGAAACGAACAAGTAATAATAGTTTTTCGAAACGAACAGTCACTTCTTTATGGAAAATTATGTGATTATTTTCAAATTTTAATTTTAATAAAAATAACACAAAAATTCGATTTAAAGTTTATCGTAGAAATTACAACGTAAAATGTAATTCTAAGTTTCAAAAAAAAAAAACTATTTCTTTCCTGTTTTACGAAAAAATTTTGGTTTATTCTTGGTTTCTCGGTTTTTCTAGTTGAAAGGCAACCTTGATGATTTTCTCGCGGAACCCACTTTGGGAACCGCTGATCTGTGTAAACTAGTTAGAAACAAATTAAGAATAGATCGAAATTTCTAAAAAATTTAACACCTAAAGATAAGTCTTTATGGAAGTTAAATAAATATTTTTGTAAAAACCATACTGAACTACCGCCAATGAAAATACCGAATACAAACAACGACTATATGCCTGTGATTCTGAAAATAAGGAAAAAATTCTAGCAGAAAATTTCAATAGCATACAAAGACAAAATCAAGGTTTATCTACTCACAATCATGTTAGAAACGTCAAAAGAACAATCAATAAGTACTTTTCTACAATAACAAACAATACAACAAATAATTACGTAATTAGTCCTAAGGAAGTTACCAGACTCGTAAAAAATTTAAATAATAAAAGTTGTGTAGGACGTGATAAAGTTAGCATCAAAATAGTTAAAAACTTGCTAATCAAAGCGATAATGGCTACTGCGTGCATTTTTAATTCGTGTTTTAGATTAATTTATTACCCGCTAAAATGGAAAATCTCGCAAATAGTGTACCTGTACCTAAGCCTGGTAAAGATGCTTCTTTGGCCCATAAAATACGTCCTATTAGCTTATTAAGTGTAATTTAAGTAAACTCTATTCAGCAAAATTCTACTAATTAGATTAAGGAAGTACAGTGACGATAATAATACCTAATTAGCAATTTGGCTTCCGACCTAAATTAAGTACAACCATTCTCAATTAATTGAAATCTGTGACAAAATTACTGACAGTTTTAATCTAAACAAACATACAGGTGCTTTATTAATTGACATCGAAAAAGCGTTTGACACCACGTAGATCGAAGGTATAATATTTAAACTAATTAAGCTTAACTATCCTTCGGGATTAATATGTATATTAAAATCATATTTACTAAATAGAAAATTTTATGTTAAAATAAATGATTATGAGTCACCCCCTTGGAGTACGTAACTGTTGGTGTACCGCAAGGGAGCATTTTAATTTATTTATAGTATACTTAAGCGACATGCGCAAAATTAAAGGGACTGAAACATACCGATATGCAGATGATACTGCGATGCTAGCGACATCTTACAGAACGTACACAATAATAGACTTCATAAAGCAGCAAATACGATAATAAGCTACTTTAAAAAGCGGCAAATTAAAATAAATAATAATAAAACGGAATCTATTTTATTCACTAAAAGACAACCCACAATACACAACTCCATGCATAATAACCTAAGAATGCCATACACTCAAGAAATAATTAAAAAGCACGCATGAAAATTTTTTGACGCATGCAGAGCATCCGACTTAACGGTTAGTTAATAATATCGGTGACTACCAAACACACTTAGGCATAGATACGAAAAATACAAAAACATAGAAGGATAAAATCTGACACACTTAAATGAAATATTTTGTAAGTCTTATGTCTTGGTGACATTATAAGAAAATAAACATTATATATAATTATTATTTTTAAGCTATTATAAGTTATTAATTTAGTTCTCTCGTATTTAACCGAGTAGCTGAGTTTTAGTTGCAGCGCTATATTAGATTAAATTACTAATTAATCAAATTATTGTAAGACAGATTATTCATGCGTGCAGATTCTTTTGTACCGTATAATTTTTCTTGCAAATTAAATCTGGTCAAGTTAACTAATATTAAGTAAATTATTAATTGACACGCCCGTGGATCCGGTAAGAATTCTCTTTCGGTACGAATAATTATTTCTATAAAAATTCCGGTATTGCATTATATATCGAAGATGCGCAAAAATAAATTGGTTTTCTTTCTTTCTACTTTCTATAATAACCACCGCGCAAATATTCATTACTTCCTTTATCCGTTTCTAATTCTGATCTGCTTCGGACCTCAAATCGTATTCCCTTAACAATATTTCCGATGCTTGCGACTCTTCGATTAAAGTTTCGCTTTCAATAAAAAAATTTTCACTACCTAACGCTTTCTTAATAGATGCGTTCTTTTATTTATGATCTGAGATGTTTCGGCATTTAAATCTATAACACAGCAAAATAGTAATCGTGACATAATCCGATGCCTTTCGTTAAAAATACCATACGTGATTTAAATACTAATAAATATCATCGCAATTGCGTTCCTTTTTCACCGTTTAAATTTTCAGAGGTTGTTCCAAATAATCTCATTTCTTCCGTTATTTAATTTTCAGTATCCAGCGAAAATCAGTTACAACGACATTAAAAAAGGTGCATATTATTAGCTCGATCATTATAATATCAAATCAAATTTGAAATATTTTGCGGAATAACATTTTTCATTAATTAAGCAAATCACATTATTTATTTATAATTATATATGCTCGCCTATAACGTTTATTATTGTATCGGTCGACGCTAAGTAAATGATATAACTTGTTTGTTAGATATTTAATGCTCGGAAAATTCAGGACCGACTTAACGTGGTCCGGGCGATTGGGTAGGAAGGACTTTGTATTTTTTTTCCGGAAACTACAAACACCGAATTTTTCTTTTATACATGAAATCACGATGCTGAATAAAACTTAGACCAATATCAGAATAAAAAAAGGAGGAGAAATTGTTACGTATAAAGAGATTTTAGTACCTTAGTTTTTTCTTACTCCTTCGATTTATTTACATAACTAGATGAGTATAATAGACTTTTATTAACCATATAATTTGTAACGGCATGTACATGGGGGAGTTTTCCGTTAAATTTACAATAACAATTAACATGATAATTAATAACGTTCGGGTTTGTTTTTTGTTTTTATTTTTATATATTCATTTATAAAAACTTTCAAAGCTAAATTTTATGCCGCCAGAGTTGCAAGCGATTATATATGTAAATGACACATATTGTTTAAGTTTATCGTACAAATAAATAAAATTAAAACACACTACTATAAACAATTATTTAATATTTAATTAGCCGACGTGTTTCGAAGACAAAGCTTCATGTCCCGTGATCACGATGATCATGGGACATGAAGCTTTGTCTTCGAAACACGTCGGCTAATTAAATATTAAATAATTGTTTATAGCAGTGTGTTTTAATTTTACTTATTTGTACGATAAACTTTTCCTTATTTCCGTAATTATAATAACCGTATTTGATAGACCAAATGTCGTATTTGCACGAGCGAAAATTTGAAGAAAATCTACACATCTTTTTCTTTATAATTTCTTCGTAAAGTAAAAAAAAAACGATTGCCGATTTCTTTATTTTATAAGGAAATAATAAAAAAAACAAAACAAATCGATCATCTTTATTGCGTCATATTAATTTGAATGTGAATTCAAATTTCAATTTTACGCGCGAATTATTAATGTAATTATTGCGAATTTTCATGGTACATTTTACCCAAAAAATCCGTTAAAAATTATTCCGAAACGAATTAAATTTCCCATTTTTTAATGCAGTATCAAAGTGTTCTTCTGTAGTCAAAATAGTTGGGTTTTTTTTCAATTTCGTCGCCTTTGAGACACCGCGCGCGCATCTTCGAGTATTCGTATTAAAATAGACACTGAAATATTTTATGTAAAAAAAAAAAAGTCTGTTACAGAGATCACAAAGACAACTTGACGACTCTGTGGCACTGAAAACGAAAAAAACCTTAATATGTAAATATTAAACGACGGTTTCGAAGCGAAGTGGGGAAAAAAAATATGGCGTAGCTGGTTTGCTTTTATTTTTCCCGATAGCAATTTAGATTATTATCGAGAAATATATACACGTGTATTAACTAGTCGGAGACATTGTAAAAATTTAATTCTACGTAGGAATTTATTAAATTTAAAGACTGGCGCCGATTAATTTGTTACACGCGAAAAAGTTTTATTAGCGTTTTTTATCTTGCTCTATGTGAAATCTAACGAGAGATAAAGTCGCGGAAGTAAATCCATTATACGGAAAACGGGTTTTTTCCCGGGCAAATGACATATGTTATTACCGTTTTAAAGTGTTATTATATTCGAAAAAGAAAAAGAAGAACGAAAAAACAGGATTTCATGTATCTTTTTGTCCGCTACGGAAACGATCTGTACTAGACCATCTGATGGTTGCAAAGAGCTCGCGATACCGTTTTTGAGCGATTCGCGCCTTCCGGATTATTTCGTAATTATTAATCCGCCTTTTTCCCTCTATCGCCCCTGACCGACTATTATGTTGTAAATTTGTTGTTTACAAATTCGTCACTTAATAACTGCACGATGAGTCAACTCATTCGCCTTGCTTATTTGCCTCAAAAAAAAACAACAAAAAAAACGAAAGCCATACTTCTAGTACGGCAAACCGCTGCGAAATTTTTAATCAACACTAAGCAGCCGGCGGTATTGTCGACTTTGCCTATTAGGGTTAGCTATATTTTCGATCGGAGCGGTAAATCTTAAAATTTCGAAAATCTTTTGCAATTTATGCTAATTTTAGGAAAATTTTCAGTCCGACCAAAAAAGGGGAGGATAAAGAAGCGTGTAACCATGTTCTCGATGAATCGGTCGAGTTTATGTATACAGACGTAATTGCCCTTTTTCCAGTGTGTGTGACCTTTTATGCCTCATTTCATCTCACCGTGTGTGCTAACGATAATAAATAATAATAATTATAGTTTGTCCACAATCGAGCTCCGTTTGAACACACTCAAACATTATTGCTCAAACAATCGATATAAATCAAAACGAACGACCGATCTTTATTTTCGGTTGCTTCGCTGCATCCGACTCCCTCCGAAAACATTTTCACAATTCACGCTTCAGCCTAAAGAATAAACACATTACTAGGAGGACGCTTCACCAAGCGACACTGGTCCGGTTGAGTGTAGACAATTACACCTCTTACGAAAATACTTCGCGCCGCCAGCTCGAACTCTTTTCTCAAAAAAACGACTATTTCGAGTCTATACAAACTGATGGTACATTTTTCGATGTCGGGTACCCTTCAATTCTCGACTGTTGCTTATCGCGGGAGCCGAACCGAAGGGACCGAAAACTTCCTCCTTTGATCGATCGGAAAGTATACTTTTAATGTAGCAATGTGGCCAGAATCCAATTACGTAGTTTTAAAGCGAAAATATTTCTTTATTAACAGACGTACTCCATTAAGAGAAAATCAAATAAAACCACATGTTTTTTACTTTCATATGTAAAAATAATAGCCAAAAAAAATCTGCTATTTACCTTTTTTAGACGCGTCCTAATAAATTTTTGTTTATAAAATTTCCAAAAAAAAAAAAAAAAAGCTGCTTAGTGCATACAGCTCTATTGATCCCTGAATGCAGACGATGGACGTATTTAAAATTTCAATTAATACAAAGTAAATCGGTTCCGATGTAAACGGTAATTATCGGCAGCCTTCGAAATCTGAATTTTTCCGAAAAATGACGAATCAACAAAGACGCTCATATCTCACGAAAAGGCGCAGGAAATCAGGACAATAAAGTCTCTTCCGCGCTATCGAATTCACACCACGGTGTCTACCGTCTAAAAGAGCGATTTCATCCGATGCCTTCGCTGAGATCATTCCGACCTATTATATTATCATTTCTTTATTGAACTTAGAACTTGTTACGTTCCTTTTACCCTGGCTGCTTCTGTACCTGATAAGGAAGCTGTCACAAAGCGACTTATCCGATCACTCTGACAGTAATAACAGGAATAAAAATAATAGTAATGATAAAAATGATAATCATATCAAATCAAATAGATCTTTTTACAACATTTCATCAGTGAATGAGCTGTTGTTCCTTTTATCTGTCTGTTCAGCCCACTCTTCCTCCCTATTCATGGTTTCTTTTGCATCCCTCTCCTCTACATTCTGATGTTGTTTCCGTTGTTCGTATGCGTTTTGGCCATTCTTTGCTGCCTTTCTCCACATTCCGCTTTTCCCTAATTTCCTCCCCATACTGTCCCCTCCATCCTGTTGATGCGATTATTTTCGACGTCAATCATGTGTTCTTCCAGTGTTCATCTCTTTCTGTGCAGCATTTTGTATTCCTATTTGTTGAGGCCATATATTGATTTATACTAAAGAACTTGCTAGTTTTTATGTCTTTTTAAAAAATATTTTTGAGATAATGAAAAGAATACAAATAGAGGCCTATAATTTCCGATGAGCCTGCCTTGTCTCCAGATTTGAATATCGGTGTTATACCTGATTTTAGTGCTTTTGGAAATTTCAAACTGTTAATAGACTGATTAAATACGATATGTTCAAGGCCTGGTAAAGAAAGATAAATTTTCAAAGGAACATTTATAAGATTCCATACTTTATTTCGGCAGACAGAAAATGTGTTATTTTCTAATGATCATTCGAAGTCCTTTATTGCATATATATATACACGGTGGGTCGGAAAAGTTCCCGAACTTCTTTTTAGCAAGCATACTAGTGACGTGATCTATTAAACAATATCCGTACTGTATTTCTACATCCTTCTACAGTGTGCGTATAAAATTTCAGCAGTTTCCGTTGATTGATTTGCGAGTTAGATGTATTTTAGTGAAGGTGTGTTTGGGTCGCATGTGCAAATCTGAAAATGGATGAAAAGTGAGAAATTCGTTTCGCGATTAAATTCTGCGTTAGACTTTTTAAAAAACGTTTTCAGAAACGCAAAAATTGATCGATTATGGTTTCGGTGAAGGTGTAGTATCACGTACGACTGTTTACATATAGTATAAGCGGTTCAAGGACTCTCAGAAAGTGCGCCAACAAAAATCCAAGGTGATAACCATGCTCATCGCTTATTTTGATGCAAAAGGGTGTTAGTTCATCACGAATACCTGCTCAAAATCAAACAGTGAACGCTGCCTACTACGTCTAGGTCCTAAAACGTCTCAAGCGTCGGATTCAGCGCGTACGGCCCGAGTACAAGGAGCCCGGGATCGTGGAGTATGTTGGATGACAATGAACCCGCGCATTCGACGAACGTTGTCAAGCATTATCTCGCTAAAAATCAAACCCCACGGATCAATCACGCCCCCTATTCGCCTGATCTGGCAATTTCCGATTTTTTTCTATTCCCGAAGTTTAAAACGCACCTGAAAGGACGATTTTTTGACGACGTAGCCTCGATTGAAACTTCTTGCACCGAATGCCTCAGAGCCATTACTTCAAAGGAGTACCAGAGAAGCTTCAAATCTCTGTACAAGCGCTCAAATACGGCTATACTTCGGGAAGGTGACCATGTTGAAAATGAATTCGAATAAATTACTTTACATCTAATTGTACTTCATTTATTTCAAATGTTCGGGAACTTTTCCGACACACCGTGTATGTAGCAAACAACTCCATCGGTAAAAACATTGTCAATAACCGCGTGTTATCCCTTGTGCGATTATTTAAATCTGTTTTCCCCTCATTTAATAATTGAGTAGTTTTCCTCCTGTTCGCGCAGCCAACTCGTTCTTATCTCAAATGACAAATTCTTTCAAGAAAAAATTATCAAGACGTCCATTCCTAGTAGGCATTATTTCAAACGTTTACAGCACATTCTTTTGTACCGATTTTTAAGATTCCGTACACACTATAAAATACGGAATCCCAATAAGATAATTCAGAAACGACAAAAATATTTATTTCTACAATAGTTCGGAAACGGTTTTCACTTATCGCAATTGGATCATAAATTGCAATTATAAACTTCTATCTGTGACAATTTACAACTTTAAACTGAGCGATTACCCTGGGCGACAAGAAACCGTCTAGAATATATAATATGGAATTTAGAACGGCCTCAAAAATACCCTTAAAAAAATCGTAATTCGTCACCAGATAACTCTGAAAAGCGATATTCAAAATATAAAACGAAACACAGGAGCCCTTTCATGAAATTCAAAAATTACGGATAAAAAATTATTTAAACCTTCCTTTTGGACCAAAAACGGCAAAAAAAATGAATTTTCTTCATAAATTCGTAAAAACATTTTGTAGTGGACCGAATTGTAAATAAGTTTAATGATTTCAATAACGCAAAAAGTGAAGTAACAGAAGCGGCGTATTTACTTACACCAGAAACTAATAAAATAACCGTAGTAATCATTTTATTTAAATTTTTAGGTTTAGTTTATTTTTACCGTGGTAATCATTTTATTTAAAAATTAATTTTTTGTTAATTTCTTTTTATTCGTCCCATATACATTTCTGTGCCCTGGTCTCATCTCAACTATTTAAAACCCTCATATTTCGTGTAGTGGACCGAATTGTGAATCTAAACCATTCTCGAATACACTTGAACACACACAAAAAATTTCATCAAAATCGGTCCAGCCGTTTAGGAGGAGTTCAGTCACAGATACACGTACAGAAGAAGTATATATATAAGATATGTATTGTTTAATTTAAGGTTCAGGATCGTTAGTACATTCGCAAATATATACAAATATGCGCATATTTTATCCACTGGTTTATATTTTACATCTGCACATACATTTAATAACGATTAACGATTGTATCTTACAGTTAGCAAAACTGCGCATTTGTAAACATTATGTTCCTTTAAACCTATTTTATATTTTTCCACAATAAATTGAATTGAAATTAATTAAATTATCATTAAGCTCACTCTGTTCTGCTGTTTTGTGATGTGCTTCATTAGAAAAACAGTTAACCTATGTTTTGATCTGCATTAGTTACGGAAATTTAAACTTATAGTTCCAACCAGTAAAGTTTACCTCTCTGGCTAATAATAATACATGTTTTTCTTCCTTCTCCTTTCCCACCTGAACAGTCCTTTTTCACCTCTAACAAATCTGAATATTGTAATCGTTCCACGTATAGTTTTTTGAAACCTTCACTACGCTTCCCTTATTTATCTTTTACTCGTATTCGAGCACTATCCAACAGATGAGCATTAAACTTCAAATCAAAATCTCAAATCTTTCTCGTCACATAAGTCCGTGAAAACTGTAATATTGAAACTTCCCTTTCTTTTGTCGTAGGACCCCTGTCTAAACACAAGCTCTTTCTCCAACTTTGAAAATTCTCTTTTCAACATTATGCGGAATAGTTGTTATTGGTTTAATCGATTTAAGAATTTTTTTTCAAGTCTTTTTTTTTTAATTTTTCTGTTTTTTTTTAAATTTTTCTGTTTTTTTTTGGTTTTTTTCATCTTTATTTTTTTGATTGTTTTTTAATTTCCTCTTCACTATTTACCTCATTCGTTACAAAGTATTATAGTCATCATAGGTATAAACCAGTATTCAAATGTTTTGTACATGTTTCATTACTTAGTGTTTCATTCTAAGCAGCAGCTATTCCACATGTCTGAACGCATTTCGCTGACTCTTATATGCTCCATTACTTCTTTTCGCTACATTCTCTTTACTTCTGCAATGTTACAGTCATCACATGTAAAACCATGCTCACGGATTTAGACATTATTTTTTTTTAAATTGCTCTCAGCGCAACTGTTTCTCGCGGATTCTAACTCACTTTATAAAATACTCATCCCTCACCTTATCCGTTCTTTTCTCGTTTAATCATAACGTTTTTCAAACTTACCATCCTGCAGTGGAATTGCCGCAGCATAAGATGCTTAAACCCAGCCCATGCACAGCCTACATTTTTGCATATAAAACACATGACACATAATTTACAGGGAATTCCATTAACCTGTATGCTATATAATTACGAAATAAATAATATCTAATTAGTTTCAGAATAACTATTAGAAGGCAATTTAGAGTGAGAATAAGATAATGAAAAAAAATGACTTCTCCTCTTTTATAATTTTTGAAAAATAACTCACACAATATACATAAAATATGCAATAGTTTACTGTATTTTTCCTCCCTTTTCTTAAAATCTTCTTGATGTTTTAATCATTTTTATCTTTTTAAGCAGCAGTAATTAAGTGCAAGGTGGAACTTTATTTATATATTACCACCAGTATAATTGAATTATTTAGCTATATTATCCCATATTTATTCTTTTAATTTTGAATTTCACGTATTGCGCAATTTAGGGAACAATTAAATAATTTCAATTCAATTTTCCACATGTTAAATTTAAAAATAGTGAAAGAAAAAAAGTTGCATTTAAATCAGGAACGAAAAGCAAAAATTATGAATCTTAAAATTATCATACAAACAGTTAAAACTGATCTGAAATACCAAATAGTAACTGTTAAAAACGATATGTCCTTTTCTTCTTAGCAAATCATTCATTAGTCTTGAGAATAAAAACTTTCTTTCGATTACCGGTGAATTCTTTCCACTATTTTTTAACTATCATAGAAATACACACATTGTAGTTCAAAATGAATATTATAGAACAATTAAGAATCATTTGTGATTATCACTGGTAGCATTTCCTCAACATTTAATAGTAATCAGTTTGGTATACAAAAAAAAAAATTGCTTCTTGTCTTGCCGATGAAAATCTAAGGAAATGGAAGCACTTATTGGACCCTCTTAATATGAGTGCTGCATTACTATCAGATACCTGGCCTAAAACTTAGGAGGGAAATCAAAGACTTGCTAGTCAGATAGAGAAAACAGTTTTACAGAGATGTAACACAATCTTAATAAGAAACGATATTCAATTTCTCCCTTGTGAAGCTTTTTTCCTTATAGCTTTCCCTCATCGCCCCCAAATCTATGGTCAACCTTTTTACACAATATTCTTTTTCCCTCATCTACCTCACATACATATGTATATATATATATATATATATGTTCCTCTTGATTTTAATCTTTACAATTTTCCCGTTCCAACTTTTTTTAACTTCCTTACTTCACCAATCATTATACCTGACAATTAAAGTTCCCTTGTCCCCCTCTTCAAGGCTGTTTGGGCCATAAGAGAAGCAGGGTTCTTCTCAAAAACTTTATTCTTCGCAACAATCTCATACAAATCCCATTTACATATTGTAGAAACCCTTCAGTATTTAGTTCTATTGATATAACTTTCGCCTACTCTAACATCGGTTTACTACGTTCGTGGAAACAATGGAACTTTTGGCAGCGACCATATTGTTATATCCTTCAACGACACCTTCTTAGCCCTCACCGTTTTAGTCCCCTCAATGGTTCTTTGTGGTTTCTTCTTAAAACGGATTGTTCGAAATTCTGCTCAATCACTGATTCTTCTTTTTCATATTCAGTTCACTACTAATCCAATTTCGCGGTACAATTCCTTTAAATTCAATTTATTCATCTCTTTACTTATCGGTCTTGTCATACTTTCCTTCACGAAGAGGAAACAAACTTCTTCATCTTCTCTTTGATGGAACGCTGAATGCAAAGCTGTTTTTAACCGCAGCACTGCTACCTTTAAGTCTTTTCGTCCCTTTTCTTCCCTTTCAAACTTACTTCCTCATAAAAAAGCAAATGCTAAAGCCAGATTGCTCTAAAAAAAATTCCTGCAATTTTGTACATCTTTCTTATATTGCACTTTTAGATCCCGCATCTGGAAATTAGCGAGAACCTTTAGGAATCCTTCATCCGCTAGTCCTTCTAACCTTAAACTAGCTGTCAAAAAACTTGTTGTTCTTTTTATCAGCTCTATTATTCCCACCTACATCTAAATAAACCTGTTCACTTTTTCCTTTCTCTCCATGTACTTTTAATTTTTTGACATTTCCCTTTAATATCAATAAGCTCTCCGCCTCCTTAAACAAATCTTCTGACTCTTATCTGGGAATCAATGGTACTTCCATTCGCATACTTAAAAACCTTTCCGATATCTCACTTAGCTTTCTCCTCAGCATCTGTATTTATTTCCCCCACCCCTGCTTTTCCCCCGTCTTTATGAGTCCTTCATCATCATCCTTATTAAAAAGAATTCATCCCTTCTTTGTGCAATCTCTCTTGTTTCCCACTTAAGAATACTAATCGAGAACCCGTTGAATAGGTGACTTCTATTTGACTTCCGTTAACTGAAGACTGTGAGCGCAAGGTTACGTCTTTCCTTAACCCCTGTATTTATTTCCATGACTCGAGTTTCCTCGTGTGTCGCTATGCATTCCATTTTGTGAATCCTTTATTGTTTTCAGCATTTTAAGTGGAAATCCAATCTTTTCTTAACTCACACGTAGTCTTTCCAGAATCAAACGTCTTCCTGACGTACATTTGGGAAAACGATGTTTAGCTCTCTTAACTATTCTATAAGCTGACCGACTAAAAACATATCAATTGTGCTATTTTATTGTCGAAAGCCACTTTTCTCTTTAGCAAGATGTAGGTTCAAAATCGAGTGCAAAAACCTACTTTCTAGGATCCCTCCAAAAGCTTTCCTCACGCTGCCTACCAGTACTCCATCTCGGTAATCGAGAAATATTCAGCTTTATGCAGCTTATTCTACGTTTTTAAAATGTTAGCTGGTACAATTTGTTCTTCCCATATCTTGATGAAGAGCATATATGGTTCTGAAGATTAACTAACTTCCGCCATTTTTATTACATCTGCACTATGAAATCTTGCGTAGAAAATTTTCATTGCTGACAGATTTTATTTCCATCTGTACTTCTTCCGCTTAGTAGAATATTTCAGTACAGTTCATCGACTAATTGTAGCAGGGAATTCATTTTGTCCTTGTTTCCGTTTGAAAGGCGATTTGTGCCTGCTGAAGACTTCTTTTTTCTACGTCTCATTTCACTTTGCACTGGTGTTTTTAATATCACATGGACTATATCTTTTGACTTATTTGATTTTCCAGCAAATAAACACTCCCCTCTTTTTCTTCTTCTTGTTTCTTAATTTTCTCTAGCCTACTTCAGAAGCAACCGATGCTTTCATCTTTTATCATAACCTAAAATTTTCTTTGCAGGCTTTACTTTTTTTTCAATGCTATCCCAATAAGCCGCAACGGTTGTATTACAGATAATGTTGTAGCAAAGTTATTTAGCAAATTTTTCTTTTTAATGCCCCCACCCACCCACCCTCGCTAGAGTTGTACTGAGTTCGTTAGTCACTAAACTAAAATGGTTCTGATTTCATTAAGTCCGAAGTGGAAACAAATTAACATGTGTAGTCTGTCGATGTGCACTCTTCGTTGATTTTACCATTAGGCACCCTTCTTTATTTTTTTACCTCGTTAGTATGCATAATCTATCGCGTGTAATGTTTTAGATCTGGGATATATTCACGAGAGTCGTTATATATGTTTTTGAGTTGGAAATTCATGTTAGCAGCGAAGAAACTATTATTCGCATAAAACTAAACTGAACTGAACGTACTAGCATATTTACCTTCCTGATTCCACGGGGTATGCATAATTTAATAATCGCCTAATGATTTCGGTGTGGTACTTTGTTAAGAACGTTTTGTGGTTTCCGTAAAACTGTTCCTTAATGTTGTCAGAAACAATAGTTATTTATTTGGTTTGCGGAAATGTTCATTTGACCTCTCGTTGATGATTACGATTTCTTGAGATTTTGTTACTTCTTACGAGGTTTACATCATGCTGGTTTTTTGTACGCTTGCGTAACACCTTTTCAATACAGTGTGGTAGTTTCTGGAGTTTGTCTTCTTCGGGAATTCTTGTTTTAGACAGCATATCTGTATCATATCTTTTTAATTCCGGCATAATGGCCGCTATGCGCTGTATTGCCAAGTTCCGGTATCCCGTATTGCAAATGTCTAAAAAGTTTTCTTTCCTTCGGTGGTACCATTTTTATAATCCGTGAGAAATCCCGTTTTCCGAAAATGGGTCTTCACATGACACGAGGAGAGTGAAATCGCCTAATAATGTTTTAAACGGCCGTCTATTACCTGACTCACCCGTTACAGCATGCCCTGTGGCGGACCCATCAGCATTTCCAGTATGAGTGTACTTTTTTAAACGTATTTAACGTTAGGAAACGAAAGTAGATAATGAAATGAAGAAATGAAGAACGAATAGAACCGCACTAAACGGGATGTAGTACATAATATACTTGCGTCCGGCCGATTCATAGGAAGTATAAAGCGGGGGAAAGCAAGCCAACAGATGACGGAAACGTGGCACCATTCCCTCTCAAACAGAGCATTAGAATGTGCTGGAAGAAAGAAGAGGGATCATAAAGGGTGTAAGGAGATAAATAAGAAAAAGAAAAACGAGTTATTTTAGGACGGCACTTTAACCTTTAGGTAAAAACACCCGAAGATCTGAAATAAGCGAAAACGAATGAAAAGTACGCGCTTGCAGTACAAGCGGTAAAAAACAGAGTTAAGTATTTTGTAATATCGGTTTTCTCTATCGGCTGATGAGCTAGATCTCGTTACTGCAGCTATTTGGTTTCTGGTTTTCGGCTGCGTCCGGTAATTCTATTTATTTCGATGTCTTATATGGATACACATATTTATACTTAACGTTTTGAAAATGCTTTAACTTACATCACCAAAAAGGTGACTAAACGAACTTTTTTCATTATTTTTTTTCTCTTTTAAATATATTAACTTTTGATTTATTTTAACCGCCGAGTTCATTACAGAATCGCCTACGAATAGAGCCCTCGAAAGAAATTTCGTTAATTAGGAAGAGGGATTGATCGGGTTGTTGAGTAGAGTTTCGATCGGCGATTACGGTTGAAGAGAAACCAAAAATGAACCAACGTGACAAAAGGACGTGTGCTTGAAGAGGAAGAGACGGGAATCAGTGTTTACTTGTAACCGCCATATGTTGAATAGTTCTCGATTTTCAGTAGAAAGCGGAAGAAAGAATAGCCATGCGGCACAATGTGGACGTCGCTCGCGTCTATGTTTAGCAGTGCACCCTCTACGGCAAGTACGGAGGAAAAAGGAAATGCAGGCAATATTATGGCTGTCTCTACATTAAGAGTAACCTCTGCAGTGCCCGACGAAAAGTGGAGAAACATTTGTTCTCTTTACCTTGAATTACAGCCACATCGTTAGTAATGTTTAATATGCTCGATGGACAAGGAAACTGGAAGAAAAATCGCCATACTAACCGTTCCCATAATGATTGATGAAGGAAGATAATGAAAGAACCCCCATATTCGTCGTTCTTCTTATTTATTTCCTTTTTTTTTTAAAAATTAATATAAGAAAGTCACACACGTCAGTTCAGTTTCAAATGTGGCAGTCCTACCCGCACGCACTAGTTCCGAGTAAAATATGAAATTAGTTGTATGTTTACAGAAAGGAAATTACCAACTATAAACCTCGAATGAAAGAACGAAAAAATAAAGAAAATGTAGTAAAACGAATTTATGGAGTATTCTGTTAATTATCTTGAGCAATTACTTCCGGGGGTTACCGATTTTTTTTTTTATTTCGGAACTGATTTCTACAATAAACTTAAAATTGAGACGTTTTCTCATTTTTAAAAGTGCAGATGGAAAAGATTGACTTGTCTTCTTTTCATATACGACATATTCGTCTTGATCTTCACAATTCTCTGACTTCTCTGGCAAATTATTTCGGTTCTGCCTAATTGTACAAAGACGACACACGTTTCCAGAGTTGGTCGGCAAAAAAGACATATTTTTTTAATATAAAAATGTACCGTTATGACCGAGAAAACTCCTCGAATTCAAAACGATGACTGATGGGGTTGTAAGCAGTCGGCTAGTGCAGGAGGAAAAATCATTTTTTACGGTAACCAATGTCTCGAAAAAATTGCAACGACGGACCATGACTGATGTTAGATTTTAAGCTATCATTTTTACTTCCGAAATGTTAACAATAAAAAGATATTGCTCTTTGTCAGTTCCGAAAATCGTTTTGTCACGCAGTTACTTCTAGTATTCAACCAAAAAATATAATCAGCTTTCTCTTTGCTCGCCGAGGATATTAAAAGTTTTAAATTAGTTTATAGTGAATCGAACATATAATTAAGGGAAAGCAAACAAATGAAGAAAAACTTTTTTTCCAAACAACCTGCGACTGTGAAAATTATCATAAATTAATAATAGTCCGGAAAAAGTAATTTCGCGTGATTAACATTTTTTTTTTGAACGAAAGTGGTGTAAATGATGCAAAGCTTATAATACTATTGCGTTAAGGATAAAAGGCAAAGCGAGCCTTATGTTCTCCAGAAGTAGTTGCGAGTGAATAAGCAGGCCCTACTACCTTTAATTGTTATTTTTAAAACAATAATAGTAATAGTAATAATAATAGTGATAATAATAATAATAGCCGTTCGATAGTGCTTATGATAATAACGATAATAATAAAAACGGATATTGCCAAGGGACAAACTAGTTATAAATTTTTCTTTCTTGTTTAAATATGATAAATTTGTCCGATAATAAGGCGATTGTCCGGAAATAAGAGAAAACGCGACTACGGTTAGCGTAATTAGAGACGGCTGTAAATCTTTCGGCTAAGAATTTGACGGTGGAGGGGCGATGTGTTTTTTATCGTCCGTCTGGTCTAGTGGCAGTCCGGAAGAGTGCGTATAAGGTGTATATAATTTTAAACGGCTTACCCGTTTTGTCAGTTCTGCATTGGAGGTGGAGAACTTCTACATGAGTCGCATTCTCGAACGGGGCCCTACATTCAGCAACAACAATAATAACTTAAATAAGAAATCGAAAAGGTTTCTGCCGTAGAGCATCGGCATCGGCATCGGGCCGCCGCCGTCGCTACGGTCGCTCTGGTAGATTGTTCCCCGTATCCGTTTGAGAACATTTCCTATAGCTGAGAACGGTGCGCGTAATGTATATATTAGTTGACAGATCGGTGGACAGTTACGCTATTGAGGACAGCCTAGTGGAACCGTCAGCATTATAAACCAACTCGTGTTTGCGCCGCACAGATTTGTATCTACACGACCAACTCTGTGTATCTGTTAATGGGATCTGAGGAGGTCACATTTGTTCGAATGGTTCGGTTTTTTCTCGGGCACAGTTCTTCCTTCCTCCAGTGCAACAGTTGTAAATTCTAACTCGGCTAAAGATTGATAATCTCTCCGCTGCAAAACTGTGCATAATGATAACGTTGCCGGCACATAAGCGTCACATTATCACTCCAGTTTACTTCAGCGGCCGCTCTCGCTCACTCCGCTGAAATTGATTAGCTCCTCCGCGTGTCACCGATTGCCTCTTTCTTCATTTCTCTAATCGCCTCCAACACGCTATTAATCTTCCCAGCAAACGTAGAAAGACTTTGCGACACGGCCGTCGCCGCCGCTCTTTCCTCGACAACTTCTCACCGATATTTTCTACCCCCATTACTAAATAACACCGGTGCTCCCCCGCATCCTCCTCTTCTTTTCCCCGATAAATTATTATCGTTTCCTTCCTTCCATTGATTAATTTATATCGCGGATTATATTTCCTCCTCCGCTGTACAAGTAACGCGCCGCCGCCGGCCAGCTCAGACTGAAATTTAAGTACATTTTTAAAGCCGATGATGCTGCAAATAGAAATTGCTGCAATTATATTGCACAAAAAGGTGTTTTTTTCTTCTTTTTTTTTTTGGAATTCACTGGGGAACAACGATATATAGCGTCGACAAAACTGACCATACAAATTACCAACCGCGACGGTGTAGGTACTTGTTCGTGACGTTTTGCTTTCGACTCTTTGTTCCGTTTTCTACTCATTTCACATCCTCCAGGTGTTAAGTTGGAATACAGTGGGGTACTTATTTAGAACAACCAATTATCTAGAATTATTATCTGGAATCGAAATTATTATTCCGTATAATTATTATCCGGAACAACTAGCACGCGACACAGAGATGCACCAAATATGTCTTGTGTATGTAGTTTTGTTTGCCTGTTTTATGTTCAAACGTTGTATAATTATAAAGTCGTTTAATAGCGACATTATGAGTGGTGCAATTAAAATTTTACGATGTACTTTATTTACAATTTACTTAAAAGTTACACAAAACTACAAGTTTTATTGAAAGTTGCAAGCGCTTATTTTGTCGGTATTTTAATTTTGATGTATATATTATATATATGTATAATAACAAAGATAAAAACCAAAACAAAAGATGAATTAATGTACAACATATATGTACACATATATCAGGGGCGGATCCAGAGAGACATTTTGGTGAGGGAAATTATATAATTGCGTAATATATTATGCGGTAGACGGTAAATTTGAGAAATACCTTGTTTCAGAAAGAAAATCAAATAGCGGCCACCTCTTTAGAAATTTAAAAATTTTTTAAAAATACATAATTATTCCAATTTTTAATTTATGTTTTGTTCTATTTTTAGGGGTGAAAAATAAACAAAATTATAAAATTGTAACTAAAATGATAGTTTAGAATTTGAATAGTATTTTTATTAGACTCTTTCACTAGTAATCCGAATTCTTTATCCGTAAGCAAGTTAAGTATATATATACATTTCTCATTGAGCTATTTTCATTTGCATTGCAAAATAAATAAAAATGGCAAAAGATCGACGATAATTGCGTTTAAAACAGAATAAAAATGTAACATTAATAGTTTTACTGCTTAACTATGAACACTCGAATGAGAATGTTGCGCTGTTACGTATTCTCAGTATTATTATACGGATGTGAGTGCTAGACTCTAGATCCAAGCACAGACAAAAAAAAATTCAGGCGTTTGAAATATATTTATATAGGAGATTGTGACGAATACCGTGGATAAAAAAAATGAAGAACGAAGAAGTGCTACATAAGATGAAAAAGAATGCCGAACTTTTATCAACTATTAAAAGAAGGAAAGTGCTATATTATATTTTAGACACGTGATGTGTGGAGATAAGTACGAATTCTTACGAATTATTGTAGAAGGAAGAATTGATGGAAAAAGATCGGTAGGAAGACCATATAATTCACGGATAAAAGACTTGCGAAGATGTTTTGGAATCAGGACGGTAGATCTATTTCGAGGGGCCATATTAAGGGAACAGACTGCCAGATGGATCGCTAACCTTCAGCAATGCAGAAGCGTATACAAGAAGAAGAGAGTAGTTTTACTAGGAAACAATATTAAATATTAGCTATAATTAAATCCATAGGTAACATTTATACAAATCCTTTATAGTATAAATTAAGTTTCTCTGTTGTAATAAACTTTTTATCGAGGTTTTGGTTCTGGGGAGGTCCCCTATTTCTTCCTCCGTGGATCCGCCGCTGTATATACGTACATATATATATATATATATATATATATATATATATATATATATATATAGGAAGCAACTACTGATGCTATAATAAACAAAACATCAAATCATCCTAATCACCATAAATATTCATATAAAGTCGTATATGCTATAAACAGAGTAATAGACACCCCTATGAATTTAAATAAAAAACAAAGTGCAATGGAAATACTAAAAAACAATGGGTACAATGAACAAATATTAGAAAACTAGTGCATGAAATAAAATATAAATTAAAATCTAATTATAAAACTAATATTATAAACAACAAAGGCTGGATAACATTTTATAAACAACAATATATATATGTTTTTCTTCTCGTGACACCCGATTCGGGTATTGCTTAATCATCATGTATGGATTGGATTATCTGCTGGAATTGATTTCGATCTTTTGCTATTCTGACTAGATCTTCTGTTTTCTTAATTCCGGTCCATTTTTTTTTTTTTAAATGGACCGGAATATATATATGCTAAAAAAATAAATTCAAGCCGCAAAGTACGAGAAAAAATGCGTTTTTTGTTTTCTTTATTTTTTAAAAATATACATATACATTTAGCGTGCCATCTGACGTGATGTTTTTAGCTGCCAAGACTATCACAGTACGCAGATGTACAGTCAATATGTAAAGATAATTAATTAGATTGGTTACCTTAATAAACTAAAAAACAGATGATTTTAATTTTTCTGAAAACGCAATAAAAAAGCATTCCTAAATATAAATTTAAAAGCGAAACTTACAAAAAATATAGAAATAAACGCAGCCATGTTCAAATGAAAAAAAGAAGATTCAAATTCGCATTCGAAATAAATATTTAGACATGAAATCAAAAGAGAATAAGCACGTTCAAAAAAAAATAGTAAATTAAAATTATACCATCTCTTAGTACTTCGTGTGTCCCCACCTTTTGCTTTAATTATTTCTACCAACCTACAGGGCACGAATGTGACCAAAATTTGGAGATAATTCGTGGGAAAATTATTCCATTCTTCTAAGAGGCGTTCTTTCACTTGCAATCTACTAGAAACGGGGCGTTGACGAACTTTTCCGTCCGACTGGTCTCAGAGATTCTGAATGGGGTTTGTATCTGGTGACTGAGGAGGCGTGTTTAACACTTTTTTCGGAAATTGAAAAGCATGCTTTGTGCTTGGGGTCGTTGTCTTGATAAAAATTATGCGAATTTAAAAAATCTAAGTTTACAGCATTTTGACGGAGATTCTCTTTCAAAAGTTTGATATAGTCATTTGCAGTCATAATTCCATCCATAAACTTCAGTGAGCCTACCTCCGATGTTGCGAAACAGCCTCAGACCATGACATGTCCGCCATCATGTTTCATATTGACATTCATATCTTTTCCTTCCAATTCAATTTTAGGCTTCCGCCAGACTCTTTGTTTCACGTCGCTGCCAAATAGGTTAAAATTCGACTCGTCACTGAATATTACAGTTTTCCAAAACGCTCCCCGTCCATTAAAATATATATTTTTTTTTTGAAAAAAGTCTAACCTTTTTTTTTTTTTTTTTTCGTATTGACAGTACTAACGTAAGGTTTACTGCGAGCGGTGCGCGAATTAAAACGGATACGTCTAATTAAATTCCGAATCGTTTGACCCGTATAATTTCTTTCTTACACCTTGTAGGGACCTCTCTACTTAATTGTTCGACACTTATTTTTCGATTTCGCTGCATTTGTCGCCAGACAAATCCCTTTTTTTGACACGACAACTGTTGTTCAGGTCGATCAGACCGTGGCCATGCTTTCGATCCGGTTTTCTTTTTTATTATGTCGTAAACGGTACTTTGTTTCGTGTTTAATAATGCTGAAATTATTTGTCACTCGACATACTCTTTCCGTGGTTAATAATCACCAACCGGCGGTTTTGGAAAGAAGTTTCTTGCAATTCATGACCCATTTTCAATTACGCTTACAATTTTTATTATTTTCAGGACCAATTGTAATTTGAACTCATAGACACACGTTGCATACAATACACCAACTTGAATACGAAGACGGACGTAAATGAAAATGCGATGTCACGCGTTGCTTATAGTCAGGGAAAACCAATTTTGGCAGCGCATCTTCCGAACATTTTCTTTATGTCCAAATCCTTATTTTGAATGCGAATTTTGATTTTTTTTTTCCCCTTTTCACCTTAGTTGCGTTCATTTTTTTTTCCTTTTTTCATTTTGTTTTTACGTAATGTATTCAAAAACGCTTCTTCTATGCGTTTTCGAAAAAAATGAAATTAAAAACACATCCCCCCCCCCTCATTTTACCCGTTACATTATTGTGTTTCATCAATGTTCCAACACATTTCTTGACCACTGTATATAAGTCAAGTAATTTATTTTAAAAAACGAGGAAAAAAAATAGTATTTAAAACCAATATTAATTTAAAAAACAAAATAAATATCATAAACAAAGAAAATAACAATATGTATATGTATGAAAATAAAAATCAATTTATACCGAACATTTAATAAAAAATAAACATAAACCAAATTCATTAGAAAAAACTTTAACAGTATTAGCTACATATCATAAAGGAAATACCATGATCATAGCTGAAAACTATTACATAAACAAATATAAACTCAATATATTAAATGGCCAAATTCTAATTAATAAGAAGTCCCTTTTCAATATAAAAATTTAGAAGATAAATAAGAAAAGTAAGAAAGAGATTTATTATTCTTTTAAAGAAATTTTTAAATTGTCTCATCTTTACCTGCGTTGTTTTCCGTTTTTTTTTATATCGTTTCTTAACACGTCCGTCAAAGTTCGTTATTTTTCTTGTAAACTATCTAGTCTTCGCAATATACGAAAACAATTTCCCGCCTATATTCTTTGACATTTCTTTATTCACGCTGTTAATTCAAACCATATGGAAAATAATCTATTTTCCATATTGACTTCCTCTTCTTCTTCTTCAGGTGCCTTCTCCTCGAAGGAGGTTGTCGATCATATGACCATACAGATCTCAATTGTTGGCTGTCCTTAAAACTTCTGTTTGTTTTTCGAATATTTAACCATTAAAACTTCTGATGCTTTTCCAATATTTAACCATTTTTCTGTCCATATTTTTAATCCAATCCGTTCTTCTTCTTCCTCTGTCTTGTTTCCCTTCAATATTTCCCCTTGTACGATTACTTGTAATAACTCGTACTTATTACCTCTGATTATATGACCTCGATATGCTGCTTTCCTTTGCTCTACCATAGCCATTCTCTATGTTTTTTCATTCTCTGTAATACTTCTTTATTAGAAACTTTATCCACCGACAGTATTTATTCTTCTATATTGCCACATTTTGAATCTAACCCGTTTATCGATTCCTCTTTTAGCGTCTTTCACTCCGTACATCAGTACTGGGAGCACATAACACTTAATTATTCGCCATCTAGTTACTAACGGTAGATTTCTAGTACAGTTTCTGGAAAGCATTTATTGCGGATTCAATTCGGATTTTTTTATAATCAGGGTCCTATTAGAATCCGATGTGCTAAATATTTCATACTATTTAAACGTTGTATTGGGCACACATCGTTTAGTTTATCTATTAAGTATTGTAAGTCTTCTACACTTGCTGCTAATAACCCCGTATGATTCGCATGTCTTATGTTATTTATTATCATCGCATTTATTTTTATTTATCCCTTTCTTAGACTGGTCTAATGTTTCCTTGAAGATCTGCTCCGAATAAAAATTAAACAGTAACGGTAACAGAATACATCCCTGTGGGACTCCCTCCCTAATTTCTGGTTCTTTTGATTTTAAGGTCTGTTTTAATCCCATACTTTGTGTGCTTTTATTCATTTTTTTATCTGATTACCTATGCCCGAAAACGTTTCTAAGTAATATCATTTAATAAAAAAGAATTTGATCATTAGAAACTTTTCACAAAATGTTTACCTACTACTACATTTTGACTATGCATATCATAAAAGAAAACTACATACATAATGTAAACGTTTAGATTAGTAGGAAAAGAAATAGCTTACCGACAAAAATGTTACCTGTAGTGAATTTAAGATTATCCGATAATAAACCCGCGCCGTAATGAAATATTTCTGCGCCGACTTAAACTATATGATAACAATTTTGTCATGCACATGTTGAGAAATTTTCTGCTATTTTATGAAATAAATACATTAGTATTATATAAAAATGTATACCATTTGTTGAAACGGAAAGAAGTGAATTACATATATTAGAAAACCTTACTGTAGAGCGACATTACTTTTTAGTGTATATTTTTACATAAAAATAACCGTAAACCGCTTTAGATACATACGGTATACATTTAAAGTATATTTATTTAATAAACCTTATCAATCAATCAATTAATCAATCACTGAGCTGTTTGGTTCGTTTTCTCCATTCGATCCTATCCCATGCCGTTGCTTCTAATTTGTTGTATGTTGTACACTTCATATTTTTAATTATTTGCGACGTGAAACTGTTTCTCGGTCTTCCTCTGTATCTGGTTCTCCTCGTTTTTCCTTGTAAAATTTTGGTTAATATTTCATCATTTCTCACTATATGTCCATCATTATCGTTCTACGTTTCTTCAATAAACTGCGAGTTTTCGTCGCTCTCTTAAGAACATCTTCATTTTTAACCTTTTCAGTCCATTTTAATCTAAGAATTTTCAGCGAAAACTACATTCCTGCACCATCCAGCCTTTTCCTTTTCAGTTTAATTTATCATCCAAATTTCGCTAACACTACGCTCCATATATACAATTTGATGACAAAATAAAATTCCTAAAAATAAATAAGAAACGTCGGAAAAATCTTGTAATTTTTTAGTAGAAGAAATTAACGGCCATTACTAGAACCTTTAAATTTATTAAATTCGGTAAGTTGTAATCGCAGTTTCTATGCCCATGTCAAGTGTGTTAATCACATTATTTCACACGCTTGTAAAAAATTTCAAATATTGCCAAAATGACCAAAATAATAAGTAGTAAAAAATATGGTGAATATTTTCACAAAACACCCGAAAGTTTTTGGAAGGTAATTACTTTACATTAAAATCTATCTGAATTTAAATATGTTTTGTTAAAATTGCGTACACTTACATTCTCGTTTTGCATTATGAAAACAATTTTTATTTAGTTTCGCCTAATGCGTTTTATTGTGAGTAATCCCAACTTTTTCTTTCTCTCTCACTATGATATCTCGGCGACGCATTACACTTTTTGTCTTTTGTTTTTCTACTTACATCGTGCCTATTGCAATAAATGTTTTTATTTATGTTTCACTCGTGTTTTTACATAAAATAATAAATATTTCTTTTCTGATCTACCGATGTTACCTTCTGCGATTCTTAACGGATCGCATGAAAAACATTAATAATTACTTCGTTTACGGGAGCGCGTTTTTCATTTTATTTTGCATTTTTTTTTTTTTTTTTGAACTAGTAATTCGTAACCAGAATTTTAAAAGTTTGTATATTTTAATACTTGTAATGATTATAATTTAATTTCCTAAACGTACACATTCGAGTTTTTTTTTTTTTTTTTTTGGTCAAAATTATATGAAAATGTCTTCGTTGCATTCCCCCTTCTCATTCGCCATGTCTTGGAAGATGACTATATTCAGTTCATCTAACAGTTATTAATGTGACTGCTTTGCGGAGTTTGAATATTAAACTACGGCCGTGTTTCAGTGTATCAACGTTGAAAAAGATTCTAAACATCTCGACATTCATTATCGGGTGCGGAAGAAGGAATAATTTCTGTCCCCCTCGGCAAGCATGATGTTTCATACGCTGAGGATTCCGTATGTTAACGATAACTATAATTTTTAGATTCACATAATGTACTAGATTCAAAGAGAAGGAATTTGATATTTCCGCTGCAAAGAAGAAGAGGAACATAGTTTTTTGCGATTTTTTGAAATTATTATCGCCATATCGAGAATTTCGTTAAAAAAATGAAATACCGTTTCGCTCTAATCAAATAGTATGATCTCTCAATCGATATATCACGTGCTCGAGAAAAAAAAATTTTCCCAAAAATTTCGAGTATTCCACGCGCCCCGGCAGGGTCTAATTTTTTGAAGTTGAAAACCCGGACTAGAAAAATATACGGGAATGTACATATTTTTAACCTTGTTCAACATTTTTAAGTGTGATACTTACGTCGTCAAGGAAAGGAGGTATGTCATCTTTCGCGCTTTTTTGAACTTTTCGTCAACTGCAAAAGTTCCGTTAAGGAAATGACTTACGGTTCCGTTCCCGTCAAATATCGATCCTTCTAACAATAAATCATCATGCCCGGAAAAAAAAATTTTTTTTCAAAATTTTCGAACTTATAGCGTTCCGAGCGCCAAAATTTTAAAGTTGGAAACCCGGACGTTCTAAACTAGAGAAGTATACGGGAATGTGCAATTTTTTTTTCTTTGTTCTAAATTTTTAGCTATTCTTATGGTTTCTGCCTTCTTAGATTTAAACTCGTTGAAACAATTCTTCAAAATTAAAAAAAAGGAAGGAACAAAACACGAAAAACAAAAAGGAGAAAAGGGAAGTCTTTCCTACTCACCACAGAGCGATCCACAGTGTCCCTTGCTCTATACGTCTACTACGAACCACGAGGACTAGACTTAAAACCGGAAGAGCGAAGAAAACGAAATTTAATAAAATAAAAAGAAATAATCCATATTTCCGGTATCGCCGTGATTCTACCTGACTAGTTTTAAATACAACATACGACCAAATGATTACCGATCAATCACGACGCCCGCGGCATCGAACGACGAATCTATTTATATGCAATAATTTGCGCTGCCGAGAAATTGTCTAGCCATCGCTTCTAATGCGAAATTTCCGATCAATCGCTCGGCTGATGTCCGATATCTTTTTTCAATTACTAATATTTAATCGCAAGCCTCGACACACACCGTGACGTCATTCACACTCGCTTTTATTACTGACACAAGCACACACGCACACACACACCGGCTTACGTCTCAGCCATTTTGTCCGGATTGGTCGGAATTCCTCTGATGCAAACCGCGATTATGCAGCAAAAAAATTCCATATTTCCGAACTCAGTACATACACACATCGCTAACCTAACTTAAAATACGCACGCAAACTATTCACAATTCACATTTTCCCTATATACATATAATATTTAAATTAAAAGAACCAGCCTATTTGGTTCGTTACACTATAATATACCCGCGTCGCAAAAGAAAAACTACATATCACTTCTCGCACTTTTTTGAACTATTCGTTAACTTTGAAAGTTTCGTTAGGGAAATGAAATATGGTTTCGTACCCGACAAATATCGATCTCTCAATCATTTTTTTTTTAATTTTTGACCTTTCGGCGGCCCAAGGGTCTGAATATGAAGTTGTAAGATTGGCTATATTTTTCCTACGAAGTGGTGCTTTATGCGTATGTTTGAAATATGTTTTGAATTCTCCAACGTTTTTTACTCGGACTAATACTTACGTGAACATCCTTTTCCTTTTTTTGCTGTTTTTGGCCTAAAATGAAGGTTTAAATATTCGTTTTACAGTAATTTTTGGTTTTTATGAAAGGACTTCTGCATTTTATTTCATATTTTGAATTTCTCCTTTAAAGGTTTATCTGGTGATGAGATATGATTTTTTAAGGGTGATTTTTGAGGTCGTTTTAAGTACCGTATTATTATATATTCTTAACGGTTTTGGGGGTTTTTTACCGCCCAGGGTAATCGGTTAGCTTAAAGTTATAGATTGTTTTAAAGAGAATTTTGATTGTAATTTATCTTTCAGATTTTGAAATTAATAAGTTAAACTGTTCGCGAGTTATCGGATATTTCAATTGAATATTTTTGTCGCTTCTGAAACATCTTATTAGGATTCGGTACGTTATATGCGTACGGAATCCTAAAACTCCGCTCGACTCCCCGTTTTAAAATTGCTCGTTTCGTAGAATTTTCTCGATGATAGGACCTTTGCCAATCATTTTATTTAAACCCCTAAAAACAATCTGTATTTCGTGAATTTCATCAAAATCATTACGGCCGTTTCGAAAAATTCCAAAATTGTTGGTCGTATTATAAGATTATGACTAATAAAAGTAAAAATAAAAAAAAAAAACCTGTTGAATGAACTTTTTTTTTATAGAAGAAATTATTTTCCTACATTTTCGTGGTATTAAAATCTCCTAATTCTCTTGACTATGCTGCTGCACTCAATCAATGAATATTGCCCTTTTTTTCTTTTTTTTTTGTTTGATACGAACCAGATCGATTAAAAATAATTAGAGATCGTGCTATAAAGGTAACAAATTAATAAGTACAATCTCGAATGATATACTACAGGAAAAAAAAAACTGGTGTGTGGAAAAAGAAGGTGCAAGAATAGCTGAAAGAATGGTGCAAAGATTGAAGATCATGTTACGTTCTATATGTCGCTACTCTTTAATGCTTCTTTATTTATGGATTTTGGTTTTGACTTGAGCATGTCCCTCCTGGTTTTTAAGTTTCTCTCAGAGGATCATGTTTTTCAATCTGGAAATATTAAGCTGCCTGCATGTACCGGTGTACAGATGCATATTACGCGATATGTTATGTATTGTTATATACTCTTACTTAAGTATTATGTTAGGTTTATTCCTATTGTTATTTATGGAATAAGTTAAAATAGTTGTAATTTTTGTAATTTGTATCTTTGTTTAATAAACGTTGATAACAGTGTTGGGCACCGACACAACGGACATTTTTGCCCTGTGAGACACAGCTTATTTTTAAAATAAAAAAAAAAAAAAAAAGCGAATCAATGTCAGAATGAAAAAAATTGAGAAAACTTTGCATTATAAAACATGGGCAATTTCCTTTTTCCAAAAATATTTGCTGCCTTTAAAATAATATGGAATTTAATTCTCAAAATTTAGAACTCCTTTTTTTTTCCATTTTTATATTTCATTATATAGTAAAAATTTCGTGATAAAAGTAACGCGTACATACTCGATGTAATCCTTTGGGTTTTCAGTTAAAAGGGCTCCGAAAAAGAAGCGCAGAGTGAATGAATAGCGCGAAAACAAACGTTTATTAATGGAAGAATGATTTTGGAGTCACCTTATGGTCAGCGTAAAGTGAACATTTTTGGTTGCAACTATAAAGTTATGGTCCGCAAGAAGGCAAATCAAGACATGAAAGCAAATTAAAACGCGCTATTATATACGGTGGTAGAAACGTAATGGTTCATGCAAGTGTATTTCGGCCGTCAGCGAATCAGTTTTTATTGACACCATTATCACAGCAACACGAATATTTCAAAGAGCAATCTGGTGAAAAGTGCTAATGTGAATGGTGAATATGCGTATATATTTTACCAAGTCAATGACCCGAAGTGCGTCTGCATGTCATAGAAACACCTGCACAATCCCTCAGCCCGAACCCTAATTTTCAGAATAAACAGGACTTGCGCATTCGAAAAACTCCGATTAGTTTGTTTTTTTTTTTATTATTATTATTATGTTATTTTACATGTAAAATTTAATGTGGTCAGCGGTGGAAACCATCCAATTAAGTTTTGGATTCCTCCACTCCACATTTTATCTTATCTTAAAATACTATAATATTAATATAAATTAATATTGGACTTCCTGCATTCCAATTCCTTTTTGGTTAATTTATTGGAAATATTCATTTTTTCCGGCACCAATTCACCACAGTCTTCCGCTATCTCTATATTTAGAATGTTGCATCCACTCAGGATGTAGTTCCTGCTCGTTGCATCTAGTGCAATTTTCAGTTTCCGCTATATTAAATCTTTTGAAATATATTTTGAAATTTCCATGTCCTGATATAAACTGTACATTTTAAAAGTTTGAAGTATAGTACGTGTTATTTAATGGTTGGAATTATGACCTATCCACACCGTTTCAAACTTTTCTATATATTGTTCACTGATATATTTTTTGAATTGTCAGCTGTTAAAATTATATTCTCTACTACATATCTATTATTTGTATATGTGATATTTTCGAAGGTTTGTTCTACCTTTAATTCATTTTTGATTGCAAAAATATTGATATATGTTTTTCTATTTCAAAGTATAAAGGTAATATTCCCGCTACAACTAATGCATTTGTATAATCTATTGTTTCGTAAGTTTTAATTAATTTGATTGCTATGATATTCTGTGTATGCTCGTAAAAACTTTTTGGAATCTATTAAACTTTAGCATATCTTTTTATTATTATTATTATTATTATTATTTGAGTTTGTCAGCAAGGACATTAGCCCAAGAAATGGGAGTAAAAAAAAAAAATCAGATTTTTATGCGACGTGAAATATTCAACAAGAATGAAGGAAGGGGAATAAATGCTGCGCAATAGGGAGTAGGAACATTGCTTGATAAGAGAGAGGAGAGCAAGGAAAATTGTTCAGATGAAAGTGATGAGCATTCGAACATTATGTGATCAGGATCACATACAAAGTGGCTGTTAGGAGGATGCAAAGGACAATGTGGAGATGGCGCGAGAGAGAATCGGAAAAGCAACGAAGGAAGCAAGCTTTGTCCAAAGCGGAGGTGTCATATCGCCGAGATGCTAGAGCGACGCATAAAAGGGAAGTCAAGAAACCAGGAGCAGAGAGGAAGAGAAGGCTCACTGGACAATTAAAAAGAATCCGGGTTAGAAAATAGTAATGCGCCGCAGAGGACGAAAACTTAATATTGATGGATGGAAATGTAGTAAGAAACCTACCGGAAGAAGAAGCTCGCCGGGCTAATGAGTCAACTAACTCATTTCCTTCTATTCCGGAGTAACTAGGGATCCAAAGGAAATCAATCTGGATGACAGGAAGAGATCATGGATCAAGGAACGTATAAAAAGGACTACGTAATCGGTAGAGTGGGAAGGCAAAGGAGATGCAACAGCCTACAGCACGCTTTAAGAGTCTGATAGAATAAGGATATTACGAGAGACCTTCGAAGATCTGATGACGAAAAGTGCAATAGGCTCGGTACATAAAGGACTAGAGTGATTTAAAAAAAGACAAAGAAAAGCTGTGCCAACTCCACTTGGGCTATTGAAACCGTCCGTGTTAGATTATAACGTGGTTAGAAAAGCGGGAGTTTAAAGTTTGTGAAAATTCCGATCTAACGGCATGGTGTAGAACGGGTCTCGAGGGGGAACAGGAGAATAAAAGCGATTAATTGGATGAAGAAAGGAGGAAAAGTTGAAAGAAAAATATAGGAGCTTATCGTGAATGTAAATGTATGGTAAAAATTGAAGGAGTTGAGTAGAAATAAGAGACAGAATTTATGTTTTATTGACACAAAATCACCAATTCCGTAGAATGATCGAATAAGAAAGAATATGAGAAAGAGGAGATAGGCAGACGTTTAATGAGGAAGCGGTAACCTAAATAGGAACGCCGAATAAAGAGTGGAGGAATGTGGGTTTCAGCTTGAATAGCAAGGATAGGAGAAAATTTCCGAGCTCCGAAACAGAGACGGAAGCAAGTATTTTGAACGCGATCGAGCTTGGAGAGCAAGGACCTGGAAAAGTTACCATAAATAAAACAGCAATAATCCAGAATAGAGCAGATACAGGATTTGTAGAACATGAGCAAGATGTACGGATCACCTCCCCAGTTCGTATGTGAAAGGAACTTAATAAGGTTGTGCCTTTTTAGTGATGACACGTATATATGGTTAATATGCTTGTGAAACGAAAGACGACCATCCAAAAATACTCCCAAGTAACGGAAATGGTTATCAAGGGGAATCGGACTACTATTTAAGGAGAGACCAACCAAGGAAGGGTCAAAAGGACGAAGAGTAAAGACAACAGTAGAGGATTTGGTTGGAGAGATCGAAAGATGAATATTAAATGAAGCGCTTTCCAAAATTGTTAAGTAACGTTGCAGCTGGGAATTAGCGGCGGAGATGCTACGATGGGTAGAGTAAATGAGGATGTCGTCAGTGAAAAATAAGGAAGAAGGGTTTGTTAACAAAGAAGCAGTTTTAATACATGTTCCGTTCGAGTGTCACTCACAAAATTTCCTTTTCTTTATCGTCCCCTGATCACTGCCATATTTCGTCTTCGTTTCGGTCATATCTTTCTCCCTCCGTCACTTTTTCGTTTTTCCCTCGTCTCTTCTCCGCGGTGTCCGCTTCACCCAGAAATGAAGTTTTGATCAATTTGTCTTATATAAATGAATTTGGGTATTTTGCACTCGCCACTGGTGATGGGTAATTTAGTCACTTCTTCGGATACGGATCTAGAACTAAATCGCAGGTTCGAGAAATACCGGATACGTATCCATATTGAACTCATGTGGATCATCCGGTGTCTAGATACACAGCACACTCAATGCTGACACTAGTTCACACTGTTTGAAAAAGCAGTGCCTATTTTTTTCATCGGCCAATTTACGATAACACTTGTGTAGACTTTCCAGCTATTAAAGTAAATGATGTAATATTAACTAAACAAAAAGAGAAATGTGCAGCTCTCCTTGATTACTTCTTTCCCAGGAAGAAGGATAAATTCGATTATTTGACAGATTATACACCTAACGTAAATGATAAATATGATGCTGCTATTGGTTCCGATGACCTAAATTTAATTATTAATTCGATTAATACACGCGAGGCTTCCGCATCAGATAACATTTCTAACGTAGTGCTGCTTAAAATGATTCATGCAAAACACCCAACAATTTTTCGAACACTTTTTGAAAAACGCCTTCTGTTGCAAATGTGTTTCCTGATTTATGGAAAATGGGAGAAATTAAATTAATTAATAAACCGAAAAAAGGGATCTTTCCCTGCTAAACGGCTATCTGTAGCACTATTAAACTGTATTGTGGTAAAGTATTTGAAAAAGTAATTAACGTAACTGAAACTAAACAAATCTTAAGTAATAACCAGTTCGGGTCTAGAGACGTTCGCGTTCATCAGAAATGGCTGTTAGAAAACTCTATGATATTATTCAATTAGCGCAAACCAAAAATTTATTCACTGTTGTCATTACTTTTGGTGTAAAAGGCGCATTTGATAAACATTCGACAATAATTGAAATTCTAAAATCTCATAAAGTTAATCCTGATTTAATTAAAGTAATTTACGATTATCTAAAAAACAGAACTGCGGTGATCAAATCCGAAGGTTTTATTATCGAGCGCAGTATATCACGCGGAGTGCCTCAGGGTTCGGTCCTCGGACCAACACTCTGGAACGTATTATACTCATATTTTCATAAACAGATGGAAATCTTTTGTTCGCGCTATAATTACGATACAGAATTTATCAGCTTCGCTGATGATTTATGCTCCGTCGTTAAACTGAAAAACGCAACGGAAGCTGATGACGTTAGAGTTATCTGTAAAACCTTGGAAAAGCTTTTTCTTCACTGTGGTCTCGAATTTTCAGTTGAAAAGACAAAAATGATGGTTACTGGTAACAAGAATACCACGCAGGTGATTAACAAACTTAGCATACTTAACTTTTTATATGATAAACCCATTCCAATTGTAAAGAATTTTAAATACCTCGGAGTAATAATGGATCATAAGTTCAAATTTAGTAAACATGCAAACTACATAACAGATGAGGCGAACAAAATCTTTTATATGCTATTAAAAATTCAGCCTAACTTAGGCGGTGTTAACTATAACAACAGAGTGATAATGTATAATGGTGCTATTCATACGATTTTTAATTACTGCTCAAGTATTTATATTACAAATATCTCTATTTCTGCTATGAATAAAATTTTAAAAATTCAGAGGAAGCTTCTTCTGAGTGTAGGCTCGTTATATAGAACGGTGTCGATGGCTCCAGTTGTTACTGGAATTCTTCCGGCTGACTTGAGCATGTACCATGCTGTCTTATTAGCAGGATACAAAATATTCCGAATATCACTTACCACTTCCTATAGATCGCTACAACTTTTCAATAATTGTAACGTAAACTTACAATATGATAAGTTTACGTTTATTCATAATTTTAATAAACACATGAAATTAATTATTCTAAATATTTGGCAAGAAAGGTGGAATAACCAGAATAATGGCAGACTAACGTACAAATTATTATACGATATAAATGTAAGATTTAGGCTAAAGAAATTACTAAGAATTAATTCTTTTATAAGTCAAGCGTTGACGGGACACGTTTTGGTGCTTACTTGGAACGATTTAAGATTACACCTTCTGATATTTGTCATTTCTGTCAACTTGGTGTTCCGGATACAGTTAGTCATTTTCTATTTGAATGCCTCTTCACTAAGGAAGAACGTTTGAAATATAATTTAAATGGTTATTGTATCGATAATCGAATTATTATAAATAATGTTAACGGCTTAAACGTGTCGAACTGTTGCGCATTCGTAAATTATTGTAATCTCGCTTTGAGGAAACGTATTACTATATAAAATGTACCTAACGTTAAATCGATTGTAGATTACGAATACCGTGACTGAGCCAATAGGCATTACAGTCGTATATATATATAAAAAAAAAACAAAAAAAACTAGTGTAGACTTTGTAAATATGTAATTCTGTAATTTTCTAGTTTAGCCATTTTCCTTTTTTTGTGTATAAGAATTGCTTTATTCCATGACCATTGGATAGAGTTCTCCAAAGTTTTATGAAAGAGATCGTTGAGCCAATTAAGTAGCTCCTTGTTTTCTTCTTTAATCACTTCTGGAATTATGCCGTCTACGAAGGTGCTACTTATGTAAATGTCATTGTTTATGGAATGTAAATATATATAACAAAAAAAAAAAAAAAAAAACAGAAATTAAATAAAAATATAAAAAACTACAATTTTGTTTAACTCCTGTAAAATTCTATTTCCTTATTAGGGGGCAAAAATTTTCGAAGTAATTTAGAGACAATTATAACAATTTGTTTAAAGAATTCAATACGTACATTTTTCTGCGAGTAAATTTAACCATGATCGATTATACACGCCCAATAAACTCGCAAGTCGAATAAAAAGAGGTTTTATTTTGAAAGATAAAACCGCAATTATCGAAATTGTAAAATAATATTAGTATGTTTTACGTGAAAACATATAGTTGAGAATTTAAAATTAACGCTATTAGAAAAACAAACAATTCCGATTGAATGAATTAAATGCAAAAAAGAAATAAACCGATACAAATTTTAATTTTTAATCGAACCGTTAGTTTACCGCTCGATTACGGTTTAACACTTGTAGCCGTATTTTTAAATGAAAATACTCGTATTTATAATTTCGATAATTATACGATAAACGTAAATTAAACAAAATTAAATTGAACAATACAGTATTAAACAGAGTATAGTTATGACTTTCTACATATGCTCAAAATACTTCTCGTTTAATGTTAAATTGCAATGTAAATGTCTCACTTTTACTGCCAAAAATAGAAGAAGAGAAAAGTATACATAAACTAAATATGAAATAAAACAAAAGTTTTAAATTACATTTTTAAACAGTTCAAAGTCCAACCTATTCACGGTTAAAAATTAATTTCACGTAAAATTCACTTTCTATTTTTCAAAGTAGCCTAGAATATGAGAAAATCTTGGTTACAGATTATCTACAAAATAAATATAGTAATATTAAAAGAAGTAAATCTTACCGAAAAAAATCGACAACTGGTTAATAACAAACACCACGAAAATTTAAAATCTTTATTATCAAAATACGCCGTTGATCTTTTTTTTTTTTTTCAGAGCAAAAATATGTATTATTACCCAACACTTCATGGACTGCACACTTCTTCAAAAACCGAAAGGAAGTAGTAAAAAAGGATTATTTTAAATACTAAATAGATTTAAAAAAGAACCTTCTGAAAACTGATTAAAAAAAAGTATATCGACAATTACATGAAAAAAAAAAATTATATCACAGACTGATACGATCGATACTAATTTAATTCAAATATGTATTAAGGAGGTATCCCGGTGAGAAGTATAAATTTTGGGCGTTTTTCGAGCTCGATAAAAAAAAAACAAAAAATATTTTTACTATCCATTTTTTTGCGAAACATTTTTTGATATTTTAGAAATATACAAAAAAAAATTGGAAAAAAAAGGAAATTAAAGAATAAATTGGCAAAGATGGAAATAAAAGAAAGTTCTGGTTGACACGATTACAGCTCTTTTGGTCATCTAAAATAGAATTTAAAAAAAGATTCTTAATTAGTAAGAATTTCGTTAGAGCCCCTATAAATGGGAAAACGGATTTTGTTTTTTCGCAGAATAGCGGCTGTCTCAAAAAAAAAATACATTTTTCGACCTTCCTTTTATAATTTTTAATTTTTTAAAATAGTAAAAAGCATAATTTTGATACAGAAGTGGTAGGGGTGATACTTTAGAATATATGTATATTTTCGGAAGTTCGTTCTGATTTATGAGCTATTCTGGTTTCCTTAAAAGTATCAGAAGCTCGTTACTCGGAGCACTCAATTCAACTATTGGCCCGTTTGGTAGCGAACGCATAAGCTTCGGGACTACTAGTAATGCCCATTTGGCATCGATAATTTTTAAAATAGGTAAGAAGCCTTCATTGAAAATGCAAACAGCTAATTTTCCGCGTTGCTGCATGTATACTTGATTTTAGCGGGATTTTTACAATCTTCCCTCGATTCGATATTTCAGGCACCTGTTACTATCTTAGCTTTTGACTTTTACCACTCAGACACCAACGCAGTCTCTACCCGATGCGACTGTTCTTACGAACGTATATGGGGATTTTTAGTTTTTGGCGAGTAAACATCCTTCACGGAACTATATAGGGACGGCAAATTAGAACGATATCTAAGAGATCGTGAATTAATGAAATATCAGGGAATATTTTCTAACTCGAACATTTCGCTAAAAAAATAAACGCTACAAATACCGAATCCGTCTCACATTTTATATACAAAAATTAAAATTAACGCTGAAAACGGTTTATTTTCAAACTGTGAGCAGCATACGTACATCTACGTTGCTTGAAGATTGAAGCTAAATTGAGCTGAACTGACCACTGAACACGAAATAGCTTTCAAAAAAATACGTTACTACGACCTTCGGTTAATCGATTTTTAAGGGTTTGTGAGTACCTATATTTATACATCTTTACCGGGTGTTCTGAAACTAATTCAGGAAATTTGTTTTACGCTAAAAAGCTCGTCAAAATAAACAAAAAAGTCGCGAGGGAAAAATCATTTGAGCGAACAATTAATTAGTTATAATTAACTAAATTAATTCATTGTAATAAAAAAATTAATATATTTTTTTACGATTCAGAACGTTTTGAAATAAAAATAAAATACGAGTAAATATTGATAAGAAGTAAAATACTAATTGAAAAAGGCATTTGAATGAAGTTTTCCTGGACAGGTGGATAGGGCGCCTAGAACCGATTGAATGGTCAGTAAGATCTCTTGATATAACTCCCCTGGATTTTTTTTTGTAGGGTTGCATTAAGGAAAAGGTGTACATCGTAGACCACAATCAACGCACGGGACGACTGCATAGTGCATACAGCGGATCATTGCAGCATTTGACGACATCTGAAGAACACCAGAACTTCTGCAATGAGCCGTAAACAACAACGTTACTCGAAGAGCTGAGTTGGTGGTACAGCAAAATAATCAACATATTGAGAACTTGCTCTAGGACAAATCATTGTTGACTATACATTTACGACTACATTTAATACGTATTTTACTTCTTTTCAATATTTATTTTCTTTTTATTTTACAAAATATTGATTTATAACAAAAACTTATTTCTTCATTTAAATTTAATTAATTAATTATAACTAATTAATTGTTCGCTCAAATGATTTTTCCTTCAGGACTTCTTTGTTCATTTTTACGAGCTTTATAGCGTAAAACAAATTTCCTGAATTGTATAATGTCATCATACCAAAAGTGGTCGACTCCGGCGTGATGGGTTTAGTTACTGCGCCACTAAAATAGCTACAACTCTGTAAATTATTGAAATTCTAAAAAATTTTCTCTCGAGGGTATATTCTAAAATGTCCAAACTTTAAGAAAAAGCAAAAAAAAATTGTTTTTTTCAAAATTCTAGACCAGAATACTTCCTTAAGCCTTTATTTATTTAATTAAAAAACTAATTAATATATCTGCTCATTTTTAATCTATTGATGTTACATTTTCGATAGTAGCAAAAAAATAAATAAATAAATAAAAAGAACAAAACAAATAATTGTGCGAAAGTAACAGAAACGTAACATTTCTTTATTATTGCCGTGTATCAGATATATGCAACGATAAAGAAACAGGTGTTTTTTTTTTTTTATTTCATCATAATAAAAAAGTAAAGCCAATATAATTTAAAACAATATATAGATTTAAAACAAAAATTAATAGAAATCAGTTGGAATAATTTTATGTTTACTTTCAAACAGCTTTATAATAAATAAATAAATATATATATATATATGTGTGTGTGTGTGTGCGTATGCGTAAACATATTTGCTCCTTTTTAAATTTTCATATAATTCAGCGAGTCCATAGGTGTTTTTTTTACAAAAAGAAAGTTCAAGCTGCTATTAATTTTTCTGAAAAAAAATCTAAACTTCCAGGAAACTCAACAATACTAGACGCCAATTCGTAATTATTTATTTTTATATTTCACCAACGATCCCTCGGTTAAGCCGCGCAGTTGCCAGTGCACAACCAGTGATTGATAACGACTCCGTACAGTCTCTTAAGATGTGTGAAGATCTTCCGTTTCGCAGAAAATGGAAGTATCATTAAAATGCGCCTCTTCTGCATTGTCAGAAAGAGCGCTCAGCCCCCTGAGATGAACTGAACATTGAACGATGCGATTGCTGATAAATGAACGATTAAAGCGTACGATGAGCATCATTAAAAATGCAGCTGATCAAGGAAGTTTCTGCATAGCTGAGTAAGCAGTCAAGAAGAGAGCTATTGCCGATTTAAAGATAGTGATAATGATTTATCAGCATGAAAGAAAAAGAAAGAAGATGGAGAGAAAAAGTAGTTGATAGGCTGCGCTAAACGATTCCGAAGTCTAAAAGGCTGCACAACAGCACCTGTGGCTTTGAAGAAAAAAGAGAAAACTTGCACACATAGTGCTCTGTAGTAAGCTGGAATGAGTACTGAAAGAACAGCTATGGTTTTCTGACTGGCCGCTGGTATGCAAATTAGCACGATCGGCCGCTGCCAGAGTCCAGTTGTTAGTTCTGCTAATTGCATACTACTCCGCTGGAACCATGAATAGCAAAATTTCACACAGCCAACCTCAACTATCGCATGTGATCGACCAACGTCGTACGACTTTTATCCGTACCTCTTGCACACACCGTGCTACAGATTCCTCCAGCCTAATCATGACTTGCAGTTAATTTTTATTTATGTAATTTTAAAAGATGTTCTTACTCGTCCCCAGCAACTCCTAAAAGCAAAATTCTTAATTTATAGCGAAATTTAATAAAACTAATATTTCTAGGTTGGCACAAAGCGGCAAGTAAAAAATAAACGGGGAAGTTCGTTATTCCCGAACGCGATGATTAAACAATTTCCTGATGATCAGCAGGAAAAGGAACGTCAACCGGGAACTTCTTACTGCACACTCACGCAGCCACCGCATTCGAAATTAATCAATGGTTCCTCCGGATGTACCATCAAATTTATTACTGGCGAGTAGTACTGACAACTGTGTACACAGCTACTTGATAAATATTAATACTCGCATGCTCGCTGATGCTATTTTCACTTCTAGTTTTTTTTCAAAAAGTTAACACGTCTGACTCCTTTTCATTCTTTTTTTTCTTTTCATTTTCTTTGTCTACAACAGCGACGGGTAATAATTTGAAATTTTGTAACAAAATCTACTGTTTGTGTTGTTCTTATATGATATTCTATACAAATATATACATAAAAATCTAATGATGAAAGCTGTGGGACTTCCAGAAATGGTACTCGGTTCATTTTAATAAATATTTTGGCAAGGAACGAACAAATTTCAAAAAAGCTTGATTAAATAAAATAAAGATTTAAAAAAATGTTCGCTCTAACATATTAAATTCCTGATGAAACGAACATTTTTTTTTACTAATTTCTGGATACAGGTTGGCGAAGAACGTGTTCACATCACTTTGCAAACAATTTACAGTTATCAATACTTTTTCTCTTTTTCTTCAATTTCAGACTCTCTATGGACCACGCTAAAACAACCAAGTCTTCGCTTTACGTCTGGTCCGTTTTCCTTCCTTAACATCTTTATAATATTTCTTGAGTCCTTTCATTAATGCACTTTCATGGCTTACCGACAGCGATATTTTTTGACTTTCTTGATTTATTTTATGGTTTCTGAATTAATAACTGCTTTATGGAACCAGTTTTTGTCAAACATTTGCCTTTCAGTAATATTCATTAATCATATCCTTTTCGCACTCGTCGAATCATTTCGGTCTTATTTTTTTCGTTTTCATAAATTAACAAATTATTTTGGTTAACCTATTATCCTGCATTCTGGTACAAAGTATGTAAAATAATAATCGTACTTTCCTCACTGATATGAGCAACGGTTCTATCTGGCTATGTAATTTATCGTTTAATATCCATTTGAAACATCGTTCCATTTTATCCGCGTATAATCTTGTTTAAAATTCTACATTCTCTTATTTCTAATTGGTTAATTAATCCTTTCTTGTTAAAATTTAGGGTGTCTAATGTATACACAGTTCTTCTGGTTTAATAACCATAGTATAGCGTCTTACTTTTGCTCCTATACTCATTGTTTTTTTTTGTTTTAAACATTCTTCATCAAATAATATGCCCCCGGGTTAACTTGTATATCTTACTGTGTTCACTGCTTCAACTTCTAGTCCACTTTGTCATATAACTTACCCTAAATATTTAAACTTTTTAACTCGTTTTATTTTCCGCAAAACACATGCATTAATATAGTCCGGACTGTCTTTCAATATTTGTCATGTACTTCGTTTTTCTAATAGATACTCTGAGAACTACGCATTCGGAGACTTTTATTAATTGGTTAATCTTTTTTGTCACCGAAGCTATATCGTTAGCGAAGATAGTTAAATCATTTACAAAGACTAGATAGTAGATATACATAAATTTATTATTTGTATCGAGTTTAAATTTGAGTTTGCTGTTTTCTTTATCGATCAGTGTTCTCTGTTCTCTGATAATTTTCTCTATGCTGCAGTTAAAAAGAATCAGCGACAGCCTGTCCCTTTGCCTTACGCCCGTTACGATCTCATGATTTCTACTCTAAGTTTTATTCTGCGCCTTCTGTTGGACATTTTGTTCTATTTTTTTTTGCTAGAAATATCATTTATCACAAATTATTTTAACTCATCAATTACCGTACTCTTGTTCACTATGAATCATGTGCTTTCGTGCAGTCGATACAAATGGCCATACAATCATAATTCCTAATAGATATAAACCTAATAGTATTCTTTACATTAAATTTTTTTTCTTCGGAGCAACATCTTTCTCTTCTATAATTAGCTTGCTATTCCCCTAATGGCATTTTCGATTCTCTTTAGGATTGCTTGTGACAAGATTTCGTGAATGACAGATAACAGGGAAACTCTCTACTGTTGTTCACATCGCTTTTATTGCCTTTTTTTTTATGTGTGTGTGTGTATTTGGTATATTAGTGCAGATTTTCATTCTGAAGAGAAGATTTGCTTTCTCCAGGTTTCTTCGAAGTGCTTAACATTCTTGCAATCTTTTCGTTGACTAATTTTAATAATTTTGAGATAATCTTCAACTTCTTTCTGAGAAAGTGGGATGGTGTCTTGTTTTCAAGTTGGTATTTTAGTAATTTTTCTTTCGGTTTGTCACAGTTTAACAACCTTCTGAAATAATTGACCACAATTTAACAGTTTTCGTTCTATTTTTTTTCCATCTTAAGAACTGATATCCTATTATATTTGTTTTGAATATTTTGTAGAAGTCCTAACGTTGTTATTCTTAACTCCTGTTCGATTAATTCAATATTTTTTTTTTATTCATGAGAACTCTTTGCTCGTCTGAACATTTTATTTGCCCCTTTTCTAGCCATCTTGAATTGCTGGAAATATTCCATTTTTTTACTAGAATTCCATTTCCTCTACAGACTTGTTCTACGCGCTAACACCTCATCACATGTATCGTTCTATCATCTGTTTCTTTTTCAGTGCTTTAAGAACTGAACCCCTGGTTGCTTCTTTTATTTTATCTGCAATATCTGGCCACAACCTGAATTCAAAGACTAATTGATTTTGACATTCTTCTCTAATTTCGCTCTTGAGTATTAATTTCGTTAGGTGGTACTTAATGACTTCCGATCGGTTTCTTATATTTCAAAATAGGATAAAATTAATTTTTATCCTTAGGAAGCAGTGGTATGAATCAAATTTTGCACCTCTTTGGACTTTAACTTTTATAATTGCTTTTACAGCTTTTCTACAAATGGCCACAAGGTCAGTTTATTTTTCTTCACTTTATTACCTGGTGACCGCCATGTTTTTTGTTTATTTAGTTTATGTCTGTAAAAAGTTGGCGTTATCTGCTTGTTAAAACTTTAGTATATTTCTACCGGTCTTATTCCAATTTTTTTAGTTCTTCTGAGTGTTGAGTTCTTCTCTATTCAAATAGTACCATACTTAATTCCTGGGTGTCGGCGACTACCTATTCATGCATTTCAGCTGTACAAGGTATAGGAAGTGTACTAGGCAATTGCTATATGTAACGCGAGTGTACACACCCAAGACTACACTTGGAACTGATTGTAAATGTTTGATTTATCACGCCACAAGTGTAGTGAGTACTGTGTGTGTCTGCTGTTATGATGGTGTACGTGGAGGTTCGCCATTGCCTTGCACGTGAAATTTTCAGTGTTTAATTTAATTTTCCATAATAATTCTTCCCTATTACCGATTTATATTTATATTCATTATCTAGCGGTACGCTAAAATCTTCAAACAAAATTTTTATATCTAATTTGACATTTTATTTAGACTTTCTTCCAACATATCCCAGAACTCCTCTAATTTTTCAAGTTATATTCGTAGGTGTTTGCGTATTGATTATTTTCGCACCAAATAGAAAGTAAAGAAAGTCTTCCTGAAGGACTCCAAAATTATTCAACGAGCTCAAAACTTCCTTGTAGACTACAAAAGCTGTTCCGAACAATGGTAGTTTTTTTTCCTATTTTTATCGGTTTTGGTCCTTTATAAACTCTATACTCCTCTAGGCTCATTACTTCTTCTCATCTATATATCGGGTTTTTTGTATAGCTAGTATCACTATATTATGCTCATCCATCATTTTTGTTAGTCCTTTATGTTTACAGGTTCTTCGTAGTGAGTTTACATTCAATGTACCAAAATAATATTTGTGCTTCATTTTTAACTTTTCCTTTCCACAGTTAACTTCACTCGAGCATTTTGGTGTAGGTACTCTAGAAAATTACCACCTGAGGTAGTGTCTTTCTTTTATCAATAATCCATAATGCTTAGTTGTGAATGTACATGTGAATCGGAAAATTCCTCCTCAAAGTTAGTTGTGAGCTTTGGAAATATAGATTATGTTTTTTTATATTTTATTCAAGTGTAAGATTCCAATAATTATCCTGCCATATATACACATATACATACGACATACATAAGTTAATAATGTCTAAAAATATTATAATTCCAAATTTTACAAACAAAAATACGGGTACTTTATATTCATGGGAGTATATACAAATATACATTTTTGAAATATATTAAATTAATAGTAACGAGGATTGAAAAAAATCGATATTATCAATTTTGATGCCTGATCAGGACAAAAAAAATATTTATATAATATATATATACATGTATATGTGATAGAAAGTATGTCTATAATTTTTTGTTTAATGTTTTACTATAACATAATGAAAATAGCAGCAATGAGCTAATTTGAAGTTGTCTTGGCCAGAGGCAGCATGGACGGCATGTGGTACAACATCCATATTAGATAAAGTTTGGTCTCAAGATGATGTATAATTCCTACGTTTCATCATTTGTTATGTCCTGTGTTGACGCGCCCAAAAAACAAAAAAGAAAAAAAAAATCATTAGTAATCAGTGGCAGTATTAAATCACAATTTCGATGCTCTATCTTATCATCAACATTGTTCGCTGTAATTTCCATCTCCTTCATTGATTTACCAATGCAACTCCCAGCAGTATCAGTGTTTTTTGGTTGCCGTTGTCCAAACACCACTGATAACTATGTGTAGAGTCCACTTTTATTAAACGAATTATTCACTTTATTCGGAGAATTTTCGCCAGGCAGCCTACAAGCAGGCGTCTGCAAATCGGCTACATCATTAATTGAAAATGAACTCATAATAGTGCGAAATCCTATATAGATATATTTAAAAAATTATAATTTCACATGAATTTTTCTAAACCGTTATAAGAAATTCTCGTTACAAATATTCGCAGAAATTTTTGGCAGTAAAATGTATAGATTTTTAAACTTCAACGTTTGTTGTGCGTATCCGTTCATTATATAAATTTATAAAAATCAATAGCACAGAAATAGAATGATACTACATGAGTAAAAATGTATTATATAAATACATATATATATATATATATATATATATATATATATATATATATATATATATATATAACAATCTACGAGCTACATGACGAATTTTGAGTCAAAAAGAAAAAATACAACCTAATCCTAAAATTAATTTTAGTTTGAAGTTAACCAAAATTGTTCAGTTTCGATTTAGACCTGGCTCAGTTACAAAATTTGTAATTTTTTTAAATTTTTAATCTACACAAAAAAAATTATTCATAGCTTTTCAAAAGGTTTTCAGTTGATCCAATATATACTTCTTTTTTACTAATTTCTACCTAGCCTAGTAGCGATGTATTCTTCTCCATTTCTATCAAGTCCTGAACCATAGTCCTCTTCAAACGTGTCTACGGTTTATCTAGAAATCGCGCCACATGCTTGTGCCCTTATCTTTCAATGATTTCCTCAATAGTGAAAATTATCAGGTTTCCATAGGTGGTCAATTCATCGGTAACATAGCATGACATTCGTCATTTCATTGCGAGTATTTTTTTCTGAAATCGTCGAATAGAGTCAGTCTATCACCAGCGCATCCCTAGGTGGCGCTGCGTAATCCTATATTAGTGTCATTACCGTATTATATATATATATATATATATATATATATATATATACCTTTAAATATAAAATTGTGGGACACATGTGTTTGTAATGCTACTCATCCTAAACGGCATAACCGATTTCGATGAAATTTTCTGTGGGTGTTTAAGAAGGCCCATGTATGGTTTAGATTAAAATTGGACCAAGTAGACCCCTCCCAACCCGCACAATTTCAATTATTGCTTCTGGAAGCATAGCGATGGAGAAAAATATCCTTCTCACTGAGCCGTGCAGCGCCGTAGCAGGCGATAACATAATAATAATAATCGTTAGGCTCTTCGTTCGTGTTCTAGCAACCTCTATGCACTCTGCCCAACCTCCGGATACCGTATTCAACCCCCTGCACCACCGCAGACAGATCATCAGCACCTCGAACGCCAAATTTCTCCGTTTTGACCTTTGACCCCCCTCTCTATTCCAGCCATTCGATCAGGTTCTGGCTTCTTCTCGCTAGCTTCATCGCAGCGATTACAGTGTCATAAAGATTTTTCGTGTGACGATACAATTTCCAAAATTATTTTCTTTTAGTCAAAATTGTTTGGTTTTCCGAATTCTTTCTTCTATTCATCATATCAAAAAATTAAGAGTATTGTTTTGCTTTGTATAGTATATTTTAAACTGTGTCGGAATTTTTAAAAATGCTCCCTATCATATAATTTTTGAAATATATCAACTCCGAGCTTTTTAAAACTTTGATTAAAATACAACGAGCACGCAAATTGTTTAAAAAACTTATTCGCTACTAAACACATCTTCAACTTCAACACAAATATTTACAACAATTTCCTTAACGTAATTGTACTTTAGTTACGATTTTAAAAATGCATTTAAATACATTCACAAAATTTTATATAAAATACGGCAAACATACGAAATTCGCCGGGTCAGCTATGTATATATATATATATATATATATATATATATATATTAAAACCCTGTTTATTAGAGTCAGTTTCGTTTAAAGACTTAAAAGCTTGTATAGTTTTCTCTTTTTTTTCTTTCTTTTTTTTGGGACCTTTACCCAGAAACAATTAGAATAAGAAGGAATCAATTATATCTTTATACGATATCAAATGTTGTTAGGAGAAAGGAACAACTAATAGGAATAATATGTGGAGAGGGAAAAGATAGGATACAAGAGGCGCTATATGGAGTAGGAAGACCAAGTCTCAGCAAACTGAAGTAGAAAGCAGAGCACTCAGCGGAAAGAGATGAACATTTAATAAACACATGGTGCTCATCGCAAACATGCTCTTCGTTTGAGTGGAGAGGACAATATGGAGAGGCAACCAACGAAAAACGAAAATGGGAGGAAGATAATAAAGTATGGCTTAAGAGTGCAAGCGAATAATGGAGACAACAACAGAACAACAAATTGAAGGAAACAAAGTGAACCATGGATTGGCAGGAAGACTAGGTTGAACAGACAGATAAAAAGAACAATTGTTAGAGAGAGGGGAAATACCATAATCTGAGATAAAAACCTTTGCACAGCGGAAGGAGATTGGACGATGGGACTTTTTTAAAGAAGAAGTGAGAAGAGGCAGCAAGCCGAGCCAAGGAGTTCGCCGCTTCATTACCGCAGATGTCCAAATAGTTTTCTCAGCTAAAATTCAGCCCTTTTCTATTGTATACAAGTTTCTAATTGACGATTTGGTCTATATCTACTTCAAGATCATTAGGTCCTGAAATATCTGCTTATTATGATTCGAAAATGGCACATGTGTACACGCTTATTTGGGCTTAATTCTAACTTCCACGCCGGTGACTATTTAACGATAGAATTCACGTTAGTTTGTAGAGCCGTAATATCAGGATTTTCTTATCTGAAGCAGTTATCATCGTATCGTCCAATAATAACTTCAAATAGAAAATCTGAGAAAACGATACGAATTAACCGCTTCCCTCTCATGTTACCATTCACACGGATGGTTCGAGGGGGCCTGGTGGTGTTGGTGCTTCCTTTATTCTTCCTGATTTTAACCTCTCAGAATCTTTTCGCCTTCCTTATTTCTGTTCCATATTCACAGCCGAATTGTTGGCTATCCTTCACTCGATTATTTTCATTTCCTCGAATCAATTTTCCTCTAAATTTTTAATTAACTCTGACTCTTTGAGCACCCTTCAGGCCATATCCTCTCCCCTTCCTGATCATTCGTGTGACTTTGTTATCCTCCGTATACGTTCACTCATTTCAATCTTTCCTATCTACATTCAATCAATATTGATTTGCTGTGGGTACCTAGCCACTCGGGCATATTTGGTAATGAAGCGGCTGATTCCTTGGCTCGAACTGCTGCTGCTTCCTCTCATCTTTTTTTTTTTTAAATTCCATCCGATAACTTCCTATCAATTTGTAAAAGCTTTCATATCCGATTTTGGTCGGACACCTATGTTTCCTCATTTTCTAATAATTATTCATTTCATTTGTCAGTTAAATTACTCTTCCTGCATATTCATGGTTTCTTTTGCATCCCTCTCTTCTTCGATACTCCGATGTTGTTTCCCTTGTTCGTATGCGCTTTGGCCATTCTTTGCTGCCTTCATCCAGATTTCGTTTCTCCTTGATTTCTTCTCCACACTGTCCTCTCCATCCAGATGATGCAATTATTTGCGACGCCGATCATGTGTTCTTCCAGTGTTTATCCCTCTCCGTGGAGCGTTCTGCCTTGTATATTCTTATTTGCTTAAGCTTGGACTTCCTAGCCCTTATTGTGCTTCCTTTATCCTGCCCTTTCCTTCCCCACTAATTATTCCTGCTATCTGTTCCTTTTTAGTTAAAATTTCTGATCGGATCAAAATATAATCGACTTCTTTCCTTACCTTTTGTTTCTGGGTAAAGTTCCTCGGTTGACGAGCCCAAAAAAAAAAAACAAAAAAAAAACCGCTTGGTATGCTTAGTAAAATTGATACACCGAGTTCGAATCCGAGGAAGAACGCGATATCAGAAGATTACCGGAAATATGAAATCTTTCGAAAAAAGGAGAAAAAAATTAACTCATAGGAAACAGATTATTTTGCGCGCGTCTAGATGAATTCTTAAATTTGAAGTACTGTAAAATTTAGTAAAAGAATAAGATCTGGAAAATGTGGAGTAATTTGAAAATCGGAAACATGTTTTTGAATGTGAAATATGTTTTTTTGGGGGTTTTTTCGAGGGGAATTAGCTCGGTAGGGAAATTGTAATTTTTAATTAAATTACAGTGAATTATATTTATTTTTTATAATCATTGTTCCGATATGGTGTAATTTATTTTTGAACATGCGTAATAAATTCAGTTTACCTTGTAATTTTTTTTTCTGGTCCGGTCAACCGGTTATTCAAAAACGAATACAGGAAGAAAGAGACAGTTATATACTATTATTGGATACCGTTAATAATAAGCGATCAATATAACCAGAACGATGAGTGGGAGAGGGAAGAATGCAAGAAGCGCTTTGAGTCAAGTGTCGGTAGAGTACTCAGCAGAAAATAAACATCGTTTCAGACAGCTACATCATTTGAACGGAGAAGAAAATAAAGAAAGGAAACTAAGAAATAACGAAAATGGGAGAAAGAAAATAGGAAATGGTAAAAACGCAGGCTAGTAATAGAGGCAAGAACAAAAGGACACAGTGAAGGGGGAACAAGTGGATTAGAAGGAAGAACGAATATATTTAACTTTTTGTGTATTCAAAGATGAAATATTTATTGTTTTCTTTGCTGTATGGCACAAAATACTTAAAATATAATGTTTTTTTTATTATATAAAAACTTGTAATTTCTAACGACTACAGTTAATTTCTCCAATTAAAAATATAAATTAAAACGGGTACAATATAAAAATTAGTGGAAGTGTAAAAAAATTTGAATAGCATAAAACACGTCTCTAAATATTTAAACGCTTTAAACATTCTTAATTTAAACAAGCACTACGAAATACGACCTCTTCCAACTCTAGTTCAATACTAGTGTTTTCAGGTCGATGGGCAACAACATTGTGTACTTAAATGTACGTTAATCGATTTCTAGGAAACACATTTTATATTCTATTTCACATTCTACGTTACAGAGTATTAAAGAAAACGGAAAGAAATGCGAAATCGATCGCTGATATACAAATCTCCTTGTAAATATATAGATTTAAAAGTTCTTGCCCAAAATAGAAAAAAATTACTCAACAGTTTGAACAACTGTTTAATATCGTTACAACTAATCAAAAATTATACGAATGGTTTTGTAGATAACTTACTTAATATTTTTTTACCGTTCTTACGAGGAGTCTGAAGGTTACTAATCGGTGTAAGATAGAAAATAGAAAATCTTCCTTCCGAAAATAACTATCGAAAACTATAGATTCTGCCGGTAGGTTTTCGGAAAATTAGTTTGAATTATATCCGCAGATCGGAAGAAAATCTGGTTTGATGCAAGTTTAAAGACAGGTTTAAAGATAGGCACAATTTTGTAGCAGACGTTTCAAAACTTTTAATTGCTCCTTACCGTAACGTTGGTCAGTGAAATTGAAAAACAAGTTTACTACATTTGGCAACATCTGTTCCCGTCGCTCCTAGATAAGATCAAGTGACCGTCGTCATTTCGGCCGGAATCCAGTCTACGTGTGGGTTACGCAATGTTATTACCAGCAATTTGAATGATTGCAATTTATCAAAAATAAACCGACAGAGCGAACGAGAGAGAGCGACCGAGATAGAAAAGGTTAATTTTACTTTCTTCCTCTTCCTTAAGCGATTAATAATTATTAGTCAAAACGATTTACAAAATATACCGGTGTTTAGCACGCTCAAGAGGACACACCTCACCAGTTCACTTGGCCGCATCACTGTCGTTATAATCAACGGCTTCGATGTACTTATCTTTCTCTGATAAATCGCCGAAAAGCTTACACTAACCATTAATGGACTCTTTCATTCAGCCTCTAGATGATTTATATATACTTCTTCGTACGGCTTCGGTAATTTGGCGTCGAATTACAAAGCACGTTACTGTCAAAACGTTTAATCTTCGAAACGATTTTTTAATAAAACTTTAATTTAACGTATATCCCCTTCCTCTCTTCCCATTATTAGTTTCGAACGGTTCTGTTCCGCTAGATAATTCGGTAGCAGTTTCAAGCTTAATATAATTGCAGAGATTTCAGTTTTACGGATTTTTGGATTTTGCAAAACTGTGCACTATGAAATATTAGTTGAACTTTATGCTCAACAAAAAAATTTTTTTTTGAACTTTTATTACGTACCAGCTATAATATTCTGCAGTTCCATTGGTGAAGCACAAACGGAAAAAAATGGCCATGACTGAATTGAATGAGTTTTCTTCAAATTGTTTTCTTTTTTTTTTTTTTTTTTTTTACCGACATAGTTACCAAAATCAGTTCAGAATCACTTCGGAAAACTTCATTATTTCGTGACTACAATCACCTTTGTTTTTATTGCACCTTCATTATTCGCTTTTCTTTTTCTGTTTTTCCTGACATGAATATGTCATATGGCTGGGGATCATTCCGAAAATTCGTCCATCCCACGAAATATTACCATAAAATGTTACCGTGACAGTATCGCATATATATATAATTATGTCCATCACTAATATATACATATAGTTTTCATCTAGTTTCGTCAGTTATATCCTACCAACAGCTGATTTGTTACTCTTCTGATTTAGTTCAACATTGTTAAAAAAAAAAAAAAACGGAACCTTTCCAATTAGCAATCCGTATACTATTGATGTGTGAGTTCATCTTTTCTTCGGATATACAGGGTCGGTCATATTAGGTGGACCCATCTGGCAACACCGTAACTTTGATATGGAATGTGAGAATGACTAACGATAGCACCTGTTTGAAGCGTCAGACTCTGGAAATTTTTGCTATAGGGCAGTACACACCAATCGAACGCGCTGAAATTGTTCAGATGTACATTTAAAATAACTTCTCAATAGTAAAAACTCAACGTGCATGGAGGAAGAAAAATAAAGTGAAACACTGCCTTCAAAGAACACAATAAAGCGGCGTTTGCAAGAAAAATTTTTGTCTTCTGGACTGTGTCGCTAATCCCCCAGGCATCCAAATAGAAAGCGACCGAGACGATCCGATGAAAATATCGCGTCCGTAGAAGCCACTGAACAGTGGCAAAGCAACAACCGTCAATCAGTTGCATTATCAGGCTATGATGACCGATTTTTTGTGAAAATGGTATTGGGTACTTGTGGTTTCAACAAAATGGCGCACCACCTCATACAGCTCGTGCCACAATCGATTTTTTGAAGCCATTGCTCCCTGGTCGCTTGATATAAAAAAAAAAAGGGTGATTTTGACTGGCTTTCTCGTTCGCCTGATTTGACACCGCCAGACTTTTTCCTCTGGAGCTACTTGAAGATCAACAAGCCAAGGACGCTAGACGAACTTAAGGCCACAATCCGCTAGGAAATAGCCGCCATATCGGCCGAAGCATTGGCAAATACGATGGAAAATGCCGAAAAACGGACACATCACATCATTCGAGCTCAGGGTGACCACTTGTGCGATTTAATCTTCAGAAAGTGATGTAATAAAATCTCCTTAAAAGAAATTAAATAATTTTTCACTTAAACAGCAAAAAACGTGTTTTTCTTTCATTTTTTTTTTTTTTTTTTTTTTTTTTATTAAATAAATAGGTCCATCAAATATGGCCAACCCCATAGATCGGAAACTAAATCGCAAGTTCGAGAACTGCATCCCGGAGACGTATCCACATTGGACTCATGCGGATCATCCGGTGTTTGCATAGTACACTCAACACTTGCATTAGTTTACACTGGCTGAAGAGCGTGTTAGGTTAGATTACGTGTGTGTTAGAAAGAGACAAGGAAACTGCGTTAATAGCTAACGCAGGAATCTATAATCATAGAAAAGGTTGTACTTAAAAATACAGAAACGATAAAGTTTCTTTCTAATTATCCTAATGTTATCGTTTTTCACTTTTCTCATTAATCTGGCTTATTTTTGCTCAGATATTCATTTCTAGTACGAAAACAGATTAAACGGACAGACGGTTTATTCTTCTGTCTTCGAAGTCGATATTTTTTAGCTTCTATAGCGAAACTGTGCGAACATCTGTATATAACATTCACCGATTTAGTATTTGCAGGATCGGGGATCATGTCCGGAACTGTAGTCGGAGACACGTCATCAACTCCGCCGTGGGATACGGATCTATTCACATCCTACTGAACCTACTCATCATCTGTGTCTGTACATCGCGACAGTTAACACAGAAGAGTTTTGCTTTTCTTTTAATTTTCTGCCTAGTAACAACTTCATATCAAGTTGGTTCTACTTTTTATATCCCTCACTTAAATATGATAAAAAAATTTACGCTGCCTCGTTTCTCCACAGTTTTCACTGCGGAGTGCATGGCAATTATTACAATTTTATTATTCGCCATCAGGCATAATTTTTCAGGGAGTTTACTTATTCTAAGTGACTCCAAAAGATGCTTAATGTCTCTGCAAAATCTTTCCTTTACCTTTAAGGCACTCCTGCTTACTCTTAAGATCATACTTGATTGATTTGGCAGAAAAAGGGGGGGGGGGGTTAATATAAAACTACTGGTGTAGATCCCGGCTCATGTGGGAATAGATGGTAATGATATAACGGATAAAGCAGCAAAATCAGCGGCTGATGAGGTTGCTTCACTAATTCCAAAAATTCCCTAGCAAAGATCTTTTATATTTCATTAGGTTTGCCCACAAAGAATATTGGAAATCCATTTGGTACAATATATATATATAAATCAAAATTATACAAATCTATTCAACCGTATATTCCTAGATCACCGTGGTATGTTCCGATTTCGGATAGAGGGGTTAACAATCCTCGGAAATTTATAGTGACGATATGTCCGTTACAATTTGGAGTTAACAGATTACCATATTCTATGTATAAGCAGGGCCTTAGTCAGTCTCCTTTTTGTCCACAACTGGATGATCGAGATAAGTTGGCAGACGCGGACCATTTATTTTAAAAACATTCAAACAATATTATATAATTCACTGATTAATCTTAAAGTAGACCTTCCTCATGTAAAACAAGTTCGCTCTTAACTACAAATAATATCGCCTTATATTGGATTTTATATACATTTATAATGTCTTCAAAAATCGAAATTTAACCTTGCTCTAATATAATAGCCGATGGGTTGTCTTGCATATAAGCCCATAAAAAATAAAAAATTATATTAAACGTTGAAGCGATTTTTATAAAAAAAAATTCTGTTAAAACTTCTTCTACGTATATATGTATATTTAAATGTGCTATTTTTTCGAAGTCGATAGCCGATCTGTGGAAAACGTACTATTTTTCTATTGTTTTTCGACCTAGAGTGTTAGCGGGTGGCGGAAATTAAATTAATTGATTATAGTAAATGTTTTTATTTTATGAAAATTTATTTAATTTTCATCATATTATATATCAAATTTCACATTAATGGATTACCGGATGGCGAGCTACGATTTTTTAAGTGATTTTTTAGGTAATTTTTTTATTCGGTGGATTCCATATTTTATATTTTTAATGTTTTTTTTTGAAAAGTGAAAACTTCTCAACCCTCGCAGGTTAGCTAAACTATAGCACCATCCCTGAACCAAGTGAGTTCGGTAGCTTTTGAGATTAGTCTGCGCAGAGAGACAAACGCAAAAAAAATGGTTATTCTTGTAAAATGCCCATTATTATGATACTTAAAAAAAAAATGCAAAACACCTAAACACAATTAACTAATTATAGATACGCCTACTAGTTTCAGTTATACAGTAAATCATGGTGCTAAATTTAAAATAAAATCAACAGTTTTACAAAGTCGGCGTATTTATAATTTGTTAATCGTGTTTATGTGTTTTCCTTTTTTTTTTTTGTAAATATATGAAGTGTACAACTGACTTTTAATATGGAACAACGGATTAAAGTGTCCGTTATATTTATTTAAAAATTCGCAAAACGCAGAAAAAATTGTTATATAATAAGTAATAAAATGCGTAATGTGGATTCATTGTAACTACAGTTGGCCCGGAAAAACATGTTGGTGTTATATATTACTTAATTAACAATTTTTCTGTGCTTGTGTATTTTATATGTTTTTAGCAAATATTTAATAACAGATGTTACCATACAAAAATGTTTCATCGTAATTATGCAAGCTATACATGTATATAACAATAATCACTACCCTTTTTTCAATGCTACTAATTCATTTTCTGTTTGATCTGTTAGAACTGTTAAGTTTAATTTTATTCATGAGTTTTTTATAATTTTTTGAGTCATATCCACATTTCCATTACTTGCAGTGTATTAATTTCTCGGTGACGTGAATATGTCTTACAACCGGAGGGGGGGGGTCTTTTTGCAAAATTTATATACGCAATGCAAAAAGGCCATTATTTATATATATATACATTACGGTAAACATTTTATTCGATTTGCGATCAACAGTTTCGGTTCGTGTTAAATGGTCGTGTCGCACTGATGCGCCATCTGAAAGTCCATGATACAATACACTTCTTGACAAAAGGAACCGTGGTACTGATTTAATTTTTTTGCCTAAAGTCTTTCACAGCCTTATCCATCGATCGTTTTTCTCATACTATCTACGTAATATAAATATGAATTACAAATAATAAAAATAAAAACTTATTAATTTCTTTCGCCGGTAAGAAAAAAATATACAAATATTCTTTATCAATTTGATAATAAATTTTGATTAATTCATTGTGAAAAGTCTTCTATGCATCGTAAACCGAGTCTATAATACGAAATATTATAAATAAAAGCTGTCTTTTGCAGTTGCTTTTAATAATTTATTAACCGAACTTTTTACATTCGTAATTCGCAAATAAGTAACATTCGAACACATTCTTGCTTAATTATATAGTAATTAGACTAAGTTAAAAATTTAAAAATTTAAAAATTACACTTGTTATTGATTATTCGCAAAATATATTAAATGAAAAATTAGTATTTAAAACATTGTTAACTGCCCCGCCGCTTTCGTCTATCTTAAAAATGTGAAACATTAAAGTTTTTTTTTTTTTATACATATTTGTTTGTTCAAAGGCATATATATGCCTCTGAACAAACAAATATGTATAAAAAAAAAAACTTTAATGTTTCACATTTTTAAGAAGTGCCCCGAACGTTAATAAGAAATCATGAAAACGAAAGAAAAGAAAGTAAAGCAATGACAAAAGAGCAGTTGGTAAAGCGAATAACAGAGGAGCCGATAAAAAATTAGTCTTAACTAGTAATTTAACTAGTAATTTTTTATCGGTCCTCTGTTATTATATTCGCTTTTGGTTAAATCACGAAAGACATGGTCTCAAAGAGACCGAAAATAACCGGGAAAGTGTGTTAAAAGGAAGCAGTTTTATTTTGACCGCGATAAGGATTTTCAAAGAGAAAGAGAATCTTCAGCCGAACGTGAGGGGACCGTTCATTTTTATACCACGATCGTGTATCTCTTTACATAAATTCAGAAATAAAAATCATTTACACTTAAAAAAAGGGGCAGGTACAGACACAATTTCTATAGAATAAATAAATCACTTAAGGAAAATAGAACGATGAAGGAATAGAGAACAGATTATTGTAGTAGTGAAATCAATGGGAACTCGGGGAAACTCAGGCTGACATTCAGATAAGTATTTCAGCAAATAGGAATTTGCAATCGAAGCGGCGGGAAACAGACTTATAATATAAACATGGGGTATTGAACTAGCGCAAAATAAAAATATTTCAATGGCTACTAATATGCATAAAAACGTTACGTTAAAAATAGTTCTTTATAACGATATTTATTAATTTTTTGTTTGTTTTTTTTTAACGTCGTCTGTTAGTAATGTAATCCGTTAAGAATCGGATTACAATAGAATATTTTACATATGTACCGGAAATTATTAAATAATTCTGCGACAAGAGTTGATATGATTTACATTTAAATCCTAAATTCTCGCCAACAATTTTGTCGCCTCTTAGGCTGCACTTAAAGGTTTGTTTCATTATATCGGTAACCATAGGCCAACGTAGAAAAGAGAATATAGGAATCTCTAGACACGGCTCGATAGGGAATAGTAAAAATATAAACAACATCAAATTCTGATGAGACTTGAAAAAGGTAAACGTGTTTCGTACGATGATTAATTAAATATTAGCAGAAAAATCTTCGCGAAATAAATAAAAAAAGTCCTAAAAACACATTCAACTTACACGTAATCGGGCTCATTCTTTTACTCTGTACACCGCTGCTTTACAACCAAAATAGACGCTCTGGATTATTCTACCTTTTTTTGAATCACCTGTCACCTGAAAACTGGTATAGAGGACGGCTAACACCGATTTTTAACTTGCTCCGCGGAAATCGTTGAAATGAAAACGCTTTTTGGCTATCGGTGATTTTTGGACAACGTCAACCGTTAAAAAATGTTACTCGTTCGTCTGGATGTTATTTCACTTTTCTTCTAGAAGTATACAAAATACTTCGGACATACGGAGATGGTGGTATAAAAAGAAAAAAGGTACTTACAAAACGTGTAATCATAGCAGAAAACATATGATTACAGACGATGGAAAGAGAGAGAGAGAGAGAGAGAGAGAGAGTAGCCCACAGAACGAGAGAGTGCGTCCAGAGAAGGTGGACACGGGAGGTATATAGAGCTCGGGGTGAGAATAGTTGCCTGAGGTAAATGTTGAGCGCGGTTGTTGATCCAGTGTGTAATGCACGATTCCAGAACTCTAGTTCTATCTGCTTCAAATCAACGCAATTCAGCGGCAGTCCAGTCTCGAGTCTCGGACTCCAGTCTAGCGCGGTGCTGGTCAACATTCGGTGGTCAGCTGATGTTCTCGATCGGTTTACGTTGCAACAATATAGTATAGTGCTACAATATAAATGCGGCGACGTAGACGGTGCATCATTAACCGAACGATTTGTCTGCGATTCCGGATACATCGGCATTCCAGCCGAATATTTTTCCTCCTCCGACGCAACGCTGTGGCCGAATTTTCGCCTACCTTAATTCGTCCGAATTTCCACACTTCTACTAGTCCTCGGCTGGCGGCGACCCTCGCGCCGCAAAAAGCCACCATCGACCGAATCACCACGCAGGTATGTGTGTCTTCGTTTTTGCAAATTTTATTTCCGCTAATTAATCGGCGATTAATATATTCGTACGATCATCACACGAGGTTCTCCTGAAAACTGAATTAATCGATTTATTTTTTCGGGCACTATCGAAATTCTAAAATTATTCGAAAAAGCCGTTTGAGCCTAACCCGTTTTGAAATTTAAAAATTCAATAGCGAATTTACTTAATTTTGGTTCCCTAAAAAAATTTCCGGACCATGCAAGAACCCGATGAAAAATGAAATTTTTTTCCTTTGCGTCATCTCTCCTAAGTCGAATGAGATGATGATTTTTTGTTTTTTTTTTTTTTTTGCTTCAAATTATTAAATAAAATCGAAATAAACAAACTACTGAACCGACTCCAAAAAGTTACTCTACGACTTATTTCATGTGTAAAAATTATTTTTAATGGAAATTTTTGTGAAATTACTCTTTTAAATTAAAAAGTAACACACTGTTGGAATGTATTTTTCTTTTTCGAATTTATTCGCCACAGAATATCATCATCGATGGCTTTTAGCTTGACATATATGCAAATATATCCGATCTCAATATCTGACATCATATTCTCTTCGACGAGAACTCGGTAGAACATCTTTTCCACCGACAAAAAATCTCTTCACAATTTTAGAGGTTCGCCTGGTAATAATTTTGGCACTGTTGCGGAGATAATCGCTTTTTTGAGAACTATTCTCTCGTTTTCACTATCCGGTCACGACGCACCACTCTATTATTATTCGTCTTTCTCTGATCTTACAAGTCTTGCTAACACCCTCAAAAAAGGAAAAAGAAAAAGAAATAAACAGCTAAAGCAGAAAGGACAGAGATAAAAATAAACTACCCCAGTAATGTAATTGAAAAAAATTTTTAAAAACCGATATTTTTTTTTCTTTTTTTTTGATTAAAATTTCTAATACATATGCAATATTCTAATTACCCTTTTTTGCTTACCTGATGCGGCATTATATTTCGCACGCTGTTTATGAATTTCTCTGCGAATTGCAGTTATATTCACTTCACTGGAACGCAAGATTTTTTTTTTGTTTTTTTTTTTAAAATGGATATGTCTTAAAATTTTGTCCGCAACGAAGAGAAATGTTACGCAATTTTCTAGCAATAAATTGCGCTTGATAAATCGGTAGCCACGGATATATTTATATTTACACCGTAATGCAGATATTTAATTTAATTTGTAATCGATTGAGAATTCATGTTTTTACTAAAACGAAACGGCTGTCCACTTTTACCCTTTACGCTCCACCCAAAAGACATATCCGTGTTTGTGCAAAAACGGAAGTATTTAATTTTTGTTCTCCCGAACCATTCAATTAGAATATTTTGTCAATATCAAAAGTTAATTTCGTTGTATTCAAGGTGGGGTGTTCTGTATATTTAATTCATTTTATGATTATTTTTTTTTTTTTTTTGCTTTTATTCTTTCTGTATTTCTTTAATTAATTCGACTTAATATGGGATTTGTTAGGTTGCTGGCGAGCACAATTAATTCGAACTTTAATGAAAAACGGAATTTACCGCGTAGTTTTATTTTATTCACTTTTTTATGTATATCAAAAATTAACTTTTAATAATTACCTCTTAAATGATACGAAATAATGTAGAAAAAATATTTCTATCCGAAGCAAAACTGAAACTGGAGCTACGTTTTTTTGAAAGTTCATCAACACTAAGGGGATCTTCGAAACGGAGGGAGATTAAATAAATACTTGGATAAGCGGCGGAAAGATAATACAGACACAGCGATAATGATATAACAGGGTTAGTTCAGTTTGTGAAATCCAAAAAAAAAAAAAAAAAGTTAAATTATACATATGCCAAAATACGTAAGTTAATTAAACGGGGACACTAGATGATATTAATGGAAGCACTTTCGGATATGAAATAATGGAAATGTGACTGTGTTCAAAATGCTAATAAAAAAAGTTATTATTAGAACGGATTAACGAGTTAAGCGGTTATCTGGTTATTATTTGAACCGGATTTCATACAATATGTGAGATTTCGGATGATACGCGAAATATATGTACATATCTTGTACAGCCGGTCAAGTGTGTGTGTGTGTGTGTGTGCTTAGGCGTGTACGTTATAAGATCTGTAAACACATTTTTCGTAGTAATTAATTCAAATATAGAGACGTAATTAATATACACTGATAAAGGTACGAAATGAGCAACGTGGATTTTTCGACTAAAATAATTATTGTAACAAAGACGGATGGGGTTATAAATCAAATGTATAATTTACAAATGGGACTTCTAGGCGGCGGTAGGACCCCGAACTGTTACTTGATAGTATTACGAGAAAAAGAAGAAGTTTTAAGTTACCACGACGACACTGAACTTGATAGATTCAGGCACTACAGAAACTAAAAATGGTTCTAAGAGAAACACTTTCGCAGTCGGCTCCTGGGAATAATTGCAATCTCTCGCTTAACCGTAAAATTAGCAGCTCCGAAAATATGTTTTATATTTTTACGACAAAACGCGATTGTTAATTCGAGAGGTATACTTTTCTGATTTTTCTATTTAAAATATAAAAAATGGAAAAGAAAAAAAAACCGGTTTTATTCTTCTTTAGAAATTCTTTATCGGCGATTAGGAAAATCACTTGAAAATGTGATAAAAAAAACTGGCTCAAATAAAAGTGCGACTGTGGCAGTCATTTCGGATAAGATAGATTATTTATGATTTATTTAATAAAAAAAGGACGTGAATACACGACATTTAAGCTGCCATAAAATATTTTACATTTAAATCGATTTTTCCTTTCGACTGAATACGTAATCTCAGTAGTTGTTCGATTTCCGGATACCATTTTCCGTCTCTTATGCGTCAATTAGCTAATCTTTTTTGTTCCTTCCCTCTGCCGGAAATAGTCCACACCTGACTTGAAAATCTAAAAATTATAAAAACTTTCAATACGTGTATAACGGAAATTGGTTACTACAACGACAACACCGAAAGGGATGCATAATAATAATCTGGTCGTTTATAAGAGGCTCATCATCATTATATCCGATATCACAAATAGAGTTCTCAATACTTTATAACTTCGACGGATAGCTTATTGAAATACTACATTTTACTCGGCAACTGGACAAATTAAAAATGATGCGAAAAGTTTCGGGGAATATACTTCAAAACAGAAGGACGAAATAATACTTTTGCTTATAATGTCACATGAGTAATTTATGTTTTAAACGCGTAAATGTAGTTTGTGAAAACTGTAAAAATACTTTAAATTTTTTGACGTATTACCCCCCCCCCCCATTATTCGTATTTCAATTTTTATTTTAAAAAATATTGCAATCGTGAAATAATACCAATTTGTACTGTACAATATTTCCCGTTAAAATATACATACGTTCTTCTGATATAGCGTTTAATTTTACTGCAGAAAAATTTTCTTCGAATTTTTTAGATGTCAATTTTTTTCATCGTAACAACTAAAGCGCTCAAAGAGTGAAGCAAACTCAAAGAACAAATGATTACTTATAAATCCTAGATAAAATGTGGTAGCTAAAATTTTTCGTATGTCTATCTCTAATTATTCCACCTGTCTACCGCCGACAACGTCTCATTCATTTACAAGAAAAAAACGCGAATGCCGCAAATAATTCAATTTATAAAGCAGAACTTCAAAATAAAATAAAACAAGAATGAAAGATTTAAAAAAATTAAAAACTTGAAATTTGTAATTTTTGATTGTTTCACATCGAGTTTTTTTTTTTTTTTTTTTTTTTTTTTTTGGTAATACATTGTATCGCAGGTATTGCTAATACCAGTGACGGATCCGGGGGGGGGGGGGGATCCCTTTAGAGAACCTTAGCCTCTATGAAAAAAATTGTTATAGCAGAGAAACTTAATTTATACTATAAAAGATTTGTATGAATTTTACTTACGGATTTTAATAATTAATATTTAATACTATTTTCTAGTAAAACTATTAATGTTACGTTTTTATTCTATTTTAAACACAACTGTTGTCGATCTTTTGCCATTTTTATTTATTTTTAATTTTTATTTTGTAATTTAAATGAAAATAGTTCAATGAGAAGTATATATATATTTAAACTTTTTCACGAACAAAGAATTCAGATCGGATTACTAACAAAAATAAAAAAGAAGTAAAGTGTCTAATAAAAATACTATCTTTCTTACTATTTCTAAACTACCATATTTAAAGTATAATTTTATAATTTCGTTTTATTTTTCACCACCCCTAAATATAAGACAAAAGTTAAATTAAAAATTGTAATAATTATGTATTTTTAAAATATTTTTAAATTTATATAAAAATCGCTATTTGATTTTCTTTATGAAACGAAGGGTACTTCGCACATCTACTGCCTACCGTAGAAGATTTTACGTAATTATATAATCCCCCCCCCCCCCCCCCAAAAAAATATCCTTCCTATAATCCCCCCCCCCCCCCCCCCAAAAAAAATTTCCTTCTGGATCCGTCCCTACTAATACGTAAGCATTTAATACTTCACAGGCATCCGAGACGAATTAATGATAATTTAAATTCAGTTTCATTCTCCTCATCTGTCTTCTCTGTGAGGGAATTTAAGTTCACCAAATTCCTTGTTGGTACTACACAATGCGCAGTCACTGAATTTTCATCAGCGACCCGTCAAAATCATTAAAATCATTATTTTATCGAAATTAATTCTTTACTTGTCCAGTCGTATAATAATACACAGTAAGTTTCATTCTCAGATTCCTTTTTAAAACACAGTGTACACCATCCTAAGAGTTTGTTTAGAAACCGGCATGATGAAAGCAATTAACCAGAATGTTACGATTCCAAACTTCCGAGAAATCATTATCAACGCATTATAAACAGTGAAATATTCAACGTTTGTGAATTAATTTCATGACCGAAATTTTTCTTATTTAAATTTGAAATTCTTAATTATTCCTTGGTCTATTGATTCAAAAAGAGAAGTAGTATTTGCGAGCAAAAATACTAATTCCATTATAAAATAAAATACTATTAATACGTGCGCTCAACAGTTATGCAACAAGAGTAAAATTTTTGCTTTTTATTAACAATTATTTCAGTTGTGTAAAAATTTTCAGATGTTTTAAAATCCACACGCGATTTTGTGTTATACTCATAAAATCCGCTGGTTAAAATTGAACGCTTCTCAAACAGCGAGGTTTCCCCGAAAATGAATAATTGTTTCTTTTCGTTGACCGCAATCGTAATCGAAATTCTTTCTTTCTATAATTTTTCCCAAGCACAAGATCGAAATTTTAGAGTTCTGCCTGAAGTCAAACAATAAAGTTAGTTTCTTCGGCACCGAAGACGCCATTATCACTAGAAAACCTGTTCTCAGCGGAGCTCAAACGCACTCTAACACAAATTTTCTGGAATTCCAACTGAAACACCGACTGTTCCTCCACGAATGCAATAAGACGACGATTATAAAACCACCCCGATGACGACAAAAACACCCAAAATCATACCTTGCTCTTTAGCAAAAATGTTTGGCTTGCTCTTGTAAAATTGGTCCACTGATGATAAGGGAACATCATTACTTTGCCAGGATGTATACCGTTTGATAAGAGATTTTTTTCGACTTCAATACGTTTCGATATATCAATGAATTTTTTTTCCGATTTTGTTCTGTTCTCGCCGTAATAACGAAGAATTTTTTTTTTCAGTATTTTTTTCCTTTTCTGTATTGTTGAAATTATGGTATAGGAAATACTCTTTTTGCTAAATCTTTATCGAACTCGTTATTTTATAAACGTAACATGAGCCTTTTTTTTTTTTTTCTTTTTCGAATAATACCTTAAATATTGGAGAAATGTTTTTTACCGAACGAACTTAAAACGCATTAAATAGCAACGCGCTTCACTAACAAACTGGAGAACAATCATGTTTATGATGTTCGCACTATCTACATTTATATGTAACATAACGAATAACAGTGTAGTGGAAATCGCTTAAATACACGCAATGGTCATTCCGAAACTGAACCAGTCCATAAACACTATTTTATTCCAGTTGTAAGAAAGTTCGAGTAATAAAAAAATGTAACGTACCGCGGGAGAAACCCAAAATCCTACACTTCTTATGAAATCTGACTCTCATCATCTCGCCAGGAAACGGAAATAGCATAGTCTCAGATTTTTGTTAATCCTATAAGTGAAGTTACCAATAATGTGACGAAGCAAAAATACCAAAAGTCAGACTAGTAATTACGGAAACAATTGCTGAAAATTAACATTGACCTGTTTGCTGATGCGTCGTTTAATGATACAATTTTCTGTCTACCGAAATTTCTCTTTTCCCATAAAAAAAAAAAGACCAAAATACGTTTAAATTTGTCTGTAAAAACTTTAGAAGCTAAATGTTGAGCCACCGTGTCGTTAAAGGCGATAATTTTTTATCTCCTCGCCAAAATTTTGCCCGCTATATCCGCTTTCTATATCTGTTTTGTCATTATGATCGATGGAAACTAACATAGCGCGTACGTCACTGATTATGATGCCAACTGACCTTTCCATCATTCTCACAGAGCGATTCCATGAATATTACTTCTGTGTAGATATCGTGCTAGACTCCTTTTTTTTTAACATAAACGTATCGTTCCGGTTTTATACCTAAACTGTTTTGTTTCCGTCTATAAAAATTAATTTTAGTCTATTAGTTGTTCATGTTTCACACAATCAAAAAGCAAATGTAATAAAGTCAATGTAGGCCTAGATTTTGGGGAGATCTGGGGGGGGGGGCTACAGCCCCGGGCCCCGCAAGAGGCTCCTAACTCCAACATGGATGATTAAATGTGTAATTATAGATGTTTTTCCAAACATTTATATTGCATATAGAATATTTGTAACTACATCGATTACAAATTGTGAGACGGAAAGATCTAAAGAATAAAATGTACAGATCAACCATGCTAGATGATAGATTATCGGTATTATCAAGATTAACGATTGAAACAGATTTTCTTCGTTTAGTAGATTTTACGATATTATACAAGAATTTTCAGAAAAAAAAACCAAGAAAAAATGTCATTGTTTAAAATTATATATATATATATATATATTTTTTTTTTTGGCATCGAAAATTCTACCCATTATCTATATGATATTTCGTTTTGTTTACGTTAATAATTATATGTTAATTCGTGAATTCGAAATAATATAGTTAAATTAAATTGAAGAAAACTTAGTTATTCTATAAAACTAATAATTTTGTCACTTCCGAAAAGAGCTCCTAATATTTCCGTAGCCCCGGGCTTATCATACGATTAATCCGGGCTTGAGTCAATGGCGCACCTATCAACAGATATCTACAGCGTTGGACAAGTATACGTACCATGAACTTCACGGGCGGTCATGCCGTTTCTAAACTCAAACTGAGGATTTCTCATTCGTTCCCCAAAGGGTTTATATATTTTTATTCGAAGAAATATTTTTACCGCGCGCGACATCATCAGAAAATGCTTTCTCTGAAATGCGAATAGAGGTTAACTTTAGCCATTCATTCGATATTTCTCCCGTGCTGTGTCTACATTATTGAACACCTCCGTTATTCCGTTAATGCCATCGTCACCGTGTTCAGCAAGAACTTTCAGCAGTGCTGCATATACTTCATCAGGACCAATATCCTTCCAGCTTTTAACGGCGTAAATTACTTCTTTATTTACAGCTGGTCGTCGACTTCGTTTCGATTAAGATATTATTGAAGCTCTGTCAGCAGTGGAAAACTGACTGATGCGTGTTCCTCTATTAGCCCATTTCCTCTTCATCTGTATGAATACCTCCTTCACTATAGTCCATCGTGTTCCCGAATCTAGTCCGGTTATTTTCACATTTAGCCTTCCGATAGATTTGCGTTCGTCACAGAGTTTTCAAATGTTCCTATGTAACTTTTAGCGTCTCATCAAGTACACGATCTCGTCTGTCATCGACTTTTACTTTTTCATAGCATTCCCGACCCCAGCGTGATTTTTTTTTTTTTTTTGACTTTCAAGTCTGTCCCTGCAAATTATTTAATTTGATATACGAAAAACCTCACCGATCTTGTATATCCTGTTTTTAAATTTCGAGATATTAATTTGCCTTCTTAGGTTTGTAACAAAACGCCGGCTAATTTTCATTTCCGCGGCTACCAGATTATAATCGAAGCTGATGTCTGCGTTTGGAGATGTGTCTTTACCGACCTGACATATTTCCAGTGACTCTTAATGATAGAATTAATTTGGTTTCGTGTGATCAGTGGTGTAAGCTGGCGATTTTCAACTGTGCAATTATCAAAGTGAAGGAGGCGTTGATTGTACTAAACAGGCCTCTACGATAAACCACACTTTCTTTAATGACATCGTTTTCTGTCGTCTATTTTTTAGATTTAAAATAATCCATTATTACACTAAAGCTTAAAATTGCCAATATCTAGTCTCTTCGTTTCTTTCACCGCATTCGCTAGTTTGCCTGTTACGCAAATTACATTCCGTGCGGGAATTTGCAGCTCTTCGTTAAATACGTGCAGATATTCTCGCTTTGCCTCTTACTATCCTTCATGCGCGTGTTCCCTCCACCAAAGTCTGTACTACGCGTGTAAAACACAGAAAAACTTAAACCATTCTTTTTTCTTTTTTTTAGCCTGACGACGAACCATTTGGCCCCACTACCATGTTAATATAGATCTAGATTAAAACAAGACTGGCTTCTTTGTTCCTCCTCACAGCAATTTCTTTTTTCCTCTCTTTCTTCTCTGTTTTTTTCTTTTGTTTTTTAAAGTGAAGCGTACCAGAAAGAAAGAAAAATGGATATACAATGTCAAGGACAATTTACCAAAACCGTCTATTGTGAAGCCATTTGAGCAAGACATCGTCGCCGTAAATGTTTTAACACTACCAACGTCTGCCTGCATAAAGTCATTAGGAGAAAAGAGCTTAGACCACTTCCCCGGGAAAGTAAATTCCCGAACTGCTGCCTGCGATTGCTCATTGCCTGGCATATTGTTCTTAATATGGCCCATGCGTTGTTTCATTTCCTCTGCGTGCCGTGTTGATAATAGGGAAATGTACAAAGCGGGGTGATTTTTTTAATTTCCTTGCTCCGGGTTTTTGGAGAAAGAACCCATCGTAAAGTCGCGCCGGGTACTTACTCGTCTATTTTGATATTCACCAATTCGACTGGGGGATATTTGTCACTAGTAATTGATAGTCCGCTAAATGCGGTCAAAAATATTCAACGGTATTTATTAGCACAAGAACATCTTCGGAAACGGCCTTGCCCTGTAAGAAAGTGATATTTGTAAATTAAAATATACCTTCTGAAAAAAGAAAGAAGTTACGTCGGAATCGAAATGTATTAAAATTTATTTTCGGATATATACGTGTATTAGTTAGTTGGCGATATTTTAGAGTTTTATTTTTCTTTCTCGAAATTTCTATGCCAAATTGTCTTAAAAATCCAGTCCAAATTTAAAAAAAAGACAAAAACGAAACATATACGTATTTAAGGCTTTTTTCTTCTAAATCGATTTATTTTCTGCGAATTGTGTTTTAATCGAATTTTTATTTATTTTTGCAGCAATAAAATATGTGTCTTCCTATCGTGGAATAATTTTTTTTTAAACGTCGTGTGCGTCGGTTTATTATAGTAATTTTACGAGCGCGCATCTTTAAGATATTTTCCTCAATTGATATTATGCCGGAGAAGGATCATTCCTCCTTCCCGTAAATTCCCTCGATCGCGCCATATTATCAGATTGCTTTTCCTTTCCATTTCTGTAATGGGAAAAACCTATACCGTCGACATAACGCGGTCGTAAAAAAAAATTCCCATCCAGCTACTGTGCGATGGTTAGGCAGCTATCTTTCGTTCAAGCACGACCCCGGGTTCGAATTTTACTGTTGCACAGACAGAAAATACAGAAAAAAGTTTCTCTTTCGTTAAGTATATGCCGATGGCTGAGAGGCGCCCAAATAATAAGAAACAAAAAATGGTCAGCTGCCCCGCGGTATTAGATTAGTGTTAATTATGTTTCGTTCGGGTAGACCCGCTGCCTCACATTGAAGCTTCCAAAAATTCCGCTTATACTGCATTAGTTGACGCGCCCAGAATATACGAAAAAAAAAAAATTAATCTCACAATATAGAACTTTAATCCAACTAAAAACTTGACCGAAATAAATTCAGCCAATGGCATATAGGAAAAATGTCGATTTCTTCATTATTATCATTCGAGAATGGTTGACTGAAAATTTTGCTGAAACTTTTGATCTGCCATCTTCGTAGTAATTTACGGTCTCATTAGACAAACTACGCTGTATTGCGGACAACGAGGTATATTTTCTAGCAGAAAGATTTACTAACAATGGGTAATTTTTATTTTCGTAATGCAATGTTCATACATACATTAGTTAAAATTATTGGACACCTTAAATTAAAGCTATATTACTAGCAAGAACTGAGCGAAGTTTGAAACGTGTTTCCATTTAAGCGGTTAACTTTTCTGAGAAAAACAAAAAGTACCACCGATTGATGACTTCCGGTAATTACTCCATTTCTCTACGATCGTATTTGGACAATAAAAAAAAAAAAAAAAAAAAAAAATCGCCCAATTTGTACTTATTATCCCGCCGCAAACCTCACACAATTTATGCTGGTCAGCTTAACTGCGTAAAGCTATGCCCCGCTCACGATTCTAAATTTAATACTTACAATTATCTCATTTGATTTTGCGGTTATTCGTAATGTTTTTTTTTTTTTTTCGTATTTATTCGTTGAAATTCCGGCAAGTTATCAAAGTTTTTATTTTTTTCATCTTTATCCTCCCCCCAATCGTAAAAAAATAAAACAGATTGAATCTAATAGTGCCCTAAATCTCTCAATGGAACCTTTCGATCAATATTAATACTAAATTAAAGCTTTAAAAAATGCTTGAAAAGTATTTTAATAAATTCATTTGAGTCCTAGCGCTTTTTTCCTTTGTTTTTGTTATGACAAAATTATTTGTATCGTTATGTAACTCCTAAAAATTTTCATTTAGAAATATAAAGGCAATAAAAACAGAAATTATTAAATTAATTAATGAAAATACATCGTAACATTCATCGTGTCCCTTTTTAATGTAACAAAATAAATAAATAAATAAATTAATTAATTAAATAAATAAAATGTATTTAAGCGAAATTTATTTATAGCAAATGTGATATAATCCTAAATATGATTGTTTTACAGTTTTTTCGTAATGATATTTAAGTGTATAAAACAATGATGGACGCATCTTTTCAGATAAAAATGATCAAACTTTGAACACTTGGTCGTTTTTTTTCTTTTTCTTTCAATATTTCGATCGGCCTGTCATTTTAATATTTCTTTCACTGGAATATACTTTAAAATTCGAAAGAAATAAAACAGCCCCCTCCTAGTGGCGAGTGTACAGCGAAAATAGTAGTGTAATGAACATAACGAGACGATAATAAGAACAAGTTGGCAACGTACTTGACAATGTTAAGGCCACTCACCACAATAACTTTGCCCCGTTAGTATACACACACGTTGGTCGCGAAATCCGACGTAATATACATTATGCGCATGACGTTCGCGCAACCTACGAATAATTTACTTTAAGAATTACTTTTATTCAGAAAAATAAATAAATCTCGTTTTTGTGGTTTTTTTTTAAACAACAGATTACGCTTAGGCAAAACGTATATTGGATGTTTTTAAGGAAACAACTAAACTACACTTTTCTGTTCCGCGTACGTTTACAAATTATTCGAATTTCTTCAAATGGCCATTTAATTCTTTTAATTCGCAATTAAACTCGCGATCCTTCCTAATAGGTCTGCTACAGGCATTGTACCGAAAGTAGAAAAATTGGCATTGATTCTTTAACTCACGCGGCCAACAGCGGTCATTTGCTTTGAAATTCCCGATATTAATCTCTTCAAACATCTTCAAACTATGCGGTGATTATGTTTTTAATTTTCAAATTCATTAAATTAATCGTTATATTATATTTATTTTCTTACAGCATAACATTATTATCCCTTCTTCTTATCCAACAGTAATTTCTTTAAATGTAGGTGAACACATCCTGTTTGTTAAAATGGTATAATAAAATAAACTTTAATAAGCAAACAATATAGAACAATAAATTAGATAAATACCTATTTAGAAACGTTTTCGGGCATAACCCATCATCAGCTAACACTAACTTTTTAAGTTTCCTTTAAGTTAGTGTTAGCTGATGATGGGTTATGCCCGAAAACGTTTCTAAATAGGTATTTATCTAATTTATTGTTCTATATTGTTTGTTATTAAAGTTTATTTTATTATAGTAATTTCTTTGCTCTTTCTGTTAAACCCTTACGTTTTCTTGCGCTTCTTGATTTTACAAATATTACTTTCTGTCGTATCCTGATTCGCTTTTGTTTCGTAGCTTTCCCATTTCGCCTATTAATTCTTTCTCCCTCGAATTTTCATCGCACTATATTCCGACGGTTTTCTTTATCCATGCGATGCTAATCATGCTTTCTTAAAATGTTTTTTACCTCCGACCGCACTCTCCTTTATTCCGAGCTTTTGCTTATCTTAATACAGTTAGTCTCTTTTTCATTCAATCTATTTCAGACCGCAAATTACATTTTTCGTATTCGTCTAATCTCGATGTGCTTTTAAATTAAGTTGACCCTTAACGTACTGGCAAAAAATAAAAATAAAAAAAATGCAATTATGTCACAAAAATCTTTCTTATATATGTGTACATACGCATGCAAACGTACCTAAACATACAGTATATACATGTACATTACATTTGTCACACTGGTCTAATCTCCATGTACTTAGTTTGATTTGGCCGTTGGCGTACTCCCAAAAAATAAAAATTAAAAATACGCAATTGTCTCACAAAAATCTTTCTTATATACCTCTCTATACATACATGAAAACTCGCAAAGTAAAATAAAAATTAAATGAAATGACGAGAGATGCTACCGGGATTCGATGGAGAAAACAATATTATAAATCATCTGCAGGCAACTGTGTTAGTTATAATGTTGAATAATCACTGTATGAAAGTTTTAAACACTTCAAAACAATTCACCGTCGGACTTTTCCGAAACATCCACTGAACGATAACTTTTCATACGGGAAAATCTCGTTATTAAAATTTTCACAGCCCTTACCACTTTTTCTTTCAACCTGTTCTCTCTTTAATACAGGCATGTCTTGCACCGCTACGCCTGAGCTAGATTATATTCGAGTGTTTACATTCATTTCGTGATACATTGCTGACGATTAAATATAAGTCGCAATTATTTCATCGCTCTCCTCTTTGGTCAGGCGGTCGAACAATTAATCACTGACGTATGCAACATACGGAGGGCAGAGAAAGGTGCAATAAAAAACAAAAGAGAGAAAAAAAATAAAAGTAAAAAGGGAAAATAACCGAAAGTGTAAATGTTTTTTTAGATTTATTTTACTTTTTCGGATCGCCAGGCAAGGTCATTATCCAGCATTAGACTACATTAGCGAGAGAGAGAGAGAGCGAGAAACCAATTAGAATCGAATACTACTAGAGACAGAAGAAATGAACGACGCTATAGCAAGAATAATCGTCGGGGATGAAAGAAAAAGAATAAACGAAGCATTATATGGAGTAGGCAAACCAAGATTCAGGAGCTGTCTGAGAGCGTTCTTATAGACACGAGCGCATTCGAAGAAGATGTGATTTGTATCACAGTGTAAATCAGAATCATCCTGATGGAAAGAACAAAAAGGAGAAGAGGACATAGAAAAAACAAAAATAGGATTCCACTATGGTCAAGGCGAAGTCTGCAGATAGAAGAGGTAAAAAAGCGCGAAAGATAAGGAAAGTCGCAGTACGAAGGATAAGGAGTAGGATAAGTTTGGATATTAAGATAAAAGGATTTAAGATTAGAAAAGAATAATCTCGCCATCGTCTACGGTGACAATTCCCGGAAGGAACATTAAGATTAGAAGAAGAAAATTTGAATAGAAATTGACAGCAGTTTGAACGGAAGATCGAGCTGATGAATTAGCCAGTTCATCACCCTTAATGCCAATCGAAAAATTTAATAAATCACACTGTGTTTCATTCATTTTTTTCTGATAACATGAACAGTTATGGAATTTTAAACATGCATGTTTATCGTATATAAAGAAAGGAACATAATAATATTAATGTTATTAATAAAAAATTATAACCATAAGAAATCGATTTGTATGGAATGAGCGCTATACAATCTAGCGACAAGAGAACGAATCGGGAGAATTATGAAGTCTCAGGAATGCTGCGGAGAGAAGACGGACAGTAGAACACCCTTAAAATCTGAAAACTAGCAAAAATTTCTACCATTAGTGGATACGATGTATATTGTATAGTACGAAGGGGACAGCTGTAGAATCCGTGGTAAAGATGGAGCAGAAAGAAGGCAGTTTGAAAGATTCAAAATAGTTGACGGATGACAACAAAAAGCGGGAAAGAAAAGTAGGATTGATGAAAATTGTACAAGAGCTGCAGACACAGAAGGAATTCATCGTACATGAGAGCGGAACAACCTAGGCGGAGGAACTGAAGACATGATATAAATGCGCTCTAGTGGAACAGAAGAAGAGACTGAAAGGCAAAGACACAGTTAGCAAGAGTCGAAGTATTTATGAATCGGGTGCGAAATATTCACACAAGCATAACTAGTAAAAACACTCATATACACATACTCATGATTAACTGCCGCAATGTACAGCTGTCAATATTTAAAAAGAAAAAAAAAAAAAAAAGGCTACCAGTTGTAAATTTCGATAACTTTGATGCGGAGAAGGTTTTCTGAAAGAGGTCCGTTGGAAAATGTGAACTTCAGAACTGAGGCGTTGGGCGACAACTTGGCAGGCTACCTTTCTTTCTAATTTTTTACGCGCTTTCAGTTCCTTTTCATCGTCATTAAAGAGATATATATATATACGTGTGTGTGTGTGTGTGTCATTAAAACGTGTGCGCCAATGTATTATGCATGTATCGCATGGTCGATAAACGTTATCGGAAGAAAATGGAAATAAATGATATTCGATAGTTCGCATTTTAATAAGTGTTTATTTATACGTGTGCCCGGAGGCGACTGAATAAATATTTGCTCGGTGCGCGCTCGCTCGCATGTACGCACCGAGCAACCTCTAATTAGCATGTTGCGGAACCTTAAGTGTAATAGCTTTATAATAGTGCACCGGCATATTCGTATGCAACAATTCTGCATAAAATTAGCGGGCGTACAGGCGAGCAGAAATTGTATTAAATTTACACAAAAGCATCCGAAGCGGCGCTCGCGAAATCCTATGCGCGCTCGGTGGTGGCCCGCTAGCTGAATTAACATATTCATGGTCGCACGGTCTGCTGCTCAAATAAAGCCGACCGCGATGGCCGCCTTTAAAATGCGAAAAACTCGGCAAACGAATACGAAAAAGAATAGCCGTGCACAGAGGAGAACCGGACGAACGAAGCCGAAGCGAAGTAGGAAAATTAAGAATTCCGAGCGCTAGAATGGCGACCGTGGACGCTAGGCAGAAAGATCACCGTGCAATGCGTTAAAATCTCTCTAATTATTGCACACAGATTAAATTGCTTCCCGATGTCTGCCTAATTAAGTACAAAGTTTTCTGGAAATTTCCCGATGTTCTTCCTGTTGCTTTCGTTGCTACATCGAGCATTTTGTATTTATAATTAATTCTCAATTAAACAGCGTCAGCGCTGCAGTTTAACCTGCCGCACGGACCACCGACCGAACCCTTTTTTATTAAACGTATGCGTGTGTCTGTGGTTGAAAGAAACAGCTTCTTCTTTTTCGGTGGCAATTAAATCGAAACGAAAAAAAATTCCTGAATTTTTCTGGCAATTTAAAGCAATTTCAAAGTTTTTTTTGGCGAAAAACGCGAATCCGAATTCACGCGCGAAAAAGTATCGGGTATATTTCGACAAAAACGCATTCTCTTCGGCAATCGAACTACTATATTAATAATGTACAGTTAGGTGACAAATGAGAATTGTAGGTGAAAGCAGCGAATTAGTTAATCGTTCGCAAGATAGTCATTATCGTCCGCGATTACATTCATTCCAGTTCGCACATGTGGAAAGTTGGTCTCTTGTGCTTGTTTACAGTTTGATTTTTCCGCAAAAAATTATTCCGCAAAAAATTATTCCGCAAAAAATTATTCCGCGATACTGCTACCGCTTTTCCGTTGTTTCACTTTGCAGTTTTCTTTTTATACCAGTCTTATCAGTCGTACACAATGTTAAACGGGCGCCTTCCGTAATCGCTGACAGGCTTTAGAGCTTTGGCAGTCGAACACCGATAAAATTTTTACTCCGACAAAAACTAAACCGATTAACACGTCTCACTGAAGTATTATCTTTTTTCCGGTGTTTGCGTGTAATTTATTAAAACTCGATAGTATATTCGCCGGACCACACTTTTGCGAAAATGACGATCCCTCTTTTTACTTCCTTGCGCGGAAATTATGCGCATATTTTTAGTCATCTGCAGCGTCCTTCTAGAGAGAACTTTTTATCTCACGTTTTTGTAGAATTTTCAGATGACGGTTCTAATCGTTTTTAAGGAATTTTAAGACGCGTAGCCTCCTGTTCCTTTCGAGTGTCACGGGTTAAACCTATTATATATGTACAAGTCTGAAGATTGTAGCATGATAACATCGCGACCGGTGTTTACAATAGGCGAAAATGGTGCACAGAATACTGATTATTATAAATATCTGGATTTGTGTAGAGAAGATAAAAGAAACACGCGTTACATTCAAAACTAAACAAAACTTTGCCTTTAAGCTGCCGGCTTACATTATCGATTCTCACTGAGAGTACAGCCAAAATTAAACCGAAGCCGAAAAATAGTCATAAGTAGAAGATGAGGTCACCGTTGTCTAATACAGTTTTCAACTATCCGATCGCAGTATATGAAGCTGATCAAGCCAGCTCCTAATGATGAGCAGGTCTCCTCTCCGGAAGGATATCCCCGCTGATTTGTATCCCACAGCGAAGTTGGTGATGTAACTACAGTTGTGACAAATGCGACTCAGCAAATACAAACTGAATCGATGAATATTATACAGATGCAGGTTCACACTAAACTACAGACTTCGAAGAGAGAAGAATAGGTCGTCTTTTCTGCGTTTCATACGGAGGGATATCTGAGCATAAATTTGCCAGATCATATCAGAATTAGAAAGAAACTTTATCGCTTTTTTCTCTTTTTAAACCCAACCTTCTGTACGATTGCACTACATTGGCTATTCTGCAATTTCCTTCGCTCTTTCTAACACACCAGCACGTAATCTAACCTAGCACGCTAGTATACACCGCTTCTTCGGCCAGTGTAAACTGATGCGAGCGCTGAGTGAACTACGTAAACACCGGATGATCCGCATAAGTCCAATATGAATATGTAATTTCGCGAACCTGCAATTTAGTTTCCGACTTATATCCGGAGAAAAAACGAACTTACACATCAATAGTGTATATGGATTGCTAATTGGAGAGGTTCCGTTTTTGTTTTTTTTTTTTTTGTTTCTTGTTTTTAAACAATGTTGAACTAAATTGAAGGAGTAGCAAATCATCTGGAAATAATATCTATATCGGAAATGCTATGCTATCGCTTTGAGTAACAAAGCTCTCTGTTTGAGTACTTTTCACGCATCAACCAGGATATAACGCACATAAACAGTTACTCAGTATGTCGGCTATAATTAGCACCGTTATTAATGAATTGCAGTTCGTAAGTAGCATATTATTAAATCTACTATTACAATTACCACAGCATGTAGTCCATCGCATGAGAAACTTGAATAAGTAATCCCATAAATTTAATCACCACCCGGATACTAACGGATTAATTGATGGAAAAAATGAGCTAGAGTTATATTTCCACGATAAAAAAAAACATTTTAATATAGTAGCCCTCACTTTGGCAACATATCTTACTGATAAATCTTATGTTGTATTTGAGGAATTCAAAGTATATCGCGGGGGTATAGGCTTACAACGGCTTTTTGCAGTTTTAATTAATTAAATGGAACACTAAACAGCGGGGATGCGAAGAATATTGTGCATAACAAATTCAAGTTTCAACAATAACGAGCCGGAATGCAGTTCTCAAACCAGCAATTAAGTTCCGGATCCGTATCCGAAAAAATAACTAATTTCGTCATCGCTACCAGCTACCATGGAACAGTTAGTGGGGCAGTGCTGTTTCGTTCAGGTAGGACCTGCGGTATCCCACTGATGCGCATTAAAACTCTTCTTAAAACTTTCACTTAGAATTAATATAGTCGATGCCCAAAAAAAAAAAAAAAAAAAAAAAATCAAAAAAAACAGAAAGATAAGAAGCTGAGAATATTCCAATTAAGCAGTTATTAACAACTCTTTTTTCGTATATATTCCAAGTCGCTTTTTGATAAACATTACGAGATTTGAATTCGCTTATAGTTATCTAAAAAAAAAAAAAAAAAAAGAAGGTAGCTAATACGTTTAAAACTCCTCCATCCAATGTAGCAAGTGAATAAGCGGTTAATGAGACTAGTTCATTTTCCGCCGAAATTTTAGTTCATTCATTCTCGCTGTTATTCAGAGTGTGAGATCTAACATAAACTATTGATAATAGCAACAAAAACGAACAACTATAATGACGCAAAAAAAAAAAAAACAACAAGGTAAAATGAGATAAAAAATAATCGGAATCGTGGTGATCTTAAAAATACGACGTATTATATAAGTGAAATAAATGGACACACCTCTGATTAATTTCAATTTGATAAGTAAATACTGATGAGGAATATGAACATTCAGAACTGTATAATAGCCACATCCTTAATTATATCTATGTACCATGTTCGGCAGAAAACTTACACCGAACTTACTGCCTGCACCGAAATTATTCAAAGTTCTCGATTACCGTTAAGAACTCTCTTTTGGTACGCTGGGCAACCAGACAAGGTATAAATAAAATCCTATTTTTTCACTAAAAATAAAAAATAAAAAAACACAAAAAAATATAAACCTACGAAATTCATTACTGCCCCTCCAATTCTTTCGCGAATTCAATTTCAACCGTTTCAGAATTCGATGACAAATTAAAATACAACGCGAGCAAAAACAAGCGACGAGCGGTATTTCTTCTTTTTTTTTTCCTATTGTGAAACAAATTAAACAATCTAAAATTATTTAAATGAAAATTTTTGCATATAAAATGCGCGAAATAGCAAGCTCTATCCGGATCCGCAAAATATGTCGCTCACCATTCGAAATGAATTAGGCGTATTAAAATTTCATATTAAATTACTCGGTAAATTTTTTAATACTTTAAAAAACACAATTTTATGCACTTACATTCCTGCAAAATCCGAAATAAAATGATATTCATTCATCGATTGAACTAGAAAAGAAAATCTAACGACGTTTTTTAATCAGCGGTTTCCTTTTTGCTAATGAATACATCATACACAATTAACAAACGCCGGAAACAGTATTTTTGATTCGATAAGAATAGAAATTTTTCTTTTAAAATTTCATTTTCCTCTTTAAAAATGACGTACTCGAATTGTTGAAGTAAAACGTTTATATTTATTTTGCGGCAATTGAAAGTTACTTTTCAAAATTGCTTTTTAACTTGTAATTTCATGAAAAGTTGCTAAATCTCTAAATACATTTAATCAAATATTTCGACTTGGAACCTCCGGCTTGGCTGAAGTTTCTAGAAAACAAAAACAAAAAAAATTCGACAAAATCTCGCCTTCTCATTCTTCTAGTTTACTATTCAGCGAAACAAAAGGAGCATTCAAAATTTCACGAAGATTGATTAGAAATCGAAAGAATGATCCGAAATTAGTGGAACCGATTCGCAAAAAATAACGAGCGATATAAACTAGGGAGAAAAACTGATAGCAAATTACGAAGAATCTTGTATAATTTAAGAAAGAAGGTGATTTAATTAATAATTTCTTTAAAAATATACTACATAAAAAAAGAAAGAAAAAAAAATTAAAACAAAAAAAAGGATAACGGTCGAGCAAAGCTACGTAAAATTCTATACGGAAATACATATAAGCATATTGCAATACGGCATATATGAAAAACAAGAACATAAAAAGAAAATATATGAAGTGAAAATAAATTTCAATGAGTTCATTGGCTCAGAAAAAATATGCATGTTGCAACTTGGGCGAGTCGATTAATTATCTAAATTATTCGCTATGACAAGGAACCGTATAGATTAAACACGATAATCGACAATTAAAGATAAACTAGCATATAGCTTCCAAAAAAAAAAAAAAAAAATAAATAAAAATCAGATGCGATATCTGCAGAGAGAAATCATTTTAATACGATTAATATAATTAATATAATCATCCACTTCTGACGTTATAACAATTAAGTCGCATTGAATTAAAAAAAACACTGATCAACGTTCCGTAGTAATGTTAGAATTTTCGATTGATATGTTCTGTTCATTATTTTATACCTAAAATTTACGGTAAACATATAACGCAAAAATAAGCTCACACACAAGAGATTGTTGTAAATAGTTAAATCCGTAGTAGTGATATATCATTGGAGTCCAAGTTTTGCAAAAGCAGGTTGCACGATTAAATCAATCGAACAACGCAAAAGTAAATATAATTATAAGTAGACTTTGTTAGGCTATTCGTTTAGTTATTATGAAATAAATAAATACCTCGATAAAAAACAAAAATAAGTATACAATTATATAAGCAATAAATTAACTAGAAAACATTAATATAATATTAACAATTATAACACCAACGTGCTTCGCTGCGACTATGAAGTTGTTCTTTTTGTTTTCAATATATTATTAGTTTTCTAAGCAATTTGTTACTTATATAATTCTACTCCTTTGAAAACATGTTTATAAAAAAACACTTCATTAAAATAATTTACCTTAATAAGTTAAAATAATTTTAGAAACGTTTTCGAGCATAGCCCATCATAGACAGTGTACACTGTCTTAAAAAACTAAACGTCAGCTACGTTATTAGTTTTATCTGAATGTATACTTTGTCCTGTTAGCTGATAATATAGCTCGCAAACGTTTCTAAAATTTTATTTTAATTTCTATTAAAGTAATTTAATATAGTTATTTTCGTTTATTAATTAATAAGGAGAATTTATTTATTTTATATTTATTTTATATTTATTTTATATTTATTTTATATTTATTTTATATTTATTTTATATTTATTTTATATTTATTTTATATTTATTTTATATTTATTTTATATTTATTTTATATTTATTTTATATTTATTTTATATTTATTTTATATTTATTAATTATTTATTAATTATTTAACAAACAGGTTATGTATCTACAATTATTATTTTAATACTGAACTGTCTAAGAAAATATGCACTCCAGAAGATGTAATTATAAAACACATTCGGCACGACGCGTTTTAATGCGATGTCGACCAAATTAGCATATCCATCGACCAAGATTAAAACTAACGGATTGTTACAAATACAACTGAACTAACGGAGGAAGAAGAGAGAAGTTGTGAATGGATTAACGACAAAAAAAGTAAAACGATGAAAATGAGAACAGTAAGTGGAATTAAAAGTGAACGAAGGGAAACTAGTTCAAAAACGGCTCAACCGCCGGAAAAATAAACATTCAACGTGAAAAATAGCTCAAAAATATTATTAAATTCTCCTATAATAAACCAGCGTGGTCTGACTTGAAACAGGAAGTATTTAAAAAAAAAAAAAAAGAGACGAACCCGAATTATCGCTACGTAACAACAAATCCTCTACGATGTTGGTGAAAAAGAAAATCCGAAAAAAAAAAAGTATAATTTTTGTGTTAGACATAGTAACGTAACTTCGCGAAATTTAGGCTAAATGTAAAACTAGAAACATGCAAGAACGATGAATGTTAAATTTAACGCGATAAAAACAAATTAAACTAAAATACTGCGAAGACTATGTGAATCAACAAATATCTAAATCGTGCGAAAAGCGTAAGTATTAAAAAAAAGGCAAAAAAGAGTCTGTCTTTGCACTGAGCGGTTCATGTTTGGAGCGGTGTAAAATTTTGAATGCCATTGTTACAAATAGTGGAGGGTTCTTTTCTATTTTTATTCCCCGAAATTTACTATTATAACTTTTATTATGGATTTTTTTCTTTTTTAGTTTTTTTAATTTTTTGCCGAAATTATGAAATTTTACAATATTTTGGCGGTAACCGAAATTTTGACGGAAGTCAAAAAAATTCGAAAAGTGATGAAAAACTAAAACCTGCATTTTACATAAAAAATCGTTCAGAATTTGTAAGACACGATAACGCGAAAGCGGAAAACAATAGGATTAATAATTATTGAAAGAGTGGGGAAACTTTTTTTTTTTTCCCTACCCTGAGCGCGCCAGCGGCCTTGACCCAACAATATGAAAAATTAAGAGATATAACTCTAAATAGCCAGGCGGTCAGAAATGGAAAAGGCAAAGGACAGTAGCAACGGAATAACTAAAGGCAATGGGAAGGAAAGAATATAGGTAGCGTTAAAGGGAGTAGGAAGACCCAAAAAACTAAAAGTTGGGCGTAAGGAAAGGAGCGTTCGTTAGAGAGTGCAGAACATTCGAATAGGATATGATTTGAATCACAAATACAAGAAGGCTCAGAAGCGTGAAGAGAGCAGAAAGGAGAAGGGGAGTGGGGAAGCTTGAGTACATTCACCGGTCAAAAGTATTCAGCAGGAAATTCCGAATGTCCAAGAAACTCTTGTGGAGAATATTTCGAAAAACATTACGCTTCCTAAGAGATTGTATTTTAATGCTTAGAAACTCGTAGCGCCGTAAAATAATACCGACTAAAGCACTAACAATTACGACTAACCGTAAAAAAAGTACCATATTGAAATAATAATGAAACTAGCAATATGTAATGATACAGGTCGTCATCTCGCGGTGTTCATAATAATAATAATCGCAATAATTGCTTAAAAATTTAAAAATAATTTAAAATATAAAAAACACCCAAAAAAGGAATCAACTACGATTAAGAAGTGCGCAACTTAAAACAAAAAAAAACAGTCAATGCAGTTAAAAAATGCAATTAGCGGGGTTACCTTTTTAATTATTTCTTTAATTATTTTTAGTAAATAAGGTGTACTTTATGTCAGTGAATATATCAGGTCTATCAAGTTAAGCGCTCAACCGTGTTGTTGGTGGAGGTGGCGGCGGTGGTGGCGGTGGTGGTGGTGGCCTCTTATAAACCGTTTTCTGAAGTACTGCTTGTGTCTACTGCCTTCGCCGCTTCTTCATCTCGTTACTTTTTCAACTCGCACTTAAACTTCAATTAATCCGTGAATCATAATAGCCTCGGACGACGGCCCCGAATCATTAAAAAACGAAATGAAAGAAACGGTAAAATTAAAAAACAGTCGGTCTCTATTTTCCCCGAAATTATTAACTCTTCAATTGGTTCTACGAGTTGCACAATTCCACGGATATAGGGAGTACTAGGATGAAAGAAACATCACAAGACTGAATCGCCATAGTACCTATGAATTACTGGCTGCCTAACTTCGCCAGTACTGTGTCATTTAAAAGAACCCGAGATACGATCGTTATTAACCGTGCTCTGTCATTTCATGCGCACAGAATGACGTTTGATACGCGCAATATTAATTGTTACTGACACGAGCTATGATTTATTAATTGAATTCATCTCCGCAGTGACGGGGGAGCCGGAATTTTATCGAGTTTGGTCGAACAACCGAGCCCCGCGAATTTAAAATGTTTTTCGTGCGAAGAAACTCGTTTTACGATGAAGTGCTCTACCGGTGTATGCTGAAGAACTTGATAATTTAGAAAGAAAAAAAGAATATAGCAAAATCGCCAGAGTCCCCTCTTCTTTTACTTAACGGAGTTCTCCGAATCTGTGTTTACACAATGGTTCTTCAAACTGTGTGTTGTGTACATGCACACGTAGATATTCGAACAATGTCTCGTGTCATTTATAACGATATAAATGCGCAAAAAATATCTACATAAAACACGTTTGTTGATAATTGATTTCGCATCGATTCAAAAAATACTGGTAATATTTCTCATTCGTAATGAATTAAATATTTCCGAATTCTCTGAAAACGGTTTTACTGCTTTTCGCTAAAGCTTTTTCATTGAAACGAGAAAAAAAAACAAAAAAAAAAAACAAATCTTATGTAAGTTTAATTGGAAAATATTTAAAATACACGGATCAGTCGCGATCCGTAATTTTTATTTCTTTGTCCGCATGTCAGTAGATGCACCATACTTACTCTAACAGCAAGAAAAATTAGTTTCTATAAATACGTTTTAAACGAATTATTCCTTTTTGTTTTGTTTTGTTTTTTAACAAATGTAAATACAGCTTGAAAACCGCTTTCTAACAAAAAATATTTAATTTTGACAATATCTAGCGCGCAGTTAATGGCTTCACGATCGTGATTTAAATTTTGCCGATAATAATTTTTACCATTCGATCGAGCAAATACTTTTAAGAAACAGTGTTATACGAAAAAAGCATTAACACGATAATAATATATTTTTCAAATTAAACACTGGCACATTTCGAAGCTGTTCTTTTTTAAATACATAATTATTTCATAAAAGTGTATATAGTATGTTGATTCATTTAATAAGTAGCAGAAATAATGAGTTTATTAAATTTTAACATTAATTACCGGGACAATTGTAAAATTACGAAAACATGACACCGAAAATCGTATAAGCGAAATATTAAGAACATTCGATATAATAAATTGGAAATGTAATACTAAAAATTCAGTTAAAACGGTTAGCCTCGTCATCGTCTTGCTGTATAATAGCCGCGCTGCGCGACAGACTAGTCATTTTTAATCCTCTTTATTTTATTACTTCAACAACAGGATGTTCGCGGCACCCCAGGTTTTATAACAGTGCCCGCATAGTGCCCATTTTTTTTTTTTAAGAAAAAAAGTGAAATACATCGATTAAAAGAATAAATTTTGGATTAAAATATCTGAAATACTAAAATCGTTGGCATGATAATATGCGAGAGATTTAAATTCAACGCTCTTTTAAAAGAGTTGGTATATTTATGCATTTCTTTTCAAAGTTAACATTGATAATTTCCTTTCTTACGATTAAAACATATAATAAAACTCACGACCTCGGAAATTCATTTCGGAACAAGACTCTGTATAATAATAGTACTACTTACTGCCTTATAGTGTTTACTCTTTAATAATAATAGCGTCGAATGTGCCGTCAATTCGGAGAAAAAAGCTTCTGAAATACTAATAAGTTTATTTACGCTCCGGTTCGAATCGCTTGCTCGACTAATCTTTTTTCTTTTTTTAATTCGTTTAATTAGTTATTTTTACAATTAAATAAATCTGTTATTTACAAATATCAATAATGTAAATAAAAACATTTAAGAAATTTTCCTATAGACGGGGTGATTAGTAATTCGATGCATTCTATGAAAGAGATTATTCTAGAGATCATTTGCAGCAAATTAAGTCATATCAAATAGGGACCCAAAATGGACGGTTACTGAGTTATAGCGTTTTTACGAATTTTTAGAAATTGTCAGACTAAGCATAGAAAAAAAAAATGTAGTAAAAGAAATACTTAATTTTGAACAATCAATTGATATTTTTCTAAAAGCTAATTAGCTATTTATTACATTGAAAAAAAATACATGCTCACAATTTGCATTATCTCAGAAATAAAACTATTTAAATAGCAGTGATAAATTTATTTTCTAATTTATGTTCATAATTAAGCTCTATTATTATTTGGAAAAAAATGTATGACACGTGGCAAATTACGGAAATTAGTTAACTGCTTCATTAGATTTCTAAATAAAAGTTATTAGTTTGCACATGTGCACACAAAGAAAATTACATTAGGAAATCCCTAAATTCTGAGAAACATACCCTTATCAATATCGCCACGCTTTTGTTTCTATTGTCACACTCGGGACGGGAGTACAAGTCGGTAGACTTTGGAAACTTTCGGGACAGTTCGTGAACGTAATGCACGGTGGTTGTTTCAGTCAGTTACTTCCGTTCATTCAGCTGGTTTAATCTAATTACTACAGAGAGCGTATGTATCGTTTAATTGAAATACCTCAAAGGAAAAATCGTTTTTTTTTTTGTTTTGAAATGGTTAGTTTTGAAAATGAAGATTACGCAGATATTATGTTCTGCTACAGGTTTTATGATGATGATGCCGCTGTAGTGCGAAGGGAATATCGAAAACGTTTCCCTTACCGCCGTTTACCAGAGGTGATTTTGTTCGGCATGACATACTGACCGATTCGGGAAATAGGATGTGTTCAGCGACGGCAAAGTGATGTCGGCAGACCTCGGGTTTCCGACCATGCTGTCGAAGAAGAAATTTTAAGGGGCAATTTGAATCCTACAGTTTCAATAAGAGCTGTGGTTGAGAGGTTTCAATTAAACGACACGTCCACTCTCTATAGTAATTAGGGTAAACCAATTGAATGAACAGAAATAACTGACTGAAACAACCACCGTGCATTACGTTCACGAACTGTCCCGAAAGTTTCCAAAGTCTACCGACTTGTACTCCCGTCCCGAGTGTGACAATAGAAACAAAAGCGTGGTGATATTGATAAGGGTATGTTTCTCAGAATTTAGGGATTTCCTAATGTAATTTTCTTTGTGTGCACATGTGCAAACTAATAACTTTTATTTAGAAATCTAATGAAGCAGTTAACTAATTTCCGTAATTTGCCACGTGTCATACATTTTTTTCCAAATAATAATAGAGCTTAATTATGAACATAAATTAGAAAATAAATTTATCACTGCTATTTAAATAGTTTTATTTCTGAGATAGTGAAAATTGTGAGCATGTATTTTTTCCAATGTAATAAATAGCTCATTAGCTTACAGAAAAATATCAATTGATTGTTCAGAATTAAGTATTTCTTTTACCACAATTTTTTCTCTATGCTTAGTCTGAAACTTTCTAAAAATTCGTAAAATCGCTATAACTCAGTAACCATCCATTTTTGAGTCCCTAGTTGATATGATTTAATTTTCTGCAAATGATCTCCAGAATAACCCCTTTCAAGGAATGCATCAAATTACCAATCACTCTGTATATACATATATATATATATATGTGTGTGTGTGTATAAGTACCGTTTCCAATCGTCCTTCGTTTGGTTGCTGTTCTGAAGATGGGGGAGAGGGCAGTGCTTATTTGAACGTTAACACATAATATGTCCAACGTGGGTTTTACTGAAAATATTAACATCTATTCTTAGCTTGAACTTTATACAGGTAAATGTGGTTTTAGAACAGAACCAGTTGAAATTTTCGCTGAAGATTTAAAATGATATTTTAAAAAAAGTGTTCGAAATTACTAAAAATGAATTTTTCAAATCTTCGCATAAATCAGTAAAAAATTCGATCTATTTACAATAAAAATTGTTTACGGTGACTTTTATACGCGTACAATAAATGAGATCGCTCGCAAATTTTGCAATACGAATGAAACCATTCTCCACTATTTCGAAATAAAAAGTCGATATTTATTTATTTTTTTTTTTTTTTCTGTCCACTGACTAATCATTACATTAACCTTCTCAATAAATCAGTCGCCACTGTATTGACCGTCGTTGAAATCGAAATCATGACCACTATTTTCTTAATAATCAAGAGTTCATGCCACTCGGCTATCGCGATGGCAAAAATCGATATTAATTTCGCTTTAATTTCAAATGTATCGATAATTCAGTATTACCCAATCGGATTACTTACAATTAGTATATTTGTCGAGTTTACACTAGTATCGCGTGCAGAAACGGTTTTAAATTCTGATTCAGACAATTAAAGGTTGTCCCTTCCGATTGAATTCTCATTCGGTGTTCCATAAATAGAGTTTATGATGTAGAGAAATTGTGATGAAAAATACTGCTAGACCCCAGGTACGTAAAAAAAGAAAAAGCTAAAAAAAGGTGAGATAACTTATTTGACTATAACCGGGCTCATTCAATTTACTATAAGATTTTTTTCCATATATGTATGTGTAACAAAAAATCGATCACTTTGTCATGAAAACTCATTTTGGAGTTACAGTCTTTCAAAATTCTTATATAAAAGTTGAACTGATCAAAGTGTTACCCAAAAATGTCATTAGTTTTTCATATTACTCCTGACGTAAAAATTACATGGTCTACGCATATGCAATATATAAATATATATAATATATGTATACATATATATATATATATATATATATATATATATATATTATATAAACTTGGTCCTTCGTGCCGCTTCCGCTCTTTGACCCCGCTTGGGAACAATCCCGCACCCTCAGCTCTGTGACTTTTGTACTTTGCACAGAGCGGGAAAATTGATGACGTCAAGCAATCAATTTTTTCGGTACTTTGTCTTCTTAAATAAGAATGAGGTTGTCATTTCCTAGCAATCTACTTTGTCGATACTTTGTCTTCTTATACACGAGTTATACAATTGATATGTAATGTTTTGGGACGAAAAAAGTGATGGGTAAGAATGACGTTGTCATTAATATTATAATATATATATGTATATATATACCTATTATATATATACCTACATATATATATATATATATATATATATATATATACCTATTAAAAAATCTGACCTCCCTGACCTCACCACAAGAATACCGCTAGACCGTCAAATGATAGTCTTATGGAAGAATGCATTTCAATTTACCACGCCATCTGAAAAAAAAAAAAGAATTTATGACTTACGTAGCACAATTTCTATTAGAACTTCAGTTAACAACTTTCCATGGCGGATTTTTTTTCATAGCGATTTTTTTCACATTATCCCCAATGCAAGAATGCCATTTTTATTTATATACTCAATGGAATAATTTCTTGCCGTGAGCGTAAAGAAGAAGGGAATAAAACAACTTGAAGCGATAAAAATCGGTAAGCCTGAAGTAAAATTGTTTCGAATACTGCCAGAGGAATTTTTTAGTGATTTAGCGTAATTTTCATTTAAATAGTTGTCGATCATCGCAATTTTTGAAACTTCTAAAAATATTAAATAATCTACCAATTTTGGGGGGAAAAATTTTCCAATGTTGTGTCTTCAGCTGCGTGAGATAAACTGCATATATTTGATAGACTGTCGATGATATTCAAGTGATCACTTTTTTTCGTTTCGCTTTCACGATTTTATTCAAACAACGCGAAACGGCAAGATTATTTTATTAAGGATATAAATAAAAATGTTATTCTCGCGCTAGGAGTAATCTAAAAAAAGTGTAATATTTCTTTCCGAATCTAAAAGTAGTTTTACTTTTTTCTAATTGTATCCTTTTTTCGATGTACTGATAACCGAAGATTCGGGTAAAGGTCACGGTACACGACACGGAACAATTAACTTTTTAATTAGGATGCTTTTTTTTGTTATTTTCTTTCTTGTCGGTAACAGATAAAGAGATAGTAATAACTTTACCGAGTACGAATAATGCGTTTCAGGTAATGGGTTTTTTTGTTTTAAAAGCGCACTAGCTCTCATTTGTTTTTTACTACATCATCGCGTCGATAATTTGCACGAAAAAAACTTGTTACACTTCCTATAACGTTTTTCCGAGAATTTTTTGTATAAATTTTTGTAATTTGCATGATATTTCGTTATTTTTAATTCTTCGCACGTATTATTAAAAAAATAGAGGAAATCACGTCCGTTAAAACCTAAAACCGGCTACAAACAGAAGTGAGAGAAAAAGAACGAACGAAAACACAACACCACACACGTAAGAATGTAAAAGAATTCATCTTAAAGGTGAAACGTAAAATCACTTCGAAAGATATTACAGCGAGAAAATACATCGCTGGCAACCATTAATATCCTCTAACTCAGAGAGTATCGATAGAATATTATCCGAATTCCGAAAGAGTCGAGCAAAAGCCGAAAAAATTAGCCTGTCAAAAAAAGTGATTAATTATTTCGCGGTACTTCGAAACAAAGTAAAATCGTTTAACGGGTACATCGGTCGCGCTGCATCTCTTTCACGAGAAATAGACAATCAACGCGTACAGAGAAAGCAGCAAAGGGGTAATTTTTTCGCAATTACGCCGGACCACCGCCAATAGTGTGCTCCAGTTTGCGGCCTAATTAACCGCGTTCTCTGACCGGCGAGCGAACCGAACGAGGGTTACTATTAATTTTTCTTCTAATGCGTCGGCATTATTAGAGAACAGTGACCGATGAAGTGTAAATATAGTGGCCGCATGTTTAAAAATCGTTTAGCCGATAACAACTTCTTACCTGCCTACGTAATAATAACTTTTCCAGCAAGGTATATAAATTACAAATCGAACTGCTTCGGCAGTCGTTTTAACGGTTTGCCGACACACTTTCGAGGCTACCAAAAGTCATTATCTCTTGATGACGATTAAAAGCGTTCTCTGCTCGCGTTCCATGTTTCATTTCCGCAAACTTATGAACATATTCACTCTCGAATCCGAACGAGCTTACGACCATCTGACACCTCCTAGAGAAAAGTGCGATTGATTTAAAAAATCTCTCCCGTTTATTAAAAATTGTCAGCTACACTAAAAAACCGGTATTAATAAAACAGCGAGAAAGAATTTTCCATTCGCCAAAAACGCTTAAAATATTTAATAGGGAAAGCAACGGTTATTTAAAAATGTCGCAATTCGAGTAATCAGTTTAGGATATGTCTTCAAGTGGTGTACATATATAATCGTTTTAAACGTTTTAAGAGGATTTCCGTCTGCCGAAAGTTTTTGAAAATTGTATTGCCAATTTTGATCTGAATCGAAGAATTTTTTTAATTCAAGTCAAATCATTAGCATACACACAACGACTTAAGGGAAACGCATGTTAATTCCGGCGACTTCAGAACTGATCAATACGGCGAATTTAAACGGTGCTGCAGTAATCTCACAAAGTCGTCTATAATCATCAAGCGAAACTAGAGAATATACTTCGTATCGTACTCTTACGCGCAATCGGCTAAATTCTGCAATGCAGCACTTTCGTTCGAACCGTTTTGTCGGCGTTCGGTGGTCAATTAGCTTGTAAACGCGCCTGATCGATTAATACTATCGGAGCAATCCGGATAATAAATAATTTCCGATCGCGATTCAATTAATAATGTCGAAATCATCATCTAGTCGTAACAGTTTTCGCAGATTATTTTGTCTATTTTTTTTCTAGTTTTCGAAAAATCACTCACAACTCTACCTTTATTTTCCCCCCAGATCGTCCTACATCGCGCAATTTCGTATGGTAATTTCGGTCATTGCGCTCGGAGACTTTAATTTTTTTTCACTCTTACGCACGGAACCACATCATTAACCCCCTCCCGTAATCTAACCAACTTTCACTCCATCCAATCGTAATCCCTTCAATCGACACATTCTCAACGATCCAGCTTTAGTATATTCTTGTTCCTAAAAGTTAAAACCTCGACGACTTTGCGCATCGGATGATGACCTATATATTCAATTCTGGCCGCGTCAAAACTGCACGCTAATCTTTCTCCTATTCGACTAAAAGGTATTGGAAATTATTTATCCAGGCTAGACTTTTTTTTTTTTCTACTTTCAAATCGTACTCTAAAATCAGGTAATTTTTTAGCGTACGATTTGAAACTAGAAAAAAAAAAAGTCTAGCCTGGATAAATAATTTCCAATACCTTTTAGTCGAATAGGAGAAAGATTAGCGTACAGTTTTGACGCGGAAAGAATTGAATATATAGGTCATCGTCCGATGCGCAAAGTTGTCGAGGTTTTAATTTTGAGGAATTCAAACGGTTCAAATTTTATTCGAAAATACCTCTGCCGACATTCTATAAACATTTCTAAACATTTATGAAACTAGAATTTAGTTTTGATTCTCGGAACTATGATGATCATCAGCCTATTCCTTTCCTTCCCCACTAATTATTCCTACTATTTGTTCCTTTTTAGATAAAATTTCTGATCGGATTAAAATATAACCGACTTCTTTCCTTACCTTTTGTTTCTAGATAAAGGTCCTTGGTTGACGAGCCCAAAAAATGGAAAAAAAAAAAAACAGCTACCCGACTCGCATTTCTTAATAATAGGAAAAACTCATGTCTTCCAAGAAGTAGCAAGCATACCGGTTGTACAACTTTTTTTTTTTCTTCTTCCGCTGTACCGGCTTTACGAGGCCGGAAACAGCGCCACTGACTTCAATTTTACAATAGTCTACCAGAAAATATAAATCAGGTCAATCCGTCCAACGAGAAAGTTAGGTCCGAGATTCTGCAGTAAGGATATAATAGAAAATATTTATATAAATACCCAGCCCCCACGACGACAATGCGATTTGACATTACCCATAGCACCACCCTCTGGTTAGAGAATGTATTTCATAATGAACATGGACACGTAAGCAGAAAAATTTCTAAAAGTGGCAATGGCATAAATGTGTAATTGGTGCACTACCTGCTTCATAACGTTATCGAGTATCATCGATTGTGCCCCACACCATCAACATCAAAGCTCCACGTTAACAGTTTAAGTATTTCATTAGTTGTTCAAAGTCCGTTCGAAATTGTACTTTAGAAATTTGGTAACAAGTATACGTAACATTTGCCCTAATTAAATAATTTATAATAGCGCGCCATTACTCTTTTAGAAGAGTACCTCCAAGAACCCAGTTAAATCATTATAAAACAAAAAAAAAAAAAAAAAAAAAAAAAGTTTATCCTTTGAACTACATCAACACCTGCTCTAGCACAAGATAATGATTCTCCTATAATGGCTGTAGAAGAATTTCAATTGTATTATCTAAACTAGATTACTGTTCCTTCATATATGGCAATGCCTCAAAATCTCTTCTCTCTAAACTGGATTTAACACAAAATTTGGTTCTTCGTTTTTGCTTAAGGGCGCTTAATTCCACTCCTATTCCAGCTCTTCTTGCTGAATCGAATGTAAAACCGTTGTTTATCCGACGATCACATTTAGGATACAGTTTCCTTGTAAAAAGACTTTCCATCTCATTTTCTAAGATTCGTCTCACATACCTCTCTATCTTTCATAAATGGCGCTTCTCTCCTAATAAATGTCCTATCTTAGCCCTTATTTCTCATCGTTTAAACAAATTCTCCTCCTATACTATTTCCCACAGTAAACTTCCTTATTTTATTTTTAACTTCTTCGTGTTTTTTCACCCTCCAAAACTCTTTTCTCTTCCTTCATCATCCAAAACTTCTGGATCCGCAGTTGTCAATCAAGAATTTAATTTTCTTATTAATTCCTCGTTTCCTTTTCATTCCTTAATATTTACTGATAGTTCCAAGAGTTCAGGAGGAGTAGCTGCTGCCTTTTTCTCTCCAGCCAATAATTCCGCTCAATCCTTTAGGCTCCCGGCTTTTTGCTCCATCTTTTCCGCAGAACTTTATGCCATTCTTCGAGCCGTTATATTTATTTCCTCAACTCGTTCTTCTGATAGATACTTAATTATATCAGACTCCAAACGTGCTCTTCAGGCTATATCCTCTCCCTTTCCCTCATATTCCCTTGATTTTATTGTTTTCCGTATACGTTCTCTCATCCATAGTCTTTCCCTTTCCCATTCCATTTCCATCGACCTGCTTTGGGTTCCAAGTCATGCGGGTATTGATGGTAACGAGACGGTGGACTCCTTAGCACGCTTAGCGCTACACTCTCCACATTTTGTTAAAAAGATTCCTGGTCACAGCATACTTCCCCTCTCCAAAAGAATGCATGTCAGACTTTGGTCGGATGTGTATCCTTGCTCCTTTTCCAATCCTAACTCATTTTACCTTTTTATTCAGCCTAGTCCTCCTTCTTGTTCTTGGTTCTATCATTTTCCTACTCTTAAACGTTTTTCCATCATTACCATCTGCCGTCTGCGGTTCAATCATACTTTGCTCCCATCCTCTCGGCATCGTTTTGCTCTTTTCCCATCCCCTTATTGTCCTTTGCACTCTGGCGAATGTTCCTTTGTTTGTGATCCTGACCACGTGCTGTTTGAATGTGCCAGTCTTTCCTCCGAGCGTAATATCCTGTACGTTCAGCTGTTAAAGCTGAATTATCCTACTCCATATAGTGCTTCCTATATCTTAGCTTTGCCGTCATCCAATGTGGTTCCTATTCTTGTCTCTTTTCTGTCATTGATCTCTGACCGGATTAAAATTTAATCTTTAATCTACTCCATTTGTCCTGGGTAGCTGCCCTTAGTCGGCCAAGCCAAAAAAAAAAAAAAAAAAAATTCAATTGAAATTGAATTTACCGTTTCCACGGCAATTTCTGTTACAACTTCAGTTACATGTTTCATAAGCATTTTTTCCTATTTTTTACCTTAGGCGCAAGGTGCGTGCGAGTGTGTTTGTGCATACATTTTTCAGACCTCATCATAAGGCTCTAGTGCTACCATTTCATGATTCTTACGAAAAAGTCACTTACAATTAATAACTATATGCCATTCTTCGCAAAATGAAATAAATCTTTTCGAAATTTAAAAATGTTACATATTCCGTTACAGGATTTTCTTATCCGTAATCGTTAATATACATTTTATAATCGATGCAAAATGTGCGAGACACTTAACACAAAAACCTTTTGCATCTAATCATTACGTAAAAATGTTACGTAAAAATGTTACATGTCCTCTTTCATATTACTCCCAACCTAAATCAGCTACATATGGAATGCTGAAATGTATTAACATCCTCAACATTTTTTTCTAGACTGCCTCTATATTTGTCGATTTAGCTCCAAAGATCGGTGTGCCTTAAGAGCGCTGTCCGGTAACACAGCAGCGTATGGCAGACGTTTATTATTCAATGCTAACGAGCTATTTCCGTCTATAGGTTTGTTCATTTACTTAATTCGAACATTGTTAAGTTCCTCTGTTTTATCGATACACGGTGCGTCCCGTAAGTTGCGGCACTGCCTTTCTAAAGTCAGTGTGCTACTATAAGTAATTTTCGTGAAATTTTCGAAACTACTTCATACAACCCTCTTCTCTAAGTCAGCCGAAATTTTGGAACAGTCGGATTATTTGTAGCTGCGCAGCATCAGTTCGTTCAAGCGTCTCTTGGTAACCCGGTCATAATTATCACGGCCGTTTGAATTTCTTCAATCGAAGCAAAACGGTCTCCTTCCCCTTTCGGCTCCATTTTCACCTTGGGGAATAGAAAATAGTCTGGAGGATTCAGATCTGGCGATTACGGGGGGTGTGGTAGAGCACCGGAACCATCTTTCTTGCCAAAATTTGTATGTGCTAATTGCAGCGGTGTGCGCCGGCACGTTGTCGTGCAACAGAAAAAAGTGACCGATCCTTCCAGAATCGTTCTTTATAATTCGTTGAACGATGCTTCTTTTTGCAATACCGGTTGTTAGCTCTTCTACCAATCTGCAGCCTGCACTTCGATGTTCTTTCAAAACAGCTGCGACGCGAGACAAAAGTTTTCATCGTCCGTTTTCGCTGTGCAAGGCCTCCTGCTTCTCTCTTCGTCTTCAGTCGACTCGCTACCCGACACGAAAATCGGTGTTATACCAAAACGAAACACGCTGGTACGAGACATTGCGCACTCCCCGAATAAGCTCTACCTTTAACATTTCGCCTGTTTCGGCAGTATTTTTAACCGCTTTAAAATGAAACAAAATGTTGTTCCAAATTTTTTTTCCATATTAAAATTGTGACCGCGTGTACCAAGAGACGCGTAATCTGATTGTTCCAAACCTTCAGTTGTCGAGAAAAGAGGGTTTTATGAACTGGTTCCCGAAATTTCACGAAGATGGCGCAAGTAATATTGATTTTAGAAAGGCAGTCCCACAACTTATGCGACAAACTGTGTATGTTGCCTCCTTTTCAAATATCCAACGACGTAGCTAAGCAAAACTTTATTATTCGAATTTATATTTATTAATCTTAACGAATGGGACCATATAACTCTTTTCTGTTAGTGGAAATAAAATATTAAGAGACTCGCGTTCCTTTTTCTTCGTATGTTCCACTTTTGAACCGATCTTCTACTTCGCTTAGCGCATTGGCTTACCACTGGTATTGTTAGCGTTAGTCACATGCTCCACCGTCGACTGTTATTATCGGCGTAGCATGTAATGAATACAACGTAGATCGCAGCACTGAATAGCTCAGTCAAGACAGGACGAATCTTAGATAACTGGTGTTTAAAGCATAGCTGAAAATGCCGGTCATCGATGTAAGAATTTACCGATTGGAATAAATTGATCGAAAATAGCAAATTTTAATTTATATCATAACCGATCGTGACACACCTTATCAAAGGCCTGAGCAACATTAATAAACACAACTGTGCATATATCGTTTCCAGAACAACACGGTTTTTAATAATGCTTACTAAAACGCCTGCGTATCTACCGTTGTATTAACCGAATTTGATTTGGAATTATATTATTTAATTGTAAATATGGACGTAGTCGGTTTAATGTTAATTTTTCCGTTAATTTTGGATAATATCGGAAGGACGACGCTTAAGAAATAACAGTAATTTATGTGTAAAATTTCCCGCTGCACTCCGGAAAATAGTGTAAGCAAAAAATAGCGTTATAAATGCGAGAAACATAAGCACTTTTTAAGGTAGCTCTATTTGACTAACTCCGCTGTAATGGTAGCTCGGACTTTTTTTTGTTCTTCAATAACATTCGGTATCACGCATTTTACTTCTTGCGGTGAAGTGAACTTACATGAACATCGGCGAAGTGCCGGTCACCAATTTGTTCCAACTTTTTCCAGGCAGTAGTAAAAAACCGAAAACGAATTTTCCCCTTTTTTTGCATTAGTCCGTAAAAGTCGAAAAAAAAAAAAAAAAAAAAAAAAAACCCGTTTAAAGGTAGCGAACTAATACGAAAAAGTAACAAGAATTTTTAATTTCTTTATTTAAAAATTACTTATTTAAAAGAGGAACGATTTTCGTGGTTGTTGAAGTTATATCCGCTTGTCCATTTTCGGTAGAAACCACGTTGGAAAATGATTCTTCGTCTTAAACTCCAACGTTTCGAATTACACTGTTCATCATCAGAGAAACAACATTTACCGAATCGTTAATGTTTCTTCCACGGTCCCTTTAAAATAGTGCCCCTTTGATACTACGCATGATCCACCGTAGTTTCGAGAAACACTGCTGGAACCTCCGTAATTTCGCCTTTACATCTACTCTTGAAAAACGGTTGTCCCTTTTTTAGTGTGTCCCCTCCTCTTGAGAATCTGTTGGGAAATAGGAAAAAGTCTAACATGTCTAGAGCAGGGTGGTTTATTACAGTGATACGTAATGCTATCACGAACTGTTGGATAATACGTTATCGTGGTTCAAAATCACCATCGGAGAAGATTTCTGCAAAGTTCCGGTTGTTGACTGTCTGACGCAACATTGCGTAAGACTTGTAAATAATACTTATATTTTGACCGTACAGTGAAAATTCGTAATGAACTATATTCCATTCCGGTCAAACGGTTAGACAAAATTCTCGTTGTTTTTTTATCACATCTCGTATTCTCGACTTTCACGTACTATTACAAAAGAAAAAAACAGTGAAATACGTTTCCCTTTTTTTTACCGTATACTGAAATCGGTGACCTACAAGTGTCTGATTGTTAATTAGAAGATTTAATAGCGACCGCGCCGCTGAATGAAAATGGTATCCTAGATGTGGCGCATTTGCTAGACCCAACATTAAGTCAGAATTGTACTGAAGCAGCAGGAAGATTTGCTTTTTCTTTTTAATCCCTAGCCCAACATTCGTTACTACCGTCATCCTTTGCCGGAGGCGAGTTATTTTTAATCGGATTTTTAATGTTTCTGTAACACTTCTGTAACGAATAATCGTCAACAGCCAACGAAGACAGAGTTTCGCTAAGTAATCACTAAATGTTCGATTTTTTATATCTGTTAACAATTTCTGACTTTTTTCTTTTCTTTTACTATTAAATAAAGTTTTATCGTGCGGATGCTTTTAAATTTTTCCTTGGTCGCCTTTGGTCAAAATCCCCAACTATTTTTACATGCACATTATTTACGTATTTCCGCGTTCAGTACAAAGTGCATTTAAAGTAGCTGTATTTAACCAGTAATTGTACCGCACCGTCGCTGTTTTCATTGCTGTGCAGTGGAAGTTTTACATTTCAGTTTAATAGTTAAGTTTCTTTACGTGTGACACGATCACTGAAGAAAGATCAAACTAAATGTATCTACCGACATTTTGTACCTTTCGTAATACGAAAATCTAGCAGATTAAACAGTTTTTTCGGATCCACTGGTTATGTAAGTTTCCCTGATGAGATGTAAGTTATATTTTCATTATCTATCGCATTCTTAAAAATCCGACAAGTCCTACTAGCTAGCGAGTGCAAATAATCTGCTAGTCTCAATTAGACAATAAACGGCTGACGGCACCACACTTACACTGTGCGTAATATTAGATACCTTCCCCGCAACGATTTAGTTCAAGATGTGTTTTATATTCGATTAAAATAGCTGAGCCATCGCGCACTCTCCGATCGGTTAAATAATCATTAATTTTAAACTTTTACAGTCAAATGTGATTGCTATGGAAATAATTTTCAATTTTCCCGCCTACATAGTTTAATTCACCGTACACGCCTATTATTTTCCGTAACAATTGCGTGGCAATTTTTTTCTCCCGCTATCCTTTAGAGTCCTACTGTGCTATTCGTAAATCGTGGTCCAGTTTTTACTGAAAATAATAGGCATACATAGCGAGATCACGAACGTATTATTTAAACATAGTTCTCAGCCTTATGGCTTTTCGTTTGCAATGTCATTATTTCGTTGTAGCCATTATGTAGTTCATTTATTAATGTAACATAGACAGGAATTGTGTTTTTTGTATTAGCCGTTGTTGAAAGATAATTTTTGAGTCATACAAAAAGCTCTTGTGTTAATCGAAGACAATTGCGCTATCGCTATGTGCTTTGCAATGGGTGGTATTTTTCGGTTATATTTTTAGAATTATTCGAATTTATGTTTAATTTTAAATTTATATATCCTCGTAATAGTATGAGAATAGCGTTTTTTTTTAAGTCGTTTTCTTTTCTCGTAGCCTTTGTAATTCGCTGAATGCGCGATCCTCCCCATGGGGACCACTCTTTCGGGCGTGAATCTACCCGGGCGCAAATTCTTTCGGGCGCAGGCGAACTCAGACCTTTTTACAGACTATCTACCGTGATTTTCAAATGTCACCCGTTAAACGTTATCATTTGTGTTAGCGAAAAATACGAGTTACCAAATACTGCTATCAGAAATTCCACCCAAAAAATACCGTTTTCTTCGTTAACGATTTAGTTTTTCCGCGTGTATAGCATCTTATATATGCATACATATATGTATATAATCACAAAACACGTATTTTACATCATTTTATTGTGTTATTCACTTTTTTTAAATATTTTCTTTTTTTTTGAAATAGCAACTTCAACCCGAAATACCGGGAGAAACAGACTTTTGCGATGTAAATTTAAGAGTTCTTAACAGTAAATCACAATTTAATACCCCTCATTTACTGATATTAAATGATACCTTAAGGTTTAGTACACTGTAAAAAAGACCAATAGTAATGAATATTAAGACAAAATTAGAATGAGAACGGTATTTTTTGGGTGGAATTTCTGATAGCAGTACTAACTCGTGTTTCTCACTAACAGAAATAATAACGTTTAACGGATGATATTTGAAAATCACCGTAAGTAGTCTTTAAAAAGTTTTGAGTTTGCCTGCGCCCGATAGATTCTCGCCCAATCGATTACGCTCGAAAGACGATGGTGACCCGCTCACCATACGGACACGCCGTACTAGGCTGGCAGTTTGGATCTTTTTTGCAGTCCGCTGTATTGCACAGACTGATGTAAACTTTAGTATGTTTTGCACATTTGACGATTCCAACGCTGAACGATAGATAACTTCTTATCAGGTGGTTCAACTTCAGACTATTACACAAATCGTTTAATGCCGTCTGCTATAAATCTACGAAAAACAAAGAAAATCACTCACAATTTACTCTACTTTGAATTCTTTCGCTGTTAGTCGGCTCCGGAGGAAGATGTTTTTCTACTAGCTGTTATGCGTTCGATCCTGAATATCTGCTCTTCTTTTTGAATATCACTGTTAATTATCTCTGTATTCTTCTGACGAGTACACTCTTCACAACTCTTGCGTTGAGAGGGCTTTCGCGCAGTGCTTGGATTTGTTAGTTCCATTTTCGATGTTTTGGAAATCTTCAACGCAAAATATTGATGACTGTTTGGATAAGGAAGTAAGTCTGTTCATTTTCTGTATCGTGATCGTCATCAGTCGACAGCAGTTACCAGGTAATCGCAACAATTTACGATATGGTGTATATTGACGCTTTTTACAATTCGTTTGCCCGTCATCATTATTCCCGATACGACTTATATCTCTGTCTCATCGCCTTCATTTTCGTTCATTTCTTATCATCTAGTTCATGATAACAATACGGAAACTATTGAGCGTAATTGCTTACATTATGTAGATAAATATGAGTAACAAATTTAGCTGGCTGCAATATATTTGCCGATGTATATTGAATATGTGCTTGAATAAATTGGTACATATTAGTCGATATTGTCGACAAAGCGCAAGGTATAATAACCGCGTTAACTGCATGTAGTTTTTAACTCCATAGAATTAAATAATAACGAGAAAAATAGATAAACATAATTTATTAAAAATAACCCCTGATGACCGATCGTAATTTTATTGTTCGACGAAATTAATTTTTAACGCAGAGTGCGCAACAAGTGAAATCCGGCACGCCGGAAAGGCACAATCTTTTCGGAATTGTGTAGCAATTTTCTCGAACGATGTGAGAGTATTCAGACCGCGCGAGTCAACCGAAAAACCAGTCGGCATTTTTAATTACATTAACGTGTCCGTTGAATGTTTGAGATTTTATTAATTTATGTGATCTCATACCTCGTGCAGTTAGTTCAACATCGATTATTAGTCGATAGAAGTGGGGGGAAAAAAAGAAAGAAAAAAAAACATATCAATCGAAAAGTATAGAAATATTTTACGAGAAAAATAATAAATATCTTCTCTATTTAATTAACGGGAACTCTGAAACAACGTAACAGCCACTTTGGTCTCATTCTAAACATCGAGTCGCTTCGTGATTTTTTTCGCGATTTTTATAACATTTATAAAAAGCTGAATAGAAATTGAAATCTCGATATTTTGTTTTTTTTTTAAGGTATACAATATGTCTCAAAGTAACTCTCCGTAACACAACATCGAATGTGTGTGTGTAAACAACGAGGTTAGCGTTAATATTATGGAACTTTCAAAATTGAAATTTATGTAAGTCGTTTTTTCATTTGCCGCCAAACTGAAATAGTTCAGAGACTTTAGAAAGAGTTTGTGTACTACTCGAAGTATTTTTGATAAATCCAAAAAAAAAAACCCATAGAAATCAGAGTCTCTTCGACGAAATATTACTTTTAAAGTATTATTAAAAGCAGTGCCCGAAATTATTATGCGAAATTCTTTTTCGACGCATTCTGCATAATCTGAAATAATGTATAATGATTAACATTTTATTTGGTACAGCTGAGAAAATTACGAAGAACTCCTTTCATAAAAATTTTTAGTCGAGATTAATTAAACGTGAAATAGCGATAAAGGTTTTTTTTTTTCTTGCCTAAACCGCAGATGATTTGGATAGATATAAGATGCTGAAGTGAAATTCACACTAACCCGTGAGGCGACGCGACTAAAAAAGGTATAACTAAAGAACCATTCAAAGATTAAAAAACAGGAAAGTTGTCGAAGAAGAAAGACAGGAAGAAAGGAGAAAAACTCCAAAAATTAATCGTGGATTACAGTTTTATTGTCACGACCGGGAAAACTATTATCTCTTCGCCATCTCTCCTATTAATGTGATATTTCTAATGGCATCTTTTGAAGCCGATTTCTCGCATATTAGCTGTATCGTAAAATAGAGAAATCTTGTCCGGCGATGCATTTATTTATTCCAGTATACTTCATCGACTACGGTGATAAGAGCGGAATTGCGAGAACTTGCCGGCTACAGTCAAGCCGGAACAAATAACCAGACTTCAAAAGTTTCCGCTTACAAACGTAACGAGTAGATGGTGAATTCTGAAGAAGCGACCCCGTTAAATGCGTTGCCGGTAGAATTTCAAATCGACCCACATTCAGTCACTGTGCACAAATTTAGGAGACGAATGTTTAGATATCGCGTGCGGTTTAGCATAGTCAGTTGATTCACCGGTAAAGGAAAATTTCGATCTATCCGCTCGCATCATTAAAAGTATTATAGACAAGTGAAAAAGCGATTTATATAAATATTTCGTCTATTTTTCTAAGCTTTTGTGACAACTTTCAGATATATATTGTTCGCTATGTAATTCCCCTGTCGTAACGCGTTAATGTACTAACTGCTGCCGAAAATTATTTATACGAGGGGAGTGTTCAATAAAGAGACTGCATTTACTTTGAAAAAATATTTGGTTTTTTACTCTGGATTTACATCGCGGCGACATTATCCTAATCTCCTCCAAATCGTATATGCACTTGTGCCATCGTTCACTATCTAGAGACTTTTTCCAGGCCATTATTTGGCAGCTGCTTTAAAACTGCCTCTAAACCTAAAAAATTACGTCCTTTCAACTGGTTCTTCGCTAGAGGGTATACGGAAAAGTCATATGGCCGGTGCGGTACTGTTTTTGGATGTTTTTATGGGCAAGGAACTTGGTGAAAATACTGCCAACCTTGCGCGCAAGTGATGAAGTTTCCAGTGACCGACTGGATCTCTGCGCTTTTTTGGAACTTCACCAGCTGCTTCAAGACATCAATATGGTGACTTCGCAACCGAAGAATGGGTGTACACCACATCGCGATAATCTAAATAATGTGACACCATTGCTTTGTCGGCTGATTTTTCGGACACCTTTTTTTTCCACTCACTGCGAGCGTTGTTATTTCGTTTCTAGACTATCGGTATAAATGCAGGTTGTTGTTTCATCTGCATAGGTTTCAATCGGCGCTTTTTTAAAATTTAAAATGGCCTAACGTTGATCATGGTACCATCGAAAACTGTTAGAGGTGACTAAAATACATGTCAAAACACTGTACCGATCGTCAAGAAAATCGAACTGAGAAAAGTTTCGAGACTGGCGATGTAATAATATATAGTTCGATTTAAAACCCTCGCATAGTGTGCGAGTAATAGCCGCATTAATGCAACTAAAATGAAATACTCTCGAATATTGCATTGCATCGATGCGATTATTTAAAATGTGATTAAGATTGTGATTTAAAACGCGGACGATATAACTGTTAAAATTCATCGCCTAATGTGATTATACTGTGAAATGAAACTGTTATTTATTAAAATTTTCGAGTCAGACATCGTAACAATAAAGTTAATTCTGCTACTACGGTCGGAACTGCTGAAATACTACAAAGGCGTTTTGATTTATAGACGCTTTTGATATTGAAATAATTATGTTTTTTTTATATTGTTTATTGTTAATTTAATAATTCTTTAAAATCATATTTAATAAATAATCGTTTAAGGGGTTCTATTGTGTTTATTAGTATTATATAAGGGGAGTTTTACAGAAAATCTAAAAATCTAAAATTTATTAAATAGGTCAGAGTTAAAATTGGCGATGATTCGAATCACCTTATAAAGAGATATTCAAACGACGGAATCTTAAAAATAATTTAATCATCACTAATGGTACACATACAGGTGTCTAATTTTTAACACTACTCGAATTTATTGATTTTTTTTCTTTTTTTTTTTCGATTAATTAAATTACCTTTTACTCCTTTTACACTTATAGAGTAATTGATGTAACGAATTTCAAACTTTTTTACTCTATTAAATCAGAATATTTTACTAAGAGGGATAAAATTATCAACTCCTTAAAATATATTTAATAGCGATTTTATTTATCAACCAGTAATATGAAATAATATCTGAACATCTGCTTTTTTATTTATAAAAGAAAAAAAAAGACAATATCATCTTTAATGTAAATTAAAATGAATAAATTAATATTTACGTCGTATATAAAGTTTTCGTTTTTTAATTTGCAAGTAATCGATACTTAAAAATTGAAAGTTCGAAAAATTCCCTGCACTCGCGGTTAATATACTTTTAAAAGAAATTATCATTTACGCACTTTCATAAATGATCAAATAATCAACTTTTAAAAATGACTTTAAAATTAAAATTCATTCCTTTTGATGAAAAACAATACGTCTTTTCTTTTATGTGCCATACCCTACAAGGGCGTAGGCGATCACAATTGCAGTTACCGCAGCTTTTTTCCTTTGCACGTTGCGTAAGTTCCTGGACTGAGTGGTCCACTCCTTTATATTCTTGATTCCATCTGTCCGACACCTTCCTGCACTTCTTCTTCCATTGATTTTCCCTTGAATTCTAAATTGTAAAATTTCGTATGTCTTCTGAGAATATGTCCTAAATACTTGTATTTTCCTCTTTATTATCCATTCTTTTAACATTGACTTCGCCATTTCTAGGACTTTCTGATGTTTTAGTATAGTTCATGAATTCTTGAATATTCTTCTATACAGCCACATTTAATGTTAACGTTTCAAGTCAGTTTCATTGAACAAAATTTAATTCTGTATAGTCGTGATGCGAGGATTTATTTGAATGCGAATATTAATGTGAGGGGATTTTTTCGAAAACATTGTGAGTAATAAAGTATCTTGATAATACGAATATTAATGTGAGAGGATTTTTTCGAAGCATTGTGAGTAATCAAGTATTTTGATAATGCGAATATTAATGTGAGGGGATTTTTTCGAAACATTGTGAGTAATAAAGTATCTTGATAATGCGAATATTAATGTGAGGGGATTTTTTCGAAGCATTGTGAGTAATCAAGTATCTTGATAATGCAATTATTCACATCACTAGTTTCGACCATGGAAATTCGTATGACTCACCTGAGAGTGTACGCGAGTCGTTGTTTTACCTAAGCAGCGATGACCGTCTTTATTGGACAACCCTCGGTACAATCACCTATTGCTCGGCCTCATCTGCCCCCGCTGCTAAAGTAGAGAAGCACGTGATGACGACATGGTAGCAAATACAATTACCGGTAAAACAATACTAAGTAATGCGCTGTTTCTGATTTATATTTTATCGAAAACGGAAAAAAATCGTTCCTTATAAGTTGAGGGGAGTATCGACTTTTAATTGAATTCAGTCATTCTCGCGATCGGCTCGCATCGAAACTATATTGGAACCTTCGAATTACAAGATTATTCGACGAGTTTAAAACAGCCCGCATTAGTACTAATTCACATTAAAGTAAACGATAGGCAATTTTCCTTAAAATAAACCCGCTGATCAGTCAGTTTTTGGAACAATAATAACTTCGTTCAATGTGTGTAGACCTTTAACAGCGCCATCGAAAAAAGATAATTTTTCCGAATGTGTTGTATCTCGAACGAAACATTACTAATGTAATAAAGACTTATAAGAAACGAACTGTTTACGGATTATTCGTCACGATCGGGATTATTCGGTTAAATAGTCTCAGTCGGAGGCGACAAAACCGCGAACGTCTTTTAATCGGATAATGTACCGTCCTATTTTCGTACTAAAACGTTGCGACTAATTGCAGAATGCGTGGAATATTTGATGACTCGCTTTAACAGCTGAGTCACAAATCGAAATTTGTCCCAGACATCTTGGAACAATCGTAAACGAAGTGATAGCGAATTCCTTAACTAAAATCAAGAAAACTCCGAAATTAAACTTTCTCGAATGATCTACCACAAATCAAAATCAAGGTAAACAGGCTAAAATCGCCTGCTTTCAGTATAAATTGTCTAAACATGAACCGCAGAAGAAAGAGATTCGGTTCCTTCTAAAGATTCAGAAGAATCTGTCTTCTGACGATTCCCCGATGAAGGCGAAAAACACGCTCCACTTACTGAGATTATTTTTTAAACCCGGGGATGAAGAATATTAAGCTGTCGAATTTTTCGTTATTTTTAGATTCGAGATGGCAGCGCTCAAAATGAATTTCAGATTTTATTTTATTTCAAAAAAATACCACCGGACTTATTATTCGAATGCTTTAGAATAATAATATTGCGAAATAAATTAAAACAAAATCGAAATCAATAATATAATAAATTGAAATAATATGAGTTACATAATAAATTCGAATTTAAATAGTTTAGAATAAAAATATTTCAAACCTGAAGCAATTATCGCTCGACATAAGCCAAATCATCTGCAAAAAAATTAAAACTATCGCGCGGCCACATTTATTTCACTGATAATATTGTTTTGCAAGCGGAAATCTTTTAATTGTCGTTAAAGGTATACATCTTACACGCTGGAAAAAGTATAGAAACAAATCTACAGGCGCCGCGATAGTTTTTACTGAAATACGTACGAACCTCACTGTCACTGTGTTCCGGCATATACATACTTTCATCAAAATCTGACACTATCATTACTGATGTTTTAAATGCTCTTGTAATAATTCGGCTACCGGAAATCATTCATCCTTACTGATTTCAATCTTCTTCTTCTTCTATATGCCATGCCCTCGAAGGACGTTGGCGATCATCTGCTTGACTTGATTTTTATCCATGACTCTCCTGAAATTTTCTACAGTATCTAGTTTGAACCACTTTCTTAGATTTTCCATCGACATTACTCTTGGTCGGCCACGCCTGCGACTACCTTCTATCTTGTCCTGTATTAACACTTGAAGCAGTTCATATTTTCTGTTTCTCATTCAATGACCGAAATATTCTAATTTTCTTATTTTAACCGAGTTGACAATTTCATGTTTAGTAGATTTAAACGTTTTAATACTTCGGCATTTGTAATTTTGTCCGTCCATGGAATTTTTAACATTTTCCGGTATGTCCACATTTCGAAAGCTTCCAACTTTTTACATAATGTCATTGTAACTGTCCAAGATTCGACACTACATAGCAGCAGGACGCTGAAAACATAACACCGAAGGAGGCGTATAAGTCTATCTTTAAATCCCGGTTCGTTAGTATCTTATTCATTTTCTGAAAGTGTGTTCTCGCCTGTTCGATTCTGGCTCTTATCTCTGTAGATACTTCCCATCTGTCGTTGATTCGACATCCCAAATACTTTATTGAGCGGGTTCTCTCGATCGTTACATTTCCAAGGCGTAGTATACCATTAACTGTATTTGTTGCATTACCAATAGCCATCCACTTTGTTTTTGTCGTATTTATATGTAAGCCCATCTTTTTACTACTTTCATTAAGCGCATTGATTAATTCTTACTGATTTCAATATATAGCCTATTACGAGTTGAAAATTGTGATTCAATCCTACCGAATAGAGAAATCCAGCTTCTCGGACAGCTTCTGAAATAATATCAGCTTAGTGTCCAAAACATTATTCGGTGCAAGTTCTAAACCGATTTTTACGAGAAGCAACAATAAATTACGAGAATTAATTAAATGCCTACAATGAACCATCACTCGTAAAACAGGACTGCTCCTATATGTAATACCGAAGCAGTAAACTTCAGATAAAAACAAAATAAAGCTACCACAGAAAAAATTTTCCAATATACACATTATAAGACGTGAACTAGTCAGTCGTTTTGGCAAAAATCTCAATTTTGTAATTGTTTACATAAAATCACTTTGCAAGAAACACAAAAAAAAGTAATAATAAAAAAGACACTCATCTCAGGAAAACTTTTAATTTAAAACCACTCCAACTCGATACAAACGCATCATAAATGATGCCAAAAGATAATTGCTGGGCTACATATTAGCCATTTCGCACAAATTACTAAATTAATCGCATTTCTAGAAACCAGATTTGCGCACGATTACTGACCGATTCATCAACGTCTGTTGTTTCAGTTAACCCCTCCGGGAGAAGTCTAAACTGCAGAGAATTTATATATAGACGTATTTTTTAGTTTTCATGTATTTTTTTTTTTTTTTTTTTTTGAATTATTACCCGTTCAACTGTTCATTTTTATTTTCGTATTACTTTTTTAATTAATAACCGTTGGCATCTTATTTAGCTTTTCCGTCGTTCGTCTAGATATTTTTTATTTCATCACAACAGCCGGAATAATATTTTTTTATTTCTTTTATAACTCAATATTTTATTAAGTAGATGAAAAAAATTCCGGTCAACAGTAATGTAATATTAATCGTAATCTTTACAAATTCCAATGAAGCGATACGTCGACCAGTAGGAAATGAATGACATTTTAGCAAGGGGGAGGAACCGAAGAAACTGTGAAATTAAAGGCAACGTGTTAACAGGATAAGGGTCGTTAAACAATAAAATGTGCGGATAAAGATAGAATGAGTTTTATATCTTCCGTTTCCGGAGAACATAACTAATTAAACAAGTTCGGTCATGAGTAGTGCAGTAAAAATTTCTTAAAGGTAATTTTTAATTATGAAAAAAGAAAAAAGCGAAAAAAACGGAAGAGTCAACGAGCTCTCCCAGATGGCAAAAAGTGTACACGGGGATGGCGAAAGTAATAAAAAGCGAATACGCGTAAAATGTGTTATTGTTATCGTGTCTTTTCTGAAGAGAAAAAAATAATTCACAATTAATTAAGGAAAAAGAGTTTTAACTAGGCGAAGTGGTTCAACAAATATTTTCAGAAATCCAAAGATACCTTGTTACCGTGTGCGCGCACATTGAGAACTGCCAGCATTAGGCAGGTAGAATAAAACGAAAAGTCATTTACCGACTCACGTACTAATTAACGCTTACGAAGCAGCGAGACGTTTACACGGAGCGACAAGTATACGACTTGCAACAGGTGCGCGTTTATACATTTTCTACGCTCTACGCGGAAGAAGCAGATAGGTAGCGACTTCTCTGTAGCTTGCCGTAGATAATTGAGCATCCAGGTTCCGAGTGCGCTTCTGGCATCAGAGACCGGACCGAGTATTATTGTTTTTACGAGATAGGCTTTTTAATCGTTTTTGACTGTTCTGCATTGGCTAGTACTAATTTCCTATATTAACGATGAGAGTTGGGCGACGTGTTTTTCTTTTTGTTTTTTTTTTTTTTAAATGTAAAATAATAATATTAAAAAAAAAAAAAGCACATGTCGCCCAACTCTCATCATTAATATAGGAAATTAGTACTAGCCAATGCAGAGCAGTTAAAAACGATACACGTTGTATAAGAATTCGCGCGCATCGAATACTCTTCTCTTACTTGAATTTATTCGTAATCCGTGTATAGAAAACTCGCCCTACAGAACCAAAATCGAATAGCTGCTCAAGGGAGTTCTGCTGGAACGGTGAAAATGTTGAATTCGGCGAAGTCGATTAAGAAATTCGCCGACAAAAGCTAAAATCAGATTTTTCGAATAGTTAAACAATAGAAACGTTTGTAAATTTAAAATTCCCCGAGTTTATTTCGAAAGGAGATTTGATTTTCATTCGTCTCAGATGTAGCAATGTAGAAAATGTTTGCGGATTTCCGATTACAGGTAAACTACTGTCAACTAATTGAGATCAAATGATCTAGAACGGCAATGCTCTTCATCAATTCTACGACGCTCGCCGGCTTCTAATTACTATGCAGGCGTTTTGACGACGTTAAACTCGGGGACATGTTGAGAACCCGTTGTGGTCTATTCTTAACACAGTTTCACAGGACTCTTCTGATAGACTCAGGCTGACAGCTGAACTCTGTTGTAAAATTTTGCTGTTCGTTTCAATCTGCTCTCTCAGTTTCTCTTACTCGTACTTATTTCATTGCTTCGGCAGTACCGCCGCCGTGTTCTGTACTATAATAAGGCAGCGATCTGCATGTTCGTCGCAGAATTTATATATATATATATATCTTCTATGCATCACTTTTCAAGTTCAGACAGTTGAACGAAAAGTAGTGCGTTAGTGACATCTCTTTTTTCAATCGTGTGCACTCCAAACATTTTAATGTTGTCGAATAACATACCTCAGCAGCCCCATGCGCAAAAACACTATTTAGTATTTTCGATTTCCTGTCGAAATGTACAACTTGGCAATGCTGGAGAATCTGCAGAATTTGAAATGTTTCCAATCGTAATGTTACTCGTGTTTGAGGAAAGTTAGTATTTAGGATTTCGGTGGAATCCAGCTGAAACAAAAAATATTTCTGAAGTCTATTTTAATGCCGGTGTTTTCATATTATTGGCGCTTCAAAATGTAATCTTTATTAATCATACAATTATCGGAGCGAGCAGAGAATGGTTGCGAATTCTCGATAATCGCAATTCCAGTTTTCAAAAGAAGATTTTTTGTCGACCGCATATTTTAAAGAAAAATCGAGCACTCGGATTTCGGTACTACTCGCAGGAGGGATTAGTGAATCTTTGTCGGTGGGAGCCTAGACTTTTTACGCATCATAGATGGTGGTCATCCTTCTTTTTAAAAAAAGAGGACTCAAAGATAGCCAACCTTGTCGAAATGCTTCGTCCTCGTTCTAGCGTTTTTCAAATTATAATCATATCGAGAATTTTTTTTTATTTTTCTTTTTTGTTTTTTTTTTTTTTTAGCTACCAAACCAGAAGCATGAGTTTTCGGGAGTTGTCTCGTTCCAGACTTAGAGATCGCTCCCAGTCATATACCTAATTTGAAATCGGATATTCACTTTATTTTTACAATTTTAGATCTAGTCTAAAGTAAGCAGTACTCATAATTAACCTATGTGCAGAGGTATAGCTCAATGGCTAAGTTAATTATAAATAGCCAAGTCACGAGGTTTAGAATGATGCTTATTAAAAGTCTTCTTAAGTCCAGATCTGTAGACAAAAGTGTCAAGACCTCCCCGGATTCTGATGATGATAAAATCGTTTCTGATGTTATCGAGCATAATCATGTATTACTTCGTTCCCCCATTTGATCTGTAAATTCGCATGAAGTGCATTATTTCGTTGAAACCAACGAGAATTACTAATTAGCCGAAGAAACTTATTCCGAGCTGTTTAGATTACTTTTTTCGATTTGACGCTTTAGCCACATCTCCCCATATTTGTATACCGTAAGTCCATATAACAGTTTTATGTATTAGAAGTTCGTTCTACAACTTCATTTTAGAGTGACGCCGTGCCAAAGTTATTTACAAAATTCTTTCGCACTTCTTTCGAATAGTTTATTTCGTTATATTTTTTTACTCCTTCTCTTATATCTTCTAAGTCTTTCACTATGAAATGTAGATTTTGTTTCGCAGTATCTATACAATCATCAATAATGATATTATTTCTTTCAAATTTCGAATGAAGACTCTCTTCCCTCACAAACTTTATCATATTTTTTGTTCCATTTCCATTTTCCGTTTTTATATTGAATCAAATGTACAGGATTAACTTCCTCGTTACCATGAAACATGTCGGCGGTCGGTTTTATGAATTATATTACCTATTTTCTGTAAAAGTGTTTAATTTTTAAAAGTTACATACAAAATAAAACAGGAAAAAGAGAATATCAATTTTCTATTCATTTTTCATTTTCATTTTCATTTTTTTTTTTTTTTTTTTTTGGCCAGTATGCGGAACATTGTTTGAATCGTCTGATTTAGTTTTTTCTTCTTCTCAGATTTTAGATCTATTTACATATGCGCCGCTGTTACTGACGTCATATATAAAGAAGCTTACGAATTTCATTAAAATATTCATATTTTCTAAATCTTATTGGGTCGTTAGTGTAAGGTTATTTGTAATATCGATAATTTCTTTCGGTTTCTTTGTTATCTATTGTTTCGATATATATTAACTGACGATTTTAACACGCGCATTTTAATATTAAAGCATTAAAATCATTTTGTATATCGATTATTCTTGTTATTTGTAACTGGCATTTATTATTCTCTATTTTATAGTTTGATTCACTTCCTTTGGATTTCCTTTCACTCTTTCATTCGTAGCATTTCGGTTATTTTCTGTCTTTAACATATTGAAATTGAGTTTGTCTTCATATTCGGTCAATTATTTCATTAGGCATTAATTTCTTACCTGATCCACTAACAGTTCTAATAACTTCTTTCCGTAACCGATTTTGTTCGCCTTTAATAACATATAGCGGCATATTAATAATTCATTTACGTTGATTGGCCCCAACGGTGGCGTTACTTTATCGAATTCGTTTTGGTAATTTCATGCTCAAGCATTTTAGTATTAACCTCTTCTTGTGCGATATTTTTTATTTGTTGTTCTCCATTGGCTGCCGCATTCTCGAGGGAAGTAGAAGCCTCTTCAACCATTCCCTCCTATACCCTGGTTTCCAGTAGGATGTTCCCCTAATGCTGACTGATCTCGTATGCTGTCACGTCCAACATCAATTCCAAACGTTGGAAAGCAGCCCATTTACTTTTACTTTTCTAATAATCATTCTCTATATAGGGTTGATCGAATTTTATTCCCCTATTGTTAGGTTTTTATTTGACTTTGATGTTTTATTTTAAGTGTAATTTTCATATAATTACCCTGCCTTTTTTATAAACTATTTACTGTGTATCAGTAATGTTGTAATTACGTGGTTTTGATTTATAACCGAACTATTTAAGAATGAGAGTTATTACAACTCGTTCCCACCATTTAGTAGCGATCCTCGGAATTACTAATTTTGGGGGGGTTAGGATCTCAATCGTTTACTCAAGATACTTTCTCGCCCAGCCATATTTCCTTAGTCAAGTGTGCTTCGATAAAAACTGGTCATTTTCACGTCTCTATGATGGTTAATATGGAATTACGATTTTCTTGTCGTCCCACATGTGTGTGCGTGTGTACGCGCGCGTTGAAAAAAAAAATAAAGATCGTCCAAAGCGAAATAATAAAATTAGCCGTATTATTGAGAAAGACGGTGCATGATAAAACTCTGAACAGAAGACTGTTTTAATTAAGGGTATACGAGTATGTTAAAAACATGAAAAACATTAAAAACATTAAAAAAAGAAAACGAAAAATTAAGCATTGCAGCAGGCATGGCGAACGTGTACAGTATGAGGAGTGGAAAGGTTGACGAATAATTAATTTCGATCGATCAGCGTAATGCGAGCGGTTCCGAGAAATTACCGCAACGAAATAGAAGCTCTACACAATCGGAAGGCCGATGCTATATCCTTTTTACAGCCTGATCGAGGTGTCTTTCAAGGACATGTCAACTCTAATGATGGTAAGATTCGCCCTCCCTCTATTGCACCTTCGTACGGCAGAAATTTCTTTCGCACCGCTGACACACAGCATAGGTCAGCACCGGTGAAATGATGAGGAGTCCGGGGCGAAGGGCGGCGACGGATTATTTTGATAAAAACCAGACGAATGCCATTGAAAGGCGTTCTTCAAAGAATTCCCGACGTGGTCGTCGTGAAAAAATAAATTAGTCTAATAGCACGACTAGGAAAACGCATACGGTCGAAGTTCGATAAAACCGATAATGTCCAGCTACCAGCGTTTCAGTATTAATCAACACAGCGTGGGGTGCTAACAGGAAAAAAAACGCAAACAAAACGCAACGCGTCTATAATTCTCCGGTTAATCAGTCTCTAGATGTTTGGAGATTGAAGGAGCTGCTTTTTCTTTCTTGTTTCAGCCGGGACTAGAAGAAAAGCGGAGGTCTCGATCGTCCGATACAGAGTTCTTCCGATGTTATTTCGAATTTTGCTACTGTGACACGAGAGAATGACTCTCTCTCGCTACTATAATGAAAGAGGGGGTGGGGTTCGCGGGATTCGCGGGATTCGCGGGGTTCGCGAGGTTCGCGAGGTTAACGGGATCGGGAGGGGGCGAGTGAGAGAAAGAAAAAAAAGGTTAAAAATAACTCTATCTAGATGATTACTATTGTGGAGCTGCTAAAACCAGCACGATAATGATAAAGAACATCGCTGCTGCAAGCAGCCAGCCGCGTTCGCTCTTCATCATCGGCAGATTTTATCTTCATTCTGATCAGCATCATTATAATGGCTGCACCGGTGGCATGTGGCATGTGGCTCAATCAGCGAATTAGACGATGCCAATAGCCGGGACCGGCACTCGGCAGATCGCGCCGCGCAACCGCATTATTATAATAATAGTAATATTTATCTATATAATCGTCGTCCCTATATGTATACCATAAAATGTTGTCCGATATTATACGCTGGACGAGCGCTTCGCCGCTATTATAAGTGCACGCTCGCATCCAGTTCCGATTCAATGTCTCTCCGACTATCGGCCGCTGAGCCTGTTGCAAGCAGCGAACAAGAACAGTTGTCCGCTCACGGCATGCTGACTGGCGCAGCGATGCATTCGTCTGCTTCCACCGTCTCCGTCAGTCCGAAAGTCCGACAGTCCGTTCAGCCCCGGTCCTAACTAGTTCTGTTGTAGGAGGAGATATGGCGCACACCGATCGACATTGCCATTACACTCCAATTCCGGATCACCGATCGATCTGGTTTTTGATTTTAACCGCGTTCTTCGCTGCCCTCCCCGCCCCGCACCCCTATCCGATCAATTATCCACTTCGATCTGAGACCTCTGCGCGCCTCTGCAATTATCCGCCGTGCACATTTTAACAAATGATACAAAGTTCCCGCTCCCGCCTAGCGCCCGGCCAACCTGTGCTCGTACCTTCCCGCATTGCGATCGCTTTCCGAATAATTTTTCTTCTTACAGCTGACAATTAATAATGCAACCTAACAAGTACGCCCGCGCTGGGGCGCTCTGTATTTTTTCGTCCCATTTGTCCGCAATGTTTTTACGAGAAGAGACACACGCTGCTTTTCGGTGTTTTCCGTGACGTGAAAAGAGGGCGCTCATGTTTATAGGATACCCCCCCAGCTTTAAGCCCGCCGCCGGGGTCTTTCGATTGCCTAATCCCGCTAACTGAGGGTATAGAATCATCACACACATACTAGATTAAAATAGTTGACAAGTCCAAACTAGTAATTATAATTAATAATAATATTTAATAATACTGATAATAATAATAAATAATAATAATAATAATAAATGATAATAATAAAAAGAATATTAATAAAGTCAAAACAATTTTTACTTATAAAAATTGCGAATAATAAAATACTCTGCACATGAATACTAAGCGCTTGCAATCAGCTGTGCGTCGTAATATTACACGTTTATCGAAATGGAGTTATAGTTGTACGTGTTAGTGATATTCTAAAAATGGTTGCGTGCTCCTTTTTCTTCATTCCTTAATCTTATGGTAAAATTGGTGGACAGTTAAAATTGTCCCTCAGAATTCTCCGGATAGCGTCATTTTTTTCATTAGCATTTTGCCTGTATCTCATATTGTATCTGTTTAATGTAATTGACCTCTTCCTCTTCATCTGTAACAGATATTAATTTGCATTCAGTTTTATAATGTTAAATCGTAATACACAAACAGAAATTTCATTTATTAAAATGTTGAAATATTAAAACACCAATATGTTTCGTGGTAACGAACTACATAATCATGACGTATCATATACATATAGTATGTATCAGAATTAATACGGTTTATAGGTGGGTTTTTTTTGTATATAATTATTACATGTGTATGGCGTTGTGAATTGCGTGGTTAGCTGTAAGACTGAGTATATAATTATGGCATACGTAATTGTGTTTATAAAGTGTAACACACATGTATGATGCACATATGGCTAGTATAATTCACGCACATTAAAAAAAAAATGACTATAGACGATATTACCGATTTTGTAAATATACAGAGTGTGTTACTTTTCTATAGTATTCATTGGCTAACATTGACTTACAACATAATAGTACGGCGAAGCAGTGATTTGATGACTTGTATATGTGTTTGATTGCGTACATTTTGAGAAAGGTTCTTCGTGTGTAAAACAAAGTGTTGTTGTCTTAGCGCCGACGTTGGAAAACTTACGTGGATCGGTGTAACAGTATAAGTTTAATAGCGATAAGTTCTTTCAGATTTGAAATATCACAGATAGCTAGTTAGAATAGATATCGTCCGCGTCTACTATACTCGGCTGAGAATTCATGATCGTCATCGATAAAGGCAGCGCAGGTTATATATAGAAGAATTATTTTTGTTTCATACTGTAACCAAAAAAATTCCGCTTATGCGCATAATTGTTCGTATTTAATAATTTCCACAGTGCCCTATAATTTTCTGTTAAACTTGTTTTTTCGGGAAAACCGGTTCGCCCAAAGTTAAGTACCAGCTTTATCATAGCTAACAAGTGAATGTAATTAAAAACTTCGTCTTCAAAATGTGGCACGATTAAACACACTCATTATTAACGGAATTTAAAAGGTCGTCGTCGACCTATTATTATTATTATTATTATTATTATTATTCGGCGTTCGGTAATACAAAATCGCCAGTTTGCTGTATACGTCGTTTTTTGTTTTGTTTTTTTTCCTCTTCTGCAAGTGATGCAGGGCAAAAACAATTCCTCGTGCTAATTATCAAAATTTAAACCGTACAACTCGTTAAAAATTACTCTATAGTTCCTAGCTTATTTCGAAAGGGACGCGTCGATGTAAATCAGATTACACGAAGATTGTCGTCACAAAACTTTTTGTATTGCCTACGTTCGAAAAGAAAAGTGCAATCAACAAAATCCTCATCAGTGGGATGTTGGTAAAAAAGGGGAAAAAAAGAAAATAAAACAAGCCTTGGCCATTACGCGACAAGAACAAATCTGTGAAACCCGTAAATCTTAATCCCGCAGCTAGAACGGAAATTGCATCCACCAAGAGCGGGACTCTCAGATCGAACTTTGACATAAGGATATCAGACTAAAAAGAATACGCGGACTTGATGATATATTTTATAGTTCATCCGGGGACTGAGAACTAAAAAAGATGGAAAAAAACAACGAATTCGTTATAATAAAGAATTCGCTAGTGAAAAACTGCGACACACTTTTTATAAATTTTACGATAAGAAATATTTACGTAAAACGGGCGTTAATTCCGGTGTTTCGAACACTCTTCGCTATTTTATTTTATTTTATTATTATTATTATCCCATTCCCGACATGGCAGGTGGGACAACTGTATTTAAAATAATTGATGTATAAAGAAGCGGAAGACTAGTGTACTTAAGTGAAAGATGTGTGCAGGTGAGAAGTGGCTGCAGACAAGTAACGGAAGTATTTTGTGTATGTGGTAGTCCTCTGCGTGCGTAACTTAGAATGGTGACAGGATGAAAACATAAGCCCGACAAAACCAGGAAAGTGTGTTTGTGTGTGTGTGTAATGGTGATTGTACAATAAGCAAATGAGTAATCTAATTATTATATGTATTAAATATAAATATATACGTAATAGTGAAGTAGACCACGCCGCTTGAAGCAATCAGTGTCACGGGTTCACGGTTGAATTAGGAATTTGAGGTCATGAATTTTTTAAAGTGCATTTCTGGCGCATTGCTCTTTCCGCACATTCAAAAAAGGCAACGTGATTATTCTTGTGCAGAACGATTGGTTTAGGACACTGGTCTATCTTGAAGGTCTTACGCAGAGAAGAGAAGGCGCGGCACTCAAAAATGAAATGTTTCAAATCATCAATTGCATCGCAGGAGCATAAAATACACTCCGGAGCACCGGCAAGTTTAAACCTAAACAAGTAGCATTGAAACAAATCGTGTCCAGAGAGCAAATACGAATTGAAAAAATTTATTTCCATACATTGTCCGCTATTAGACGCGGTTATTTCTGAAAATTACTTATTTTTCGTAACTTTCTCTTTTCCTTCTTATTCGACTTGGGACACATAAACCCGGTGCAGCGGTGATTTTCTAAACCGTGATTCGAACCAAGCTCTATTCGAACGAAATATCGCTGCCTAACTATGCTCTTGAGAGTAGAGAGGATAAGGAAAAGTATATTAGCAAGAAGCACGCTATAAAGGTCAAAGTAACCAGAAGGATTTATTCGCGCTGCTGTTAGAAAAGAGGAAAAGGACTGCGGCGCGAAGATATAAATTTAGCGGTGAAAATGAAGCTAAAGAAAGACATGCTTACACATTCAGTTCTGTGATCGGACCGGTGCCAACTTCCGAGTTAGAACCGTCAATAAACAGAATGAAAAGGAAAGATACAAACATTTAAAAATACAGTTAAGTTCTCACTAATAACAATAGAATATCGAAAGAGGAATTGCTGGACGAATGAAACAGCTGAGTGATTGAACGGCATCTTTGTGAGATTGAGAATGACCTGCGAAGACATTAAAAGTAGAGAAGAAAAACTGGCAAGAGCGGAAACGTGCGTGCGTTAGAATAGGAATGTGAAACGGAAAGTGTATAAAAGCGGATAAATTTTAACCGGAAGTTAGAAAAACATTTAGCGACAAATAGGATGTGCGATATTTCGTTTTGGCAAAGATTATTCGGCATAATTGGCGAGGATATGTAAATTAAGAGAAAAATACAAAAACGAAACGGTAATGGTTAGCAGTAAAACGATGCTTCTTCTCCTTATCTAGTTGCCTCCAGTGCTCCGAAGTGGTTTAATCTTTTAAAAATCAACGTACATGTTAGTCCGCGGGAGTTTATCAAGTTCGCGCGAAATTAAATAGTAGAAGCATTAAGTACTTTTCAATCTTCCCCTCTGAAACAAGTCGACGCACTCACGTAACACAATTTATTTTTTTTTTTTACTCCCATAATCTAATTTTAAAAATTGGTTACCATGTTCCACGTTAGCAAACTGGAACATTAAAACTTGGTTGCGACTATCTTAACTGTTTTACCCCGGCGAATTCGGTTTAAAAAAAATCTCTCGTTGAAAGACAACATCGCAGTATATCGAACTGAGCCCGTTAGTAGGGTTAACCACTACAGCGTCAGCACATACGATAATAAAGAATAACTGCAAACAAATCTATGGGCACTGCAACTGAATGTCTCAAAATCCAGCAAGGAAGGGAAGCAATAATAAGAACAGAAGAGAAACGGAGGCCATAACGGTTCGAGGGGAAAGAAATAAAACACATACCAAAATAGTTATACGACGGCATAAAGCTAAGCAAAGGAAAAAGAGAAAAGGGGCATGTTGAACCGAGCGAAAGGAAAAGGAAAAGAATCCCCGAATTTCTTTTCTTACGCCATTCATAGCTGGTTAAAAGAATAGCTAATTAAAATTGATGTAACTAGCTAAGAAAAATGGTAAGTAAGAGAGGGAGAAAATGTAATGTTCTTGGAAGCCAGAAGCTCCAAGATAGTTTCGGATAAAGAATTGACCGATGAAAAAGGAGTAGAGGGAGGATTAAGAGGGAGGCTAAGGAGGACAAATTAGAAGAACTGGCTGCCGAGCTGCTACCGTTGATGGTAGATGAGTTGGCACAGGAGGAGAAGGATCTGTTGAGAGCCCATCTATTAGAAGGTGCTGGAAGACGGCTGGAAGGGAGATTAGGAAAATGTGCAGAAGGGGTGAGTGGGGAATGGGAGACAAACGCTTACGGAAGGTACGCGATTTCTGACGAAAAGAGGATTTAGGAAACGAAAATAATGACGAAGAAGAAGATCCAGAAAATAAATTATGAGAGCTGGGATGAGAAACATCGGATCTTTTCTTTTTTCAACAACATCAGCGAAGGAAAATGCTGAGGAAGTACGATTTGCCTTTTTCAATTGGCAGGCATCACTGTAGGAAACGTTTTCAAATGCCGTTATTATTTTAATTTTGAGTTGCTCTAGAAAAACCGGGCATTGGCGATTGGTGGATTCATGAAGGCCATCGCAGTTGAGACATTTTACCGGAGGCGAAGTAGTAGAATAATCGTTAGAACGGTGAGAATCACTGCATTTATTACAATGAGGTTTACTACGGCATAATTTTTCCGTGTGACCAAAACGGAAACAAGCTCGACACTGAATAGGAGGTGTGCCACTGAGCTCTTCACAAGGCAGCGAAGATGAAAGAAATGAACGTAATCAGGAATTTCATGGGATAGGAATTTAAATTTGACTAAAGGAATGAGCCGAAGTTCTTCACCCTGTCTCTTTTTCTAAGACGCCAGGCTGAAATAACTGGAGCCGGAAAGAATACTTCGTTGAGCAGGTCATTTTCGGAGATCTCGATCGGAATATCGCGAATAAAACCATACGAAAACAAGGGAGTGCTGGGAACAAATGCTCTAAATTTGCGCTTATCTAAAAAAACTAGCGTCAAGAAGGAGATTCATTGGCTGAAGAAATATCCGTGAAGAACAACCCGCAGCGTGTTCCGGCCGGTACACACAATTTCACTGACAGCCTTGCGAAACAGAAACTTCGCGACCGAGAAAGGGTGAAGACTCATCATCAAGTCCACTGTCCTACGTAAAGACGTGGTGGCATCATATTCCTTTTGCCGTTTCCTTCCATTTATTTCGATCCATTGATACGTGGAATACTTCGGACAGCTTGACTACCTATATTCTTATCGGAGAGAGATTTCAACAAAATCTGAACGGAACTGGGGTTAGCTGCTGCGGAAAAGATCGACTTTACACGCAGCTGAAGTGCTATCGTTAGAAATGATCATACTAGGATTGGCATTGTTAATTAGGCTAGAATTGAAGCTATTGTTATCCTTATTAGTATTGATAGAATTCGTATTATTATCACTGATACTGTCTACTTCTATGCCGGATGAATTATCTTTAGTGTCATTCTTAATATTGAAATTCTCGACGGCGTTGTTTATAATCGAGGAATTGAGCTCAACAAATCAGACTGCGAGAGTCGAAACTCTTTAGCAGGCATATCCGATTTAGAGGAGGTAGAGCTGAGGAGGGCTTCTGTTTATGGGAAAAGTCCACCACCGTCATGTTGAGCAATAAGTTCGGTTCGGAGGAGGCCGCCGAGCGGCTTTTTTTAGATGAACTCATCGGCAACTAAAACAACCAACTATGTATTGGGGGGGGGGGGGATATGAAATGTAAAATAAAAATACAAATTAAATAAAATATCTTAAACCGACGAAGAAACAACGAGTAAACGGAGCTGTATGTAGCAGCAAGAGAGCAGCAATAGACTGATAAGATGAAGAATTAGAACTTAATAATAAAATTAGATAACAAGAGGTCAATATCACCGAAATTCCTCTTGAAGTAGTTCACATAAAGAAAACGTTATTTATCCGTTAATAAGTTTTCCAAATGCTATCCATTAAAACAACGGCTTTCGTTAACTTAATTTTCCATTAATATTCATTAGCTGCTGTTGCTAGACCAGAAGAGCTACCGGATTGAGTTCCTATGGGTCCCTGCACATACTCAGATCCCAGGGAATGAGCGCGCGAATCTAGAAGCTCGCTCTACTATGTTATCCCCGATGCCGTATAAATCTTAAGGCCAAACAACGCTCAATACGTTCCTGCGAGAAAGAATAACTGAGCAGTGGAGCAAAAAAGTGGATGACCAAGACTACGTTCCTACGCCAAATAAAGCCGATGATCGATCCATGGTGGCCCCCGACTGATAGCCCGCGCGTATCGAGTACACAACGATCAATCGGCTAAGAATAGGGCATACAGCTAAAAGTCATGACCATATACTGCAAAGAATAACACTCCCTAATACATGTCCATACTGTGGTGAATTAAAATACCCGTCAGTGCAACACATCATAATTGAATGTCGCAGTTTTAATGCAGTCCGCCCAAGCATCTTCACAACGTTAACAGAAATATTAAGCGACAAATCATATAACACTTTGAAGAAGTTCATTCAGGATGGCGGACTGTTGGGTGGTCTTTAGGTAGCCTGGGCAGCTCTCACCGTGATAAATTTAAAAAAAAAAAGAAGTTGACAAATACCATTTTTTTTTTACCTATTGGGCTCATCAACCGAAGGCCTTCGTCCAGAAACAAATAGAAATGAAAGAAGTCGGTTATATTTTAATCCGATCAGAAATCTTTGATAAAAATGAAACAATAGTGGTAATAACTAGTGGGGAAGTAAAAGACAGGATATAACAAGCACAATAAGGAATAGGAAGCCCGCAACAAATAGAAATTCAAAGCAGAACGCTCCACAGAAAGAGATGAACACTGGAAGAACCCATGATCGGTGTCGCAAATAACTGCATCATCAGGATGGAGAGGACAGTGTGGGGAGGAAATTAGGAAAAATCGATATAACTAGAGAAAGGCAGCAAAGAATGGCCAAAACGTATAGGGACAACGTCACCTACATCAGAACGTCGAAGAGGAGGATGCAAAAAAATACATGAATAGAGAGGAAGAGTAGGCAGAACAGACAGGTGAAATGAATAATTATTAGAAAAGGAGGGAGCGTAAGTGCCTGAGACCAATATCTTATATGGAAGCTTTTACATATCGATAATAGGTTAGCGGATGGAATTTATTTTTAAAAAAAGCGGGAAGAAGCAGCAACCTGAGCGAATAGGATCTACGAACGGGCATGGTTGGCGAATTAGACTCAGCAAGAATAGCAGGAATCCGAGAGGATTTTAGCGCGCCAAGACAAAGACGAAGACAAGAATTTCGGATCACATCTAGTTTAGAGAGACGGATCTTGGACGCACAACCATAAATAAAAGAACAATAAACAAATTTTGAACGGACAATAGATTTGTAAAGAGAAATGAGACTATAGGGATGATCGCTGGCCCATTTATTTGGCGACAGAGCTTTCAGAAAGTTTAGCCTTTTGATAGTGGAAGCAGAAAGATATCTAATATGTTCAGAGAGGGACAAACGACTATCAAGAAGGATACCAAGATCACCTGGTCACTCTATAGCAATCAATGACAGACATCAAGAGTTTATATCAGTCTACTCTATGTCAAATAAAAATATTTTCAGTTGACTCTAAATTGGAATCTTCGGTTACTCTGGTGGTCGCCAAAGGATATTTTATACGGTACTCGCTAACGAAAAACATATTTTCATCCTTATATGCCAATAAACGTTCTGCTGACTGGTTTTTAAAATTCATCGTCGTCAAAAATATCACTTTCTTGTTCGTTTTTTTTTCTTCTAGAAATTTAGATGTAGAGCTGATTTAGTCTATTGTATATTATGAAATTAAAGACCGTCTGAGCAAAGTCCGGTTCATTCGACAACGGTTGATGCAGTGGGACAGAGACTGCAGAGCTGGCAGAACACTGACACCGTTTCAAAAAAAGTGCTCTGTAGTTAGCGAGACCGCGTATCCACAAAGTAAAATTAGTTTAGGGTCACCTTCGAAGATGCAGTTGTTAGATGGAGCTGTGGTACCTAACCGCAACTTCGAGAGAATCGATAATTCCCTTTGTGAGATCGAAAGCAACGGCAGCACAGATTTGAGCCAAGTTGTTTGATCCGACTAAGATTTATCATTCGGAACACTGTTGATCCGCAATGAAAGAATAGAGCGTTTAAACGCATTCGGCTTGATAGGCTTGTGTTAGCGACTGAACGGAGGGGGGCTATCCGTTCGCCATCCGGCATCTCAATATAGCCGGAGAGATCGATAGAAATAGTAAGTGCAAATTGAATGGGAAAAATCTATAAATAACATCTTTTATTTCAGGGGTCGCCATTGTTTAGGACGTGAATAAATATGGAAAGCAATTAAGAAAACCATCTCGAGATAATAGGTTGAAAAGTACACTTGAAGACAAAAGAATTCTGTACATTTCAGCTTTTGAAACAGTAATCATTTAAGCGGTTTAGATTGTGCCATTAGTTAAAAAGTATTTTATGAACTCGCTTTGGCCGCTTCGGTATACATGTGGATAAAGTTGGGAAAAGATGTGACTTTATTTGTTATTTAAGGTGAATGAGGAACGGTTATAATCGTTAGAGGAATCTATTACGATTAGGTCTGTGTAAATTAGAAGATATTCCCAAAAAGAGCTACATTAATGGAATCAATGTGATGGGAACTTCAATTTACGCATACTTTAGAGAGAAAGGATCGCGGCTTGACCAATGGATTGCCAGAACGAGACGACAATGAGGTTTGGTACTAATTAATGGCGTAAGAAATGTCCGATGCGTCTTAGGTGTGATACGTAAGGAGGCATTATGGATTACATCCAGGGATTGCAGAAGTATTCTGTTAGCTGCAAAATATACCTGGTAGCTGTATGATAGTTTATTTAATACTGTTATAATCAGTTTTGAATCTATATTGCATTTTCTATTGAATAAACACTATATAATGGACAAGAATTTTACACAACTGTTTATAAGGATAAATATGTGAAGAGCCTAGGCCAGTCCCTCATCAAACGTTAGACCCAAAAATTTTACAACGACAGGGAATAGGAGTCACATATATTTCACGAAGATGCTGATATTCGGATTAAAATTAGCATGGCGGTTATATTTGACGCATAGGTTTTTGAGCATGAATAATCCAACCCATTCTTACTAGTCCAGTTTTATAACCTATTGACTGTGGATTTTAGGCATCACATTAACGGAGAAAATGGAGAACGGTGCTATATTAAAATCGTCGGTGAACAACCCTTTGCACTATGTCGTCGAGCCAGATTACATTCAATGGCAAACGCTATGTGCAAATCCATTTTCAGTTATACAGAGAAGATTCCATATCTTGTACCGTATTTTATACCGAATGTGGGATTATTAGGGTATTTTGAAAATAGTTTGGCTGATTTAAATTAATTCCTAAATTATTTCATAAAGTCACCCACGTTCTTTCTTTAGCAAATGAATTTCGATCATCAAAAATCTGTCGCTATATACAATTTTTTTTTTCTTTTTTTAAATAAGTTGTGGGTCTTACAAGACAAATATGCCCGTTGTGTGAGTGCCCAGCACTCTTATCAACGTTTATTAAAATAGATATATAGTAGAAAAATTTAAATTAACTTACCTTATTCCATAAATAACAATAATAATAAAACTAACATTATATTAAAGTAATAGTATATACATACGTAAACCAATAAATAACAGGCCGCGTAATATGTATCTGTACACCAATACAAGCGGACAGCTTAGTGTTTAAAGTCGACAAAAACATGATCTGTGTGGGTTTAAAATTCAGGAAGAACACGACAAAGTCAAAAACTAACAAACCGTAAACAAAAAAGAGCGAGATATAGCTTTAGTCTTTGCACTATTCCTTCGGCCATTTTTGCACCTCCTTTTCCCACTTAGCAATTTTTTTCCCTCTAGTATATGATTAGGGATTGTACTTATTAATTTGATTAGCACCGAGTCATCAGTGTTGTCAATTCGTAGTTTTACCCCGCGTGGATAGATGTAATATGTATTACTTTGGTTTCTTGTTAACCGGATTTGTTCCCTAGATGGTAATTTTATATTATTGACGTTAAATTCTAGTAATCTATAATAGAAATAGTACATATCTTAGGGGACATTTCATATCGTTTTCCTTTCACACATAATTGACCTAAAGTTGATTTATTTCCAGTGGGGCAGTATAAGTTTCAAGCACCTTTTCTGTATTTTACTTATTTTATTGATTTCCGTTCTCCTAGCCTCACATAATATATTTCAATTCCATATAATATTCTAGACATTATTATTGAATTATAGTATATACGTAAAGTTCGATGTGATAGTACCTGCTTTATCTTATATAAAGCTGGAATTGTCTGTCTTATTTTCGAGTTTAAACTTTGGATATGTTTTTTCCAATTCAGGGATTTATATATATATATATATATATATATATATATATATATATAATCTCCGTTGTTCCCATCCTCAGTTCTTTTATCTTATCAATAGCTGACCGAATCTACATTTAACTGATCCTTCTCCCTCGTTTCGTTTCTGGGCGAAGAACCTTTGTTGACATGTCCAAAGGGGGGTTAAAAAAAAATACATATATATATATATATATATATATATATATACCTAGATATTTAAAGTCATTTACGTTCTCTAATGGTGGACAAAAACACAAATGGGTATTGTTATTTACATGAAGCTCATGAAGGCAATCGTTATTATGGAGGACAATTCGCGGATCGCGTATCTTATGTTTAGAACTGTTCCGGATGTGTAATACTTTTCATTTATTTATATTTATACATAACCTCCTATCGTGTGCCCATTTACTGAAATTATCTATATCCTCTTTCCGCCATCTCTAAATTTTTGTGCTCCATTAAAAAGGCAATATCATCAGCAAAAACATATACCTTTGCATTTTAATTTCCCCTCTATGTAAATCTTCCATTTCAGTCTATTAAAACTCTTTGCTGTTCTAGCGGTAATGTGTACTCTACCTCCTTCTAAGTTCAGCCATATTCGTCTAAATTACGACTTACCCATTTTCTTATCTCTTCTATTATAAATAAATCTTAAAATTTCTATTCCCATTTTACTTTATATCTTATCCAATTATCCAACCTACGTAAATTATATCTGACGGCACATCAACTAGTAAAACTAAAGAAGATAAAAAATAAAAAGGATCAATGTCCGAAACGGCAATTAAAGCGTATGAAAATAATTTTTAGCCCTCTTAACTTTAAAGACACACTTTACACAACCCCTTTTCTATCTGTTCGGCAGTAGCTACAATTTACACGGCCTTTTCAAGATACATATTATTATTATTATTATTATTTTTTTTATTACTATTACTATTACCTTTTCATTATTCTTTAAGACTCTGAAAATGCACATTCTTACTGGCTTGTATTCGATGAAAGAGTAAACTTCTAATATTACTATTTTCTTAGTTTAATACAGAGTGATTTACTCAATCCAAGTGATACAATTCCTTGAAGATAACCTCAGTAACAGCTACTATTATACAACCTCTACAGTTAGCTAGTTCTCAATAGATTTTATTTTATTTTCCTTTACTAATACTGTGTCACATTTGCACCAAGCGGTACTGTTACGTCTATTATTTTGCTCTCCAACCTTTTTTTTTGTAACAATTACATCGCCTGAAGTTTTTGAATTTTTCACGCAACAAAACTTTAGGATTTTGCTGCTCACTTATATTTTTAGATATATAATGTAACTCTTCATTCCTCTTTTTAGAAGTTCACGGTCACATTCTTCTACGTTCTTTTAGTGCCAAGACGCTCCTACATTTGCGCATAATATTTTTCAGTCTGTTTATCACCTATTCGACACCTATCATTTATCTTTCATTATATACCGTTTGCAATGTTTTGTATCCATTATTTGATCTTTTTTTTTTCAACTGACGTCTCCATTTCTGCCATTAATTATCCTATTCTGAATTACAAGTTCAAGGTCTGTTTACCGTTTGCTTCGTGTTCTAATTTAGTTTTATGTTTACCAACATCTTCTCTTCATCGTTTATGTTTTTCTTCAGTTGACATAATTTTACTTCCTCCGTTTTAATCATTTTCTACTTCACTTGCCAAATTTTTCTTCCTTTATTGGTTTCAATCGTTGTGTAGTTACGACTTTTTATAGAAAAATTCTCACTTCTTCTTTTTATTACTACTATTATATGTGTAACCTGTCTGGACAAGATTACTGATACCACAATTTATGGAACCAAACTAAGAATTATCTATAAGCACAGCGGTACAGTGTGGTCAAACTGTATCAATTATGCCTAACGGCAGTGCCAAGCCAAGTCCCTCTCGTAAATCATACATATTTAATAACGCGAACTAAACAAATAAAAAAAAAAAAAACGGTATATCGTCAGCGGTCATCGTTTACATACTATGCGATAATTGCGTTTAAAATACTCGCGAAAGTGCGGTAACACGAAGCGGATATCAGTTTGAAACGAGGAGAATTCATCTAGATTTTCAGTGTGCAGCAGACCAGGACCCGAACGAAGCACCACTAGCTAACCAACTACGCCCGGGTATGGCGTTAAGTTGTATATAATGAAAACATCTGTTTGGCAGCGATTATTTTCATAGTATGCGGCTTTATTATCTGTAAAATAAGTCGCTTTCGTCGAATACGGCACAATTGTGACCTGAAATTAGAGACTAAATTGACCAAATCACGATTTAATAATATAGATTATAATTCAGCAGGAAAATAATACGGCATGTGCTGCAGTGTATCATCTGGTTTTGCGACAGTCAGGTACGCTAGGTGCACGTTAGGAGCTCCGATAACAATTTGCCACGGTAATTGAAGAGTTAAAACAACGAGCGGTCCGCCGTTGCACACGACCAGGGCAGCGCCACACCTAGCCTAATTACCAATCTAAATATACTGTGTACCGCCATTTGATTTTATCACTAGCTCCGAAGATGAACAATGGCTGGAAGAAAGCATTTTATTTTGCTGCCCGCTCTTCTTTTCATTATCATCGTCATTATCATTATCACTATTATCGTCAGCATTATCATCATTATCGTTATTCTTTCTTCTTTTTTTCATTTTTTTGAAAATTACCTGCAGCTAATAACTAATATTACTACCATAGAGAAGTCCCGTTCGCATTTTCACGTTGTTCTCGATAAGACCTACACCGTCGCGATGGCAGATTACGCGGATAATTTTATTCTCATTCCGAACTCCTGAAGCAGTTACACTGTCTTCGTCGATGAACACGGCTTTAGCGCTTTACCTTTGTTTCGCGTGAAACGATAAGTTTCAGTAGATAAAATTTAAACAGGAAAAAGAAAGAAAAAACCCGAATGAACTCAATACTAATGTATGAACAGTTTGCGATTTGATACGTCTCTTTGTAATTATAGAAAACACGAGACATAGAGAATGTTAAGCTTTTCAAGTGCGATTAATGATACTTTTTTTCTTTCTTTCCGCCTCCTCAATCCCGCCAAAATCTCAAATTCCCTTCTGCGGCTGATAGCGAGGCCGAGGCCGAGGCCGAGACCTCTTTTTTAACTCTTTCATCTTCAAGATTTATCATTTGGCATTAACGACCATATTAGACCATTATTCTCTTTCATTGAGCTTTTCACTTGTTGTAGTTACTTCAGGTTACTGACAGGATTCACCTATTGCTTCTTAGTTCTACGAATTATCATTTTCATCTTTTCACTCGGTCTATGTACTGCCCTTCCCCGCAAACTGTATCGAAAATAATAGAAATGCTTTATTCCCGCTTGTATTACGGATTCAGTTATTATCGTGTAAAAAAATTCGTTCTGAAGCGCTCCTGCCCAACTAGCCTAACGATTTTTTTCTTTTCTTTTAAACGCTCCTCATAAATCTAGGTATAACTCTACCCGGGCTATTACAGCACCCGCAAGGAGTAGAAGTTAACAATTCAGTACATCATATGCTGTAAAATTTAAGACCGTCCAAACATAGTACGGTTCACTCGACATCAATTGGTGCAGTAGGACCGGGACTTCGGCAGAACACTGGCACCGCTTTAGAAGGTGCTCTACAGTTAGTGAGACCGCGTACACACAAAATGAAGATGCAGAAGAGCTACTTTCGAAGAGGCAATTGTGAGACTCAATCGGGAATCGAAAATTCCCTACGTGAGACTGGGAGCAGTGCTACATATACTTAAGTCATGTTTGGTTCGACTACAATTTATTCCACTCTTCGATAAAGCGCGTTTGAAACATTATTGACCCAAACCAGAGAGCGAAACGTTTTAAAGCTCATTCAGTTTAACAACTAGGTGCACTCGTTCGCTGCATGGGACTAAATCGTGATATTACGTGAAAATCGATAAAAAAAGGCGATATGCAACATCGCTTATTTTAGTTGCTAAGGAGTCGCTATTGTTTAGAACCTGAATAGATTTAATAGATGAAAGCAAGTCTGAAATAAGGAAAAAACATTTTGAGATAATGGTCGATGAAAAATCCCATATATTTTCATCTCCAAAACGGAATAATATCGCTTAGGCATTCAGTATGCCCGTAACCTTATAAGCACAAGCAGCGTTAATGGCGGAGAATTTGGGGAGCTCGCTTTAGCCGCATCAGCATATACGAGGATGATAATAAAGTTGGGAAAATATGTGATTTTATTCAATGATATGATGAAAACTATCTGTTAGGGTTAAAGATCGACGAAAACTGGGAAATGTTCAAAAAGGGCGTAATGGATACTTCAATTTAAGCATATTTTAGAGTAGAAGAATCTCAACCATTATTAGGTTGCCAGGAAGGAGCGACAACGAGATTTGATACTTACTAGTAGAGAGTTAATACGCGATATGAAACAACGAAAGGAATCAATCCCGGATAGAGGATAAAGGAGGATTACCTGTCAAAGCACAAACATGCGACGAAGGAGATGTGCTCCAAGTATAATACGCAAGGTGGTATTGTGGATCGGATCAAGGTATTTTAAAAGTATTCTGTTAGTTGAAGAATACAGTTAGTTTCGGATCCATATCGACCGTCATATGGTGCTAGAGCTCTATCGGCAGAGAAACGAAACAACAACCACGTGAGTTGTGTACGTCCACGTCATGCAGGGTGGTAATTTTATTTTCGGCGGGCTTAGCGTTGAGTAGAAAATCTAAATCGGAACTCACAATATAACGCTGATAGGAAAACGGAGGAAGATTTATTCGCCAAAGGTGCACCTTTCAATAAATACCGTTAAGCTTTTTACTGTGTTATCAATAGCAGACTATCAACGGCAAAGTCGCTCGTGACAGACATGCTCTAGTCGGATTTGAGCAAAGTATCTGGCGCCTTAAAACCGGCTTCTTTCGACCAAAAGGAGCAAACCTTAACAGAAAACCCAACAAAAAGCAACATAAAACCACCGCCGTATTTTTAGTACCCTAATACTAGCATGACACGGGGAAGAAAGGACATGAATACTGCTTCTCTATGAAGGTCAGGTAATAGGCGGTCACAGAATGCAGGCTGACTCGAGTTCTTCTGTACCCCCCCTCCCCCCGTGGTACAGTATTATGCAGAAGGGAACAACACATATGTTTCAGTTCAAGCAGTCAAGCTAAAGTCTGACTTAAAGATAGGTATACGGAACGTGCAAAGTTTGTATGAGGTGTCCACCACTGAACTGTTCCGAAATATATCGGATAGATGAAAGATTACTGAAATTTTAGCCAACATTCGAATATGCGAGGGGAGCCCGCGATATCTATCATTAAACGTCGGACTCGTGTATAATTCTATAGCGCGGATAATGGGATAATAGGATTTTCAAATGTTTCAGCAAAAGGGTGACAATCGGAATCGACATTATTAATTCTTAAAGGTCTCGTATTGTTCTATTATCGGCTCTATTATTTCTTCACAATTTTCACCCCACATTTTGTTTTCGTCAGTTTCGATTTTCTTTCCCTATCGCTTCTCTAACTCTAATTGTATTTTCTCTTCTGCTGGAATTCTCGAAATTTCTTTTAAAGCTCCTTCTTCTTAAAATCTACTTCAATCGTTCTGATCTAATCAAATTTGGATTCAATTTTTTTAATGCAACCTTTTTTCTTGACTAAAATTACTTCTCTGAAAATATGCCAAATTTTAGCGTATTTAAAAGCCATCAACAAACACATCCTAAACTGCGTACGTCGTATTCTCAGAGAATTCGTCTGTTGCATAATTTACACTTGTTACATTATTTGCAGGCAATAGTAAAGGCACCTGAGATGCGGACATTCCGTAAATCACAAAATTGCAACGCATAATTTCTACTTCCGAACAAAATGAGGGGGGTGCAATCGATTGGTTTTTTCGGCGGGATAATTAATCAGGAAAACAATAAAATTGCAACTGCTATCTAGCGTAATTAGATTTCTTCATCTTCTAGGGTTAAACAACAAAATACGTCGTAATGTTAAAATGTGAAATTAATATCAAAAGCGTATTGTAGTGAAATCAGTTGGTAGTTTAAAAAAATAGAGAGATACGAGCGGCAAAAAATGTAAATCGGAACAATACGAAAATGAGTCAATAAAAACTTAGCTGTCTTAAAATTGTTTTAGAAAGATTAAATAATGAAGAAAAGAGTTATACTTGATTTTTTTTTTTTTTGTAATATGACATTTAAGCGATACATGTTTATCTTATTTTTTCGATATGTTTAAATTGACGCTAAAAAAATGCCTCGCTCGATTTAACTCATTATGATCATCAAGAGATAGGTGTAGCATCGACATTTATTTAAATTTCAACGTCATTTCGCACTTAAAACTTAGGAAAAAAACAACAACAACAACAACAACAACAACGAAAAAAACATCCGAATATATTTTAGCCGGACGCAAAAAGGTCAGTATCCGGGACAGTACGGTAATGTGTGACCTTGAATTTGTAATGTACATAAAACTGAATCATTGCCAACAATACGAACTCCGCTTAAGATAATACGGAGCAAGGGCAATCAGTGGTTCCAAACTAGATATCAAGTTCGATGCCATGAAGTAGTCCAGTTAATAATCCAATCGTAGTGGTTATTTAGTCTGCGAATTGATCTCTTAATAAATTTCCGCCTAATTGCCTTACGGGCTTTTTAAAAGTACGTCACATTTCGATAATCTCATCCGCAGCTTTAGTATTATTTTACGGCTGCAATTGTAATCTATTTCCTAAAACAAAGACCATTCTTGTTCTCATTAATCAGCGTAATATATTAGCATTTTCTGATTTATTCAATCATTATTATTAATGATTAATTATCGTTATTATTTCTGAACACATTTTTAATAACTAGTGCGCTGGTCTCTAGCAAAAAGCCAACTGTCAGCCAAATTTTGTCTCACGAACGCTTGTTTACTTTCTTCTTTTCGATAACATCGTATCTTTTGAACATCTATAATGTTTAATATGTACACCGCTTCACCACTGAAAACATCGACAATAGGGCGAATAATTTTCGTAGGTATTTTCTTACATCCGTCACGTTTTAACCCAAAACGATCTGGCCGATTTCTGGGAAGCGGCATTTTAGGCTTGCTTCTAATTATCCCTTGGAAGCCAGATTTTTGGGAATTCTTTTATTTTTTATTTTTTTTGAAATTTTCCCCTTACTTGCAACTATTCAATAACGATGTTTTCCTCCACTCTATACTCCCTTTTCTCGTCTAACTCAGTTCCTTTATTATATTTGTTTTTCTTTCCGTGACCGCACTTTTAGAAAGTTTTTAAAATTTCATAATTTCAGTTCCTTTAGTTGATTCGTCGCGGTGCTAAAACAGTCGTTCGTTTACGTCACAGATCGCAGTGAGCCTCTAAAGATACCTGTTGAATTATTATTATCATACCAGATTCTCGGATTTCACTGGTATAATTTTAACAGCGCGACCTTCAAAATATAGCAACATGCTATTAATAATCTTTGCTTTATTCGCCAAATAATTTTCGCATTTACGTCATCGCGTATAATGTAACTATTTTTGTATATAATCCAAACCAGTTGTCAAAGTAAATTCGATTTATTCAAATTTTCTGCTAAACTTTTTGGACTTATTGCTGGAATTTCCAACAGTTCTCGGAATTGATTTTAACCTGTTTAATTTTCAAATATTTTCCATTTCTTCCGTTAGAATTTCGTGTTCGTTCATTTTTTCTTCGATATATGAAACGTATATACATACACATACATACATATATATATATACACATACATATATATATATATATATATATGTATGTATTTTTTTTTTTTTTTTTTTTTATTATTACTTTAATAAGGAAATATAACAAACTAGAGTAGCCTGCGAATTAGCTTATGGCTACCAGTAGCGATTATTTGTATATATGTTTAATTTTAAATAATTCAGAAATGAATACAGGAAATTGTTCTAGTAGAATAATTTCATTTAGTTGAAGTGCACAGTCAATCATATACAATTGTCGCAGGTGGTTATACTTGCTACACGTGTATATTATATGCTGAACATTTTCTACTTCATTACTTTTACAATTACAACATTTACTGTCTGAAATAATATTTAATTTATTTAAAAAGTATCCAATGGAACCATGACCAGTGAGTATTTGAGTCATATAATAATTTACTGTAATGTTTTTATTTTTAAAGCGTTTTATTACGTTAGGAAATTGCAATATTTGAAGCAGTTACATATGAAGAAGTTAAATCAATTAGAAATTTCCGACAGTTGGAGTTTACGTTATGTATTTGTTGTTTAGTTAACCGGTTATAGTAGACACCAGCACAATATGAGTATAATGACTGCACTAAACCTTTATAGAGTATTATCTTAGATTTATAATTTAGTCCCCACAGCTTACCGCCAAGGGATTTAAAAATGTAATAATATTTATTAACCTTATTATTTATGTACTGTATATGCTTATTGTACTTTAATCTATCGTCTAAAATGAATCCTAAATATTTAATATGGTCAGTAGAACTGAACGTATGATTATTAATTTTAATATTATTGTAACAAATTTGGTCAAGGTTTTTGTCTCGACCAGATATCACCATGATTTGAGATTTGGTGATCTCGAATTTGAGGTTTAAAGCATTTACTATTGTTTTAAGTTTACAAATAACTTCATTACAATTAGCAATGTGGGACGACAGAGTCGAGTTACTAGATAAATGTACGTTGTAGACTAAAAGTAAATCATCAGCATAGCTGTATAAACGTAGGCCTGCGTATATATTACTTAATTTAGAATGGATATTAGAATATAAAATATTCCACAAGACCGGTCCAAGAACTGAACCTTGCGGAACGCCAAAATTATTTTTAACATCAACAATGTCGTTTTGATAGGCCCACTTTACTCTCCTGTTAGTTAAATAATCGTATATTAGGGTTATTACGTTAAAACTAAAACCATTTACAATTAATGTATCAATTATCACTTGACGATCACAATTATTAAATGCTCCCTCTATATCAAATGAAATAATAATAGACGGATTATTCCGTTGTTTGTTTTGTAATAAATTATCAGTTACATCTGCAATAGCAAGTTCTGTAGAAAAGAATCTTCTAAAACCGTATTGGTATGCATTAAGCACGGATGTGCTGCTAATTTCATTGTTTAAAAATTTAAGAATAATTTTTTCATAAACTTTACTTAAGGAATTTAATAAGCATATTGGCCTATAGCCATTTACTTTACTCAAATCCCTGTTTGGTTTGTTTAACATAATTAAAGTAGCACATTTCCAAGCGGACGGAAACATAATAAATTGTAATAGTTTATTGTAAAGTGTTAATAATAAATTTGGAAAGTAAAAAAATATAATTTTAATAACCTTGTTAGTTATACCATCCGAGGACGGTGCTTTTCTATTAGTAAGATTTTGTATAATTTGTTTTAGTTCAAAATATGTTACTTCAAACTGCTGTTGTTTATTTATATCTGTGATTTTATCTAATGAAATAGAACCAGTTTCTTTAAAATTAAAAAATGTATTCGTTAGTAAACTCATTTTGTCTTTATTGCTAGTAATAGAGGAACAAGTGTCATTATTACCATTAATTTTTAAATCTGGAAATTTAAATGGTTCAGAATTCGTTAAAATTTTATAAGGTTTACCCCAGGCCCTGGATGAACTACAAAATGTTCTCCAGGCCTGTTGCTTGAAATATTTAATTTTGTTCCTATACAATTTTAAAGTTACTTTATATATGAGTTTATTTATAAAATTTTTGTGTTTAATATTATTGAGCCTTCTGACAAGTAATTTAAAATATTCTAAATCTCTGTTCCACCAGGATTTGTTCGTCTTAGGCTTTTTAACCTTGGACTTATTTACGTTATTTGTTAAATTATCATTAAATTGTTCAATAATATTATTTACTTGAAGTTCGGTACTTGCAAGTTTTAAGCTCGTTTCGAAATTTAACATTAAGTCGGCATTAAGATTACTAATCAATATATCTGTATCCAAGGTAAGAATATTATCATTATTAATCATATTTGTATCAAAAATTTCAATACTGATATTTTTATGATCACTTAAGTGAAAATCTTGAAGCATAACACTAGACAACTTATACTTAAAGTTAATGTTTACTAGAACATAATCTATCAAGCTTTGTCCATTGTGGTTTTGAAACGTATGTATATTATAATCATTTTTAATTGTTAAGTTCCCTGAGTACACAAAATTTTCAAATTGTGCATTTCTGGGCGTGTGTGGGAAGTTTTTGCTTTCCATAAATTTTAATCTTGAATTAAAATCTCCCAGTATTATTACGTTATGTCTCCAGTTTTGTTTTATATGTTTAAACAGTAGTGTAAATTGATAAATTAAGTCAGAATTAGGTGGAAAGTATATTCCAAAAATAACAATATCGTTTACGTTAACTTTAATAATGTAATCTGAAATTTTGGTACTACTAACGTTCTTAATATTACTACAGATAGCAACATACTTAGTATGCAATAAGAAGTTGTACTGTTTTTCATTACCATATAAATAAGGATCGCAAATGACACATAAGTAATTAGTGTTATGTTGATTATTTAAATTTAATACTGATTGCGCTTCCTTGCAGTGATTTACATTTTGCAAAATTAATTTAATATTAGCCATAATTTATATTATGTTTTACTTTATTTACGATTTTAATATACAATGGACAAGCATAAGAAAAAGAGTTGTGTGTAATATTGTTAATAATATTTTTCTTAACTTCTAGAGAAATGTTACCTTTTTCTTTCACATGCTGTAAACAGGCATGCGAAAAACAATTATTACATTTTGCTTTAAGTTGATTTTCATCCAGAGTATATTTGCTACGAGTTGAATCAGTTTTACATTCATTTTTCATGTGGCCGAACCGGAAGCAATTAAAACATCGGATGATCGGAATATAATCATATACTTTGCATTTTGACCAGTTCACAACCATGTAACCAGCCTCTATTAATATATGGTAGGCATCAGGATCCAGGCGTACAAATGCACGTAGTTTACCATCATTAGTTTTCTTTAACGTAACAGTTTTTGGATTTTTACCCGTTTTGTTGTTAATCGCCATACTAATATCTAATTCTGTAGTTGAGGAATGAAGACCAACTACCGAAATCATTGGGTCCTTTTTTAATGCAGTTTTGGTTTTTATATTTGTTATATTGTTTGAAACTTCTTGTTTTAAGGTTTCAAATTGGTTTACATCTTTAACACCAATTATAACTTTACGTTTATGTTGTTTTATAAATCCAACATCAACTCCGATTTTACTTGTGTTGATTTTGTTTAAATCATCGTTCCAATTCCTATCATCTGAATTACTTGTATCTTCGATGATTAAAGTTTCGTATTTATTTTTAGTTATTAAATTACTATTTGTAAGCAACTTAGTTTTTAATTTGGAAGAATACGATGGTTTTTTATCTGAAATAACCCCGGAAACTGTATAGTTGTTATGTTCTTTTCCGTATTTTTCTTTAACTCATTAAAGTTACTATTTAATTTATTTACATGAGTCTTTAACAAGTCTAAAGTTGTTACCAGGTTACCAATTTTTTGAAAAATTCCTTCTTTTAGTTTCACTTTCATATTGTGCGATTCATTAAGCAGTTGCTTAATATCATCTATGTATTTAATACTAGTGTCAAAATAAGTATTTTCGACACTAGTCATATTCGCTACTAGAGATATGTATACATATACACGATGTAAAGTTAGATAAAAACAAAAGTAAACCGCTTCAATAGATTTAAATTATCAAACAAACTCACCAAGTTAAAATCCTTATCAGCTAAACTGAACGCGAATCAATTAAACCGCACATCACAAACATCGATAATGTATATGATATATATATGTATATATATATATATATATATATATATATTCTGTATTTAACTACTATACATTATTGCTAAACCTTGTTATTATTCGCGAAAATTATATCCGGGCTATTACATTGCATTGTTTTGTTAGCTAACATTCTGCTATACCGACACATGTGAAATTCTTTATGTTTTACCGACTTCAAAGAAAGGAGTTTATGTGTTCGTATGTTTTTGTTTTTTTATGTGTTTCTTCCCGTATAACTTGTACGTAGAACGATTTTAATGGTGTTCATTCGAGGGTATATCCATTAGCGGTGGTACTATGCGAGTACGCCGTCGAGTACCGCTGTAAAATGACTCGGTTGGCATCAAAAAACTTTTCAAAAAATATGTCCCTTTTAGATAGGTTTTTAGTAATATGACAAACGCCTTTGACACTTAAAATATTACCGATTCACGATGGAAGCTATGAAAAAAGCTCATGTTTAGTAAGGGAAAAAATTAAAATATTATCGCCATGTGTTAATTACTACGGATAAATTTCTCATCACTAGCGGAAACATTTTTACATTTCTGCGTATTTGACCATATAGAGAGTAGTGTTCGAATGAGATATATCTTTTATTTATTAGGAAGTATACTAGGCAGTGTAGTTTCATATGAGTATATCGCGGTAAGTACCATTAAAATTGAAGGGGCGATAAACGCAAGCGACCTAAGGTATTATTAATGTTACATACCATATATGTATAAGGGAAATATAAATTCCAATACAGATAATAAATTTGAAATCCCCAAAGCGCGATTTACAAGCTCTCATAACTGTCGGAATTTTAACATTAATTCTTAAGCCAAAATTCTGTTTCTGTAACTGTTCTTTTTACAATCATCCAAAATATATCCTATCGTTTCGCTTTGAATTTTTTTCTTTTATATCTGTCCTAACTTCTGGGTTTTCTCGTTTGATCTTGTTTATCAGGAAACAACCTCTGTTTCGGAAGCTAGTTCAACAAATTGGTCTCCATATTGCTGGTTTCGCGTATATTTTTCAGATAAAAGTGCCCTTGTTGCCCGTCTTCCTAATAAATATTGATATTCTTTTTAAATTTCCGCCAGAGTTACAGATCTGCACATTCTCTATCTGATTTCATGTAACTTCTTTGCACGTTTTCATTACACTTCTACCGTAGAAAAATATCTTCTTGCTTTCTCCATACATTAAATTTACTAAACGCAATATCGACCTTTTCGACCGTCCTTTTTTTTGCAATATATAACAATCTTTCATCTTTTCAGCATGGAATATACTTTAGCCGCGATCTAACCGGCAGAAAACGTCACACTAAAGTGGAACTCGCAAGAGTTACGCGGGAGGTAAATAAAAATTGTAGCCTTTTCTTCTAGTTGTCTTAAGTCATTCATGTTCGGACACGCTCCGATGATGTTCGTCTGTCACGGTAATGATTTTCGCTCATCGACGTCTATATGTAAATGTACTATGCATTATAATGGTGCATCTACAAAAAAAAACAAAACAAAAAACGATATAAATCTGTTATCGAATGAATGAAAGAAATGTGATTAAGTAGAAGTATTGAAAAATAGGCTTTTGAAACTTCTATATCGGGAGATAACAACGTCAATTTCAAGAAAAATCTGAAAATCGGCGATTGTTCATGGAAGAAACCTTTAGATTACAACTCAAAATGAATCCAACTCTACCAACTACTCGCGTGGGGAATCGTGTTTTGATCTCCGCTAGTCACATCAACAAAATTGATTCTAAAAATTACATATAAGTTACTTCAGCTATCATAAACCCTCTTATGACCCATTACTTCTAAAGATCATGTGACGCAAGAATAAAAATAGTTTTAAAGAAAATCGTTGTTAACATTATTATTTTCGTTCGAATTCAAGATGTTCATTATCGCATCTTCAATGTTAACAGAAACAGTTGAAAGTATCAGAGATAATATTAACAGACAGCAAATAAAGCATGTTCCATGTTTTTCGAATTTTAGCCGTAGGCTCTAAACAGAGTCCAACCTTTCTTGATTTTTTCATCTTTTATATTCCGCTAGCTTCATTCTGGTAATATTTATTTTCGTGTTTACCATGACTTTAACGTAAAAATGTTGAATTTCAGTTTGCCAAATTTATTCTCTAATTTTTAGGGCGCTGAAAATTTCGTTTTTCTTTTTGGACAAATTTCTTTGCTCTTCTTTTTTATTTAGATACATCTCTATCCGGTACTGACCAATCTGTACGCTTCCAGGCATTTGTTTTTTCTTTCACGATATCACGAAATGCTCATATCATCCCACTGCTAGGTGTAGGTAATCCCTAGCGGGATAAGTTGTCCTAATCTCCCGTGCTGACCAGGCAAACTGGGAGATGTGTTTTTCTTTATCTGTATTTGTATGGAAGTAAAACTCTTTTTGTCTTTTTTCAAATAATCGATTTTGTTGCATCCTTTGCAACTCACTTTTTCTATACCCTTATCGCGTTATACTAGTTCCATTGTCTGTATTAAGCTATCTCTCTACACGCTTATAGTGGTATTTTTATTTTTCTACACGTTCTAAATTTTCGTCCGCTATGTATTTCATAATATTTTTATTGTAATTTTTACTCTTCTACACTGGGTTAGGACCGATTTTGCTTAGTTCCAAAACTTTTATTCTTGTTTGCCAATTTTGGGCTGATATTTTTCGTAACGTTTCAATTTCGGTGATTTGCCTTTCCATTTATTATCAATCTATTTATTTTTTCGGCTGTTGTTAACGATTACATGTGCACGAAATTGCGTATATTTCATTGGGAGTCCATCTCTTCTGGATTATGCTAATAGGGTTTCCTTTAATTTTTCTTTTTAAATCTCCGTATTCGAGCGTCAAAGCCTGATAAGGTTCTCTTAAGGAAGAAACTGTTTCCTTCGATGGAAGGTAAAATTTTAGTTGAATTACGTTTTTTCTCTATTCCTCTACGTTCATTTTGTAATTATTTATTCGAATCTATAATTACATTTTAACCTATCGACTAAAATTCTTCCCCGCTATCTTAATGTATTTTCCTACAACGCTCTAATTTGGCCAGCGGTTTCGGTGAATATTCCGAGGCTTCTCCTCGACGATGTAAATGTTATTAATAATTCGTTTATTTTTCAATTTTAGTTTTTGTCCCTTTTTCTGAATTTCTAGAAAAACTCTTTCAGCCGTTCTTTATTCGTTACTTTTGGTCTAATCATCGAGATACGCCAAAACATCCCATGTATTCTTCTCGCCTACTCAGATGAGACAGATTTTATCATTTACTATCGCCTTTTTTACTTTATCCTTATTTTTTTCCACTTTCGTCTTCTAAATAATGTTTATATCTATTCCCGCTTTCTGTCTCTGCGCATTAAAATTTAAGTTACACCGACCCCTATAATAAATAAATTCAAAGAGTGCAAAATGGAAAAAAAAAATAATAATAAAACTCATAAAAACAAAAAATAAAATTATCTAAATGAAACAATATGAAACAGAAGAAATAAATACTCAATAATAAAATTAAATAAAAAAATACGATGTACGTATAAAATAATATGTTATTAAAATAATAAAATAACCGTCGAACGATGACGATGTAGTCTGTATCGCCAACTACGCATTTGATCGAATTAAATACGAAATCTCATAAATATCTTTATTATCCATTTTTTATTATATTTATTATACTGCGCATTTCCTGATTTCCTTTTCTTAGGCCATCAAATTTCTATTTGTTTCTTTACGCTGAATTTCTAATCTAATTTAACATAACGTTTTATAAAGCTTATACTTGATAAAAATAATCATAAAAATTACACGCGGAGAAATCAAATTTGGTATATTTATTAATTGTACATTTCATACTATATATGTTAAACAGTTCATAAAATAATAAAATTACGACCGTAGTAATAACAAACATTGTGAACGTAAAATAATATTCTAGGAATGTCTTTTTCCGGCAATTAATACTAGAAACAAAGAAGAAATATACTAATGAAGACTAATTTACACGCTCGGAAACTACATGAAAACTGAATAATCGTTTCTCATTTAGAAAAGAAAATCAAAGATTATTATTAAAAGCGAACCTAATTATTCGATATATAACTGATTTTTATTCGGTGTTTGTTTTAGTATTTATAATTTTATTATTTCATTAGAATATATTCTCGATAAAAATCGTTTTTAATTAATTCATTTATTCAAGATTAGATTTTCTTCTAATTTCCCGCTAAAAAATCGTCTCGCCATTTTCACTTTTAAATTTATTCTCAGTTTTTGGATTATTTTCGAATCGGATTCTCAATTTCACAACAGTCATCTTTCATTAAACGCGGAAGCTAATGGTTCCAACCTCATAGCGCACAATTAAGCTTATTTTCGACTAACTTCAACGCCGAAAACGGTCTAAAAATATTAGTCTAAAACTGTTAAAAAAAGGGGAAAAAAACGGTTTTAATCGTCAGAATCAAAGTTCAACAGGGCAGATTCTGCTTACGCCTTTCCTGTATCTGCTCCGTACACAGTTTTCGGAAAGATGTGAAGTATCAGCAGCTGTTCGAAACACGTTAAAAATAACCCCGTAGGGCGAATTTGAAAAGTCACGAAAACCTTAAATTACTTTTACATTTTTCTATCTCGCTACTACCATCTCTTCTTGATTCTTTAATGTATTAAGCGGAATAATAATCCGTTAGCAATCTGAAAACAAACTATAAATGCAGCGAGTGATAATCGAGTTCCAGCTCAGACTCTTATTACCGTCAACGCCAGCAGCGGACATACAGAAATGAGTCTCGAACAAAATCGAATCAGTTTCTTTTTTTTTCTTTTTTTTTCTTTTTTTTCTTTTTTTTCTTTTTTTCGGAACACTTGTCAAACATTGTTCAAGGAGTTTCGCTGCTTCTCAATGAAATGTTTAATACATAGCGTAAACAGAATATATATATGTAATGTGTGAAAATAGGTGAAATCTAGTTGATTGTACTGCCAGTTTGATTCATTTTTCGAAACAGTAAATACTTTAAAAAGATTAAACCCGTACCGTCGTACATTTTGTAGAAAAGTAATGAATACGTTTTTCGGATCGTCTGTAATGATATTACTATTTTATTACACTAACTCAGACTGCGATCGAAAATTGAATAAAATATTTACTACAGCATATATATATATATATATATATATATATGTGTGTGTGTGTGTGTGTGTGTATATATATATATATATATAACTCGGACATTTTGGCCTGGCAAGGGGTTATGCCCCTTGATCCTTCTTGCTTACATTCCTGTCTCTTTCTATACTTTGTATAAAATGATCAAAATTGACAACGTAATTCTAAATTGGCCCATATGAATATAATAACATAATTACAAAAATTCTATCCTAACATTTAACTTTCCTAAGAATTACGTTGTAATTAATGCATATATATATATAAAGTCGGTAAAAATTAAAGTATAACAAACGTTACATAAAATTGGGACATTTTTTCATTACATGAAATTGGGACATTTTTTCCAACGGGGGTGGCTTAAGAATTACGTTGTAATTAATACGAGCCGCCATTGTTTTCATGTACCTCTCTGGTGTTCCTCAAGGTTCCAATTTGGATTGCTCTGCTCTTTTTGCTGTTTATAAATGACGTGGAGAAAGTTCTTAATAAATCACAAATAGCTAATTATGCGGATGATATAAAACTTTATTATAACATTTCAGAAATGGATAACTGTTGAAGTTTGCAGCATGATTTATCATCTATGCTTTATTGGAGCTATGATAACAGAATCAGTTTTAATATTAATAAATGTAATGTTATTTCATTTACACAAAGAAAAACTCCTATGATTCTATGAATGATACAATTTTGAAGAAAATTAGTAGTGTAAAAGATTTAGGTGTATTACTTGATTCAAAGTTAAAGTTTGATGACCATATTCGACATATAACTTTAAAAGTGAGTCGTATGTTATCATTTATTATTGGTCGCTGTTCACTTTTTCAGAATTTAAATACATTATTGGTTGTTTATTACTCGCGTGTACGGTCATAATTAGCGTATGCAAATATTATTTGGAATCCTTCTAATAAGAATCACATACTTTTACCTGAAAGGGTTCAAACGCGTTTTCAAGGTGGCTGCACTTTAAGTTCCATTATAGTGATATGTTTCCATTCAATTATAAATAACAGTTGAAGGAGTTCAGAATGTCCACGTTAGAAAATAGAGGGAAAATATCTGCTGCTGTTTTATTTATACGTAATTTATTGACTGGTATACTATATAAATGTTAATTTACTTTCAAAAGTTGGTTTCCGAGTTCCCAGATTAACGGTTATAAAAATGCAATTATTGCATGTACGCAAGAACGAAGAGCTATATACGAATTCTCCGCTTTTGACTGCGATAAAAATAACAAATTATTTCTCAATGAATGAATCGGAGGCTGATATGTTTTTTAGTAACACGAATAAATCGAAGCAGATGGTTTAATTATTTTACTACTCAATGGATTAATTAAAAGCGTGCGCAGTCTACCCTCTTGCATATATTAGCGATATATACAAACAATTTTAATACATAACTTACATTAATTCGCTTGTGTTACATAGTGTGGGCGCGTCTGTATGTGCCATGGATGTATACGTATTATATGCGGTTGATGTGTGTATGTGTGTGCGTATATACGAACGTGCGCTTCATTTCAACGAGTACTTACTGAGAAGATATTTTATGTACATAAGAAGTAAATTTATTTTTGTATTGATCGTTTGTTAAAATTATATTAATTCGTTACATGGCATATGTGTTTTCTTATGTGTTACGTGGGGAGTGTATGCATATGCGTGTTATATGTGATTGGCGTATGTGTATGTGTGTGTATTAAAGTGTGTTTTGCTTATGATTTGTGTGTTGTTATATATTTATTATATATACATGTATACGGATCTAATGTATACACTGTAATTGGATTCATACTATTGCGTATACCCCTTTTAAATAAATAAATAAATAACACATGTTAATAAAGTTACCGAAATTAGGGACAGAAATTAACCGCACGCAATTTGTCATTCGTTTCAACTTGTATCAATTATATCTTTACACGATATCAAATGTTGTTAGTAGTGCGAATAATGTGGCGAGAAAGAAGAGACAGGATATAAGACAGGCGCAATACGAAGTAGGAAGACTCGGCAATTTTAAGTACAAAGTAGAACGCTTAAAAAACAAAACATTAAAAAAAAACACATAATCAGCATCGCAAACACAGGCGCTTCGCGTCAGTACAGAGAATAATACGGAGAGAAAACCGGCAGAAAGTGAAAACGGTAGAAAGATAAGAACAGCACAAGAACGTAGCTAAAGTACGGAGACAACAGGAAATAAACTAAGGATTAGCAGGAAGCCAAACTGACGGGTGAAATGATTAATTGTTTGCAAAAAAAAAAAGGAAAAAAAGGGAAAAAAAGGGAAAAAAAGGGAAAAAAAGGGAAAAAAAGGGAAAAAAAGGAAAAATCGTATATACCCGATACCATAATCTGAGATGAAAACTTTTACACAGCGAAAAGAGATTAGCGGATGAGATTTTTCTTAAAAAAGAAGGCGGGAAAAAGCAACAACTCGAGTAGTGCCAATGAATCCATCGGTTCATTATTAAAAATGCCCGAATGACTAGGAAGAGACTAATTTGATTAGAATGAAGGGAAGAAATAACGCGGATTGTGCGGCGAATGATAAGATCACAGGAATAATCAGGTAGGGAAGAATAAATTGAAGGGCAATTATGCAGTCGGATATAATCGAACATTTAGAGGGAAGGTGATTAGAGGAAATAAAACTAGAAGAACGTAGGACAGTAATTCAACAGTAATTAATTTATGAATATGGGGAAACTGATAAAAGCGGTGCCGCCGACACGACACCACCCGGATTTACTCTCTCGTGAGTATTGTGAAAAAACCCATGTGTACCTTCGAAGAACCGACAAAACCAAAACCGCCTCTGAACGTTGCTTCTTACATTTAAAAGTGAATCCGATTGGAATAATTGAATATCGTCGAATTGAGTTCTTCATAATTCCCGGTTGCTCTGCCACTTGCCTAATCGCTTACTGGATAAATATCGCAATTTAAAAATGTTCATTTCGATAATGGAAATGCGTATATAATTACTACGAATTCGTTCGTAGTTAAGATGTTACCATTGTCTTGAAGCTGTATAATTCGGAGTACTACGACTGATTCGGCTGAGACTTTCGAATGTTCGAGTAATTTACACCTTTTTCATTTTCGAATGTTATATATTACACGCGAATTTATAATAAACAGCGCGTAGTAATTGCCATTTGCCGTTATTTTCTTCGAATAAAATAAACAGGTAAAAACAGCTAAATATAGATAATGCCGACGGCACAAAAGTAAGGGCTACCAGATTCTATCATCTCTTTTCACGATGATCCTACTTTCACACGGATGATTGCTATAGCGAATGTTCAGCTTCAGACGTTAGGAGCACATAGCTAGCAGCGACACTGGCGCGGTTATCCGGACAACTTCCGAAAATCCGTGACCTCCGGTTTTGATTTACTTCTAGTCTGCGGACTGTTTAGCAGGCATTCGGAGCTCGTATCGCTCGAGAATAAATATATTTCACAACATCGTTAGTGACTAACACCGTTGATTGTTTTACGCGTGTCTCCGTAAACGATGTAGGCAATCGGAATCGATGCGCGCGACCGTTACACCAGAAAAGTTAATAATTTTCTGCACGAACGAACGACCAGAGAAGATAATTGACATGAAATTAATCTGCGATAGACGAATGAGCAGAGAGGATATGTGTGTAATTCGTCCGAAAATATCCTACCATTCCGATCGAGTAAAACTGGTTCCCATCGAAGAATAATTGATATTAGGCGCGCGCTATGATTAATGCGTCGGCCGAAAAGATCGTTAAACAGTGACTTTCGGCACCGGGCGACTGTATCCAATTTAGCAGACGAGGCTTTCTTCGGGAATCAAAAGTTTTCTGCCATTGCCCGAGTGAAGCTTTCCACTTCAGGTCGCCGAGGGTACAGCCGTAGTAGGTTTCTTCGCAGGTGAACTAAAAGCGATTTTAATTGGCGTCTCCTCGGCCCGGTTACGGAAGATTTCAGAAAGCTTCGGGCCCGAATCGATTTTATTTCACGATAACGATCGACGGCTAAACGTTTCTTCCCCGGTGAAAATACTCCTCGACGGTAGTCCGAACGACGCTAAGCAATAGCCGTTAGCGTTAATCATGCATGCTATACGCGCATCAAATCGGCAGTAGTGCACCTTGCCATCCGCCGGTAAAACGCTCTAGCGTCGTAATAACGGGATATCGATGTGTTCTTAGCGACGGGGTCGCTCGACGAAAACGGTAGATGATTAGTTTGAGACATGCCGAATGGCTAAACGCATTAGAACTGCCGCCATCCCATTAAGTTGTCCAGCGCGCGCGAATTGGATTCGAACGATCGCAAACGATTTAGCGAAAACATTTTTTTTATCACGGAAAGTTAAAGCTCGGCCGTAGTATTATTTTTTGTTTGTTTTTTTTTTCTTTTTTTAACGTGCGCCTCGAAACACTCCTTCAAGCATTCCGAAAAAACTGACAAAATAATAAACGGAAAATTTATCATTAGTCAATAACGAACAAATCTGAAGTGCTGCCCGCGGACAAATACTAACGCTGGAGATAAAAAGATCCAGCGAATACGCTAGTCATCTGGATAAGAGAAGTACGCAAAAACATGTGAATAATATTATACACGCTCAATAAGTTCTCGTATTATTAAATGAGCAATTCTTATATATAAACATATGTAGAACAGATGTGTGTGTGTGTGTGTGAGTGTGTGTGTGAGTGTGTATGCATGTAGTAGTAAACGCTAATAATTCTGATAAAATTCGCGAATTTGTTCGAAGGGTTTTTAAATAACAGAAAACTCGAGTGAATAAGCAATTCTTAAAGCGAAAGCGAACAAAATTGCATTTCGTTAAAAATTTTAAAATATAACAATTCGATTATTTACACTAGGATGAATAACGAATTAGAAACAGATCGAATTCCCCGATGAAATACATTCATCCGGAATTTGAGGCGGCCATTCTCGCGAAGTCGTCGATGTAATAATATGAGCAAATATGTGACCATCTCTATATGTAACTCTGGGTTCTCGGGCGTGACTCGATCGATTTCGATGGAATTCACAAATTAGGGAGGTTTTCGGAGGTTTAGATGTATCCATTAGCGTTAACGAAAATTCTACAAAACGAGCAATCTTTTAACCAACGGGAAGACAAGCAATGCGTTTAAGTGATCATCGTATTTTTCGCGTTTAAACATTCCTTAGACACGGTAGTAATCGAAAATAGATGAAGGCGCAGCGTATCATTTTCTCCCCCGATGAAATATATTTACGTTTTACACATCGTCGGATATTTAAATGTTCTGGCATATTCCGAAGCAGAAGGTGCACAGGACGCCGTTGTCGTATGCAGATGATAATTGGTTATAATGTTTTTCTGGCTTATATTTATCAAGTCAACATACTTCAACCGGAAACGAAGAATAATGCAATGTGTTACACCTTCGGAAATGTAGCTTTCGCGTCACATGCGACATACATAGTAATGTCAAAAATGTTTGACCGCTTGTGAAATTTATTAATCTCTGTATTGATTGATGTATAAGATCCGAGCTGATATCGATTTAAATAAGAAATTCTTCTATAATCCAATTACAGTTCTGGAAATGGATCTAAAAATGTAACATTCTCGATATTTAGCGAGGACCGTTAATATTCGTGTTCAAACTTGTATTTAGCGTATAATGAAAAGTAAATGCGACAGTTGTTCGCTTATTTACCACGTGTTAAATACAAAAATTATAATTTCGCGACGAAATATTATTAAATTAAATTCGCCGCTGGTTTCTCTTGGCCAACTTTGCAGTACAATATAATGCCTCCGGTTTTTCCAAGACAATCGCGACGAAATAAATTTGTTTTTGCACACGATATAATTATACAAACCAAAGTAGAAACTTTCAAAATTGAAAAATGGAGCAGATTATTTCGGGTAAGGCTGTGCGGTTTTTTGGCGTTTATCTAAAAAATGTAAAAGTACGAGAAGAAGCAACAGACTACGGTGACAGATAGTGTGTTTGATACGTACGTTTTTCCGCGTATTATCGACGAGTTGTGTAGTTTATCGGCGAGGAAATTTTATCGCACACCGATGACGCGGTTTTCAACCTCCACAGATTCTCGCGATTATCGTTAAGGGCAATAGTACAAAAACGGAGGAGTGAAAATTCGAATTCGTTCAGCCCTCGCGGTGAATTATATTCCTTATTTTTTTTTCTCTCAAATTTATTTAGTGGTATTTTTTAAAAATTCAATTTATCATTACTAATTTGATAGTTTCGCTTCGTTTATTTTAGGCAACTTTCTTCGTCACTTTGAATATTTCAAGTTGGGAAAGTTGATGAAATTTAGGGATCATAGTTTTGTTATTGTTCGCATTTCTAAACAATGTACACGAATAATATAACCGGGCTCGAAATATACAATTGTATAATATATGATCCGCACTTGGGTTTTAAAGAATTATAAACACCGACTTGCTTCAATTTCTAAAAAGTATTTTACTTTTGATGCGTAGATTTTCACAATTCTTTTTTTTATAGCTCATAATATTAGTTTTATTCATATATGTATATATATATATATATATATATATATATTAGAAAAATACTCTCTCCGACATTGTTGAATTTCTAAAAATGTTTGCAAAACTCATCAATATATTTTGATAGATCTGCATGTTCGGGATAAATGTTCATTATAATTCGTAATAATGTTTCTGGTTTAATTTGATTTTATTTCGCGTAATACGGGAATCCAAAAAAAAAAAAAAAAAATGAAACACGAATGAGATTGTCCGTCTTACATGTTTAACTTTTTGTAAAACTGATTAAAGCACCGGTTGATCTGCATATTCGAACGTAGCTCGGTCACCTGATTACGAAATATTGAAAATATAGTCGACAAAATCGCTTGAATTGGCTCTCGTTCGGAGATGTTCTAATGAATTTATTAATTATCTCTTGACCAGCTTTAATGTTTTAATACTGAAAAGTTAAAAGAAAATCTATATCGAGTTTGCACACTCTTTAAATGGGCTTCAAAGTGCCACCCTTCGGGGGGAGGGCAAAAACATTTTCTTAAAAATCTATTTTCGAATTGGAAGTTCATTACAGAAAGTGAAATGTGCGGTAGCAAAAACCAATTCGAAAAAATTAAATTTTTCGGAATTCAACTGCCGATTACAAAAAACCGGCACGCGAAAGAAAACACACCACGCGGAGAATAAATTCTTGTAAGGATACGAGCGCATTTAAATACCTGTCGTCCGAAAACATAAATGACATCGGATAATTGCAATTAGTTGCTTCCGTAGGAAATCGTTTTAGTATAATAGTATATTATGGTGCATATCGCTTTGCTGTCGAATTAAAAATATCGCGCTTGATTAAATGGCTAAAGATTTTTTTCGGAATGTTGTCGTTTAGGATCGGCATTTTTTAGAAAATTATTAACCAACCGCGATTTTCTTAACGCCAGGACTTCATCTAGTTGAAACGGTCGGCAGATGGATATTCTGAATGTCCGTAGCCTGCACGTACGAGATGGACTTTGTCGAGCAACTCTAAACTCGCTGGTCGGGGCCTAAAGAAGCCCGATGCTAATGACTAACGAGAGAGTGATTGATGTTTCTCCGGTGGCCCTATTACGCGCTTAATTCGCATTTTCGTGTTCCAATTCCGTGACGTTCGGTTCAGTGTGCGAATAATTCTCACCTGCAGCCGCCGTAGACGAACGTATCGTCGGACATTCTGCAACTCTTCCAACCAGGCCGTCAGTGCATACTGGACGGTAACTTACCAGTACCCGGTCCGTCCGCAGAGTCGTCGGAACGTTAATTGTACCCTGCAAGAAGATGCCAATGCATTTGCGTGTTATCGAATTTATACCGCTCGCTACTGTATAACGACTATCGTCCGAGTCATCGTCGGGACGCTGGCTAAAGCAATCAGCGCGGACTGCTCGTTCGAGGAGGAAAATAATTTCCATAGCCTGGGGCCAGACGCAGAGTCGATTTTAACCTGACACGTCTTTTTTCATTTCGTTGACGACTTGTAACCCGTTTTGATTGGCAGCCGGCCATATATACTAGTCTGAGGCTAGCGCGTGCGTCTGTGTGCTTCGAATATAACGCGTCTATTAGCGTACAACGGCGTCTTTGTGTTGTAATATATGTGTAGTACTAACTGTCGCTAATTGACTGAAGTGCTTACAAATAAGGTAGAAAGATAAATGCAGAGGACTTGCAATGAATGCATTGACATTGTGTGCAGCAAAGGCGAATGATAATATCAGTGTAACACTGCGGATAGCATACGATTTAACGTTCGTATACAGTTGCTGAGCACTGCGTACTCCAATTAAGGCAGCGTCATCTCCGGCCGACGCTGAAAGTTGCCCCCGTTCATTGCACTTTTTCATCTACATATAAATTTATCGATGCCCTTTCGCGCAAACAAATTTCCCGATGAAACTCACCCCGCAGCATCCTCTTCTTCTGCAAGATCCGTTCGTATACCATCGTAACAAACACCCCCCATCGTACTGAACTTTTAATTTTTCACCGGCACACCTTGATGGTATAAAACCTTTTCCGTTTTCCTTTTTTTCTATTTGTTAGCCGATAGTGTTTGCACGGACGACAAAAAAATTAATGAATTGAAGTTTGTCGAACCCCTCTAAACTTCCAACAAGTTTTACTAGTGTAAAGACGAAGAATTTGCTCCTTTCCCCCGGCAGAATGTACACAGAAACGAGTAGAGTTTGTTTGTTGATGTGCGTTTCGATAGCGCAAATGGTGAGCGGTACCGATGATTTCTTCTTCATTTCTATAGATTCTCGATCAAATAGACCGTGTTCGGTAGACAAAAGCAAGCTCCTTTTCAAAAAAATTCAACTCCTCCGGCACGATTCGCAATGTTAGTCTTCGTCGATCCAAGTTTCTCTAACTCTTAATAGAACGTTCGGTTTAACTATCTTATTACCTTCATACAGACTTCAAAATTTACTGTAAATTCCTGACGTTTCGGTATCGCGGAAAGCGTGTAGAATGATAACGTAAAAAATGCACTTCTTAATCCCAGCCCCGAAACATATCCATGTTAAAAACAATACTGAAAAAAAACACCAGCGGTATCTGTGCAAAATCTAAAAGTACACTTTGTTCACTGTCGTGTTTTTATATATACACATAATATATATATATATATATATATATATATGTGTGTGTGTGTGTGTGTGTGTGTGTGTGTGTGTTTTTTAAGTTTACAACTATATCGTTAAGTTTGATTATTTCTGGTATTTATTAAGTACTTGCTTAATTAAAAAAAAAAAAAAGTCTACTATCTACTTGTTCCAGAATTTTTGAAATCAGCTTGCATACAAGTCTACAACACAGTGAGACATTCTCATGTTTTCCCTTAAAAGTGGGCTTTGTACAGCCATTCAGGCGTCTGCCGACATTACAATGTCATTCGCTTCGTGGTCTTCGTCGACATGAGAATGTCGCCGTGCAACCTGTGATTTCCTTTATACATATTATATCGCAACGTATGCGCAAAAATATACATTTAACAACTAACTACCGCTAGTACAAGGTTCCTTATCTACATCATTATCGTTGGGGGTGGTAATATTGAGGAAATGACGTGTGAAATACACAAACCTACGATCTTCACAGGTCTTTATAAGTCGTTATAGGAAACACTTTAATCTACTTCTGTTGAATGCATACTCGCGCATGTGAGAAATCGGTCTCATTAAATGCTCTTTTATTAGTAATCAGTCGTATCTAAGTAAATACATGAAATTTTCGTAACGCTTTTCGAGTTTATGTGCCAAAGTAAAGACATGAAAAAACGTCATTCTTTCCGAATGTGCAACAAAATAACTCTTCAATGATACGAACGTAAATCCAAGTTTAACGGAAATAACAGATTATCTTAACATCCTACCAAGCGAAGTAGAAAAAGCTCTTAAATCAGCTAAGCTAAACAAAGCTCCAGGTCCAGACGAATTACCTGTTGAATTACTAAGACTACTTCACAGTAACGGCATAAAAATTTTAGTTGATCTTTATAACACGATATACCAAAGCGGAATTATACCTGAAGAATGGTTATTGCCGAGATTCATTATGTTACCTAAAGTACAATATCCAAGAAGATGTAATGAGTTTAGACTAATAAGTCTCGTGAGCCATGCATTAAAAATATTTTTAAGGATTATCCATGCAAGAATACAGAAGAGATGTGAAGAAAACATAAGCAGGGAGCAGTTCGGTTTCAGGCAGGGAACAGGTGGCAATTTTCATTCAAAGATGTTTGGAATTTCAACAGCCTCTACACCTGTGTTGTGTCGACTTCGAGAAGGCCTTTGATAAAGTGCAATATAATAAACTTTTCAAAATGCTGAAAGATATTGGTTTAGACTCAGCGGATCGCCGCCTAATAGAAAATTTATATGCACATCAAACTGCTATAATATCTCATGAGAATAAACTTACTACTAACCCAGTGGCTATAAAACAAGGAGTCAGACAGGGATGTGTTCTGTCTCCTATTTAATTTAATATTTATGCTGAGCAGATTTTTAAGGAAGCCTTGGAAAGTGCTGAAGAGGGCATCAAAATAGGAAGAGTTAAAATTAACAATATACGACACGCCGACGATACATTGCAGAAAGTTTACAAGATCTTAAAGCACTTCTTCAAAGAGTTGAAAAGTCAGCTGCACATATGAGATCTCATTGAATGCAAGAAAGACTAAAATAATGGTTGTTTCTCAGACAGAAGAAACAGTTCCAAATGTTGCTATTCGCGGCGGAGTAATAGAAAGCGTGTAAAAATTTAGGTACCTCGGTACTCAAGTGAATAATAAAGGTAACACTGATGCCGAACTTAGGTGTAGAATTGAACAAGGAAGAAAGGTCTTCAGTAAGATGAGAAGAACACTCACAACACACGATTTAAATTTAGAACTGCGTATAATAATTCTTAAGTGCTACGTGTGGAGTACGTTGTTATATGGATGTGAATGTTGGACCTTAAAGAAGAGCAATATGAATCGCTTGGCGGCTTTCGAAATATGGTGCTATCGAAGGATCCTAAGAATCCCATGGACAGCAAAGAAGACGAATCAGGAAGTGCTGCAGATGATGAGAAATAAGGATATGGAACTAACGGGCATCATAAAAGACAGGAAGAGGAAATACTTTGGCCATTTTATACGTGGATCCAAATACTCACTGTTGCAAATAATATTATTAGGAAAAATATCGAGCAAGAGGAAGGTCGGACGAAGGAGGCGCTTATGAATGTGCGACATCGGGGCACGGTCGGGGATGAATACCGAACAAATTAGTCCACCTTGCATACGAAAGATTTTTTTAATAAGGTCACCTATGATCGCGAACGGTCGGTACTCGAAGAAGAAGAAGAAGAAGAAGAAGAAAAGAAGAAAACATTTTTACCGAATTCTACTGTGTTCCAATCATGCGAGCAATTGTTTCTTCCATACGTATGGGTATTTTGTGAAAAATGGTATGGTTTGCGCGAATTCAAAATAATTTAAAATGTCTCGCTGATAATCGCGTAATATCAGTTCGATGCACGTATTTTTTAGAAGGATAAATTTCATGTTTTTCAACTGGGTCATTCGACTATCTCTTAATATTCTTTGTTTTTGAAGAAGAGAATATGTTTCTATTGGTCGCGGGAGAAATTTTGCGTCCCGCAATAAAAACGGTAATGCAGGAAATTGTGCAGTTCTTGCGTAGAAATATTTTTGGTATAATATGTAAGTTTCAAAATTTCTAAACGATAACTCTTTTTATTATGTCTTTTCTTTTTTTTTTTTTTTTTTTTGAAAATTTAAAATTATTTTACAGTACGGCTAAGTTAAAATTTACAAATTTGATTTCCGCTGATCATCGATGGAAAAAAAATCTTTTACTAGTCGAAGTAAAATTTATGATAATGCTGGTATAAATATATCGCGGATTTTCCCGCATGAATTTTTTTTTTGGTTTTATGGACATTAATGAGAGGAATTTTTCTAAAACTCGAACGAAACGTCACACTCGTTAACCAACGCTAGGGCAGCTGGATTAATCAGAAATTCTTTATAATAATAGCGCGATTTTTGTATAATTTTGATAAAGAAATAAGGGGGAAAATTTCATTAATAAAATTGACAAGATTTGAATTTTGGAACACGCCGATTTGAAAATTACTAAAAGATATTCCAAGATTTCGTAAAATTTTTGAAAATGTTGGACGTCATAATTTTCGGGCATAAATCTCTACATTAATAGCAACCACATTTTCTTCCATGTACGGAAAAATATAACTATTTGACTACGAAAATCAATACACCATTTAACTCGGTGGAACGGAAAAAATATTTTCGTTTTATTTACACGCACTTGTCACCAGGGCCGTATCTGAAGGGGGTTTTCAGGGTTCAAACCCCATCCGAAATGACTGCGAAATAATAACTACTAGAATTTAATGGACCGAAATTCAGAATAAATTTATTTGTTTTCAATTTTTGTCAAAAGAAAAGAAAATCGAAATTTTTATGAATTCTATTTAAACGACTATTTTTATTTGTTTTTATTGTAGTGTTCAAATATTGCATATACAACAATTGACTACAAGTCTTTAGTGTACTATTTATAAATAAATATATTTCATGATAACACGCACGCACGCATATTTATATATATATATATATATATATATATATATTTATAAAAGTGTTTTCGTAACCCCTACCGAAATTTTGGTCTAGACACGGCCCCGCTTGTCACTGTTGTCGGAGGGTTTTTATGTTTTTACCCATCTCGTTCAGTATCTTTCTCGACTAGCTACTAGAGAAAATTTCCATGTTCGGTTTCGGGAAAATTCGGAAAATTCAAAAGTTAATAAAAACGGAACAACAGGACGCATATTTTTTATAACCCTCTTTCCAGGTGCGAAAATCTTCCATAGAAACAGAAAATTATTTTCTTTTAGATGACAGAAATTTTTTTTTTTCTTTTTTAGGCGCGACTACACAGAACCCAACGCAAAGAACTAAAAGTATGATAAGACGTAAGAAGTGGCAGGTTACATATCAAAAAGCGATTAGAGATAGGAGAAATACAGCCAACACAGAAACAACAGAAGGAGACGAAAGAGCAAGAATATAATGGGCACAGTAAGGAGTTGGGAGACCCAAGTCCAAGCAGAGTGAAATAAAAGATTGCACATTCCAAGGAAATAGAGGAGCATTCGAATGGAACGTGACTTACATCACAGGTAAAATTTAAGATAGGACAATGAAAGGGGCGCAAAGGAGACTGGACAATATGAAAGAGAAAATCAAGAAGCAGACTATGATTAAAGCGAAGACAAACTGTGGAAGAAGTAACAGATCAGCTGATGCAGGAAAAATTATTAAACCAGGAAGAAGGGGGTGGAGAGAGTTGTGGAGCACGATAAAAGGAGTTAGGGTCGTAGAAAAGAGATGAATAGAGATCAGTTCGAAAGTCATATTGAGAACGATAAGAGAGAAGGCAAAGACTTTGAAATTGGAATTTGCCTATGAAATGTTCATTTACTGCGGCTGAACATGCCGAAGAGTTGGCAAGATCGTTCCCGGCAATGCTGCAGTAGCCCGAAATTCAAAGCGGATCAATTAGGAGAGATAATATGGTGTATTTTATATATATATATATATGCATAGTTTCCAATCCTCTTACACATTTTGCCGCTAAAATCTAACCAATGTTTTGCAAGCTTTTCAAGAGAGACTGTTCCATGGCACCAGCGCTGGCCGGGCTTATCGGGAATAATCGCGGCGACGTATCCGTTCGTTCAGTAGTAGTTTTTCTTCGTGCTCATTAATATCTCCTCTCCACCGTAAATGTGTTTCTCAACAACTTTGCGTTCGCAAGATAAACACGCATTGGGTCTTCCGGTCTAACTTTTTTTTTGAACATTTATTAAACCATGAGCTGCGACAGCCAGAAAAAAAAAATGTCCGCGCTTGCAGTTGCCTGCGTACAGGATGAACAGCCTCGTTGCGTAACCTTTTTTTTCAAAGTTCGCTTTTCTCCTACATATTTTCCTTTTCAATTTTTCCCAGACACTTCCATCACAACCCATCGGTTCCCTTTTAAAAATAATAATAGTAATGTAGTCATCCCTTTGCGAGCTGTTCGACAGCATTTTTATTCATCCTATAATTCATCGAGATTGGAATAGTCGGTTATTTTGAAAAGCTAAATAGCCACTGCGGTTAATCCGCTTTTGGAAGATGAAACGATTAAATATTTTTAAAAAAACATTATTTTCTTTTAGCGAGTTTCCGTTTTCGTCGAGTTTCGACCCGATACATTCCAACTTGTACACTGATTTTTTTTATAAGTAGACGTTTCCAAATTTTTAGTCAACTTTAGACATTTCTCTAAAACACTACCACAAATTATTCGCGTTTGAAGTAAAAATTGAAACAGATTTTATTTGATATTTTTTAAGTTATTAGTTACACTGTGACCAAGCTAACAATCTTCCTCTGGTATAATTTTAATTTTTTCAATAAACGGGAGCAGTTTTAATAACATCCCTAAAGATACTATTCAGCATATGGTAAATTGTAGCCAAAACCATTTATTGTACGAAAGACGAGAAACGAATACACTAGGAATAAGAGAATACGGGTATCCGAAGTCAGGTTTGTTTGATTCTTAGACGCGAATAGTTTAACATCTGAATTTTAAAAAAAATCTACTTTTTGCCTTGTAACCGTGTAATATTTCCTATTTCTGCTGAACTGTTTTTTTTATTTCAAAGTTATCCCCTGAAAAAGAGTATACTTTAAATATATAAGCGATTTTTTCACGAAGTAGCTAATCTAATTAATTAGAAAAGCAAAAAATTATGTCTACAGATGTGTATGACAGGGTTTTGTTTTTCACATATCCTGCCCGATAATCTCCGAAATCTTCTTCAGCCACATGGTTAAAATGCAATTACTACTTTCCGTCAGATCCTCAGTATCCAGTTTGAACTGTCGGCAGACCCGCGCACCGACAACTGCATTCTTCGTTTTACTCGGCCTTTTCTCAATCGACGTCTCCTCTGTTCCATTCGACGCTCTTTAATTCCGGTTGTTCACGTTGCTGACGACAAATGCTGTCGTTACGAATGAACTGCTCGTATTATTATCGCGCTGAACTCCATTTCCGCGATTTGCTAATGAATTTTTCCAATTATAAATACAATCTCCTATGCAATGCCCGGTTTCCCTTTATTCTAGTTCTACCTTCATTAAGCTCTAATTATAGCAATTACCTGAAATGTGTAACGAGCACTGGCCCGGTATTCTGTGATAGAAACTTTCATTCAATTTAAAATTACAGCTAAATAGCATAGCTGCCTGGTAGGTGGATTAATTTGCTCGGCTGTTGGCAGTTGGCAGAAAATTAAATGTTGCCTTCTACGATTCTCCGAGTCCAGATATTATCGGGCATGGTCGTCGGATGAATTATCAAGGGAAAAGATGCCGGGGTCGGTACTTTTCAATAGATCATTTACTATGTGATGGGCAGCACACCACCCTTGCGATTTCCTCGGAAGATATTTACTACAAGTTTAACAGAGCGAACGTGTAGTATATTTTAACTGGACAAGTGGTCTAGATTGTACGAAGACACACACGGCGTGCGCTGCTCGATGCCGGTGAAATAAATGACAGTAGGTCCGAACGGTGTACGTACAGTCGGTAGACATTTACGCGTAGTATAAGTTACAGCGAATGGCGGAAAAAAGAAAATTAAGAAAATAAAACGAAATAAATGAAATAATCCGGTGCCAATTACAAGTAAACTTCCTCTTGTTCGTGGCTGAGTTATTCGCATGCCATTTGCCTAGCCGCAGATGAATGATCAGATCACACGCACACGTCTTCTCGAACGCGTGATACTCGCCGTCCTATAGCAGAACTACTTTAGAGCGTCAGGACAGCCGACTGCGCTGATATGCTAGTTCCGAATGTGTACACATTAATCATAGACTCCAGAAAAGAACACGATCATCTTGCCATGTGCACAGTTACGATTAGGTGATCCGCCGTTGAACTTTTAACGATACGCCGTCCGATGTAGAAATTCAAATCAGATCGATAAATCTAAATCGTTTGCTCGTCAAATTTCGTATAAAACCTTCGCTAATCAGCCTACTCCGAACATCAGAGTGACTACTTTTTAATAGCGCATGAAGTCGCCACAACGCCAAGTCGTGTATAATTCTTTTATTTTTTCCCTGTCCACGCGATACAGATCTTTTGGTCGAATTATTTTAGTTTTGTCTAAGACCACTTTCTATTACAGCCTTCGACTATTTTCTAGCCGAATTTAAATTTTACCATCGGACATTAAATTTTTAGCTTATCAAAATTTATGCAACGTGTCAATCTATCCAATTTATGCACGTATTCTTTATGTCCGGTAGCCGAGCTGTATTCGACTTCATTCCGAACTTGCAGATTAATCAACATATTCACGGATTCCGCAAACACTTAAGAATAATAAATCGATAATAAGCGTGGAATACAAAAGTTACAATCACACGTGACTTTTATCAAAATCGTTAGAGCCATTTCCAGAACGAATCGGATTACAGAAGAATTTCTCATTTCATAATGTACATAGTAGTTTTATACTCGGATCTGAAAAATCAATACTTTAATAAGTTTCGCAAGCGGTGAAACATTTTTGACATTAATATATGTCGCATGTGACACGCATGCACTGCATTATTCTCGTTCGTCACGTTAAAGTATTATCGACTTGGTAAAAACAATTATAAGCCAGACAAGTATCGTGGCAAATTATCATCTGTATCGTCTCTTGCGTGTCTACTTTGGAATATAAACCCGATGATGTGTAAAATATGTAAATATATTTCATCAGGGGGATAAATGAGACACTGCGCCTTTATCTATTTTCAATTACTACAGTGTGTGTGTGTGTGAGGAAGCGTGTTTTACTTCTTTGTTAGTAAACCTTAAAAATACGATGATCATTTAAACATTGCCCGCCTCCCTGTTTTTGAAAAATAGCTTGTTTCGTAGAATTTTCTCGATGATATATGTACATCTAAACCCTCGAAAATTCTTAATTTATAAATTTAGCACCGTTTCCAAGAACCGAGTTACATCGTGTAACATACATAAATATGCAATTTTTGCACATATTATAAGATCTATATCATCGTTTCGTTTCGCTCCTTTCTTCTTTATCATCTTTTTCTCATTCTCGTTCATTTCGATGTTGTTTTTTTTCCGCACTTTCTCCGCAATCTCATTATGGTTAAAACGGTAGCCGTTGCGATATTTTTTCATTAAAGTTTTCACTTAAGTGCTAAATCTGATATCAATCGGATATTTCGTGAAAAAATCAACAACTCTTTTTTTCGTCATGCAAACTTTGCTTATTTTCGTACTATCAGAATGTAATACAAATATATTAATTTAACTTCGAATCAAATTCGCATTCCGTAGTAATTTCCACTGCATATATTATAGTACATCTTACATAATATTATAATAAATCGTCACTTTCGGATCTCGTATTCTTATAGAACAGTGGTTCTTAACCTTTTAGTGATGAGGGACCATTTGATAAAAAATTTCTGTCTTGCTATGAACCACCGACTGCTGTTTGAAGGTAATATAAAGTAAATGTATGTAATTGTAAATGAATAAAGGGCTGTTCTATCTATAAATAAAACATGCATAATATAATTGTTGAAATTGTTTTGTTTTTTTTTATGAAAATGTTACATTACAGAGATAAGTAGGTATATTATTAATAATTAATGCGATTTTTGTGACTGCATACTCTTTATTAACTTCTGAATCATTGGTTTAGTGCTATTTAATGCCAAACGCATGTCGGCACAGGCATTCAATCGATTTCGGTACTTGCTTTTTAATTATCAGAAGCGCCGAGAACCCCTGCTCGCATAGATAAGTCGATGAAAACAAAATAAGGTAACATATTGCAATTTCTCGAATCTTTGAGAAGGAAATTGCCTTTTGGCTCCAAAAATCTTCAAGATTAATTCCTGTTTCGAATGCATCTTTCCGGTTAGTGTCGTGTTGCATTTCTATCACTTCTTCTTGAATTTCATCAGGCACCTCAGAAATATTGATAATGTAATCAGTTTCGGAATATATTTCTCCTCGCTTTCAGGAAAATATTGCTCAAATTCACTTTTTAAGTTTTTCAAGAGAGAGTTCATAAATCTTCAACTCCAGCAATTCTCAAAAAGAGAAACATGTCCGAGCATTTTACGTTCCGCATATCTATGCATGATCAGCAAATATGGTAGTTGCAAAATAGTTTTTACTGACGGCTCCAAAACACCTCAAGGAACACGTTGTGGAATAGCATCCGACAAAAAAATTATTCTCCGTTACTCTCTTCCGGCACCATTCACTATTCTTTCGGCAGAACTATTTGCTATAAAACTTGCAATAGAAAATGTAATAATTTCCGATCCTCACTCCTCACACCTCATATGTACAGACTCATTAAACACGATCACATCAATTCAAAAATACAACTTTCCTCACCAACACCCAATAGCCAAGGAAATTATTCGCACGCTTTGTAGTACAAGTATCCGTGTTTCGTTCGCATGCATCCCATCACACGTTGGGATCCAGGGGAATTCATACGTGGATACTGCGGCAAAAGAAGGCTCATTGTTCTTTCCGGTACCGAACATCGAAATTCCGTCAATGGATCTGAAGTCTTATATAGTGCAAAAATCACTTCAAACATGTCAAAAACAGTGGACCAACATCCCAAACACGAACAAGCTGCGCTCAATAATTCGAGATACTATTCGACCACGGAAAACCTCATGATCTAGCAATCGAAGGAATGAAATCGTTGTCACGAGACTCCGCCTAGGTCACTCCAAAATCACTCATAGTCACCTCCTGTCCAGACAACCTATTCCACTGTGTTCCAATTGCAATTCTCCTGTCACAATCCAACATTTATTCGTCAGCTGTCCCACCTATAATTCATACCGAGCACAAATTTTCCAGTCGTCCCACCTTTCCGAAATCCTGTCTGATCGCCACGACAAAATTGAACGCCTCCTAAGTTTTCTTAAGACCACTAACGTATTTCACTCCATCTAACTCTTATCTTATCCGTGCCTGTGGCCTAGGCAGCAGTACACGGCACGCTAATCAAAGAAGAAGAAGTTTTTCAAATTGAGTGTAATATTCTTTTGCACTTCTGCTTTAATCTCAGCACACTGTCCGTCAATAATTTGATTCAGCGTATCTCGAGCGCAGAAAAGTTTTCTTTCTCGACTTTGTCTATCCATACCTCGATTTTAGCGATAAATGAGCTGATTTTATCTTCATATGCAGATCATATTGCTCGTCTCTTGCACCTTCAAATTTCCTGACCCTTGCAGTTGAACGTTCAAAAAAAATCGATCAAATAAGCAAAACGTATCTGAAATTTGGACTTACAAAACTGATCCAGCAACTCTTTGTTCCTGTCAGATAAGAATATTTGTACCTTCTCTCTCAGTTCGTACAACCTCGACGTCATGCTTCCTTTAGAAAACCAAGAGTTTCGTGTTCAGAATTCATATCAGAGCACAAAGGTTTGAAAAGACGAGTGTTAAGTGCACTGTTTTTAATGAAGTTAACTACTTTTATAGCTATTTTCATCGCAATAGCAAAACATTCCGGGAGCGTTTTGGCAGCCAATGCTTGCAGTGCGTCGTAATTGCAGATGGATTTGTTGTTTTTATCAACGCTGCAAGACCAGAGCGGGAACCAGGCATAGCAGGAGCACCGTCCGTACAAATCCCCGCAAGCTTTTGCTTCATAAGTGTCCATGTTTCTCCAAGTATTGACTTATTACATCTATAACATCTGCACCTTGCGACATTGTTTCCAGTTCTTGAGAAAATAGCAACTCCTCTTTAAACGTTTTATTGTCATTCAAAAATCGAATAAATACAAGTAATTGACAACATTATGAAACGTCGGTAGATTCATCACATTGTAGCGCAAAATAAGGACCACCTGTTGTCTTGTCAATAACTTGTTCTTCAATATCATTTGACCCTTTTTGAATACGCGACTTCACTGTGTCGTTTGAAAGTGGTATTTCACGAATTTTCTTTTCAGCTTCCTGCTCTAAAAGCTCTTCTGTAGCTTTAAGCGTACGCGGCTTTATTAGAGATCCACCGATTGTGTATGCTTTTTTGGATTTTGTGATCAATTTTGAAATTCCAAACGATGCAGTTAATGTTTTTTCCATAACTTGTTCCGCTTGGTCCAAATTTCATTTTTCTTAGATTTATTAGTTTGCCTTCGAATATTTCTCGCGGACGGTTACAATAATTCGGATGTACGGTCTGTAGATGACGTTCCAACTTTGCCGGCTTTAAATTGGCAAGAACAGTTGCGCATATTTCGCATTGAGGTCTAGTTTCCTTATTTACTTCTATTGAAATAAAGCCCAGTTTATTATAATCGGTATCATACTTTCTTTTCGGTGGAATTTTTCTGAAACCAGTATAATCATTAGACATAAAACTGTAAAAGCAGGAAATTTTTACTGGCCGTACGATAATAAAATATTAATTATTTTCTTCCCAGCCACTTAGTAACCTACGCACATTAATAATTGTAATTGATCGCAGAAAAAATATGGATAAAACATACTTAAGCGCTTACGGAGTAAATCGCAATTAAAAAGAAACCTAGCAGATCTGATAATGTGACGTAAATAAAGTTTAACTCAACAATACTTTTCACAGTAGGTACCTACTTAGAATTAACGTGTGACATAAACAAAACAAACAAGGTTTACTTTACACTTACGTATTAAAATTTGGAGCAGTTATTTACTATAACTATAAAGATCTTCATTTTTTAGGAAATAATTATTGAGCATATTACAAATCGAAAGGAGTTCGAATTTCGCCCCGAACAAACGACATACCACACATAAACAAAATATTTTCACACATCGACATTCACTTATCCGACTTGGAGCAAAATTACTATCGATTCGTAAATACGTATATACTTTTTTTAAATTCACGGAAAAATCTCTCACGATATCCAGATAAAGATCTATTTATTCCATTTAGTTGCACATATGTGTTGATAACTTCACCGTGCATTTTTTACGTTGATAATGTTATTGGTACTATTGTATTAGATTAATTAAACATGTAAGTTAAGTGGATTTAAATATTATTTTGAGCAGTAGAGGGAATATAAATTTTTAGTACGTAGTGTAATTACAAATAAAAAAATCGTGATAACAGTAATAACGTAACAGTTAAATATTAGGCATGCGTCGCGAGCAATTGTGGTGCGAGTTTGAAAACAAATACAGAGGCAACCAACATATTTTTTTGTTTCTGTTATTCATTTCATTTATTTTATCTTCTTTATTTTATTTCAAATATTTGATATGTAGTATATTGGTGCATAGTACCGTTCATTTTGTTCGTTTCATTATTAGTTTGTTTTTTGTTAATTTACATCTTTTAATTATTTCTTTCCTATTATATCGATTTTTTTCATTTAGTCACGTTTTAATTATTCCTGAGTTGTATCTCTGATCCACACCTCCATCCCCGTGCACCCAATCCACATCAACTCCACCTTACAAATAGTAGCCGTCACTATGCATGCTCCGCTTTTATATAATTCGCCAGTTACACTATGCAACTGCTATCTCCCCCCAAACAGCATGGATAACTATCAGGAACTTGAGTCCATCATAACACAACTCCCTAAACCAATAATACTATTAGGTGACTTCAACGCCCATTCCCCTATATGGGGTTCAAAACACACAAACAAGCACGGAACAATCATTACTAAATTACTGTTAGACACTGATTTATGCCTTATTCCCCAACCCACACACACTCATTTTAACCTCTCATACCATGTGTTCTCTACTATAGATTTAGCGCTTTCTTCCCCCATCCTATATCCTAAACTAGAATCAATAGTACTACCTGACTTGTGCTTCAGCGACCACTTCCCTATCATAATACATACAACAAATACTATATCAAACGTCTCCACATCAACATTCCCTCGTTTCTTATTCCATAAAGCAAACTGAGAAACATTCCGTGATAAGATCTTTCTCCCACACCAAAACAAGGCCTCTGTAGTAGAAAACATCGAGATTCTTCTTGAGGCTATGTTTAATGCAGCGGAAGCGGCGATCCCCAAATCTACCCCCTTGCCCCGCCCTCGCCGAGTACCCTGGTGGCACAGTGAAATCGCCGAAGCGATACGAAACCGTAAACGAGCCCTCAGAAAATACAAATCTACAAAACTGCTTACCGACCTCATAGAATTTAAAAAGCCACGCGCCAAAGCACGGTACATAGTCAAGAAGAAGAAACAGGAAGCCTCGATATCCTTTATCGAATCTATAGCCCAGTCTACATCCAACAAAATGACGTGGGCAAAAATTAAAGCAATGAATGGTCTGAACCAATCCAACCCCCCTACCTCCTTAATCCATAACGACTCAGTCGTATCGGACCCAAGCAATGTTGCGGGTATCTTCGCTCAGTATTACCAGAATGAGTTCTCCTCCCAAGTTTATCCCACCGAGTTTTCATCTAAAAAAGCTTCCTACCAACAACATGAATTATCCTTTTCCCAACAGCCCACGGACGGCTATAACACCAAATTTTCAATGGCTGAGCTAAAATTCCAACTCAAATTTCATACTCGCAGCAGTTCACCTGGCCCCGACTCTGTTCATCCGTACATGGTCAAATATCTACCAGCACACGCTAAAGAGTTTCTTCTTAACATCTATAACCAAATATGGCTATCCGGCAATATTCCTCAAATCTGGAAAATGGCATACATCGTCCCTATCCTAAAACCAAATAAAGATCCATTCCGTCCTGAAAGTTTCCGTCCAATTTCCCTCTTGAATGTCCTATCCAAAGTAATGGAGAAAACGGTAAATAGGCGCCTCCTCTATATCCTTGAACAAAACAATATCCTCTCTCCTATCCAAGCCGGAGGGCGTAAAGCGAGATCGACAAACGACCACCTAATAACGCTGCAACGGCAAATATTAACGGGCTTCCATCGCCAGCAACATACATATGCTATCTTTTTCGATCTTGAAAAAGCATTCGATCGCATATGGAGGCATGGACTATTACTAAAGCTCAAAGCCGCCGGAATAAATGGCCATTTCTTAGCAACCGAACGATCCGGGTTAAGATCGGTACAACATTATCAGCACCAATTCCAACTGAGAATGGTGTGCCACAAGGCTCTGCCCTAAGTGCAACCTTATTCATAGTATATATCAATGATGTAGTCGATTGCATCTCGCCGCCCATAATCGCCCGGCTGTTCGTCGATGATCTTAACATCTCAATATCCTCAAATTTTCCTCCGATTGCTCAAAAAATCCTCCAAAAAACCATCGATAAAATACAGAGCTGGTCGTGGAAAAATGGCCTAGCCATCTCAGCGAGCAAATCTGTATATGTTGATTTTTGCAGGGGGCGCCGCACCTCTCCCAGTATATCCTTAAACTTAAATAACCTCCCTCTTCCCCAAAAAACTACTGTCAAATTCCTTGGACTAACCTTTGATTCACGCCTTACCTGGAAGCCTCACATCTCCAACTTAAAACATAGCTGTACCAATTCCATTCCCATATTGAAATACCTGGCGAGTTCAAGATGTAATATCCATCCTAAATTCCTCTTCAATATATATATATAGATCTCTAATCCTATCAAAAATCCACTACGGGAGCCAGGCCTCAGCCAGTAAATCCTTATTGAAATCCCTCGATCCTATCCACCACTCCGCATTGAGAACCATTCTGGGAGTGCATCGAACCTCCCCAGCTACCAGCATGTGTGTTCTCTCCACTCCTTTTATCCCGAAAATACTTCACACTGCGAAGTATGTACCACCACTTCAACAACACACGAAACCTTCCCCTAAAGTTAGAGCATTACCACCTCGAACCAAACTTTCCCGGCGACCCATTACCAGAATTACTGATAGAACTGCGAAGATGTGGTATTATGTCCGTACAGTCGTCAACAGCCAGTCCCAAAATCCACATTCCTCCTTGGATCACGGTCCAAATAAATATCGATCTATCGCTGACACAAAATCCAAATACAACAAGCCCCCTATATCCAGTGAAAGTGGCAGTTAGGGCAATTAACAAGTACCACAACCATCTAATTTACTACACAGATGGAGCCAAGGCAGTCGGTGAAGAAGGTTCACTGCCAGCAGCCTGTGCATTCGAGGGTGATGACATCTTATACGAAACCAGGCTCAACGATGCCTGTTCAGCATTGGACGCAGAACTGTACGCAATCGCACACTGCTTCCACCACATCACCACATCTCACACCGGAACCAGTAACTACCTCCTGGTTACTGACTCTTTACAATCCTTAAACATGATTAAGGGCCCAAAATACAACAACTAGCTGGTACAAGAGATATGGCACAACTTATACCAATTACACCTAAAGGGCAGTCATGTGTCGCTGATATGGGTTCCCGGACACAGTGGAGTGCCTGGCAACGAGAGGGTTGACATAGCAGCACGGTCTGCCTTGCTCTCGCCAATGCCAGAAGACGCGGAACTACCGACATCAGTGGAATACACATTATTAAGAGCGTGCGAAAAGCAGTGGAGAACTGAATGGGCAGCTGCTACAACATTCTTAAGAAGCATAAAGCCCACAGTTGAATCATGGTGGCCACGGTCAGCATCGAATTCAAATTGCAACAATAATTAAAAACTTATTAATGAGTACTGCAATCTCACGGATTTTCCAATTTAACATCCGCTTTTTCGAATTGGAGATCGCACTATTACAATTCACAAAGGACAATTAATCCGCCCTATAACGGAAGATTAATTATTTTTTAAGATCTCGCTGCACTAAAAAAAAAAGAAAAAGAAAAAGAGAGATAGATAGTAATTATTAAAACGAGCTCAGTATTACTTCATCGTGCTACGAGACTGTTTTTCATTACTCCCTGTTAAGTTGCTTCGCTATCGAAGCAAATACATAAATGTTCTTTTACGATGAGTGTGTGTGTGTGTAGTCACTTTTTCGTGTTTTCAAATACACACATGGCAGATTTATTATCCTTTTGCAAGTATCTTATTTATTTATTACAAGTGGGCGTCTATTATCTATACTTTTTTTTTATTTCATTTAATTCGTAACTTTAATATCATCGAAAAACGGGTGTTTTTAAGTACGATTTTGGTATTTTTCGAGTTGCGTGCTTTCCTCTTTTATTGTCTCAGTTTCCACCGTTCGTCTACCCATTCATGTTTATTTATATATGCGATTTATATTTATTTTCAATTCATTTCGATGGATTTAACGACATGAAATACATCTTAATTGCAAACATTCTGAACCAAATATTTCAACAGAATATATACGGAAAATGATTATTGATTTGTAATTTTTTCTCAAAACTATCTCTCAAGTCTAAAATAGCTGGTAACTTATCTATTTATTCACGAGGGGATATTGACATTGACGTGTAATAAATTAAAAAGTAATTTACTTCCATTAAAGTGTGTGCCTGTTAAATATGTATAATTCGCACGCTAAAGTATTTGCTGCGCGAATCATCTTTTGTAATTAACTTGATAAAATACCTACATATTTACGGTTTGTTTTAGCAACCAGTTGCATACTAAAAGAGGAGCCCCACTTTATCAGTTGGACAAAATTGTTGGTATTATTCACGTTTTGATATTAATCGTATTTTCTTTCATTTAGATCATTTCCCGGACTTATTTCGAGTGGCTGAAGAACTCTGCTAACTGGTAATTCGATAGATTTTACTCCGGATCCTGTGTGTTTGCTCACATTTATCCTGTATACCATTAGTAATATTAATCACGGAATATTGTTCCTCTCAGTGACTGGTAAGCAATTAATTTAGTTATCAGCGATTTTTTCATTTAAAGAATCGCTAAACGAATAATGTTAAATTGTTTCGAAACAAAGCCTGATTTTAATGCATGCAAGGAAACGTGTAAAAAATCCTCAATCCTTTTTATAGTCTAACTTTAAATCCCATTTCCTCGGTATTTTACGATCGGCTTTTTCTTTATTCCCGGGTCTGACACATTTTCGTTTTCCAACTATCATTAGTTCTCTCTTTCCATTCTTGGCCCATCTTAGTGAAATTTATCTTAATTGATATCCTTTGCCTAAAAGATACATTACACATAGCTACAGTCGCGCATAGTACGCTTTTGCTCCAGCACTTTGCAATCGAGGAATAATTTTCAATTAGCAAAAGTTCAAAATTCGTCTTCGAAACTGTTACTCCGCAAAGTGTCGTCCACGTCATTAAAAACAAAGCAGACAAATCAACGGTTTCTCTTACGGTACTCAAGAGAAATATAACGTCGCCGCATAATCCAGTCAACCGTTGCAGTTGTTCTAAGCTTGTCCTAGCGCTCCATTGGCGATAATATTCGGAGTAGTAGCATAACGCTAAATTTCAAAGCGTGAGCTTTCAGTGATTTTTATGCGACAATTCATTGTGAGATTTTACAGTCTGCTATCTTCTAAATTTTCTTTCCGTGAAAAGGTAATGATACTTTCGCGAAAGATTGCACAAATTCCATAAATATATATGTATATATATATATTTCTGGTGTAAATTGTTCGTTAATAACCTGTGCGCAGTCTTTCGGCAATGAACACCTACTATATTCGAATCAGTGAATTTGACCCTATAGAATAGTTATAATGATTCTTTACAATTAAACTTCCGGCGATAGTAATAGTTTTTACAGTTCATTATATACGAGCGAAACAGAGAAAAGCCGCCAAATAGCAGGTATAATGAAATCAGCTCCTCAGATACATTTTACAAATGCACTACCTATCGAGAATTGAACATTTTGCTTAAAAAATGTCGCTACTAATGTATGTTCAAAAGGAAATAAACGTACAATATTTGAACTGGATTTCATATTCAAAAAAAAAAAACTATTTTGATAATTCTTTAAAAACAATGTGAACTACTGAATAATATAATGAAAAATCATCAGTATGCAAAAATCGATACGTACGTGATAACAATACGCGAACGACTTATACTATTTTACTCAACTTCCTAAAATCTGACTTTATTTACCATTTTTACGACACAAGAAAGTCAAGGTATTTTAAAAAATCCCATTCTTCTCACGGCCACGAGTGGAATCCGACTATTAACAATTCTAAAAATTTAAATATCCACGCTAACGAATCCAAATACCGAATGAAAAAAAAACATTATTATTTAAAGCAGCATTTTTGGTAGTAAAATCTTCGGTCACATTGTAGTGTGAAAATAAAGATGCTCAAAGTAAAACAATTAAAGGATAAAACCCGATTTAGCCTTCCTTGAAACAAGTATTAATACGCGAGCAAAGACACAAGCAGCAGCTAGTTTCTCTCTTTCTCTCTCTCTCTCTTTATATATATATATATACATATACATATATATATACATATACATATATATATATATATATATATATATATATATATATATATATATATATATACTAGCTGACTCGGCGAACTTCGTACCGCCATAAAAACAATAAACTTTGTGTTAACTTATTAGCTGAATTAAATTTAGTTTTTTAATAAGAAAAAATGAATACTCAAAATGAATTAAGTTCAATAAATGTGCAAAAACCAAAAAGACAAATATTTTAAATACATTGAAATGAATGTAATTCACGTGGCAGCAAGGCTTCATCTTAATAACAAAAATCAGTATAAATTTATATTAAAAATTTTAAGTAAATCACGTTGGAAACATGTTTTTTCGGGCTATATTATCAGCTAACAACACAGAGCACACACTCAATTTATATACTTTTTAATAAAGTGTGTACTCTATGCTGTTAGCTGATTATGTGCTACACACGAAAAAACATGTTTCTAATGATCTCTAATTTCTTAAGGTAAATTTATACCGGTTGTTTTTAAGATTCCGTACAGACTATAAAATACGGAATCCCAATAAGATAGTTCAGAAACGACAAAAATATTTATTTCTACAATAGTTCGGAAACGGTTTGACTTATCGAAATTGGATCATAAATTACAATTAAACTTCTATCTGTGACAATTTACAACTTTAAACTGAGCGATTACCCTGGGCGGCAAGAAACCGTCTGGAATATATTATATGGAATTTAGAACGGCCTCAAAAATACCCTTAAAAAAATCGTAATTCGTCACCAGAGATAACCCTTTAAAAGCGAAGTGCAAAATATAAAACAAAACACAGGAGCCCTTTCATGAAATTCAAAAATTACGGATAAAGAATTATTTAAACCCTCCTTTTGGAACAAAAGCAGCAAAAGAAAAAATGAATTTTCTCTTCATAAATTCGCAAAAACATTTTGTAGTGGACCGAATAGTAAATCTAAACCATTCTCGAATCTACTTGAACAGGCACAAAAAATTTTAATAAGCGATTTTCGTAGACATTTATTCGCTACACGATTGGTTTATGCATTTAAAAATCATTCCAATACTAAATGGTCAAAAATTACAAAAATCGAAAATTGTTTTACAAAAAGTTCTCTAATATACAATACGAAGCAAGCACGGTCTGCAGGTCGCTAGCAGTGTGCAAAATGGTTTTATAAAGTAATAAAACGTTTATAGTATAATATAAAGTAACAAATAAATAATTTATAATACCCGTTTGTATAAAAGATAATAATAATAATAATAATAATAATAATAATATCAAATTTTTTATACACATTATTGCATAGGGATTACAGCGTATGCATATGCAATGTATCTTTAACAGCATACGCGTATGTTGGGGATCGGTAAAGGAATGCGGGAGCAAATCAGTTGCAGAGAACAATGATGGTGCATTTCAAATAGCACTCAATCAACATCCACTTATCAGCAGTTTGAATCGAGCCACTCGAAGAGATGACCATTTATAAAATAGACCACTTTCCCATTCTGCAACTCTCTAGATATTACCCGCTTTTGTTCTGCTTCCGTATGCAGATACTCGACGCCTATGATAGCTGCAGTCTCGTTGCCTCGATCTCTACGTACCTAGCCAATACATATTAATCTGCGTGCACATTGTTCGCCGTGCCGAATGTAGGCGAACGTGTGTTGGTTGGTGACAAGAGCAAACAAAAACAAAAACACCGTTCTCCTTCTTTAAGACTACTTAAGAGAACGGAGGCAAAACACGTGTTTGACTTTTTTACATTCCTAGTCACCGTGTGATAACTCAATTATTTCAAACAGGTGTTGTCTCCCTATTCGCTTATCTCCCGGTTTTATTTACTTTTCACGTTCTTCCGTTTACCTTTATAGGCAATTCGATGCGCCGGTCCGCTTTTTACGCATCTCTCTACAAGTACCTCCCGTCTTGCCGACCGAATGTAAAAGATTCTGTAATGAATAAAAGTCCCATCCATCAAAACCAAATCACTATATCTTTTTACATTCGTAACGGTAAACGAACAGACGCAACAACAAACAGCCAAATCGGGATGCACTTCTGGATTCCGACACTTCCGTCCGAGCACAGCATATACAGAATCTCGCTGCACATTTCATTACTACATCGTGAGTGAAGAAAAAAAAAAATCGAAAACCGAGAACAGCATTGTAGACTCTTTTATCGCCCGTTTCCGATTTTTGCAGAAATAAAATAGCCGACTTACAATAAAACATGCGAAAAAAGTGTGAATGAAAAAAGCGAAGTAGTACCCGCTGAAAAGATAGTCCGTGGAATGACTTGCCCTGCGACGATTGTATAGAGGGGGATAACATAGCTGTAGTTGGGTCAGTGTTAACACCGAGCCCATTTAAAAATAAAATAAAACATAGCAAAGAAGGACTCTAGCATCCAGCCCAGAGATATTATTTCGACATCTAGTATCGTAAATACTTAATGACCTCTTGTGAGCATGTGCAATAAATATGGAAATGAAAGAAAGTTAATCCATTGAGCACGTATAACCAAAGTTGTTACACAGCTTTTACAATAATTCAAAAATAGTCGATCAAACCCGTTATCGTGCATAAATGATTTATGTAATTTTTTTAACTCGACAAAAATATAAATATTATATAGCTGAAGTAAAAATAACCGTTAAAAGGCGCATAAAAAAAATAAAAAAAAAAGTCTATAGCAAATGGCTTTGAATATGAATTATTTGCGATGCGTTTGTGATAACTACATTCTCATCAGATACCAATCGGTTTACAGACAGGATTCTTCTGTTTTTTTCTTTTTTCACGGAAAATCTTTTCAATTTCAGCGGTAATTTTTCCGCGCATTTCACAACATTAATATTATCTTATTTCCGGCTAGGATTGATTCCGTCAACCCGTTTGCAGCGTTTCACTTACACCGAAAACTGTTAAAAACGGGAAATGGAAAAGACAAATAAAAATCGAAGATAAATTATTTTATCCACGATTGAAGAAAAAAATTCCATTATTAACCCTTTATAGGTGACATATCTGTTGCAACGGTATGTTCAACCGTCTGCAAAAACAACATAAAGAGTTAATACAACCCTTGTGCGACAATACATCTGCCACACACCACTTTTCTTAGAATTTTAAAAAGTAAATAATAGATTACTTTTTTTTTTTTTTATTTACAGAAATATTTCCAAAAATTTTACATTTATAAGTTTTCAGAAACTTGACTTATAAGGGGTTAAAAAGATCGCATACGATTAAACGTGCGCCATACATGTGTTACGGCTCTAGTCATGCCAAATTTTTGTTATTTCGCCTCAAAGTTGCTTTTTAATATCGGGATTTTTTTTTTTTTTTTTTTTTTTTTTTTTTTACGTAAACTAAATAAAAAGATTCTACACGCTGGAAAATTTCTTTGGAAAAAAGATTGCCTTTATTCAGTATTCCCCGGGCAACTTTTTGGCAAAAACACTTTATAAATACGGCCATAACGTTTTTTTTACAAAACCATAAAAAGACTATAATTTTGTGCTGAATGATTTTTAGGTCTGCCGAGTCAATAACGTACAAAGTCTGCAAACTAAATAATAATGAGTAACCAATAAACGCGATAATGATATTAAATAAAATATGCCAGTAAGGTTTTTTTTTGGGAGAGAGCATTTTCATTATACTGGAATAGAAAAAAAAAAAAAACGAATTAGTAAAATGCCTAATATATAAATATACATATATACTAATAATAACGTTATTTTTAGTCCAACCCTCATCACTTTTTTTTGTCCCAAAAGGTGATTACATATATTGTATATAAAAAAAAGATAAAGTATCGACAGAATGAGTTAATTATGTTATTCAATGATAACGTCATTCTTAGCCCGACTTGCACTACATTTTCCGTCACAAAAATTTGTCCCAAAATGTGACATTAAATAAAGATTTATTTATTTTTATCACGCATTCGGAAAGAATGACGTTGCCAATTTTCCTCGTTATATACAAAGTACAGAAGTGATGGAGCCGGCAGCCCGGCGGAGCCCCCCGGCGGTGTTAAGGGACGAAGCCCCTTTCGAGGCACGAAAGGCCGAGTTTTATACATGTATATATATATATATATATTGTTTGATTATCATAAAGATAACCGATAACCGTGTAATTAAGAAAAGAAAAACCAGTAAAAAAATAAACGCGCTCTGTACGATATTTGAAAAATGCCTAAATTACATTGAAAACTGGAAATGCAATAATATTCTCTTTCCGATATTCAGATCACGTATTGCGATATCCATCTTTACTCTAATGCGGTTGCACGGATTTCCTTCCTGATTATAGATAGACTCAGGTCTCCTCGAAATATTCAGGTTTATGTTTCATCTGAACTAATTAATGTTTCTATTTCCTTTTATTCCCCGAAAAAAGAGACCTTTCTAGGATATTTTATTTAATATTCTTAAGTTGTTTAGAGTTATTTATATTATTCTTCATTCGTATTAACTAATTAACAAACAGGATGCGTGTAAGTGCACCACCAGCTTATAAACTAAAATCTTAAATCTTTCTCGGTTCGTCAGACAAAGACACGCATCCAAGTTCTCACTTAATAAAAACTATTATCCAACCATAAGACGGACGTTTTTTTTCATGTAAATATATTTTATATATCTACAGGCCGTAATAAATGTATGTATATCGGTTTTTTTCCAACAGCTTTACCGTCAAATTCACCTTCGGAAACAGTTTAATTAATTTTAATTAGATTAACGTTTCTGAGACGTGCATTTCCCACTATTTGAAAAATTTAATTTTGCTCGTTTAATGTGGTGTTCAAAAAATAACGGGAATTTATTACGCGGGTTGCGTTAGTCCGGTTCGCGCCATTTATTTTTTCTGTTGCATAGGTAAACAGGTCAGACAATTTATGTCGGATATTTCGTTACGTATGTTTTTTGTTAGTTGTTGAAAAAATAAATCGGAGAATTCGCATTAAATGTTACTCTATAAGAATGGAATTAGAGTATCGAGATTTTAGATTTTAGCCATATTAAATAACGCTTTCGGTGAGCCTGTCGGGAAAAAAGCAAGCGGTTTACGAGTGTTATTAACGTTTCTAAGGTAGCCGCGAAGACGTTGAAGATAAGCCGCAACTAACGAGAAAATGGAAAAAAGCGAATGAAATGATTGTGAACGATCGCCAAATCACCATCAAAAGTCGCTGATGATGTTGGTTGTTCGTTAGCTCGTGTTTTTTCGGATATTTCAGTTATGAAATGAGCGGTTACAAAATTTGTTTTGCAAAATTGATCGAGTTGCTCAAGAGTCACCAAATGAATGACCGATGAAAAGTGTACCTGGAAATTCTCAATTCTCAATTAATAGCCATTATTTTTCGAATGTAAATGAGATTAAAACACACATCGCTCGAAAAGCTAAAAGCGATGGAGGATTCCTCCGTTCCACTTCTTTAGAAGAATTGAGGGAAATGTTGCTAGAGCTGGACATGAAGGGAGCGAAAGTTGAATTATCTATTAACACTTCAAAAACGAAAATATTAACTAAGACTATAACCCAGAGGGAAATTCGAGTAAATAATAATCTAATAGAAGTAGTGAGCGAAGCGACATATTTAGGCCAACAATTAGCATTCGAAAATAAGATAGAAAAAGAAGTAAGCGTGGGAATTAATAAAGACAAGGAGTATAAGTACTGGTCACTAAAAAGAAATAAATATTTTTTTCATTTTTTGTAGGTATTTTAATTTTTTTTGCTTTTTAATGTAAAATATTTAAGAATATGTCCGAAACTGTTTTTTGTATACATTTTTTTTTGGCGGAAGATTTTTCTTTTTTCAAAATAAGAATTTTTTTTTCGAGGAATTCTTATCGTTACAATTTTTAATCAAGCCATACCTATATTTTATACAATAAAAAAATGCTGTTTGTAAATTTTAAAGAAAAAAACTACTACCTTCAAGTTACGGACTCCAGTCTCCGCAAGAAAATGAATGTTGTATTCATTACTGCTTCTAATTAATAGCTTTCCGTCATTTTCACCGAATCTTCTATCATTCCCATGTTCCCTTTGCATCTTGAGCGCGCCCCTTTCACGATTTTTGCTTCTTGCCATTTTTTTTTGGTATTCGTTCCACTTGTAACTCTAAAGATTATAATTGTCGGTCGTGAAATCGTTCTTTTTCGGAAAATTCATCATCAGATTTTCTAGTCCGTCCTTTTTTAAATATTCGAATTTTCATCAGCTCTTATCGAACAATTCTCGTAGCAACGCGATAATTACAAAAATCCATGTTCATACCGCATCAGAATGTACAGATGACGCTAATGTGTAGTAGAATTTTTTTCCCCGCATTAAACTGAAAAAGCCGCCATCGTTCAACGCGCCTTTAATCTAATTAGGTGCACTTTCCCGTGAAAAACTATTACATAAATATCTCTGCGCGTTAGTTTCCCAGATTAGCCAGAACAAATGCGGAAAAACTCAAATGTTTAACTTCAGTTAAAATATGAAATTTTTTATTCGGACAAGTAGATAATAGCAATTCCGATCAATATCCGATTAACGAATTTAAGTTACTAATAGGGGGATAGGACAATTTTAAATTAAATTTACCGGGAAATTAAATAAAATACATACTTCGAACGAATTTCATCTTTTCCAGTGAGTTACGATGCCCAACATCTCTTTAGAACATCTTACTGTACACGAATTTCACCCGGAAGCGAACTTTGTTGCATAAAATAACTTCATGAAAGTATCGACCATCTGCCCACAGTGGGCGGAGAAATTTTACCAAATCATAGCACGGTATAGACTTTTTTTAAGAACGGCTCCAGCCTCAACAAATCAAACAGCGACTCGAACGCAATGGCGTCATCAAAATTGTCTTGATTCTGAACGATTTACTTTTATACTCCAAAGCACTGGATCTTCCTGCTCCTTATAATTCTTCTTCCATCCTTTCTTAATCCTGTACTTCAATCTTTACTAATAACGATATTTTTATTAATCTTGCTTAGTTTTGAGTTTTTGTACTAAAAATGTTTGTTTACCATCGCTTGAACGACTATTAAAGCGGAACATTATTTATGGACAACTTTTACGCTCAAAATTGTACAAATTTTTAAACTTTACAAGAAATTTAAGAAATATTTATATAGACGCCGATTTGTTTCGTGAGCACTGTCCTCACAATCATGGTACATTACAAATGAAAGAACTGCAAATGTATAATGTACCATGATTATGCAAATATGTAATGTACAATGATTATGCAAATATGTAGTGTACCATGATTATGCAAATGTGTAATGTACCATGATTATGAGTTCCCGAAACATGCCGGTGTCTATACAAAAATTTCTTAAATATATTTTCAGATAAAGTTTAATTAAAAATTTTTACAATTCTGAACAATTATCAGGAAAAAGCATGAATAATCAAATGTTTTTTACACTATTTATAATTTAGCGTGAGAGCTGTTACAAAAATATATTCACGTCTTCTAAAAATAAATATAAAAAGCTATTTTACGAGTTTTGGCTAAATCGCTTTAATGATAAAGTTCAATTTTTTCTATTAATTTCACCTTTTATTATTTAAACATTTTAATAAACGGAAATATTTCGGCTTTTATTTATTTCTTAATCAGATCAAGTTCGGTACAACTGTGTATCTGTGAAACGTACTGCACATAGGCCGCATCATTTATATATAATACCAGCCAAACCGGAAATATTACATTTGTAAAGAAAATATTTTTATAAACAAATATAAATAAATATATATATACTAGCTGACCCGGCGAACTTCGTACCGCCACAGAAACAATAAATTTTGTGTTAACTTATTAGCTGAATTAAATTTAGTTTTTTAATAAGAAAAAAAATAATACTCAAAATGAATCAAGTTCAATAAATGTGCAAAAACCAAAATGAAAAGTATTTTAATTACATCGAAAAGTATTTTAATTACACGTGACAACAAGGCATTATTCCCCTTAATAACAAAAATCAGTATAAATTTATATTAAAAATTTAAGGTAAATCACGTTGGAAACATGTTTTTTCGGGCTATATCATCAGCTAACAACACAGAGCACACACTCAATTTATATACTTTTTAATAAAGTGTGTACTCTATGCAGTTAGCTGATGATGTGCTATACACGAAAAAACAACGTGTTTCTAATGATCCCTAATTTCTTAAAGTAAATTTATACCGATTTTTAAGATTCCGTACACACTATAAAATACGGAATCCCAATAAGATAGTTCAGAAACGACAAAAATATTTACTTCTACAATAGTTCGGAAACGGTTTGACTTATCGCAATTGGATCATAAATTACAATTAAACTTCTATCCGTAAAGTAAAATAAAATATTTTTGAATATTCGACACCGCGATCGCAGCGCTATCTGCCGGATCCAATGTAAAACATTCCAAGATCAACAATAACGTATAAATAAAAAATTAATTAAAAAAACAGTTTGTAGTGGACCGAATTGTGAATCTAAACCATTCTCGAATCCACTTGAACAGGCACAAAAAATTTCGTCAAAATCGGTCTAGCCGTTAGGAGGAGTTCAGTCACATACATACGCACAGAAGAATTTTATATATAAAGATATACCTATGTGTGTGTGTGTGTGTTTGTGTGTTATCATGAAATACGCTTATTTATAAATGGTACACTAAAACCTTGTAGTCAATTATAGTATATGCAATACTTAAACACTACAATAAAAACAAATAAAAAACAGCCGTTTCCATAGAATTCATAAAAATTTCAATTTTCTTTTCCCCTTTTGTCAAAAATTGAAAAGAAATATATTCTGAATTTCGGTTCATTTAATTCAAGTAGTTATTATTTCGCTGATAGTTGGGGAGGGGAGGTTAAACCTGCAAATCCCCCTCCTCAGATACGGCCCTGCTTGACACATCGTACAATTATTATTATTATTACTGTTAATGTTAATTTTTAAAATAAAGTAATAATGAAACCAACAGCTACACAAACACCATTATAGGACATATGATAAAAATATAAGCGCTTCTTCACGAGCATCCTATGAAATTTCATTTTTACACAATTCACAACCACGTAGCAGAGGGGCTAGTAAAGTTTACACATGTCGAATAGGCGTTATAACTTATTTATAGTATGCGAACTTAATTTTACACTTAATTTTAAGCATTTACACTTATGGGTCGCTATGTAACTACGCTAATAATTTAATTATATGCCTATGTTGTAATATCGTGTAACGGTAGCGTGTAAGTGCTGTAAGCCGCGTCGCATCCAATTTCGATAAATTTAGTTAGAACTCGATATTAATTCCGATTACGATGTTTTCATTACTTTAAGCGATACATGCATTAGTGATATTTTTCTCGAGCCCCTTTTTACTGGAATTCACAAATCGAAAATTTTATATGTTATTATGCGATTAATGAGCTAGGAGAGGAAAGCTTATAAAAATGAAGGCAAAACTATAATTAAATCCGCCGGTTCGTTCGTCCGTTCTAGTTCAATCATTTCATTAATTTCTAGTATGCTAATAAAAATAAAATTTAAAATTATTTTCGAGTACATTTAAGCAATTTAAAATTGATTATAATTATACATTTCAATAAATCACTCTTATATTGTATTTAGATATTGTAAAAATAGTAAACCGATATACGTACATCAACAGGAAGACATCCTCCCCCCAAAGGATCAAAGCCTCTATGAAAAAAATTTGTTATAACAGAGAAACTTAATTTATACTATAAAAGATTTGTATAAATGTTATACCTATAGATTTAATTATAATTAATATTTAATACTGTTTTCTAGTAAAACTATTCATTATTTTATTTTAAACGCAATCTCTCGCCTTTCTTATTTATTTTAAATTTTTATTTTGTAATTTTAATTAAAAATAGAGTTCAATGAGAAATATACAATATATATATATTTAAACTTGCTCACGAACAAAGAATTCGGATCGGATTGTTAATAAAAATAAAAAAGAAGTAAAGTCTAATAAAAATACTATCTTTCTTACTATTTCTAAACTACTATTTTAGAGCTAGAATTTTTTAATTTCGTTTTATTTTTTTACCCCTAAATAAAAGACAAAAGTTAAATTAAAAATTGTAATAATTATGTATTTTTAAAACATTTTTAAATTTCTATAAAGGTCGGTATTTGATTTTCTTTATGAAGCAAGGGGTATTTCTCAAATCTACTGCCTACCGTAGAAGATATTACGTAATTATATAATCTCGCTCCCCCCTCCCCAAAATGTCTCACTGGACCCGCCCCTGGCATCAGAAAAAAAACCTTACAAATTATATGTTTCAGAGTCAAGCGAGCTCCGTGGTAAATTTAGCGGCAACTCGTTTGAAATGTGAGGGGGGATTCGCAATAACAATTTAAAAAATAAATAAATGCCGAGGTCGCGTAATTTTGTTTAAATTTTTTAACGAAATGTTAACACCGAAAAATTCAGTCCTTCGAAATTACAAAAAGAAATTATACAAAATTTCATGCGCATTTATTAATTGCAAAAAATTTGACGAAAACTTTACAAAATTATCATCGTCTTTAAAGTAACATTACCTGTATTCACATATATTTCAAATAGCTCGTGTATTAAACGTTAAAATACAACAAAAATGATTTTAAACTTACAATTAAAGAAAGAACAATGGAATAATACATGTCAAATAAGTTAAAAGACGTGTAATTCTTATTAAAACAATACATGTTCAATATTAAGTGAATAAAGCAATCAAAATAAGCATTCAAATATGTTACTAACAAACATGGGCGTCGCCAGCGGGGACAGGGGGCAGCTGCCCTCTCTCGCCTGGAGCCTTGAAACTTTTTAATCAACTGGCCATGATGAGTATTCATAGGCGTGTAATCATGAACAATTTGCCAGAAACCCACGAAAATTATGTTTTAATTAAGATTTTATTCTTGTTTAATAAAATATTAAGCCTTTAAAAGTTATAAATTTTATTTTTCCTATAACTCATATCATTTTTCTATCATCTTGCCCCCTGCTCCATCGGCTGGCGACGCCCTTGCCAAACAGATAATATGTAAAATGAGAAAAATACAGATTGAAAAAAAAATAACATTTGCATTCGCGAGACATAAATATGAATATAAATACTGAATTCGTACAAAATAGAATACTGCGCAAATATACCAATAAATATTTTTGTTTATTTTCTTTTTCTTTTTAATTCTACCACTTTTTTCATTTTACTAATTCGGAATTCCGGTTTTCTTTTTTCTCTTTTTTTTTAAATTGCACTTGTACTCTTTTTATTTCTAATAATATCTCTCTAAGCGTATTATTGAGTTTTGGGTGGAAGAACATGTAAAATCCTACATTTTTCGGAATATTCTTCACTGTTTAAGATCCATTACCGTCTTGCCGTGCAATACTACTAATTTGCCACTATGGCAGTAGTATTACTGTATTTCTATACTAATCGCTTTGATTAAATTGTTATTTATTTTCCTTTAATCTAATCGGCTTATTCAGATTATCTAATAAAAATTTTATTAATCAGGTTACTTTTTTTTTTTTTTGGGGCTTCGAAGTCAGGTTACTTGCTTCCGTTTCTTTTTGTATATTTGTTAAATATTTATATACTTATTTAATTTTAATTGAGTACCATACTCGACTTAATGTCCATAAAATTTTTCAGTAATTTGACCAAAATCCAAAATTACATCCAACGTCAAAAGAACTGAAGCCCGAATTGAATCCAATGTTTTGACAAAAAACTAAATTGTATTTAAAATTTTTTTAAATCTCAACTGAAAAGATAATTTTTCTCTTTTCGAGGGTTTTTTGTTGGTTTTTTTCGGGGGGGGGGGGCTTGTCAACCGAGGACCTCACCCAGAAACAAAAGGAAGAAAAGTTAACTAATTAAAACTTAATTCGATCGAAAATAGATGAAATAAGGGAACCAATGGCAGGAACAACAGACTGAGAAGGAAAGGACAAGATATCAGAAGCACAAAAGGGAGCAGAAAGCCTTAATTTTAAGAGGAGTAAATAAAGGGAAAACGTTCCACAGAAAGAGCAGAACACTCAAAAAAAAGTGATCAGCATCGCAGACAACTGCTTCGTTAGGATGTAGACGACAATAAGGAGAAGCAACCAAAGAGAGACGGTAGCGGGAAAAGGGTAATAAAGTGTGATTGAAGCATAGGCGAATAATAGGAACAATAACAGAACGTGAAAGAGAAAGGAATTCTGAGAACCAAAGAGGAAGATTAGATTGAATTAAGAGGTAGAAGGAACGATTATTGGTAAAGGAAGAAGGGTACATATCCGACAAAAATTCAAAGTGAAATTTCTTACTTAAGGATAATAGATTAGTACTAGAGATATTTCTAAAGTAAAAGCGGGAACGGGCAGCAACCTAAGCTAAAGCACCGCCACTTCATTATTCTCGATGCCTCCATGACCAGGAACCTACAGCAGATCAACGTGGACAGAGTGATGAAAGGATAGATTGTGGATGAGAGATCTTATACAAAGAATGATGAAGTCGGAAGAGGTAAACTGATAGCCTGAAGGACACTCATAGAGTCGGATATTATCAGATAGTGGGAAAAGTTACGATTAGAAGAAATATACATAATTACACGTAGGATAGCCATGAAGGGGGTTCTTTATACCCAGCTATTGTTGGTACGAGGGGGCAGTATATCAGACATTGTAAGGTTTGCCAGAAACTACTATAAGGAGATCACAAACGCTGTTATTTAGGTTTTTTTGTCAGGTTTTTAAAAATCTGTTCATTAAGAGGAGTGTCTGTATATATATGTATATATATATATATATACATATATTAGAGTTAGTAAAAATTCTGGTAACATAAAAAAGCTATTTTTAGTTATTTGTATAAAGAACACCCGTAAGATTTAAAGAAATTGTTGTGGATAATTTTTTAATAATAAAAAAATTCTATATCGATTAATAATTAATTGATTATAGCAATTTTTGTACATGCTTGGAGAGAGATTATTAAAAACAATAAAGTACAAGTAAAATAGTATAAAAAAATGGGGAATTAGTAAAATAAACAACCGATAGAATCAAGAAATAAAAAGTAAAATAAATAAAAAGATTTACTTCACCCCTTTTTAATGTATTCGCCGTAGTGTTCATAAATGCTCTGACGAATACAAATACTGCATTAGTACAAATTATTCATGAATACTTTGCACGAATACTAGTTATATTCGCAGTTATATTCAAGTACAATTTGCTTAACTCTGAAATATAGCTCTAACGTAATACAAATTTTAGTAAAAATCAGACGCTAAGCAGTAATTGAGCTTTTTTCATGAGACAACGATGCGCGTTCATCGGAGGTGAGTCATTTCATATCAAAGGCAACCTGTTCAATGAACCGCTGATTGACATTTGACATTTTACATTCGTGTTTACGTTCAATTTAAAATTTATCGAAAAAAAATACCTCGTTAAGGTAAAAACTCGTCTTTTGAGCAAAGACAATTGGTGATTTGTAATCATAGTAAAGGATTCGATATTATTAAATATGAGAAAAAAGCTCTGTCGGCGACATCATTAAAATTTTTGAAAAAGAAGATGAAACTGTCAACGCGTAACCATCGGTTCATAACAAGGCTGATAAAGAAAAATCCAACAATTAGTGCACCTAAATTATCTACGGAACTACACGAAAGATTTAATATTGAAGTTCATTCACAAACGATATGTCAGACAATTAAAAAGAACGGCTACGGCTCAAGCGTCGAGCAAAAAAAGCCATTAGTCAGCGAAACAAACGGAAAAAAAATGGTTCAACTTTGCCAAGGAGCATGCTAGTTGTGACATATTGTGATTTTTACCAACAAAAGTAAATTTAATGTTTTCGGAAACGACAGGTGTCTAAAAGTTTAGAGAAAACCGAATGCAAAACTTTAATAATACAACCTAAACGCGACAGTCAAACATGGTGGAGGAAGTTTTGCAGTGTGGGGATGTTTCGCCGCCTCTGGGGTCGGTAATTTGGAGTTTATCGAAGGTAATATGAATGCGGATACAAAAGTCGACCTTATGAAAAGAAATTTGAAATCTAGTACCCAAAAACTGGGTTTGGAAAACAATTTTAAGTTCTATCAAGATAATGATCCTAAACATAAATCGTACAAAGCGCGGTCACGACTATTGTACAATTGCCCGAAGGTCATGGAAACACCTCCTCAATCACTGGACATCAATAAAAATTTGTGGAAGCACTTAGATTGAAAGGAAAACTACGATCCTGGAAGTTTCAAGTCTTGAGGCTTAAATTTCAGCCTCTAATCTCAAAAAATGTGTTTTTCAGTTTTTTAACCATATCTCAGCGAATTGTGAGAACAGATTTTGAAAAAAAATTAAGTCGGGGTTGAAAAAAATTACGAAGCACTCGATACCTAATCATTTACGGAGCCTCTCGAGACAAAAGCATAATTTAAAAGTCAACTGAAAATTTTAAACTCACCCAAAAATTAATGCTATGACGGAATTTGATATTGAAGTTTGTAAAAACATTTTATAAAATAAAAATTAATACATTGAATTTTTTCACATCTTTTGGAGGGGTAGAACGTGGTCAAAATTATAAAAAAAACTGAAATTTTCAGTGATTTTAAATGTTTTAAGGACTTTAATAAAAATCAAACGGAAATTTAGTCTCAAAAATGAGTTCAGGGACCCAAAAAACCATCTAGTGTGTACATATTTAGTTCGATTTGTAACGGTATATGGCTTGAAAACACAAAATTAACCTTAAAAGGACGAGTTTAACGGCCTGAAGAAATCCGGATATTTATTTTTTGATGTGTTTCATACGACTTTTTTGTACTGAACTGTGATACTAACTTCAAAAATCTTTTGCTGACTTGCCTAAATTAAATGTTTATGTAAAACTGCCCATCCGCTACCTTAATTTACACAATATATATAGAGTTGAAAGTAACCTTAAAATTATAATTAGTGAAAAAAAACTTCTTGGGGGGTTATTCGGCGATTTGTGATAACGAGCAATTTTTTTCTTTTGAATTGGACAAAATTAGTTGGACAAAACTTTTTGTGTTTAGAATACATTAGTAAAATTTTGTTCAACTAATTTTGTCGAGTTCAGAGATAAAAATATTTTGTTCTCGAAAATTGTAGAATAACCCTCAAAATACTATAATTTAATCGGTTTAGTCACAATTCCTTACGACAATGCTTAAAATTGCTCTCAGGATTGTGTTTAGCAATCCCAAATATCCTAATTTTCAAGTGTGCATTCTCGACCTTCTCTAGAACGAGATATTGTTCAGGTAGATGTTTTATTATAATTCTACACTATCGTTAGATGCTTTTTTATTTATATTTCGTTTTTTTTTGATTTTGCAAAAATAAAAAATATTAATTTATATTTAATTTTAAAGCATTAATTTTCATGAATTAATATGCAGATATGTATGCTTTTAAAAATGTTTACTATTACAGATGATATGAAATTTTTATTAATGTGTTATGATCTGGTTCGTTCTACACGAAGGCGGCAAGCTCGTCCTTCCCTGGCGGTGGTCCGTTTACATATTTAAATATAGAGCAATTTGGAATAGGAACATTAAATAAATAAACAAAGTGTTATAAATAACAAATAGAAGTTAATTTCATCTATTAATTATTTTCTTAAGATCAGAAATACAAGTTCATTGTATGATTTCTGATTCAATATTGATTGTGAGTTCCCAAATCGAGTGAGCGCGTTTCTTAAATGTGTTGACGCTATGCCTCGAGGTGATTTAATAGAAAATCACACTTTACCTGTTGCTAAAGAATTATTTAATATTAAAGACGATCAATTATGTTAATATGCGATGGTTCTCAATTATGTCACCAGAAAAGTAGTAATAATGAATACTAAAGGAAATCACATTCTGGTCAAAAACACGTACCACTATGCAAACCTTCTACCATCTGTATAACCGATAGTTATGTGGTCGATGTACCTGATCCATTTGGAGATAATATTAATGATACTAAAATTTTAAAATCGGTATTTTCCAAAGAAGAAGGTGTAGATATTTTTATACTCTATCGAGGATTTTAGGATATAAAGAATTGTGTCGGCTTTGAAAGAAAAACGTTTGCAATTAACAATCAATGAATTATATGACTCTCGGCGTGTGACAAAAGTTCGATAAAGAAAATGGATGGTAAACTTCTTCCTAGAACTAAAGAATATTGTCAAATTGCAAACTATTTACACAATACTTCTGGAAAACGTTTAAATTCTGATCAAAAAAATCATATGGAAATTGTTACTCAAATGAAATGCAGAGAAAATGCGGAAAACACTTTGGCAGCAGAAGTAGAAACAAAACGATGGAATAAAAAAAAAGTTAACCTTTCAACAATTTACATCAGATGAATTATTAGATTTTCTAAAAATTACAGAAAACAACCTAAAAATATTTTTCATTGGAACTTACCAGTACTTGCAATCAGATTTCATATTTAGCAGAATTATTGGATGAAAGTAACAATTTCCATTTGAAATATGTCAAGAAGAAGATAATTACAGTCAAGGTTAGATCACATCACATCAATAGAAAACCGCACATCTGTTATATCGATTACAAACCAGATAGCATCAGCTGTGGTGGTATTTCGCATTGTACTTGTGACTGTGTAAATGGACTTTGTATAATCGGATGCTGTTCTCATGTAGCAACTGTCATATATATTACTTATCGTATACTCGTTACTTATCTAAAATAATGACACCCGCAGAAATATTGATGAAGCTGTTTCATGTTGAAAAACCAATACCTGCGATTGATGAAGATAGTAATAAAGATCAAAATAATTGTAAACAAATTATATGATGAAAAAATAAATGATAGTGTTTACATGAATTTTAATTTGATTAAAATCTTTGTAAACGTATACTAATAATTGTTAAATAGATATTTTGAATTATAAAACTTTGTACAATAAAATAGTTTTAGTTTTATAATAAAATATTTTTTGAACAAACACAGTCTATTAATTTACAAAATGCTTAGATTAGTTTATTTTATAGAAATCTCTGCATTATTAAGACATATGAAGGAGGGAATTATATTATTACGCAGTATATTCTACAGCAGGCAGTAAATTTGAGAAATACCTTGTTTCATAAAGAAAATCAAATAGCAACCTCTTTAAAAATTTAATAATGTTGTAAAACACGTGTTTATTACAATTTAATTTAAATTTTGTTTTATTTTTAGGTGAAAAATAAAAAAATTATAAAATTCTAGCTTAAATGGTAGTTTAGAATTTGAATAGTAAATTACTAGAAAAAATAGAAAGATAGTATTTTTTATTAGACTTTAATTCTTTTTTTAGTTTTGTTAGTAATCCAATCCAAATTGTTTGTCCGTGAGTGAAAAAACAGATATATATATATATATATATTTCTCATTGAACTATTTTTATTTACATTGCAAAATTAAAATTAAAAATAAATAAAAAAAACAAAAGATCGATGACAGTTACATTTAAAACAGAATAAAAACGTAACATTAATACTTTTTCTAGAAAACAGTATTAAATATTAGTTATAATTAAATCCATAAATATAACATTTATACGAATTTTTTATAGTATAAATTAAGTCTTTGTGTTGGAGAAAATTTCTTCATCGAAGATTTGATTCTTTTGAAAGGGAAATGCCCCCCCCCCCCGGGTCCACCACTAGTTAAAGTATTGTAAATAAAACGACCAAATTTAGTATCTGGAAGTTATTTCATTGCTAAATATTTTAAGGTTACTTTCAAGTCTATGTAATATATTGTACAAACTAAGCATCTAATGATAGTGTAGAATTATAATAAAACATCTACCTGAACAATATCTCGTTCTAGAGAAGGTCGAGAATACACACTTGAAAATTAGGATATTTGGGATTGCTAAACACAATCCTGAGAGCAATTTTAAGCATTGTCGTAAGGAATTGTGACTAAACCGATTAAATTATAGTATTTTGAGGGTTATTCTACAATTTTCGAGAACAAAATATTTTTATCTCTGAACTCGACAAAATTAGTTGAACAAAATTTTACTAATGTATTCTAAACACAAAAAGTTTTGTCAAACTAATTTTGTCCAATTCAAAAGAAAAAAATTGCTCGTTATCACAAATCGCCGAATAACCCCCCAAGAAGTTTTTTTTCACTAATTATAATTTTAAGGTTACTTTCAACTCTATATATATTGTGTAAATTAAGGTAGCGGATGGGCAGTTTTATGTAAACATTTAGTTTAGGCAAGTCAACAAAAGATTTTTGAAGTTAGTATCACAGTTCAGTACAAAAAAGTCGTATGAAACACATCAAAAAATAAATATCCGGATTTCTTCAGGCCGTTAAACTCGTCCTTTTAAGGTTAATTTTGTGTTTTCGAGCCATATACCGTTACAAACCGAACTAAATATGTACACACTAGATGGTTTTTTGGGTCCCTGAACTCATTTTTGAGACTAAATTTCCGTTTGATTTTTATTAAAGTCCTTAAAACATTTAAAATCACTGAAAATTTCAGTTTTTTTTATAATTTTGACCACGTTCTACCCCTCCAAAAGATGTGAAAAAATTCAATGTATTAATTTTTATTTTATAAAATGTTTTTACAAACTTCAATATCAAATTCCGTCATAGCATTAATTTTTGGGTGAGTTTAAAATTTTCAGTTGACTTTTAAATTATGCTTTTGTCTCGAGAGGCTCCGTAAATGATTAGGTTATGTGCGCGTCGTAATTTTTTTTAACCTCGCACATTTTTTGAGATTGGAGGCTGAAATTGGAGCTTCATGACTCAAAACTTTCAGGATCGTAGTTTTCCGGTAAGGCAAACGTATGGGACAAATTTCATCCAAATCGTCGGGGGGGGGGGGGGGGGATTTTACACACTCACCTAGCTATACTCTGACTTAATAAACTAACAACAGCATATTTAATAGAACAGAGCGCATATATGTGCAGCGGGAGAGCGAGGGAGACTCTCTGAGAAAAAAATTAACTATTAATGTCGCCGCAAAGACTAAACTTAATGTTCAAAGTGAAGAAAAAGGTTAACTTCTTAATAGAAGCGTAGGAAATGTAGACTGTTAGCATGAACTTTAAAAAAAAAACGGTATAAAATTTTTTATCCCCACATCCAATAAATTTCTAGATCCGCTATTGTATTTGCGTTCAGATATGGTTACGTTGAAAAATCAATTAAAGCAGAGCATTTAATAAATAATAAACATAATACTAAAATAAATATAAAAAATGATTTGAAGCTGTTAAGAACAATCTGTGATCGTGATATATCGGATTTCGCAGACACAATATCAACAAATATATAATCGAATTATTTTAAGTTTATAGAATGCTCGGCCACAGTAAAAGGTCGTTTCATAGGCAGATTTCCTTCCCAAAGTTTTTACTCTCTCTCTTTTCGTTCTCACCGTGACTTTTTGACTGATCTCTATCCGTTTTTTTTCTCCAACCCTAACTCCTTTTACCTTGCCTTACAGCCTTTCCCATCCTCTTCTCCTTGGTTTATCAATTTTCCCAGTATCAGCCATGCTGTCACTTCTTCCATAGTTCACCTTCGTTTTAATCATAGTCTGCTTCCGGCTTCTCGTTTCCGCTTTGCTCTTGTTTAATCTCCTTTGTGTCCCTTTCATCCTCCTGCCTTAAATGTCACCTGTGACGCAAACACGTACTATTCGAATGTTCCTTCATTTCCTCAGAACGCACGATCTTTTATTCCAATTTTCTTAGCCTTGACCTAGTGCTCTCTACATTCTCGCTTTCCCATCTCCTTCTGTTGTTCCTTTGTTAGCCGCCTTCATTTCTTCTATCTCTAATCGTTTATGGTTTATAACCCGTCGCTCTATATGTCTTTCTATTCCCCCAAAAATGTTGTATTTGGTGAATGTCCTGTGCTAACGTGACCACAAAATAAATAATACAAAAAATAAAAAAAGAAGCAATACCGGAGGTTTCTTTAGAAACTAAAATTAAATATAGATCCGTACACATAAATAAAATGTATACTAACATTCTAAGAAGGCTAAAAAGGAGAAATTGGTGTCATGACGCCCTTCCTATCACTTAATGACAATTATTATCAAATCTATCTTACGCTAAATATTCAATCCTCTTCCTATTTATTGCAAAGAGTACTTTATTGCAGGAACACAATGTCAATCTTTTGCTCGAAACACATTTAACCAAGCTTATGGGCATTACTGAGCTGCATCTGTCGGCATGATGTTTATGTTAACAGCTCCATATATTTCTGCACCCCTATAGGGGTTATGCTTGATTGCATTTGTCGCCATCTGTGTCCTCAATAATATACATTTTCTAATCAAGATCCTATGGGTTACGCTTAATTGCACTTATCGCCATGGTGTCTAGGTTTTATTCGTAAATCCTTCCGATTACATCTTAGCTGCAAAATTTTTATCTTGAACTCAAATCCGTCATCGGAGAGATTGGTCTCTTTTCTATCTCCTAGTTGTAATACTGAAGTCGCTGTTTATGCTTTCCTAAATCGATACAGCGAAAGATAAAAGAAAAACCTTCATATAAAATTAGTATATCTACAGGTTTTATTTATATTTATAAATTTTTCTAGCATAATCAAATCCTTTCTTAATTAATTATTATAAATTTTAATTTTATCGCTATTGTTGTACAAAATCGACTTTACCGCTATTTTATTTTTTTTACCCTTTTGTGGGTTTGAATTTTAACGATAATTCATAATTTACCATGGATATATAGAATTCGTTTGACTCCGAAACTGCCGGTATTTAGTAATAATAATACGTAAAATTTTTGTTGTAATATATATGTGTTCACCATTTTTATAATATATAAATAATTTAACATAATGTATTTGCAAATAATTTAAAATTAAAACGTTTCACCGCTTAGTATACTAATTGAATTAGAAGCGAATAAATAAACCGGCGAATTTAATTATGGTCTTACGGAAAAAAAAAAGAAAAATCCAGCTCCGAATAAATTGAATTATTTAATTTCAATTTTAAATCTTAGTATGAAAATTATTCTGATATTATTGTAAACGTCTTCATTTTATTTATGTTTTTTTTTAATCGTTAACACACTCGAATTTTCGCTTCGTTAAAAATGCTGAAATTTTCCAAAATGTCCATGTTACTCTAGCAAATAATACGTAATTTTCAATGGTGACGCCGGCGTAATCACTTTTACTCACGCTACCGCCGTAATAATAATCACGCGTAGTTGCTCGCTGCGTTACCGAACGAAGCCATTTTACGTTGTAGAATTCACGAAATTGCTCTGGAAAACTGACCAAAGCTAAAGACTTAATGGGTTCTGTGGATTGGATATTTTAACGTCTACTGGCCTACTAAGTCCCAAGCTTTTTTCAGTTCGTATCGTCTCTGAAAAGTCAGTAACTAGACGCTGACGAATCAACGTCAATAGCAAGTAATAGTGTATTTCATTTTGAACGTTATGCTCTACAACGATTTTTAATATGGTATGTTTTGATAAAATGTGTTCGTGTAATATTCATAGAAAAAGGAATTATTTTAAAAGCTTATTCAACCATTTTACATGTCTGTTCTCTTCCGTTAATGTCGACCTTTTTTTGATTATTTCTACCGCTGTCCCGGCTGAAGATTCATCTACATTAATACTTTTTCTTACTTTTAATCTCTATCCTCTACAATTTTGTCTCTTCCGGTGTAGTGCTCCTTTTTTGTTTCTCATCCATTTTCGACATAGTTTTAAGCTTTTCGTTTTTTGTTTTTTTTTTTCACAAATTACATCTAAAAACGTTTAAAGGACCACAAAAGTGTATAATTCCACACGCGGCTATTTCAGTGCAGAAGCGTTACAGAATCTATCTAATTGCTAATTAAATTAATTCACGGTAACACGTTAGTTTAATTTTTTTACTTCTAAGCGCAGTGTTTACGTACGGGAAATTAATCGGCTGACGCAATTTACATGTAATCGTTTAAAAAAGTTCCAATTCTGGCTTACATGGTTGATTTTTTTTTTTTTTTTTCTGATACCCTCAAACACGGAAATAAATATTTCGTATTAGACATCTTCGTGATTTTAGCCACCTATCGTATGTAGTTAATTAAGTAGTAGTTTTTCCTTCAGGTAGGACCTGGTTTGAATCACCTGCACGCTGAAAATATTTAAAAATTTCACTTTCACTGAGTTAATAACGATAGTTGACGAGCCCCCCCCCCAAAAAAGAACAACAAAAAACAAACCCTTCAGTCTTAAAAATGTGTCACTTTGGAATCCACAGTTTCGCAGATCCGCTACCCCCTCAACGCATTATTTTTTCGAGAACTACACTCCGTAGTGAGATATCAGACAATTCTGTTTCAACGCAAATTCAAGCTTTTACTATTTAACAATCTCGTTGTCTAAACTAAAGATCTTTCTTATTTCGCAGATTGCTTTTGACCTATCTAGCTATCTTCAGCGAGAACGTAAATATTTATCAACTAATAAAGTTGGCAAATTAAAAGAAACGACTAGTTGCATGAATTTGGAACGGAAATGATTCAGAAAAAAAAAAAACAATTATCCGAACAGGCTAGCGAAAGGTATTAAGGAAAATTATTGAAATCGATAAATAGGACGCGATTTAATTTTAATAACCGAGCAAAAACTGACCAATAAAATCTTTAACGCTAAGAATGGAGATCGCTCCGTGTTTTATTGAGGCATCTTGCGGAATGATATAGTCGTGGGAAATTTCATCGCGTTAAAAAGATCAAATGTGAAAAGGAGATCTGCGCATTTTTTAAGACAATACAGAGTGATAAATTAATTCTCTAGACAACGCTTAATCACTGAAATAGGTTTCCCGTCGAAATAAGAAAGATCTTTAGTTTAGACAAAGAGATTATTAAATAGTAAAAGCTTGAATTTGCATTGAAACAGAATTGTCTGATATTTCATTATAGAGTGTAGTTCTGCAAAAAATAATGCGTTGAGGGGTTAGCGGATCTACGAAACTGTAGACTCCAAGTAACTGAATATATCAACAAGTGACACATTTTTAAGACTGAATAGTTCGTTTATTGTTATTCTTTTTTTGGAGGGGGGACTCGTCAACTACGGTTATTAACTCGGTTCAAGTGAAATTTTTGAATATTTTCAGTTAATTTTTATAGAAATATCAATTTTATTATAATTAATCATGATATTTTGAAATGTTACATCTCATCGATACGAAGACATTACACATTTTTTATATTATTGCCGGGTGTAAAAATTACGAGGTCATTAATATATATATATATATGCAATAATCTGTGGTCTAGTTGTATATTCAACCCGATTTTAAATCGACGATATGTTGCTCGAATTAATAATTTTCTTATGACACGACAGATAGTATAAATATAAATTTAAGCAAGCTCATAGCTTTTAGTTTTTTATTTTGAGAAAAAAAGCAATTCCCTTAATATTTTCTATAAAGAATCGACCAATAGTAAACATCGCCGCAGATGGAACAAAATATTCTTCTCACATTTTCAGCGAATAAACATTTTTCCTTTAAACCGATTTTACTTGGCGGAATATTTTACTACCATCGTACCGAAATTTTTCAATTTTGCAAACACTACTTGACGAGAATGTATTGGTACAATCGCATCACGCGCCCATCGATATCGTACATTTCTCATTAAAGATTACATAAGTGTGCAAAATAGAATCTGAACATTTAGAACATTTTTATAGAACTAATTATTACGAAGTAATCTGCAGAAGGCCACTACCAGGTAGAGACTGTTTTGCAATAGAGCTCACTCTTTTGTCCCATAATGTGCCATACTGCAGCCGCTTATGCTGCTTTTACGAATTAATCTAATTTCCATAAACTGCAGAACTTTGGGCGTAGCTAACACGTGTGAGTAATTCAACTCGGAAATGATCATTAATGAGAATTCGGTTAAAGACTAACAGATTAAAAATTAAAAATATAATTTAAGGCAGCTAAAGTATGTGGAATAATTTGGAGAAAGATGGTTAAGAAACAGCGCCCTATTACCCAATTGCATAAGCTGTTTTCCGAGATAATGGATTATTAAAATTGCAAATAGAGCAACTCCAGAAGCAAGGATAAATATGACAAAAAGTTGCATGGGATAGAATTGAAAAAAGACGAAAGAGAGAAGAGTTAAAAATCGTACACGCCTAGTTAAATCCGAGTTTCTAAAACAAGAGTGACGGCATTTTAAAGTAGTTGACTCTATCGAGAAAACTTTCGAATATTCCGCGTGTTATCTATCACACTCCAAGTATGTCTCTAAATTTTACACGCGCCGTTATCGGTTTAACTTATTTTTAAACATAGGCCTATCGATTATGTAAGTTACAGTTTTTTTTTTTTTTCAAAATGATACACATTTCTAAGAAGTATAATTAGGATCTTAAATTTAGACCCGTTAAGCTTAAACTTATCGATGGATTTCTTACATCTAATTTTACTGTTTTTACATTATATGAATGTCGGAAATTACGCATATAATTCACATATTACTGGTATTTTTTCTTTTTTCATTTCAATATTTTATTTATATTTCCTTCTATCTGTAACCATTTTTTTTTTTTTTTTTTTTTTGATTTTTCAATCAGATTAATAATTTACAATAACAATGATTAATGTATTCTGAAAACTGTGTGCACTTAATTACTTCGGACAGGAAACCATCGTGGAAACTTCTACTTCATTTTAATAAGTGATTTGAAGTGTAAAAAGTGGAAAGGATGTCCGCGATTATTTTCGTGAACTTGATTAGTTTCACCGAAATTCCCTACAGCTTCAATTAAATTCGGATCGAAGATAATATCTAGGTTATATAATTAAGCTACGCATCGCGCTGAATGAAAGTTACTTTCTCGGCTAAGGTTTTTTCCATTTATTTTATTTTATTTTATTTTGTTTTATTTTATTTTATTTAATTGTTTTCTATTTTTTTTTTGAAATTTCATTAAGGCTGATAACCGGGGCGAATTGAAATAAAAAGAACTTTGTCGGGGTGAAACGATTTAATATATAAATACCGATGGAACAGCGATGACTTGAAACAATAGGTGCACGAAGGCATTTAACAACGTTAAGCGAATTAGAGCATAATATTAGGAACCAGTTTTAGCTCATGAAGACACGGTGTATGTGCCACATTCCCGACTAGTGGTAAAGCTCTGTCGAATCGTTTGATAACGTACCATCTTATGCTCCATAATTACGCTACGCCTGCAGGTATACTATTATAAACGGCAAAAAATGATCTGTAAATATAAAATAAAAATAAATTCCTTAATAATAAACAAAATTAAATGTAAAAATATTTTAATTTAATAAATCAGAAATAAATAACTCGATTTAGAGACAACACTCTCGGCCATGATCAGCTAACAACGCAGAGTACACTGAAATAGAAGTGTGTGTTTTTAGTTCTATCCGAGTGCACTACTCTGTGTTGTTAGCTGATGATCAACTGTACCTGAAAAAGTTCCTTTAAATTAAGGTGTTTATTTTAATTTATTAAAGTAAAATCAATTTTGTATTCATTTTATATTTATAAATATTAACAAACAGGTTACCGATTTATCTAAAATGATCTGTGGATCTAAAATTACATAAATTTCTTTCTGTTACGTTCAATTTATATAATATGTACCGGCAAAAAAAAAAAAAAAAAAACAAATTTGAAGCAAAAATGTTGTAACTTGTAATTGCGCGCAATTTTTCTCAAAATTCCGATTTGTTCTCCTGCCCCTCCAAAAAAAAAAAAAAAAACAAAATAAAACTGAATACTGGACGAAGGTGAGAAAATATGTTTAAGCCCTTTATTGTACTCCCGCGTACCTTCTTTTAACGTTCTGTGTTTCAAAAATCCAATATGTAGACATATTTACACTGGGCTTAAAATAGGAAGTCGAACAGTTACGAGAACTTGCTGGAGTCTCTCCTTACTGGAACTATTTAAACAATCGACTAAAAGTGTGAACACGTTTAAACGATATATTCAGCAGCAATGCGTAATTTTCATTGCACCCGTTTAAATTAAAAATAATCGATTTTATTTTAATCGGTAACGAAATAGATAAGCGCGGAATAGTGCAGGTGGTTCTGCGTTTGTCCGCATTGAAGACTGTTACTCGGTCGATGTTTATGAAAATTTTATCGCAATACGGTTGCGCGCGACTCTGTGCAAGTGATAATTTATTTCAGGAATTAACAACGAGAAAGGTGTGTTTTAAATGTGGCCAACCGGATAAAAATTCCAGTCAACAACGTTCCGACGTTCTCTTTAGTTCTTTCACTGACGATTGTCTTCCCACTCGCTAGTGCTGGAATTTTTAAAAAATATCTCCACTAATTTCTTTTTTTATCAATTCGACACCGGAATCGATTTTCCGCCATTTTACGCATTTACACCATGTACACGCAAAAGGTTCTATTTTTCATTCGCTGGTCCTATCCGGTTTAGTTAATGATCGAAATATGTTACGCGTTTATTTATAAAATTAACCAGTCCGAGCGAGCGTATCATTTTATGTCGTTATTTCTATATCACGCCAGCTAACTTACTTTACTATAATAATGGAATATCGGCGATTTTTCCGTTCCGATCTGATAACGGAATTTCGATTTTTAACACCTAAACTAGCATCAGAAACCGATGTGATTCACTATTTTATTTTTTCGACGGATAATCTCATTAAATCTCGACGTATCATTTAGGTATTCGATTAAATTCAAAAATTCTTTCTACGGCGCCGATTAATATCGATTAACCGATAGGATTTTAGCAAGAGCTTTCGGCCTACATTAATGACTACGTGACAAGGCGACTGTCGTATCGTTTTTTTCGTTATATACCCGTTACTCTTTATCGTCAATTCTAGATCGCTGCTAGAGGCGAACAATGAAGCTCTTATCAGCCGTGCTTTATAGAAAAATTTTATTAGGAAAATGTAATAGTCCGTTTGCCTTCTCGAATCGAAAAACAAAAATCTCCCGCTTTATCAGATTTCGACAAAAAATTTTTTTAATAATTCGTCGTCCGTATAAAATTAAGCTTTATTAAATGGGCTAGATCCGATTTTGAAGTACGGCCATTTTTATTTCTCTGTTAATTCGACGAAGAACCGGTTTTAAATAGTAAATTAACGTACATTTGAAATTAACTGTCCCGCGAATTTAACGCTCCTCTTTAATCACAATTTATGATCGCTTGTTTTTTGTTTTTTTTTTCTTTTAAAGACCACGACTGTATTTATTATTTCATTCGATCTAACACTTCTATCGATAATGCCAATAGACAACCAGAATGGCAGCGATTTGCGCTGCGAAAGAATTTTATGGGGACCTTTTTTCGTCCTACCATTGATAGTAATCGGTTGTTATTTTGCCGCTTAGCTGTTTTTTATTACGGAGTTATTTTTTGCAACTTTTAGCGTTTGTTTTTTGGAAATCACGTCCAATTCAACGGTGAATAATGCAAGGTCAGCAAAATACTTCAAAAATATAAAATGCCTGCTACTATAATTTAATCCGACAAGGTATATCGTGTATTTAAAATTAAACTTTCTATAATGCATTTCAAGCTCTCTTGAATATGAAAAGAATACTGTCCGGAGACAGTTTCTTTTTCACGAGATTCAACTTTATTTTCTCAAAAGATAAATTTCCTGGTATTACCGATGTTCACATATTAGGTGTATCTGAGAGTGACTTGAAATTATTTTCAGCAAAAAAATAAAAAAAAGCAAACTTGTAAAACGGGAGCTTTTATAATTTCAGTAAGTTTATCTATTGCAGAAATTATATATATATATATATATATATATATATATATATATATATGTGTGTGTGTGTGTGTGTGTGTGTGAATTCTTTTCGAATACATTTTCATTTTGCATTAACCAATCTTCAAAAATAGATATGTAGCGTGTACAAAGTGTAATTTTTTAGTTAGTTAACGCTATATAAATGTAACTTTAGATATCCGTTACCGCGTTATTTAGTATTTTATGTAGTAAATATATAGCAGTTTTTTTTGTTTTTGTTTTTTTTCTGTATACCATCTAATTTCTAATTCGTAATGAGCTCTACAAATACGTTTTTAAAGGATAAGAAGAAATGAAAAGAAAATGCATTTTTATCATAAAATTATGAAAAAAAAATTCGGTTAATCTGCGTGCCTCACTTGCAATCCGTTTTTGCCGGCGCAGAGATTTTTCTATAGTAAAGTTTCAAGATTAATTACGCAAAATATACAGTACAATTAAGGCTGCATTTTATCCGTACGCCTATTTCCGGTTAGCCGCGTAGATTTTTCGAAATAGATTAAACTGTTCATCATCACGAAGACAACGAACGAATTTAACAGAAAAGAGCCGTGTCTAGGGGACGCCAATTTAAAACCGAGCTAAAAAAGGAAAATAAATAAATGAAAATTGTTCGGACGGCAATGGTTTTATTTAATGTTAGGTGTTCTTTTTCTTTTCCTTAATTCACTGTACAAATCATCTGCTGAGCAGTAACTCTGAATCCTACACTACTATCGGTCAACAATGCCAAATCTGAGGAAATTTATCTTAACAGCTGTTTCTGCTTTTCAAATTTAACTTGCAGGGGGGGAGCATCGGAAGTGCGGGTCACCGATTCGTTCCAACTTTTTCCAGATAGGGTAGTAGTATTCGGTTAAAAAGGGAAAACAAATTTCATAGCGCGTCTAAAATTAGCGAGCTAATTACAGACTGCGATCCAAAAGTAACGTGAATTTTTAAGTTTTTTTTGAAAAGATGATTTTACCTGGTCTTCAATGTTCATTCCGCGGTTACTTCAAAATTATGCTACACCGTAGTTTCGAGAAACACTGTTGAAACGTCTTTTTAGGATAGTATCTCATTCTGCGATTTCGCCTCTCACTCTGAAAAACAGATTGTCCTTTTTGAGTATGTCTTCTGGAGAATTTCGGAGAAAAAGTAGTCCGCCGTTTCTGGAAAATAAGGTGATGGCGGCATTATACAGCGGTGTTATGCTACTACGAACTGTTGGATAGGCGGTATTTGTCGTAGTGTAGAATGCCCACGAGAGTTAATAGAATCTGGAAAAAGTCGGACCAAATCGGTTCTGATATTGCCTTTGTCAGAACCGTTTTCTCTGTTGAAACTTTAATGCTTTCCGATTTCCGTAAAAAGTTCTCCGGTGATTATTCAATTTTTGCTGGAATCGTACTGTCGTCAGATTATATCGGTGCGCTCTATACGCTGATTTTTCAATCCCCATTCTTTTAATCTGATACTAATATTACTCTAATTTATCCGACTACCGCATATGGGTGGAATTTTATAAACGTCTGTAGTGAATGTTCGCTCGGTAAACTGTTCTTAATCTATAATATATATATATATATATCTTTAACTTTTTCGCGAGAACTAAAAAGAACGGGTCCGTTATAATTTTTTCTTAAAATTCTACCAACTCTATTCGTCGTATCTGTTAGGACCGTTGACGACGGTTTCTCTTGTCCGCGAATGATCTTTTCCCGCTATGTTATTAATGTTTTCAAAAAATTGTACAATACAAATCTCGGCGGCCCCTTTTTTACCGTATCCATTCTTGATCGTTAACGATTTCAGTTCTCCCCATGTTATAGACGGCACTTCTCGCGTAATTGTCTGAAATATAAATTCGCACTGAAGTTTCCTAGTAAACGGATCGTTTCGTTCCAAAAATTTCCTTCAACGCTTATTATCGTCGTACTAATTGTTTCTACCGATTTCATTGCATGCACTAGTTTCAGTAGGGGCGCGGAAATTAAGATCTTCAAATCCGTACGGTCGATTTTTAATAAACTTATGAATTTGTACGTAAAATCGATTATAAAAGTAGGAAATCAGAAATTTTTTTACTCATTTATATTCATTTAAAAACCTTAAAAAACGGCAATTCCTAGTATGGCGTGCGAGTGATTTTATTCGTACCATGTTTGCGCAAGCGGTTCAGTTGATTTTGTTAATCATGCGATAACTGCTATGACAGTTACTGTTTTTAAAGAAAATGAAAAGGTGAAATTTTTACCGGAACAATTAATAAACAGCAGAAGACTAGAATTCGGTCGTAAATCGATATAAGTTCCCACCAGGGATGCTGAATGGAACGTTTTATTTACTTTAGAGCTCTTTGCCAGCGATGCTAAATGAGTGGCGTTATTAGTTTAGTTTGATGCCGTTAGGCATGTCACTGCCGCCCGCGGAACTTACTAGTAGAAATCTGAATTGCTCTATTTACGGAATGTGAAGAAAAATTGCTGAATATGTAAATCGTCAGTTGATAATTCCGATTTGACGTTCTGCTCGAAATCGTCTTGCGTTCGTGGAGCATCGCAAGTATACTTTTGCAACATTAGCGAGGAACTAAGATACGAAACGAACACATAAAAGAACAGTGTAAACAGGACAATCGGATCAAGCGTTTAACGAACCTCGGTCACTTGGCCTCACTTTGAGTGAGTTACATTTGTACGCTACGAAACTGTGACTGTACAATCGATATCTTATCATAAAGCGAAATGATGCTCACACGCGCCTAATTTATAAATAAATGCTCGGCGAAATCAAGCGAAAATCTGGCGACCGTGATAAAAAGCGGTACCGAAGCGGCAGCGAACCAATAATTATTAGATCGACAAATCAGTCATGTTTATTACCGTGAATAGACTTCTCTAGTTCTCTCCTAAATAATATATTTTAATCTTTTTTTTTTTTTTTTTAATTAAAAAGCGAAGGCGCTGCATATTATTCACTTTAAGCTTCTTAAAGTTACTTAATAATCCGTTTTATTTAATTATTTCTTCATTTATCGTTTAAATTAATTATGTATTATCCTTTTTCGATGTTTGCAAACATTATTTCCGCTATCCAGGTTCAAATTTTCTTTTACACAAATTCAAATCTTTTTCTCTATTTCAAGAAGAAGTAGGGGTTATACATTAGTTCTTTTTTTTTGTTTTTTTTATAGTTGTTTGCACATAACTTGTATACCGATTTTAACCGATTCTTTTTTTATACGAAAGTGTACCATCAGTTAGCGGCAATGATCGGCATCAAAAAACCTTTCAAAAAATTTTTAGATAGGTTTTTAGTAATATGACAAACGCCTTTAACACTTAAAATATTACCGATTCGCGATGGAAACTTTGAAAAAAGCTCATGTTTACTAAGGTAAAAAATTAAATTATTATCGCCATATGTTAGATAAATGTAGATTCGAATAAAAAAAAAATTGAAACTGTCTCTGCGCTATTTCTCATCACTGGCGGAAACATTTCTCTACATTACTGCGTATTTGACCATATGGAATGATGTTCGAATGAGATATACGTATGAGATACATCCTTTATTTATTAGGAAGTGTAGTGTAGTTTCATATGAGTATATCGGTCAGTACCGATGAATGCTCGTATTAATGTTACCATATACGGAAATGAAGATTCGAGTAAAGATAACAAACTGGAAACCTCCATATCGCGATGTTCAAGCTCATCATTGACAGAATTTACACATTATATTCTTAAACGAATATGCAGCTCTCTTTACAGAGTACCGAAAGTAGCACTTCGGATTAATCTCCTTACCGGTAGCGCATCACTGAAAAACATTTACGCTGAAAACAAAAATACCGATACTCGAAAATTTATTCCAAAAATTTTAATAAAAATGCACTGAAAAATAAAAAATTTAAGGAGATGATGATGACTTTTAAACAACGTTCATCTTTCGTTTTTTTTTTTTTTTTTTTTTTTTTATAGTCGGCACCAAATATTGCAATATTAATAATAATCGGAAAGTCGTATTAAATGTTTCTTATGTTTCCAATGGCTTACAAAAATCCAGCGCAGTTACGTTGTTATACTCATTTAGTGTGATTTCTAAATATTACTGTAATCTGAATACAAAGAGTTAATAATAGTGCTTAATCATTGGGTAAAAATAATTTTTATCGAATAACTGTTTTTTACTTTTTATTCGATTTTTATTCAATTTTTGAAATGTTGAAGTGGTACTTTTCTAAACCAGTTTTTGAAATTTAAAAAAAAAAAAAGAAGTGGCTTCTTCATTTGTTTTTGTGCAGACAGGGCATGCAATAGTATGCCGAGTTAATTCCATTTCAACAGAGTTTTCTGTCTTAGAATTTCCGGGAAAAAAATCAGAATTAGCCATTAATTATTTACAAAGTAATTGGTGTATACTTACAAACATACAATGAGTTCTATCACATTCAACAAAGGAAACTAGCAAACAATTACATATAAATATATCAGGAAAAAAGGAATAAAAATCGAAATGTAAAAAACCGATAAATAGTGTTAGAAGCAAATAGAAAGCAAATAAACGGACTAAAGTCTAGGCTAGTGAGGATAAAAAAACAAAACAAAAAAATATAAATATATAGGTATATATATAGGTATATAGGTGCGTATATCATTTATAAACTGTTTATTTTCGCCGTGAAAAGGTAAGTGCGTTGGAAAATTATTTCTACATTAATATGCAGACAGATGTACAGCTTCTTCGTAGAAATCGGTCCGTGCGTGCGAAATAATGTTATTAATTTCAGGCGAACACACTATCATCGCCGGGTACAAGATAAAAAGTAACACTAGTTCACACCGTTGATGATATAGAGGTACATTTGCAAGTTAATCTAGCGAAGAAATATCGATATTATGGAACAAATTAATCGATTGTAAGTTGTCAACGTATTTACAGCAGCATGCTGTGTGTAGGCTGAATTTATTATCTTGCGAGCCGCTCGGTGATAAATTTTAATCTGGTGATATGCGGCAAACGTGAAAAGGTGTTCTCCACGCAGCTGTGCTGGTACCTTTTCGCCTTGCGTGTGGAACACAATAAATGGACCGTTCTTCATTTTCATCTGTTACACCATCATATTCAGAGAACGTCCTTTCTCATATTGAACACAGTTTTTGCATAAATAATCTGTATGCCGCTATTTTCTAAGCGACACTTGCTGCTCCGCCGACAGTCTACTATGCACTCGTAGCCGGAGAAATATAATAATAATGTAATCGATTGCCCGTTTGAATGAAGCTAGAAATGGAGTACACTGTTCCGTTTAGTGCTGTTTAAAATTTGCACAATAGAAACGATTATTTTCATGAATTACGCGATAGTTGGCCGTGCAAGATCGTTATAATTCCGGAGAAAAGATATTACAAAAACATTTATTTTGCAATAAATAGAATCAAAATGCGACATGTAACAAGCTGGAAATATTTCAGGAATGCTTCTGATGAGTGTGTTTTATTGTAAAAGAAAAAATAACCTTTTAATGCAGCGTTGACTGATGTTATTTCGCAATTTAGAGACATATATTGCCGTTATGAAAATTTACGAAAAACGAAATGTCGCATTACTAACTTCGTAAAACGGTAACAGAAGTGCCTTATTTCAAGAGAAAAAAGCTAAATTAACTAGGACGCAAAAATACAATTGTATGTAATATTCGTAGCGTTTTACAAGAAGTGGCAACTCTCCCATTAAATCAGTTGCGTCCTAGCCGAAGCCGATTTTACTTTGAAACGTCACCCCTTGACTTTATTTTTCAATAGATATCGTGTTATTGAAAAGACAACAACTAGGTTTTTTTTTTGTTTTTTTTTTTGTTTTTTTGAATTCCAATTATTTCGCGACACTTTTGTTTTAAAAAGCACCATTTTCGGAAAGCTTTACTTTTCCGCTTCCAAAGGTTGAAGATTATGGTAATAATGCTACAGTGGAATTTATACGTAAAAAGTGGTACAAACGATTCAAAAGTGATAATTTCGATACGGTGAAGGAAGCCACAAGCATTTGAAGAGACACAGAAATGGACGTACTACTAGTCCAAAACTCGTGCAAAACAAAAACCGGCAGGAATACAAACAGGGAAATTGAGTGTCCCGTGGAGACTTTGTACCTGCTAACCACGGCTCCAAAGAGAAAAACGGAAGGGATTTTTGCATCGAATCGCTACTGTTGATGAAAAGTGGATTCGTTACGACAATCCAAAGCGCAAAAAATCATAACGTAAGGCCATGTAACGACATCGGCGGCCAAGCCCAACTTCCATTGTGCAAAAGTGATGCTCTGTATATGGTGAGATCCAACTAAGTGTCGTTTACTATGAGCTACTCCAGCAAAAAAAGAAACCATCACTGGGGAACGCTACAAGCAGCAGTTAATGCATTTGAGTCGGTCACTCTTTCCCATTTACACGGAAAGATATACATTATTACAAATTGACTATTGCGTCCCTGATTTCGGGTGCCCGTGTTACAAATTGACTTTTCTTTAGCAGTTCGGGCTCGCCAGTGTAACAAATTTTTTAACTTTTCTAAGTCCCTGCTTCCGGGCAGCTAGAGTCACAAATCCTGACTTTTCCCTTCGATGTCTTTCTCTTCCGTAAGCCAGTCACACGGAGATGAAGATAAAAAAAAAAACGAGCATTAGGCTTTTAAAACACGTGTAATTCTTTACGCGGCACATAAAATATCCGAAAAAAGGTTAACTTCACCGCATGGCGCTCTTCGTAACGCGCGAAAAAACGGTATCGATCGACTAGATGAACGAACAAAAAACAATAACGTGGTAACTATCAATTACGACTACGGCGACCAGAAATAAGCGAACGAACAATGTGTTCCGTGCTACGGCGATAAAGGCTACGCAGAAGTTTCTAGAAGAATACTTCTGCGTCGATCACCGCACTTACTGCCCTGCCTGACTTTTGGCGGGATACATTAAAAATCTCCGCTCGCTCAATGTCATTCGCCACACTGTTCGGATGCGCGCTTTCGCCGCAAGCACATGTCACTGCCTTAGCCCTCGACCACAACCACTACACAGACACTAGTGCAGTATCATCCCGGTGCAACTGATCGAACGAACAGGCACGGGATTTTCGGTTTTGGCCGAGTAAGCATACTTGACAAGGCAAAGCGACGGCTAAAAAGAACGATGTCCGAGAGATCGTGAATTAATGATATTTCAGAGAATATTTTCTAACTCGGACATCGTTAAAAGATAGCGCTGCAAGTACCGAATCCGTATCACTGCCCCACCCCAATTTCCATCCAAAACGGAAGTTTTTGGATGAAGACCAAGGTGTGAAAGAATTTACGGATTCGGAGCATCCAGTGTTGAACCACAGAGCTCTAAACATAACGCTACCGTTCAGATTCACCCATTCCTCAAACATACCACACGCATACCGCACAACGGCATTGGAACGACTAAACAAATACAAACAAATAAATAAATAAAATTGCGGAAAAAATCAGAATCTCCACACGACTAGAGCTATGCATGTCCTCACAGGGACCAAACGAATATCTACTAACAACATTAATTCAGAAAATATCAAAAAAATTATTATCACCCATGACTACAATGGTGGACGAAACTCCAACAAAATCTATTAATAACAAACGATACTTGAATAGGGCTAATAATGACCTCAAGTCATATTATCAAAACGAAGTACTAAGACCATATTCAATAAACTGAAGTGTACGGTGAAATTTCAAAATAACCATCATTAAGACAACAGAAAGATCACAAGCCTTGCATGTACCCGAGCCACCGAAAATCAATTCCTAAAAAAATACTATGCCACCACGGCCCAAAATGGTGCACTCGGATACCATGCGAAGTGCGGAAACACCCCCATTGGCCTACCACAAGAGAAAATGAGAGCCCTCCTTTCGACACCCCTGACCAAACATGCACGAACGTGTAACCGAGCCACCCTGTATATAATTGTAGAGGTGGTGCGCGGCCACGTCCGACACATGGGACCCCCCAATTGGCTTATCCCAGACAGACACCCCTACATATCAGATGAAAACCAACTTCCTACCATTACCTAGCATGCCTTCCCACGGCGCATGCCACCGGAAATTAAATTAAAAACCAACAAAACAAGACAAACAAAACAAAAAAAAATGTCTGAATAATTAGCAAAATTGCATTTCTAGTCGTGGGCACTCACACTCGCACAATAACACAACAAGAAAATTCCTGTAAAATTATACATTATATTAAGACGTCATTAACACGTTCCGCTACCCGCCGATCTGCCTGCGACATCGGAGGTTCAACAAAACAATTCACCTATACATAATATTGACCGCAATCACCAAAATAAATATAAACAAACTAACTATAAATGTTTACCGTAACGTAACGAAAATTTACAATTCCCTACGCCGCATATAGTGAACGATTTACGGTGCCGAGGTGTTAAAAATAATATGGGGACATTCCATTAATTCTCACCCACACCTCACTTATACTCGGGAAATAGGATCCAGAGTGGTGACCCGTGAGTAACTTTGACTCAAAGATGTTTAGACAATAATGACGGAAGAAAAGCAAGTTTTTTTTTTTTTTTTTTTTTTTTTCGGAAAAAACTGCAAGACCGCTATCCGAAGCAAAATGCCCAGATGATACATACCTCTTCTCTTAATTGTTATTTTTATTATTTCTCAAGATTAATAAATGTCTAACGGACGAAAATTCGACAAGTCGAGTACACATTCACCAATCGGATGCGCATTGCCTCGATTAAGTCGATGTAAATAAACAAACTCCATGATTAACGGCATCAATTTTGCTCATACATGGATGTGAATACAATTTTATTCTGTAAAATGTTCGCGAGCAGAACTTAAATTGAACGTGAAGAATCGAGACTTACAGAGTGAAAATAAACTGGAACAAGTAAACCAAAACTTCCCGTGCAAACTTGTACATGCATTAATGCGTGAATATAATACTAGCGAATATATAAATAATGACTTCCCTGTTTGCCAAATCTGTCCTGTAAACGATCTCAACAGATACCAATCATGCTAGGATCTCGCGACCCCGGAAACTACCCCCCGTACACCGACTATCACCCGGAACAATAAACCGACTTTATGACGCCAGAGCACAACAAAGGGATGTTAAGAAAAAACTCTGTGAAAACGTGTAAAAACTTGACTTTCCGAGTCGCACTGATTCACACGTACCCAGACGCACCACGGTCGCGGCCAGATGTTATTACAAAATGGAGCACCTCTATAATAGGTTCCGTGGAAACATACGCCGTGGCCGCCTCCAAGTACGCCGCCAGATGTTATAGATGAATAGGATCGCCTTTCTAACAGGACTTTATATTTGACGAGCACGCCGATTGTTCCCGATAGCGATATACGTAAATAGCTCCGCGAAACCGCGAGCTCCCTTAATTGGTATTGTCAAACAGGACAAGGCAAATAACAAAAAAATTATACGGAAGAAAATTCTAAAAAAATAAAAATTCGTTTAGAAAATTTATTTACGAGGGAAGTATTTTCACTTTTATATATATATATTTTCTTTTTTTTTTTTTTTTTTTTTTTTTTTTTATGCGGGTCTTAAATCGATGATATTGCGTATTACGTAATTGTTTTCGCGAGTAAGATCTTTTAGGTAATATGCGTTGTTATGCATACGGTCTATGATTTCAAAAGGCCCTATGTACAATAACTCCAATTTTCTCATGCGTTTTTTCGCCTTATTAGATAGGACATGGTTCTTTATATATACATGATCTCCTACGTTATATTCCCTTATGTTATTCTTTTCTACCTGCTTTTTTCGGCGCGCATTATTGAGGCGTTCTAATCGAGCTTTTATTGTTTCTATGATACTCTCATGAGTTTGTCTATCCTCCACCTCCGGAAACGCAATTACTTCGCTAATGAGATGACAATGATTCTCTCTATAAATCACCTCACTCGGAATATATCCGGTAATAGTACTCGGGATGTTATTGAAACATGCCTCGATTCCCGCGAGATGTGTCAGCCAGTTGGTGTGACGTTTATGACACAAACACCTGATTGACTTACCTAATTCAAAGTTGACCCTTTCGGCCGGATTGTTTTTCGGGCAATAGGCGGCTATATGCCGCACTTCGATGTCCCTACTCTCGAAAAAGGCATACCAGCGCTGACTAGTAAATACTGTGGCGTTGTCCGAAACGATGGTGTTCATTTTTCCTACTGTTCTGATAAAATGATTCACCTTCGATATTAAATTTACACTCGTTAGCCTCTTCATTGGGTAGAACTTAACGTATTTTGAAAAAGTGTCATATAGTACAAATATTTGGTTCATCCCTTTTACAATGGGCAACGGGCCAAAAACATCAACCGCAACGATGTCAAGTGGACCTTGCGGGGAGTAGCTTGTTAAAGGACCGATGGATTTCGCCGTATATGGTTTTGTTTTTTTGCATAATTCACAACGTTTAATTACTTTATTGATTGTATTTCGCATCTTTAAAAAATGACATGTACGGGAGATCAGCAAATAAGTACGGAGCTGTCCAGGGTGCGCATATTTAGTATGTGTAAACCAGATCAGCTCCTCGACATGTGCACTAGGTATACATATCCGCCACAATTCACTTACTCTACTGCGGAAAAATAATAAATCCTTATGTATGCGATAAAATCTGCGCAATTTCTCTATACATTCAATATTTTTTATAACACATCCCCAAGATTTATCTGCTCGCTGGTCCTCTGCAAGATTACGGAACAATTCCTTAATTATACTTTGAGTAGACTTGTTGAAAAAGGCAATTAACTCAACATCACTGTTTATCTCGGGAATATTACCTAGATTTCGTGTTAGCATATCCGCCACAACGTTTTCTTTCCCGGGAACATACTCCAGTCTCAAATCGAAGTTTTGTAGATAAAGAGTCCACCTTGTTAGGCGTGCATTTTGCCACCGAGATTCTTTTAAAAACTTTAAACTTTTATGGTCAGTCATCATTATTATCGGATATCCCTCAATGATTATGCGAAACTTTTTTAAGCAGAAAATAATGGCCAACAACTCTTTTTCAGTTGTAAAGTAGTTTCTCTCTGCACCTGTTAGCAGCCGACTCACGAACATGATCGGCCGCGGATCACCTTGCTCGTCTAATTGCGATAGCGAGCCACCAACCGCTCGGTCGGACGCGTCAGAACATACAATGAATTCTTTCTTATAATCAGGAGTTTGTAATTTAATGTGTTCAGCGAACGCATCTTTGAATTGCTGAAACGCTCGATCATGTTCCTCGTCCCAGACAAACGGGACCTTATTACTAACTAATACTGATATAGGTTGGATAATCTCTGCATATGACTTTATAAATTTACGGTAGAAATTGCACATGCCGAGGAATGACATGACCTGATCTCGATTGTTTGGAGGAGGAAAATTTTTTATTTTCGCTATCTTTTCCGACTGCATAGACACTCCCGATGTAGTTAATCGATATCCCACGAAATTTAGCTCATTACGTGCAAAAAACGACTTCTGTACATTTACTGTCATGCCTGCGTCCCGAAGAGCCTCTAAAACGATAGTTAGATGCTTGATATGTTCCTCTTCAGACGCGGACAAAATCACGATATCGTCTACATATGCTAGTACAAAATTGGAGCAACGTGGAAATAGAACATGATCTAATGCGCGGACAAAGGCGCTTGTGCTAATTTTTAGTCCAAAAGGAACCACGTTGAACTCGTAACACTTCCCTTCAAATACGAACGCGGTGTACTTACGAGATTCAACGTGGAGGGGTACCTGCATAAAACTGGCCACCAGGTCCAGACTCGATAAAAATGAGAATTTTGAAAATTTATAAAATAGTTCGTCTATAGGCTGGGGTTGATGATTCTCACTAATGATTATTTTGTTAATATCTCTCGCATCTAAGCATACTCTGACGCTACCATCCTTTTTGAATACGGGTACGAGCGGAGAAACATACGGCGATGACGAAAAGCTGATTATTTTTAATTTTAGAAGACGTGCTATTTCTTCACCCACACACGCTCGCTTGGACATCGGAATGGGATAATTCCGCATTCTCCGAAAAACATCATGTGCTCTGACCGAAATCTTGTAAATAAATTTATTGCAATGACCCGGAAAATCGGTAAACACATCCCGGGCGTCATATACACATTTATATAAATCAGGACGATGCGCCGGTGAAAAGATCGAGTTTTCAACACAGTCGGAAAGACGCTCTAGGAGAGTTTTCCCTGATCCACATACGTTATTAATGGTTAAAACCGGCTCTGTAATTTTATCAGAGTCTAACCTCACATTAATACTGTTCCAATTTTCAAACATATCTACGAATTTTATTAAATGGGACTCATTTTCCTTGTGCAAGGTTAAGGTATTTTCCTTGAAATTTAAAACGCTCGTATATTCAGCTAAAAAATCGGTGCCTAAAATCAACGGAACATTCAGTCCCTTTATTACGATAAAAGTACATTCGTAGTCTATGTTATTTACTAAAATACGCGCGAACACCTGGTACCGCACCACCTTCTTCGCTTTCCCGCACGCACCAACAATTTTTATATTGGTGGCAGGAAGAACGGGGAAAACATCCTGTCCTAGGTGATTTTCTATCCTATCCCAGGTATCTACATCTATGGCCGTAATCTCAGATCCTGAGTCCACTAGAGCTCTAAACGGTAAGTCTACTATTTTTATATTAATATACGGAGTGATTCCTTTTTTCTTTTTTTTGTTCTTACTGTCGTGAGTATTCTTATTGATATTTTTTATATGTTGATTGGCGCCTCGTAAATTCATAATTCGAGACCACTGAGCCGCGCAGACGCAACTGCGACTCAGCTTTGTGGAAAAAACTCTCGTATTCTATTATGCAGTAAGTTAAGGCCATTTCGATTTAGATTCCCAGCCAAATCATGTCGCCCATTATCATAATATCTCATATTATATCGTGGAGTTCTTTCCTCTCCTTCAGGGTTGTCCGGAGAAGCAGGCGAGAGCAGTTCCTCATTAATATCTAAAATCTTTATCCTTTCATCTCTTATTCCTTTGATTTTATTATTTAGATCGTTAAAATTATTCCAATAGTTAACATTGTCATTACCAGATTTTACAGGAATAACAGTTAGCAAAATTATTCTTTCTATACCTTTTTCCCACAGTAACTGTATTAATTCGATAAGATTTATGAAAATTTCCTCTGCCGATCTTTTGTATTTAATTTCTGCGGCACCTACTACCAAAGCGATGTTTTTTCCTAACCTGGCATAATTATTTTGAATTGCGTATTTTATACCTTTGATATCTCTTCTTTTATAACAGTAACCAATAACATTTCTACTATAATCTTTATTTCGATTATTTGCACAATATTTCGCTAAATTGAATGCCTCGCCCTCTCCTATTATTTGATATTTTCCGATTGTGGGTATGATTTCTCTGTAATCGCCTGTCTCACTTGTTTTAATGTAGGGTTTCTCTTGCCACGGCGTGATATTAATATTATTTATCCGGGAAAAATTCTCTTTCTTCCACTCCTTCTTTAGATCTGATTTCAGACAACCTTGTCTATTTAATTCCTTAATATTTTGATACAGCTCCATCACCGATGAGCTCTTCATCACCAGCAGTAGTCTCTGAATATCCTTATTATATTTCTTTATCATTACTTGAATTAGTTCGGAATCGCTAATGGGAGGATCAAGATACCTCACCCTATCCATCCACTTGATTAAATAACGCTCTACATCCTGGTCCATTCCGCATCTTTCCTCCGGAGAATATAATTTTTGTCTAACCTCCAGTTGATCTTTTTCACTCCAGAAATTTTCCATCAATTTAATTTTTGCCTCATTCCACGTCATATTATCGTTAAGAAAGATCCTAGCCCACTCATAGGGCGCTCCATCCATTTTTCTTAAAACTAGAGCAACTCTTTGATCTCTATTTGTTGCTCCACCATCACTCACGGTTTTTTCAATATTCTTTATAAATTCCATGATATGAATATCTGGATATTTGCCACCATATCCTCTTACTTCAACCTCATCGATAGCTCTTATCCTGATATTGGACAGAGTATCTATTCCACTAATCTGTGCTCGCACTATCGCTTCTACTCTCTTTTTTAACTCATTTTGTTCTACCGATTTCATTTTATTTTCGAGATTCTCCACGTTCTCGCCAAGCTCTGACCAACGTTCTTTCTCTTCCTCTAAATTTTTTTCTATTCGTACCACGGCGGACGACAAACCCCCTATTTTTTCATTTGAACTGCTTTCCACATCCTCTACTCTCTTCACCTTTACAGCCAACTCCTTGACATAAGAGGTTAAATTTCTGTTTTTTTCCTCTACTTGTTCCACTTTATTACTTACTACTTCATATTTTTTTTCAATTTTATTAATCTCTCTCGTTAAATCCTCTTTAAATTCTCGAATGCTCCTTTGCATCCCATCTCTTAATTCGTCTGATTTCTTATCTAGATGTTCGAACATTTTTTTATTTTCGTCGGATTTTTTATCCAGATGTTCGAACATTTTTTTATTTTCGTCGGTTTTTTTATCCAGATGTTCGAACATTTTTTTATTTTGATGTTCGAACATTTTTTTATTTTCGTCGGATTTTTTATCCAGATGTTCGAACATTTTTTTATTTTGATGTTCGAACATTTTTAAAATATCCCTCATGTCGGGTATACTCTCTTCCGTATCAGTTGTTTTTTTTTTTACTAGGAAAGATGGACCTGGATCAGTAAATCCTCTTTCCTGCGGACTGGGTGGGTCATAGCTTTCTGCTATTGAACCGTCCGGGTCTTCTATCTCTCCCTTCTCTTTGTCGCTCGTATCGGCGAGGACAGGTTTGGGGTTTCTATAATCTCCCCTAGTTGTCACCACTCTAGATAGATCCCTATCGTCCATTTTCTCAGGCAGGGTATATGCACGAGATAAAATTACGTAATTGGGCTTATCTACAGACAAATAATATTAATAATACGATAATCACTACGAACCAAAAAAACAAAAAAAACGATTTATATGTCAGATAATAACATTTCATAAAAAATTTAACGTAAATACGTAAACAAAATAGGTATAATACACCCTAAAGAAGTAGGCCGCGGGGAGACAATAAAAACTTTAAAAGCTTATCTGTTGTTGCAGCTTGGCTGTTTCCTTCGCTGTGTTTCTTCTATCGAAATTGAATATTTTTCTTTTCCGGGTCCACTTCGAGTCCCTCAGTTCGGATGCGCCAGTATTACAAATTGACTATTGCGTCCCTGATTTCGGGTGCCCGTGTTACAAATTGACTTTTCTTTAGCAGTTCGGGCTCGCCAGTGTAACAAATTTTTTAACTTTTCTAAGTCCCTGCTTCCGGGCAGCTAGAGTCACAAATCCTGACTTTTCCCTTCGATGTCTTTCTCTTCCGTAAGCCAGTCACACGGAGATGAAGATAAAAAAAAAAACGAGCATTAGGCTTTTAAAACACGTGTAATTCTTTACGCGGCACATAAAATATCCGAAAAAAGGTTAACTTCACCGCATGGCGCTCTTCGTAACGCGCGAAAAAACGGTATCGATCGACTAGATGAACGAACAAAAAACAATAACGTGGTAACTATCAATTACGACTACGGCGACCAGAAATAAGCGAACGAACAATGTGTTCCGTGCTACGGCGATAAAGGCTACGCAGAAGTTTCTAGAAGAATACTTCTGCGTCGATCACCGCACTTACTGCCCTGCCTGACTTTTGGCGGGATACATTAAAAATCTCCGCTCGCTCAATGTCATTCGCCACACTGTTCGGATGCGCGCTTTCGCCGCAAGCACATGTCACTGCCTTAGCCCTCGACCACAACCACTACACAGACACTAGTGCAGTATCATCCCGGTGCAACTGATCGAACGAACAGGCACGGGATTTTCGGTTTTGGCCGAGTAAGCATACTTGACAAGGCAAAGCGACGGCTAAAAAGAACGATGTCCGAGAGATCGTGAATTAATGATATTTCAGAGAATATTTTCTAACTCGGACATCGTTAAAAGATAGCGCTGCAAGTACCGAATCCGTATCAACATACAACAAAGTGATTTAGCTGCATGATAACGGCCGACCTCATGTTGCTCGATCTGTCAAGGAAGCTTTAGAAGAGCTCGGATGGGAAACTCTTGTTTCCTGCCGAGTACTCTTCAGATATTGCTCCTTCCGAATACCGTTTGTTCCGATCAATGGCACGCGTGGGTAGTCGGAGCAGCACTTCGGTGATCTTAAGCATATATATACGAAACTGGGTCAACTCATAAATAGCTTCCAAAGATGACGATTTCGTATTCGCAAAATTCCCAAAAAAAAAGGATGTGAATAATGCCATTATCACCGTTTTTGAGCGATAAAGAGCCAACTTTCATTAAAAAACGCTACAAATTGAATAGAATTCCCCTCGGTAATAAATTCGATAATATAACAGCGATATTTAGCTTGTGTGCTATACATTGAGGAATCTTCTGTTGACAGCGTGATGAACTGAGGTTTAATTCCTTTTCTGCCAGTTTACTCTTACGGACAAGCCGCGTATAAGAACTTTGTTCGAAAAAGGTTTTATTTGTGACACCAATCACATCATTTTTGAATATCCATTCCTTTCTGTCGAACGTTGTATTCTATATTCTTGTTTACTGAAACTCAAACTCCCTACTCCTTATTGTGCATCTTATATTTTTTCCTTCCCCTCGCCAACCATAATTTCATCTACTGGTTCCTTTATACTGTCTCTTTTCTTTCTTGTTGGTTCTGGGTGTAGGTCCTTAGCTGGCATGCTCAAGGAAAGAAAAAGAAAAAAAAAAGAAAAAGAAAGATTTTACCTACTTTCCGTTTGTGAAAACTGAGACCAGATTTTAATAACTAGTCATAAACACTTCGAAATCAGTGGCCAGCATTGAAAGCAGTACCTTCCCTTTTTACTCAAGTTCACTCTAACGTAGTTAGCCAGCTCTAAATTTAAATTAAATTAAAACTACATAAAACTTACTCCATAACATATAAATCATCGCTCAGCTTAGTAACGACTCTGAATGAGAGATCTAATCGAAAATATTTCCAAGCTAAGCGGCGATTTATGTATATATTATGCATGTATGTATTAATGACAACGTCATTCTTAGCCCGACCCCCAAAATTTTTTTGTCACAAATACTGTCACGCAAATTTGCCACAAAACGTGATCTGTTGTACATATAAGAAGACAAAGTACCGGAAAAATGGATTGCTAGACGTCGTCAATTTTCCGCGTTCTATACGAAGTATAGACATGATAGAACTTAAGGTCGGGGGTGTCCCTAGGTAGAGTCAAGGGATAGAGACACCCTTAATAGGCAAGAAAGGCCGAGTTTATAAATATGTGTATAGGTATATTATTTTTTTATTAAATTTTATTTATAAATAGCACACGTGATGATGATACTTCATAATTTATTGAAAATTTGTGTTCGAAAAATAAGACGAGCTGAAGTTAAAACGTTTGTTTGATTTAACAAACCGACTAGAATGAAAAAATGAAAAAATTATCCACCGAATTTTTGCTTCGAAAATTAATTTGCAGTTAGTTGAATGGTCATTGCAAAATTAAACGTCTATCTAAGCTAATTTCTATTGGTTGCATACATCTCGGCAATTTCCCCCAACTTGGGAAATATGTATATACAATAATCCCCCTTAACGTAGATTGTTACACTTTTATCTACGGAAAGTAACGGTATAACTCCGCTAAGTTGTTTCTTTTCTTTCTTTTAGATAATGTACGACACGCATCGTTCTCTATCCAGTGTTCCACCTCTGACGCGTGCCGAAGTGACAAGTCAAAGTAAACAATAAATCATTCATGGAACTACATTGTCCACTAACAATCGCAGTGTGCCGAGATCTAAAGATAGTGGAAAGACATCAATTGCTCGCTACCAACTCCGTTTCTTTTTTAAAAATACTCCCATCAGGCCAAGTGAATGCGACTAGATGCTGCAGTAAAAATGTGTGGGAGGCATGATTACCACTTCAAAGCTCCAATGATTCTCCTTTATTGCAAGCCATAAAACAACGAAATCAAACATAAGAGATTAGCTAAAAAATCTTCTCTCCAAACATTAAGCAGGATACTTGTACGCTAATAAAATCTGATATCACTGTAGTTTTAAATAAGCCGTTTCTTCCGCTCAAATGGCAACAGTACTTCAATTCACAGATTTTACACATAATTATACTAAAGCCGGAATATTGTGCCCTTAAATATGCTAGAATTTACCAAAACATTGAAAATTTTCATTTTAATTATATCGTTCTAACAAACATAATTACTAATGTAAAATATAATTCCGCGCGAGCAAATCGTTTTTTTTTTTTGTTTTTTTTTAAGTACACACACGTGTTTATAATACAATATATAATTTAAATGAAAACGTAATCCAACCCTCCCACTATTGCCGTTTTAGATAATCCCAAGGAGGTATTTTCTTCTAATCTTTTCGGTTATGTATCTACACCGTATAATTTTCTTACGGATAGGTTTTCATGACCTTTTAATTCCATCGAAGAACTTGCGATATCGAATTTAAGCCGCTTTGGTGACCAAAGGAACTACGTAGAGATCACGATGTATCACTGGATTCGTGACAAATCACGGGAAGCTTTGCAGTAACGTTTTAAAACAACTAGTTACGCTTAATCACTGCGTCGTAAGAAGCTTTCTGTTGCAAAGGCTAGCTTTAAATTGCTATTTAGCAATGTCGATATAATTTTTTATCTTCTTAATACTTTAGACCTCTTGGTGGATAGGTGACGCGCCCAAGTTTTCATCCAAATCTAATCCAAAGTAACGAGGACCAGGCTAATTTGAAGTAGACGAGTTATTTAAGAAAATTGTTGAATAGTCATTTCGACGTTTACGTTTCGTTTCATTCGGTTTTATTTAACTTTTTTTCATGCAATTTTCGAAATTGCTTTAAAGTACCTTTGCGCAATATTTGCCTTCTGCTTTGCATTCTTATGACGGAATGGAATTACTGCGTCATCAATAAATCTAAAAATTTTTGTTTCATCCGGAGTAAATAAATCTTTCGATAGTCCGAACACGATTCTCCCCATAGAATTCCGATTAATACACTGAATAATTATCCAAAGTAAAATTATCCGTGACCTCATTCGATAGAAACACGAATTAATGTACGATGGGAACTCGTCCATACAATTTATATTGTACAATTTTTAATGAAAATTTGCATTTAACATCAAGTACTCTTAACTTGAAGCTAAAGAATTTTTTCCTTTCTTTTTTCCCGCTAAATGATCTGAAATAATTAAGCGTTCTGCTTACCGGCAGTTTACTGAAACATAAAACTTCCCAGTCTATTATAAGCTAAAATTTCCTACTGCCTTATTCCTTTGAATCATATCGCATTACATGGTCTCAGTGTCACCGGTGTGCTTTTATATACTTTTACCGTTCTCTCCGCTTTTTCAAAACGCACACTAATATGAATGGATTTCCTGGATTATTTGGTCTTTTAAAATTGACAAAGTTTCCTCAAAACTGGTAATTAAAGAAACGAAGCAGATTGAAAAGCGAACAAACAGAAAAATATCGGATACCCGAACGTAAAATGAAAAATAAACACGAACTCTTATCGAAAATAGACACATAATTAATACGAAAAGCCACGAAAATATCAAATTATTTGAAGAACAAAAACTGTTGCAAAACGGCTAGAACTCATTTGTAATACCACTTTGGGAGAGATCTGGGATACAACAGCAAACTTTTTTTCGTTTATTATTCTATAAAAGTGTCATTTCAACCAAATTTATAAATATGAAATAATTTTAAATTGTTTTTTTTTTTTTTTTTTTTTGTAAAATTACTAAAAACAAAAAAAGACGGCCAGAAATCGATTACTTCGAAATTTTAACTTTGCCATTACAGGTATTTTTAAATTGTAAACAATTTAAAATCGTAGGTAACTTCAAATTCCTTTGTATAAAAATATTTACTGAAAAAAAACCTAACCAAAACATGTTTCAAGATTTTAACTGTACTTATATAAGTTTAAATGGTAACAACTTAGAGTATTAAATAATAATTTCGAATTGTTTTAAATGAAATTACTTTAAAAAATTATCCAACCGAAAACCACAATTTTACTATATCAAAATTGTAGTGCAATCGTGAAATTCACAAAAATATTGTAGTATAAAAACGGTCTTTTTTCGGGTTTTTTTTTTTTTTTTTTTTTTAATGGTTCAGCTTTATACCGAAGCATTTACACATGTACCCGTATTTATTTTTATTCGATAAAGTTCTACGAAGACATCTAGTCCGGACTCATCGGCACGGAGATCTCTATAAATACGATTAGTGACGATACGAGCAAATAACTTGACGATCGGTAAAACATTTTCAACGAAAATAAGATCCGCTGGTAACGAAAAGGAAATTTGAAGAAGAAGCATGTCAGACTGGGAGTGAAACGCGGTCGGAACCGATTATGAGGAACGCGAGAATATCCGAAAAGTCTGTTTGACTGAAGCCAATATTCATCACGAGTGTAGTAAGAAATACTAAAGTAGTAACAAAATTTAACTGATTTCTTCTGAACGGAAGGGCGTCTCACTAGTATTAATAAAAGTTAAATAATGACTTTATTGTTTCCTCGAGGGGAAAAAAATCGCATAAAACAATAGAAACCAGCATGGTCGAAATTAAATGGGATATGAAGTCATATAATTTAGGGGCTCTAAGTTATTGCGAAGGATTTTTGTTTTTTTTGTTTTTTTCAGGAGTTTGTCAACGAGGACATAATAAAGTTATGAATTCTTAAACATCTGAAGATAGCGGATAAAAATAATTCGAAGGCAGCAATAACGGAAGTAGACGGAAATAAGGGAAAGTAAGAAGCACTATAAGGAGTAAGGGTACCTGACCTTCCTGTTTTTTTTATTCCTATATTCTTGCAAATCTTGAACGCTCTGATGTGAAAATCGGCAAGGCCAATTTTTACCAAAAAATTGACACCCAGATAAATCTGGACCTGCAGAGATGGGATATGAAAAAACAATTTCTGAAGGACGTTGCATCCGATCATTGTGTTGCAAAAATATATGTAGTATTTTAGATTGGAAAATACTGATAAAAAAGTGCAAAAAGAATGATTAATTTAAAAAACCCAAAAATCGTTGCACGAAAATTTCATTGTCACTTTTCTAAATAGATATAAACTGAATGATTGATATTATTGCGTTTTGTAAATAAAGAAAACATAATCTGTAACATATATATATGAAAGCTGTAATGAATATTTCGAAAATGAGGAAGAACCTTTTACTCCTTCGCAAGTATAACTGAAAATTGTAAAATGGAAGTAATATAAAACAGAATTTAAAGAAAGGCTTTTTATTTATTAATGCAATAAAAATGAGAAAAACAATTTTTGTTGGTCCCTCAAATTGAGATTTTTTTTTAAAGGAATGGCAAGAAAGCGTTGGTCGATGATATGTGAATATTTTTTGGGCCAACGCTTTTATTCATTTTCTTTTAAAATATCGCAATTTTTAATTTAATCTGCAAAAATTATTTTCAACATTTTTTTGATCGCATTAATTAAAACCTGTTCTTCAAATATTTTTACATTTTGTTTTCTACTGTCGTTAATTTTTAATCGCTAAACAGCTGATTTCCTGCTTATTTTAAAATTCTAAATTAAAACCCTTTCGGCCGTTTTTAATCACCGACACACTGATCCTGAACCAAACTCCAAGATGTAGTCCGAATTATTACTTTTTTTTTTAAAGAAACTAAAAACAAAAAAAACACGTATTACTTGTTTTGTTTTTTTTTTTTTATTGAACAATTATTACAATCTAAAAATAAATCTTAAATAAGTAATAAATATTACAACTGGGAAAGGAACGTAAAATAAAAATTTAGCCTAGTGACTAGACTTGTTTGCTAATTAAAAACTCAGTCTATAGGTGATAATTAAATAGTGGAGGAAACTTAAAGAGCGCAAGAAGCACAGAAATTGAGAAGATTGTTCCTATTTAACAACCAATAGTAGAACAGCCGTACGATTTATCAACCAGTTGTAGAACAGCCGTACGATTTAACAACCAGTTGTAGAACAGCCGTACAATTTAAAAGCCAGTTGTAAAACAGCCGTACGATTTAACAAACAGCAATCCAACCGCTCAATTGCCACTGAGAGGCCAAACCTATGCTCAATGGAGATGTTTTATGTACTTACAGAAGAAATCCGAACGCTGCTGTCCGATAAAGGAATAAAACCGAATTCGGATCCCCGATAAACAGAATGTGCTCGATATGGTGAACTGTTCCGTTCCCAACAACAATACCAGGATTCGACTATTTATAGAATTGGAATGTTATAGGTTGTGGATTGCCATCGTATGTGACGGCGCATGGAGAAAGGGACCTCAAAAAACCGATTTTTTGTTTTCATAATCTAGTGTAAAAAATGTCGAATCATCAAGTAAAATTGGTCCGAGGCTTCTAAAGTAACTTTTTAAACGGCACCTAGTTCGTGGAATGCGTAGGAAGTACAAATCGAAAAGCTAATTTTAAACTGTAAACGGTTCTCCAGAATTTTTTTTTTCTTTATCCCTAGGTTCATTTTATTATGCGCCGTCACATATGTGCAGCATGTAAGAAATAATTTCACCAATTGATGAGAATATTTAAGTGTTGTATATATTGACAGCGATGAATTTAACATAATTTAGGATCGTATACGGTTCCTTTTATAACATAAACTACGTTTAGAATCAAATAACTAGGATGATGCTTCGGTAACATCATTTCAACAATTACTGAGTAGTACAGAATGTTCGCATTAATACGAGTTCATTGCTCGTCAGACAGATGAAACTATACAAAATTGTGTCGAAAAGGGGGTAAGTAATTTTTGTTTCATTTTTATACCTAGATGCGCGTGATAGGGAAGGTAATTGCATCGGTGTTAAGCTGACAATTTGTTGGAGATACAGTATACTTTTTGCATGATTTTGAAATAACTGCATAAACGCAAAAACAAGTCGTGACCGCATGTACCTTGCGGGGCCCTTCAGTTTACTTTCAACTAATTGGCAAAAAGTTTTTTTCCGATATTCCCCTATGGTTTCGCATAGTTCTTTCTCGCGTTAATTTCTCGCTTGTGTGTACAAGTAGTCTCACTAAGCTTAATGTTACAATTGAAAAAAACAAAAAAAACAAAACATAAGTCAACTTTTAAAGTTCCTAAAGAGACGGCAAAAAACAAGAATGAGCTTTAAATAGAATGTTGTCCAATAGGTGGCAAAAAAAAAAAAAAAGGAGGAAAAAAAAGGAAAAAAATTAAGCACCTATAACGCAATCTTTTCCAGCTTTATTTGATCAGATTTTACCGGATACTTAAGTCTGTTATTACCATTAGTTATTATAAAATAGTGACTAGGCGCGCGTACATGGTGGAACGCTACAAATAATAAAAATAAAAATAATAATAATAATAATAATAATAATACAGTAGGAATACTTGACTTACAGAGCGACCGGACGATGTTTGCGAAGATAATACTAGACGTAATCTAATGAAATATGCATTAGATGTCGATTAATAACTATTAAGATAGACATCTCACACATGTAACGTCTAGTTAAGCATATAATCAAGCTAAGCTGACGGTCATCGTTTATATGTTACATATTTTAATTCGAAACCGATTGTCTCATCGACTATCGGCATCGCGTATGCGTATATGTATGTATGGGTATATGTATGTATGGGTATATGTGTGTATGAATGTGAATCAATTTGCGGCTCTTTTGGCACCGTAATCGGAATATTACAATTAATTTGATTGAAAGTGCGCGGTTTGTAAATTATTCCCCATTCCCGTTTTAAGATGGGAACAGTTCCGTTAGTATCATAAAAGTAACATGTAATAGTAATGAAACATTGTACTGAATCGTTGCATAAACTTGAATTTCAAGTATTAGAAATAAATAATGAACAAAAAAATTTTTGAATATAATTATTCCCGTGACTGCTCGTTAATCTTTCTATAGTGTAATACGCCGGCTTAAACAGTATTCAACTCCTCTAGTCTTAACCCATTAATTCCATCACAATTATTTCGACTCTTGCAACCCGGCTTAGTAACTATTCCAATAGATAACCTCTACAATTTCAGACAACTTATGCTCAAATGAAGGCCATATTTTTACATTATCTTAAGACTTCAAGAAATTAACTTCGTTTCAATTAACAGCTTGAATCTATCTCGGAATGGTTTTATTCCGTAAATGCATCAGTTAAGATTCAAACGAAATCTTCCGATTTCCCTAGAAAAGAATGATTTGCTCCCCTCTATAGAGGCCGAAGAAGGCAAAACAAGATCGTAAGTCTAAAAGAAAAAGTAGACACTAACAAACTACCACCACTACAACAGCATATCTCAATGCTGCAGGTTCCGACTTTTAAAAAACTTCCAATGGCCTAACACGCGACAAAAGTTCCTCGTAAAATTAGTATCAGTCAAAATAATATGGGTGATACTTAAACAATTTCCTACATAATTCAATCACTGAGCCAATATTATACGAGCGCACGTACGGTGATCGTGTACATTGAAACGTTATCGTTTACTTTAATATCCTACAAGGATACCAACCACGAGTTCCTAACGAGCTCGTGGATTTAAATTAAGAATTTATTTAAATTTTATTATTTAGTTAGATTTTTATTAAATTATTTAAATAGTGATGATTATATTAGTAGGAGATGAAATATTTTGGTTGATGTTTGAAAAAATAATATATTAGAGGGGAAAAAACGTGACACCTATCTTTCGGTATGACTGCTGAAAAACACAATAATTAATTCCGAAAATAACGCTTACAAAGGTATACAAATCAATAAAAAATATAATACAAAACGCATCACTATTGTCGGTGGTTATATCGGTAGGTTGGCGATACGGCGGTCGGTCGGCACGGAGAAATCGGACTGGACGTTGTTTTATTTTAATGAACTTTCGATCGTTTTCGATTTTTCTTTTCATGGTCGCGAATATCCGATAATTTATCATTTTCTGAACGCACAACTGTTTTCTTAAATTGATCGAAACGCGAAACAAAACGAACAACTTCTTAGCGGAGGTAGGAAACGGCTCCCTTACTGATCACAGGTAAAACAAAACTCCTCGAAAGTAAAAACGTAACTCATTTTCGTAAAAAATCCTTTTTCTGTCATTCTAAATTTCTCCCGCCTCTCCGCCGTGACCGCTGGAGCTGACCGAATCAGGTAGATCATTTTGGTTTTTGCTGGACGGTGATTGATTACCCAACCGGCAATAGTTCCAGGCACGCGCGCATTCGCACTCGCACCAATTATACTAAATTATGTTTATGTTATTTTTTTATTTTATTTTCTAAAATTTTATTCGTCAGACGTAATGGACACATTAGAACATTAAGTATATATTTAATGATAATTAATCGAGTAGTTTAATAATATAATTTTATTTAGCGGGTACATTCTTTATGCTAGGCCTATTGTTTGAAATATGTCGTGCCCTTGAAAGAAAAGCAGGTTTTTTTCATCAGTTTTTCACCTAAATTTCCCCGAATCCTTTCACTCATCTAAATCTGTTAATTACGTTTTCACTTCTGCTGCCGGGACTACATCTTCGTTATTGACTTCCTATTCAGCAACGTTGATTTCTTTCACATCAAAATACTTGTAATCCCTGCTTTATAGGATTCCTTTGCAATTCTCGGCTAAGACTTTTGACTGTTCGTTTGTACTTTCTCTAATTCGTTATTCTATAACTCTTTGATCTACGTATAAAGTTCCATTTTCGATACCCTACTTTTTCTTGTTCGCATTTTGTTACTAAAAAGTACGGTCAAACATGAACAATAAAAAATACCAAAAGCGTAAAATGTAATATCTTACAAAACTCGCTCGGTCAAGTCCAACAATTCCTCACTCATCTCTTTCGACTGTTTCGACCATTTATGTTACTCAAGGCGTTCTGTTTAAATATTCTATAATTGATTTACACATCCGGCATTTCACATTTCTGAATCTTTGCTTTTACACCCGCACCTATTCATCGCGTATGTATTAATATGAAATAAGCAGAACCGGTTCTTTCTTTAATTACAACGTACACGAAACCTAAAGGTAAATTATTTAATGTAAAAAATTTACGCAGAGAAACTGAACTAATAAAATCATTACTACATATATTTAAAACTTTGTATATAAGTTTATATGTGTAATCAAAGAAGAAATGTCAGTTTCTTTTTTTTTTGCATATAGTATACTCGATGATCACATTTAAGTACTTACAGTTGCCGAAAATAATTCAACAAAAATACCAAACGATCCGCAAATGGTAACATTTCACTAACCAAATAGTATTCTATTTACTTCCAGCGCCAAAACCTATCCGCGCTTACCATCCCTCGCAGCTTGATAAATTCTCGTTTGGCTTTTAAATTATTTTATCGTTTTCGTTCTTGTTGATTATTGCCATAATATTGAAAGAAACACCGTAAGAAAAGAAAAAATTATTTAATTTAAAAACTAAAAATAATAACAATAATTGAGATACCAAAAAAAAAACGTCATTGTACGAAAAACCATGTAATTTCTTTCGCATATCAATAATTATAAACGCGCTTCTTACCATTTCGATAACATTAAATCTTTCTTTACCAAAACCATTCTCACATTCTTTATTTACGAGCTTTTTGCTGTATAGTAAAAAGTACTGCGTTGGTTAAAATCCAAAGTATCCTCACGAAATCCCCTTATTTTGCTATCATTTTGTCGCTTCTCCGAAATTTCCCTACTGTAATATTTCGAAAAACTGATTTGACGTTGCCAGGTTTTATATCAACAAACAAACCTGAAATTCAGTTGAGCAGCTATTTCAAAATTTGCAAAACTAAAGAAAACTTTGAAAAGCTGACATTCGAACTCCATTCACGCAAAAAAATTCACTTTTTTAGCTGCCTCTTTATTTTTAAGCGATTGTTTAAAACCTTGTTGAAAGTACACTTTTCGGAACTAAAACTAGAAGTGCTTATTGCTAATTGTAAAATAAGAAAATGTAAAAATTGTTTATAATTTTTAATTACTGGAATTCCAATTAACGCGTGAAAGATTCAGTAATGTTTCTCGTTTTATAATTATTTGTTTTGAGGTGAAGGACGAAGTAACCATGACGCTTTCGTCAAAAACACAAATCTGATTTTTACTTGCTAAGAAATTTTTATGTAATCTTTTTTATTTAACTTTTTAAATGAAAAAAAACAAAAACGGAGGAAGAGAAAAAAAATAATACTGCAAAATATGTATCAAAACGACGTTAAAAGTTCATACGTAATGTATTTCAAGGAGTCTGTACACTAATGCACTGAGACAGGTGCAATCATTTTCAGCGCGCTGATGCGAAATTACATGTGAAACAAGTGCGTAAATTAATACTGCGTTTATTTTAAAAATTCAACATTTATTTTCTCTGTATTTTAATTCTTGGTTACAGCTGGACTAGTCTCGTACAGATGTGAAGATATTTTTGAAGCTTGCTCTATTTATATACAAAATTAGATCCGTTGTAAAACATGTTGTATATCGCGAAAAATTTATTACTTGTCTTATATACCGGGAAGATGTGAGACCAACGTAATACACGCTTAGCGATGGACAAAGTTTCAAATATTTTGGAAGTCACGTTACAAGTTCCTAATGTGAGGAATAACAGGAATTCGGTTACAAAGTTACAAACTATAGCCGTAGGCAGAGCGGGGGGTGTTTAGGGGGGTCCACCCCTCCCCCCTTCCGAAATGTTTTGGACTTTTCTTTTTTCCCCTTTTATTGTAAATAACAAAAAATAAAGAAGAGAGCGTTTGACCAATCGGTTTTTCTGTACTCTTCTTAACGTTCCTGTTTCAACTCATTTTCTCATTTATTAATTCAGTTTACGCAAAGATAGGAGAAGACTTTTTTGTTTCATTATTGTATTAATATAGTTTATAGTATTTCGAGTATTGTTTCCGTCTTTAAACCAGTTTTCAAATGCATGGCTTGTCTCGAATTTACTTCGTACTTGTTTAAATGCTAAACATTTTAAAAAGTATGGTCCGGCGTATCTGTTTTAATTTCACGTATATCGCAGTTATCATTTTTACTTTGAATCTTTTAACGTACGTCTGAAAATCTCCATGTCCAGTTACGAACTGTGTTAGAAAATAATTCGGTACCAAGTCCTTATTTTGTAATCGTTCTTCTATCCTGGGAATTAATTTGTACGTTCGCCGTCCTACTGGATCATTATCATATTGTTGCTGCCATTTTTCTGTGTATTTAATTCCAATTTCATTGATTCCTTCTTTTAGTTCTTTTTTGTCAAGATTTTTCATTTTTCATGCTTTTATCTCATTTGCTTTCCCTAATTGCATGTCTATGGGTAGAACGCCTGCGATAACATTCGTTGCACAGTAAGAAATTGTTTTGTAAGCAGATATTACATTTATTAATAATATTTTCTTTTGTTCTGATTTTATTTTGTTTCTGTTCTTTTTATTTAATTTAAGGTAGTAACTAACATTTGCATATTCTACCACTGATCGGAATAAGGCTGAATATAAAATCCTCTCCTTAAATTTGAGCCCAAAAGTATTTCTGTAAAGAGCAATCATCTTGCAATATTTTTTTTTAATTGTATCTAAAATATACTTGATATGACTACTAAAATTAATATTTTAGTCAATTACTACTCCTAAGTATTTCATCTCATTCTTGCAAAATAATTTTTCTCCTTCTATTCTAATGATTTCTTCTATTTCTTTCTTAATTTTAGATTTAACTATTTTCCTAGTTATCAAAAGCATATTAGTTTTTTTTTCCGAATTAAACTTAATCTTCAGTTCTTGAACAATAATCCTGATTTCATCATTGATATTTGCTGTTTCTTTAATGTGCTTGAGGCCCCACTATGAGTAGAAGATCATTCGCATAGCTTATTAATTTTATGTTGGTTTTGACCCCTGCTGCTTTATACATATATCTGTGCCATAGCTATGTTGAAAATTATCGGAGAGAAGGCTGATCCTTGGGACACACCAGCTGTGAGTTTCCGTTCGTATATAACCTGTTCGCTGCTGTAAAATCTTTTTATTCTGTTGCTTAAAAAGCTTTTAATTAAGCTGATTAGGCCCGATTGAGTTTTGCTTTCTTTTAGATAGTTTAAAATTGACGACCATTTTATCCTGTCAAACGCTCCACTAATGTCAAAGCTTATTAATAGAATTAATTTATGATTTTCATTAACATTATTTCTGTATATTTCAATTATGTCCATACAGATCCTAATGGCCTGTTCAGTATATTTTTTCTGTATGTATCCAAATTGGTAATTATGTAGACATTCTTTTTTTCGAACCTCTTTCTCAATTTTGCATCTTACTATTATGTTTACAGAAATAATTAAATAAAAAATATAAAAAATGTAATATCATGTTATTTAATGTTACGTACTGCGTATTGTTCGGAATGCCCCCTCCCCCCGAAACGAATTCCTATCTAAAGCCGTGGTCCAGATACAACCCCCTCCCCCCCCATTCAAATGAATTCCTGGCTACGGTCCTGTTACAAACTGTTACAAAAAGAGTAACTTATGTAATCAAAATGGAAAGAAATTTAAATATATTATAAAACATAATTATAAAAAAAAATAAAAACAAAACAGAGGTTAATATAATAATAATGTTTAAAAGCTAAAATAACTTGAAGCCAGTAGATGACAGTTTCATATCTAAAATATCTCGAAAAACAGCGAAATAATAAACATCCAAATAAAATGAGAAGTAGACCTGGAATTTATAACTGTATTAAAAACAGTAAACAAATCGATACTGTTTTGATAAAAACCGCTGTTAAAATTTTTGATGACAGTGTAACATTCCAAAGTTGTTAATCGCCGCGGCGCCAGCCATCATTATAGTATATTATGTGCGATCATCAGGTACAGAAAACGTATTGTACTCTACCTATTAAAATATACAGATTTAACTGGGTTACGTGAATAACGTTGTTTCCAAAGCGCACACACGCAACGACAGTTTGGTCATTACAGATAGGAACATACTCGTTATTTACTTATTGTAACTGAAGAACTTCGTTCCGAGCCGGTTTCATTATCATTGAAAATGTTTGATATAATGGCAAAAGATTTTTTTTTTAGCAATATAAAAAATACACGTTCTAACAAATAAATGAAATAAAAGGTATATATACAAACGTGAAATAAAAAGACGTTCTTTTATTTTCTAGCACTTGATTTTTTCCTAATTCATAATTTAAAAAACAGTAAACGTATGTATATAATATCATAAAATCGTTTTCAACAAAACACTACTATTCACATTATTAAAAAAAAACTTTGTAATACTTTAAATGCAAAATGATGCAAAATGTAAACTTGACTGCGTTGGATTTTTGAATTGGAATATTCTTCAAGTTGATTGATTACAAAAATGGACTGGGGTAGTTTTTCTGGTAAAAAACGTAAAACCATTCGGTGATGACCAATTAAAAAGTTCGTTGACTGTGTTCTGTTATTAAACGTTAACATTGACGTTGGAGCATGCGACGAAGATCATGAAATCATCGGCGAATACGTAACATTTGACTGGTAGCTTTACTTTACTTACAATACCGTCAAATGTCAAGTTAAATAAAGCTGGACTTAGAACAGAACCTTGTGGGACACCGTCCGTCTGCTCGTAAGGGTCTGAGAGTTTGCTGCCCAGGCGGACTATGAACCGACAATTTTTAAAGAATTCCCGGTGGGTAGGCAACCTCTGAAACCTATAGTATGCAACGTTCTTAAAATTTTGTAGCGCCATGTAACATCAAACGCCTAGCAGCAATCGAAGAACGCAGCAAGCGTGTGTCGTTTCGTGGCGAAGCAATCATGGATTTTTTTTTTTTTTTTTTTTTTTACATAGTAATTGAAACATAGCCATGAGTATCTCAGTTGAATGAACACCTCATGGATTGGAAACAATAAAAAGAAAATGAAAGAGACAAAAATTAACCAATATAAAAATTAAAATAAAATTATTCATTAAATGAAAAATCTTCAACATCCGAATATTTGGAAGCCATGATAAAATTCGCCACGTGCAGGAATTTTGATAAATTATCGTTGTTTAATGGAAAACAATTTACGTCTTTAAACAAGAATTTCCATTTGGCGCACTCATTAACGATATGGGTGACAGTTTCAGGAGCATCTCCACAGGAACACAAATTGGTGTCTGCTAGATGGAAACGGTGCAGATAACTTTGTAATCTACCATGTCCAGTAAGAAATTGCGTCACATACGTATTAATATTATTAATTTTGATCGGATTGGTTTTCACCTCGGGGACGAAACTAAATGTTAATCTTCCAGTTGAGCTATTGTTCCAGCTATTTTGCATTTCTCAATAAATCCATTGTTTAGATCCAACTCCAAATTGAGATTATTTAACCCTTTGAAATACAAAATTTTATGCTGCAATACGGAATGCAGTGGCAATTGTCCTGCTATTGTTCGCAACGCATCACCGGAAGTAGTTCTATGCGCGCGGAGAATAAACAAAAGAAATTTCCTTTGGAATTTAACTAGTACTTCCTGAATGCTTTTACGCTTTAAAGCCTCTTCAAACATAAATACGCAGTACGTGAATAATGGAACAACTAGCATATTAACGAATTATTAAACGGTGTTTAGTGCTCATCCCATACGTGCGTCCAGACACGGAGTGCAATTTATTTAGAACCGTTGTAGCTTTACTGGACAAATTTTTGAAATGTTGATTAAAACTGTAGCGACAGTCTAATGTAATACCAAGATATTTCAGTGATTCGACGATATTAATTTTAAAGTTCGGTATAGAGAGATGTAGCGAATTGTAGTAGTCCCTTTTTCGTTTCCTGTGCATGATTAATAAATTAGTCTTGTTTTCGTCCAACTGTAGAAGATGTTTTTCCATATAGGTTAAAATATTGTTGATTTGAAGTATTTACAAATGGAGGGACGATGGTTAGAAGTGACCGAGAATGCTAGATCATCTGCATAGAAATATCTGGTTACTGCCGACGGGAATTCCATCAACGATAAGTCTGAAATATACAAATTCCAAAAAATCGGGCCCAAAATCGATCCTTGCGGGCATCCGCGAGTAACATTTCGAAAATATGTTTGATGTTCGCAAATAAATTTAATAGTTCTGGAATCTAAGTATTGTCTTAAAATTGAGATTATTCTATAATCGAGCCTGAGTGCTCTAATTTTGTGGAATAAGACTGGCCACGAACAGTTATCAAAGGAGCCATCATGGATTATACTTCGTGAGTATACAAGCTGATCGAGTGTTAATCTCCCTGGATGAAATCTACATTTATAATTACTCAAAAGGTTTCACTCTTATTTCTCCATGAGAGCCTATTCTTGATAATTCTTTCTAAAACTTGACACAGTACAAATAAAGAGAAATAAAAATCCTCTTCTCCTAGATGATTAGCATCACCCTATTTTATTAAAAAGCAGGTTTAAAAATTTTCATGACCATCGTATTCTAATTAATATTTATTTCTAAACGTTCCAGGAGTAAAAATTAATTTATGATTATTACTTAATTTTTTAACAGTCATATATATACGAGTATATACATATATATATATATATATATATATATATATTATTCTGTTTCTTCTCTTGTAAGTGCAAACGTTTTTTTAAAAACAATTTTTTACAAATCAAAAGAAAAATTTTCTAGAGAGAGCATAGAGAGTCCCCCTGCCATAGACAAAAAAACCAAAGATGTATGTATTCGCATTATTTCTAGTTTTCCTTTAACTTTAATTTTAGCAGAAAAAAACATATTTTTAAGTTGCATTGAATTTCATTTAATTGAAATGTAGACAGAAGAATGTATTTAGTTGTACCTTTTTTAATTATACTTTTCCACAACACATTTTATGTATTAGGGTGATTGGTTTGACCAGTTTCAACCAGTTTTGACCAAATATTTATGTTGTTACTTGTATTTATGTTTATGATTTTCTCTAAATATATATTTTTTTTATTCCTCCTTTGGCCACGCCAGCAACCGATCTTCGCCCAAAAACGACACAAGGGAAAAGAATCAGTTAGATGTAGATTCGGTCAGATATTGAAACTACGGAGATCGACGGAAATGATAAGAAATACGATGTGCAATAAGGATTAGAGAGCTTAAGTCATAACAGATCGGAGTACAAAGAAGTACGTTCGTTCACGAGGGATGAATATTCAAAAAAGAAATGGTCAGGATCGCAGACGGCTTCGTCGTCAGGATGAAGAAGGCAACTAGGGGATAGTGCGAGACGAAAACGAAAACGTGAAGAAGGAAGAAGAATATGATCGAAACGTAAACGGATAACAGAGATAATAACGGAACGGCGAAGCGAAGGAAAATTGTAAAACCAAGGCCGGGTAGGAAGATTAGGTTGGATGGAAAAATAAAAGGAAAATTGGTTAGAAAAGGAGACGTAAAAATTTTACCAAAATCTAGCATGAAACTTTTTACACAGTGGGAGCAAATTAAAAGTGGGAATTTCAGTAAAATAAAAGCGGAGGATACAGCAATCTGAGCCAAGGAATTTGCCATTTCGTTACCTTCAATCCCCATATGACTAGAAACCCAGAGCATATCAATGCGGATAGCATGAAGTGAGGAAAGAGTGTGAATGAGAGAGCGAATACGGAGAATAAAAAAATCAAAGAAGTGACAGGGGAAATGTGAGGAAATAATTTTAAGAGCACACATGGAGTCAGAGATAATTAAAAATTTAGAAGATCGATGAGAGGAAATATAAATTATAGAACGTAGAATAACCATTAGCTGAGCCGTAAAGATAGTGCAAAAAGAAGGGAGACGAAAAGATTTACAGGAATTTATGGTCGGAAGAATGAAAGAAGCTCCAGCTCCATTAGGCCCCTTCAAACCATCCGTAAAAATGGTCATCTAAGAAGAAAATTGGGATTCGATATAACTATGAAATTCCTCTTTAACTGTTGTATTGGAAAGGAATTTGGAGGAAGGAGGAAAGTAGAATACATTGGGAGAATTGGAGAGATCTGCAAAATTAAAAGAAAAGTGAGGGAGATTATTGGAAGTAATTGCACAGGATAAAAGAAATTCGGCCGCAAAGCAATGTAGGTTAGGATAGAAATTTTCTTGGAAGTAAAGCACCAGTTTTTCAGAATAGAAAGGTATGAAAAGTCTAGAGGATGATAACGGTAAGCGTTTACAGAAGAAACGATATCCTAAATAGGATCTGCGGATGAAAAGGAGAGGCGAATTTGACTCAGCGAGAACTGCTAGTATTGGAGAAGATCTAAGAGCACCAAGGCAAAGACGAATACAAGGATATTGGATTCTATCTAGCTTAGAAAGAAGCGATTTTGAGGCACAGACGTAGATAGAGAAACAGTAATCGAGTTTAAAACGGATAATCGATTTTTACAAAGAAATGAGGAGAAAAAGATCGCCTCCCTATTTTTTTGATGAAAGAACTTTCAGTAGGTTCAGTTTTTTAAGGGCAGATGAGGAAAGGAAATTAATATGTTCACAAAAAGACAGATGACTTTTAAGGAATACACCGAGATAGCAAAAGCAATCCTTGCGAGGGATAAGTATGGAGTTTAAGGATGCAGAGGTTAAAGCGGGATTAAAAGGACGAAGAGAAAAGACAATACAAGAACATTTTGAAGGGGAGATCGAAAGGCTCAAAGAGGAAAGAGATTGTTCCAATGTTACTGGAGACGAATTGACTTTTTCGTTTGCGTCTACAACATCGCGGGATGAGGAAAAGAGAAGAATGCCATAGGCAAAGAATAAGGAAGAGGGTAGAAAGAGAAGCAACAGAAATAGTGTGAATATTAAAGAGTAGAACTAAGGCAGGATCTTTGTGGAAGACCACGTGAAACAACTATTGTAACCTCGAACGAGGAGGAAGAAAGGAGAATAGTACGATTTAACAACAGATTAATAATGAGGGAAGAGAAATGCGATAAGATGTTAATTGCTATCATTCTATCCCGAAGAGTAGAGAAATTGACATTATCAAAAGCACTAGAAACATCAATAAAAGTAGATAATGTATACTGTTTATCGATGAAAGACTTATAGATATAAGAAACAAAGTGACTGATGCAGTCAGCAGAACCTAAGCTTGGACGGAAACTAAACATATTGGTAGGAAAAACCTTTTTATATTCGAGCCACCAGACCAGGCGCTTGTTAAGCATGCCCCCAAATAGTTATCTGAGACACGATGGTAGGGAAATCAGACGTAGAAAGGGTTTTTTCTTAGGGATAGGAAGAATAATAATGTGACTCCTCTGGACAGAAAGGAGTTAAATATACAGAAAAGTTCAGAAAAAAAAAAGAAAGCTGGTATTAATTACGTCACGAAGGAAATCTAAAATCTCCTTTACATGGCGAAATAATTAATTTCATCGTTGCCAATGGACTCGATAACACCTTTTTCACGTAGATCTATTGTCTACTTTTTTTCACTTTGGCTTCAAATTTCCTCATCAAGTCGAAGCTATTCTCTGGTTGGCTGACATCACTGATGAACTGTTCTTTAGCTGTTCGGTGTTTTTCAACTGCCTTTTTCCGGACTAGACTATACATGCATCTGCTAGTTTCTTTTACTATCAGTACGTGTTAGATTTCCATTATTACTGTCATTTTTAAAGAATCTTTTCATAACAAATGAGTGTGCATGCATTTCGAGTTCGTAGCAAAAACACGGTTTTTCAAAGTTATATTTAGCCACAATACGGCTGATCTGTTCTTGTTTTATCCATTTCGTTCTTCTATATGAGCCGGAGAGTTTTGAATCATGAACTGCTCTTGGTTAGTTTCTTTCCAATAAAATTCCGTTCACTGTTTACCATAATCTCTATATTTCTTTCCCCCGCCCTACACACAATTACTAAAATATTCATAACAATTTTCAAATTCGGCAAATCTTTTCATCTGCACCCAGTCGATAAACTAGTCATTTTTCATTGGAAAATTTATAAATAGATTTTATACTAGTAGAACTACCGATGGTAAATCTGTGAGACTCACAACTTATTTTTTTTAAAAAACTGTTATTCGTTATTTCCTTCACTGGTTAAGGTACCCACCATAATTAACAAGGAAAGTACTGAGGTGTTTTTCTTTTCTTTTTTTTTTAATAAATAATTTCATATTTTCAATTTTTTTGTCCACAGTGGACTCTATCGCAAATATGTGGACGTCATGATTCTTGAAATAGTAGCTAATACTTGCGCATATTTACATCGCTTGAAATGATTTTCGCGTTCCTGCCCTCAAAAAGATCGTTTTAACTAGGATATTCATTCAAAACGTTACTGGAAGGGCACCAGCTGCTTACAATCCGTAAGAATCTAATGAAACTTATAATTACTGTTATTATTACTAGTCAATAAATGTTATTACGCAAATTCGTTATAGTATTGAAACACTAATGTCCAATTTCATTTATTATGTTTTTTTAACAATTTACCTTTATTAATATTGTTGCTCGTCAGTTTTTTCGACAATTAATTCAACTGCAATAACCAACCTGTTAGCACGTTTTGCCTATAGTTTATCAATTTATCTGGTTTAAAAAAAAAAAAAAAAAGAACCTTCACGAATTGTAAAATAATGAATTTTTTAATTACAATGAATTATAACTGTATAAGATTAAAAAATATATTTAGATTTGGAAGTGTATTTTATTCCTTATTTTGGTTCAACGACAGTAATTCCGGATATTAAAATTTTAACTAAACTGAAAATCTGTTAATCACGCTTCAATATAGTATGCGGATTAAAATTAAGGTGTGTAGCTAAAGAGAACATCATCCGCCTCTCGAATCTAATTTCCACTCAGGAAATTGAATTTTTCTCTGTCTTTCTCTATTATTCTCTCTTTTTTTCAACAACCAATATGAATAGATTAACTGAAAAAGTAGCAGTTTTTAAAAAAGTTTTATATAAATGATGTAAAGATATCTAAAATTATTCAATAATCATATACTGTTGGTCATTTTACCTGGTAGTGGTTCATTTTTTTTTTTTATTTAATATAATATAGAAAACAATCATCATTAAATAAAAATGTATACAAAAAAATAGTTGTTAAAATCGTATTACATACACGTTTTGATTTAAAAGCTCACTCTTTAGAAACCTTTTATTTTTTTTGCTTCAGGCTTCTGCACATCGCGCAACCACTGGAATACCGTTTCAACCAATATTTGAGCCGTAAAATTTCTGTTGTGGCGAAACGATTATTTTACCGATAATGATGACGACTTTTAACCAAAAGGGGACTGTATTTAAGATATCTCTAGAGCATCTATTTAATAACATGGTGCCGAGATATTTTTAATGCGATTGCAAACAAAAAAAGTAATTTTTAAAAAAATTTACAATTTCGAAAATTTATCTTTAGCGTAGGAAAATTTACAAACATATTTTTCGTTTAATCACGATGGTGAAAGTACTTTTATATTACATATTTTATCTAATATATTAATTTATTTATTTACTTATTCGCGTGTTATGATTTAACGAATTTTAAACCGGTAGGTTATTTTTCTCATACTGGTTAGTCCAAGTTTGGGGTTTTCTAGCGGCATTTGTCGTCTGCTGTTTCGCAATGCCCTTGCAAATCCCAAACGTGGTTAACAGAATTTCATCATGGAGGATTACAATCATCAATCTTTACTTAGCCTTAAAGCTAAATAAATAAAACCGGTTCGCGCGCGTTGTAAAATTTTAATCATCTGATTGTAAAAACGTATTTTATGTATAACTTTTACAAACATTTGCAATAATAACGTAAACACCATGTAGGTGTACATTTACAAACAGATGTGTACATGTTTTAATTTCTTTTTTCCTTGGATGTGCGTGTGTGTGTGTGTGTGTGTGTGTGTGTGTGTGTGTGTCAAATTGATTGCATCGAAACAAAAGTCGCCGAAACAACTTAAGCACGCATTAATCCTTTTTTTCTTAATAATTAGCAGTTTTCTAGTGTAATACAATATTTGTTAAACGAATTAATTATCGACTACGATCAAAACTTTTTCAACACCACTCAGACCGGTAATTATAAATGCGTTCTTATTGTTAGTGTTCAATTTTTGTGAGCCGCCGTTATGGTTTACGATTAATCAGACTGTAGAATCGGATTTGTCAACGGCAAAATGACTATAGTTTAACGCGCATAGTGTGAAAAAAGCGAAACATCTTGAATTCAACCGAAAAAATAACTAAAGTTTCAGTATTCCCTAGTCAATCATATGAAGAACTCGGTTCTTAAGCAGGCCAATTTTATTCGCATTTTAAAGAGTTAAAATAATTCACGCTAAAAAAATTAATAATTTTAAGATAAAATATTTTAAAAAAAAACTCTCAAGATTTACCGTAAAAATTTAATAAACACCCACTAAAAAGTAAAAAATTCGATAAGAAGGTACATATATTTTACAGATATTGCGGTAATTCTTATACATCAATACTTACATTAGTGTCAGCGTGGAAATCACAATATCTAGAAAAATTTAATGAGTATAATAACACAGTTGCTCATTTTCTACAATCCGAGTATTATAAATATAATGAGCACTTCATGCGATTTTTAATTATTATTGCGATTTTTGATTTCCGTGTTAATTTTAAATATTTAATGCTGTATAAGAATTATCATATCACTTTAAGGTATATCACTCTGAAATATATATATATATATATTTTTTTTATTATTACACCTTTATGTTGTGCCTTCAACTGCCCAGGCTATTACAGAACAAAGAGAGCTATGCGACTTCTACAGGTACAAATGTAATCTGGTTTTCCTGGCAAACACCTATATATTAATTTTTATTAAATTTGTATCGTCAAATAATTAATTTGTATGTTCGGTGCATTTTTATTAAATTTTTATAGTAAATCTTGAAATTGGTATTTAAAAAAAAAAACGTTTTTTTTTCTTTTACATTTAATAATACACGTATAAAAAAAATCGCTATATACATTTTTAGGCTTCCCTTTCCCGCCCACCAACGATAAATTCTGATTACACCACTCCCGCCAACAATCTTTTTTAAATGAAAAAATATAAAAACTTTGAGAACTTTTTTTTACTAAGGATACTGATAAGATCGCACATTCGTCATGACCGTTTTGAAACCGATCGGATCAATCTGATTCCGTACAAGACGCTATTACGTACACAGGATTTACGAAATCGGAAATATCAGATCGCAGTCAATGCGTGCAAGCTCTAAACAAATATGTTTCCATATTGTTCAGAATACATACGAAATTTTGATAAAATATAGGTATATATTTATATTTTTTCACTTATACCAATATGTTCTTTCAGATCGTTTTATTTTTATTTGTTTCAACAGTTTATCTCAACTCTCAATATTATTCAATAAATACATCGACGCGAATATCCTTTATTTATTATTACATAATTAACAATACAGAAAAAATGAAGAAAAAAAGTTTAGGAGTCAGTACAAAAAATTTTTAAACTACGTGTTACGATTATGATAATAATAAAATAGGATACTTTTTAACAAAGGCATTCTCAACCAGTGATTAAGATCCCCAATTAGGTTCTTCGAATAAATCAGCAGCTGTATTTTTATTTAAATCTGCGATTTTTTCCAAATTTTTTAAGTAATCGCCACCATTACTGTTGCCTAAAATTTAAAATTACAAGATTATTTAGTAACAAAAATTAAACAAAAAAAAATAAATAAATAAATAAAGCGCTACTATATAAAAATCAAACATAAAAAATAAGCAAAAAACAAGAGAATAGACCGTTAAATTATTCATATATATTACACATACGTATAATACTGCTTATTAATATTCGATTAAGTTTGTACACCATCCTCGCGTTAACGTGTAAAGTACCCTATAATTATTTCTATAAATCTACAATTTTTTCGCTAACTCGAATTTTTACATCGTAGCTTTTATTTTATAATTAACGTTTCTTAGTTAACTGTAAAATCCAGCACAGACACATCTGGGAATTTATGACACGTACAAATACTACTACTACTGTATACTTTGCATGCATATAGAACGTAAATATGTAGTAACACACAGAATTGGACACATTAATAACATCATTAAAACTGCCGGTATAAAAATAATTTATGACTTCATATTTCTAACGTTTACACTTAGCCCATACCAATTTTATCAAGTAATTTTATGCATAAATTTTGAAATTAGGCTACCGACGATACCAGCGATAAACGTACAATTATTTTGGAGTAAACGAGACATATGACTAACAAAAAAAAACCGGTTTTCTCCCTAAAATTAAATAATTCCAATTTAACCTAAACTAGTTTAATACAGCATACTCGACATATTTCGAACAAAGTTTGTAATTAATAGGCCCCGATAAAAATCTTAGTAACATTATATTCAACTTTTTGATCATTTTCATCATATTCATGTCCCGTAAGGAATAATTACGCCACGCCGTTTTGAAGTAAATAATTCTGTTTACATGCGAACTGATTGGAAATAATAATTAATAATTAATAATAATAATAATAATAGTAATAATAATAATAATAATAATAATAATAATAATAATAATAATAATAATAATAGTAATAATAATAATAATAATAATAATAACAATAATAGTAATAATAATAATAATAATAATAATAATAATAATAACGGCCGTAACTTATTTTCGGTAGTTAACGGAATTCTTCTAACATCGAAGCATAATAATAATAGTTGCTTTTTAAGATAATCTTCTATTAATCTGTCATTATTAAATTTTAAAAGAAGCATGAACTTCACTTTTCAATTAAATTTGGATAAATATGAAAATATTATTAGACCCAATTTACGGAAAAATTAATAATAATAATAAAAAGTAAACATAATCCGCGGCTAATATTTATAAAAATAAATTTACACAAATCTTATCAATAAACAAATTAAAAATTAAAAAATTATCAATTTTAAATGTAATATACAACCAATTACAAATATAAAACATAGTGGCCACTCAAATATAATTTTTAAATCCCCGGTTTTCCTGATCTAAATCCTCCCAGTTTTCCCGGTCCAAATCCCCCCATTTCATGATTACTAGAATTGGACAGAAAGAAGAATGGAATTTTTTTATTATTAATATTTGACTGCCGTAGCATACTTGTTATATGAATAAAACAGAACTTGGTCATTCATTTTGAGTGTAAAGTACATCAAAGAATGCATTCATTTTTCGCTTCAAATGATTTTTTCTTAATTTTGGTATGACAGTTTTCGACATAAATACTGAAATTGTCGAGAAAATATTTTAAAGGCAAATATTTCGTTACCGGTTTTTTTATTCGTTGATTCGTGTGTCCGTTGTTGGCCGCTACACTCGTCCGCAGCGTTCTCGTTAATTATATCAGTTAGTAAAAACTCTCGGACTTCTTCGCTTAAAACTTCGGAAGATCTACCATTACTGCTATCGGCAGCATCAAGTTTTACCACCAAATTTGAGGAAGTTGATAAATCTGCATCACCTTCTTGTTCACTGCTAAATAAATAAATATATACTATAAATGAATAAATATATAAAATTAAACATCTGTAAATAGCGTACCGGAACTCGATATTTTCGGTGCAATAAGATACTCAAAAAAAAAATATATATATATATATAATCGAATAGATTAAAATTATTCTCATATATGTAATATCGTATTTATGAATTAATCAATATCCATTACAATCCTCCTTCCTCCAATGTATCAAGCTATAAGAAACATCAAAATCGTTTTGCGTTAACTGACTGTTTATTTGCCAACAATTGTCTAAAATTTCAAGGAATTTAAGCATAAGCAGATTAAAACTGAGTAATCACTTGTTCTTTTTTAGTAAAAAGTAAAAATAAACTATTTTAACAATATAAACGGTACTGCGGTTTCGCTAGCTTTTTAAATTAAAAACTACAGAACCGGAGCAGCTAAATTTTAATAATTTAAAAACGGAATTTCTACAACGTACATATAAATTACGCTGTAAAAAATCAGTATTTGCTCCGGTACAGAGCTGCTATATTTTACGCGAAAGAGAAGAAAACTAATACTGATGAACCGACGAAAAAGCTTACACGTTTCTTTTAAATAGTCCTACTAGTGAACTCGAAATAAAAGCAAAAGCATCATTTATTGCAAAAAGATCAGGTAAAATTATATTTTAAAGGCATTAAAAAGTTACGTAGAATTATAGATGCGGAAATACTTCCCATAAATAATTATAACGCTGTCAATGAATTAATTTAATAAAAATAAAATTACGCAAAAAAGAAAAAAAAGAAATACAATGAATTTTCAAAATTGCCTGCTTAGTTTGCATAATCGTCTTGGAAATTCCCAATAATCTTAGCTTATTCTTCCATCATTACTTTGTGTGTTTTAACAATTCGCATATATATATATATGGCGTGTCCTTGTGGCGATTATAAAGCTCTAAATGCACGAACTACACCGGACTATTACCCCCTACCACATATTGAAAATTTTTCCCAAAGTCTCGCGGGAAAGAAAATTTTCTCGAAAATAGATCTAGTACGAACATATTACCCAATTTCCTGTGGTAGAGAAGGATGTTTAAAAAACAGCTATTACAACTGCAAACGGGCTTTTTGATTTTCCTTTTATGAGTTTCGAGCTACGTAACGAGGTACAAACTTTTCAACAAAACAAGGTCCTAAAAAAACTCAATTGCACGTACGACTATATCGACGACATCGTGGTTTACCGACGATTCATTCCCAAAGCAGCCGAAATTCAGGCACCGCTCCACGACTTCCTCAAAGGACCGGACGCCTAAGAAAAGAAACCCATGCAATGAACTCATAAAGGTAAACAAGCATTTGAGGCTTGTAAACAAACACTTACTAATGCCGCGCTTCTTGCTCATTCGGATCCATCGCAACCCGACGTCTCAAATTTTACCATCGATGGAGTACTACAGCAAAAGAGTGAACAGAGTTGGCAACCTTTGGCATTTTTTACTCGAAAACTCAACTCTACCCAGCGGAAATACAGCGCTTTCGACCACGCATTTCTTGCTATTTACCTAGGTATTCGACATTTTCGACACCTACTTGAAGGCCGAAATTTCACGATTTTCACAGATCAGAAATCTTGTAACATTGGCTTTCCGGCAAAAACCTGAGAAATACACACCTCGTCAGTTTCGATACCTGGATTTCACCGGCCAATTCTCTACTGGCATTAGGCACGTTTCCGGGAAAGATAACGTCGTCGCAGACACATTGTCACGCATAGAAGCTGTCTCTGGCAGCATCGACTTCGGTCAACTTGCGCGCTTATAACGAAACGACGAGGAACTCCAAAAATTATTCCGACAAGGAAGCTCGTTGCATCTGAAAAAAGTTACTATCCCAAGTACGCACGAGATGTTGTATTGTGACGTTTCAACAAACAATGTACGACCGTTCCGCAAGGAAGTATTTAATTCCTTACACGGACATATACATCCTGGTACATAGGCATCAGCGAGACTGATTGCACAGCGTATCGTCTGGCCTAAACTTAATATCGACTGCAAAAAATGGACACGAGAATGCATTCCATGCCAACGAAGCAAAATACACCGGCATGTGCATGCGTGGTTTGGGAATTACGACCTTGCTAGTTCAAGATTTGAGCACTTGAGCATCGACATTGTCCGCCCGCTTCCTAGTTCACGCAATTATTGTTACGTTTTAACATACATCGACTGTTTTTCCCATTGACCAAAAGCATTTCCCATGGAGGACATGACAGGAGACATCATCGGGAAAACTATCTACAGCGGCTGGATAACTCGCTACAGTGTTCCACTGAGAATAACGAGCGACCAAGGACAGCAATTTGAAGGCGAAATTTTTCGTACACTTTCGATTCTCATCGGATTGCGTCACCTCCATACAACAGCCAGATACCCGGAAGCAAACGGTATCTTAGAACGATTACACAAACAACTGAAAGCTGCAATAATGTGCCACGAAACCGAAGATTGGGTGAAGCGTCTGCCAAAAGTACTCATGGGCACGCAAGCGGCATAGAAAGACGATTAGCAGCAACTTCGGCAAAGTTAGTTTTCGTAGAGCCGATGCGATTGCTTGGAGAATTCCTAGTTCTGAGAGCAAGCTCGGCAATCCAGCACTTTACGTTACACGCCTGAAACGACATTTTGCCGAACTACAGCCCACGCCAACATCAAAACATACGAAACAGTCAATCAGTCAATCTTTGTATACAAGAACCTCAAAGACTGTTCTCATGTCTTATCGAAATGCACCAAAGGTTCTACTACAGCCAACCCTATCGTGTCCCGGTATTCACTGCATTACACTGTACAGATCCGCAACAGACACGTAGCAATAAAGCTAGACCGTCTCACGTTTTCCTTGTCATTTCCAAGCAGAATTATTGCGACTACGTCACTGAAAAGAGGGTAATGCGGCAACACAGCATAAAACGAAAGCGAATTGAAGACGATAACGCAACACACAAAAAAAGAATTATTCTGAATTTGGTTATTCAAAGAAAAACATTTTTTTTTTATATATCGCTGGTTCTCGAATCGTTTTTATAGAATTTTCTGTTCCAGATTATTCTCTCCGAATTAATATAAATAAAGGTAGGCTAATCTTAGCTTAGTTCAGTTTTGCGCTGATATGCGGTTGAGCGACATCAAATTAACCAAGACGCAAAAACGCTGAGTCATCAGTAAATCTTTAGTTCGCACGTGTCTGCGGTTACGAAAGTTTTTTTTTTGTTTTTAATTTGTGTTTTTTTGTTGACCGTTTCTTTTTAATAAATTTATTTCATTGTAAACCGTGTGCGTTAATTCAAGCAACCCACAGTTATTATACACACATATACGAGTATATATATATTGACATAATTTCGTTATTAGAATATAGAAAAAATACACAACCTCAAATAGTAAAATTTGTGAATGAAAATTTTGAAATGATTGAAACGATGGGGACTTAAAATATTATTTCTTAAATTCTAAGAAAGAAAACTAATTTAACGATTGCAGTGTAAATTAAATGAATATATATTTTCAGTATTTCATTTCAAAAAGAATTAAAGGTAACATATTCCGCTCGCATACGTTACCGTGCTAATGATTTTAGTTCTTGAAGTATTTTAATCCATAACGTATTCATATCTTTTTATTTATTTATATATATATATATATATATATATATATATATATAAAGATATGAATAAATTAAAAAGATGAAATCTATTCAACAATTTCTATAAAGCAAGCTCTGGACCTATTTTTCCAATAACATACTTATAGAAGTAATATTTTTGTTTTTTTAACATTATCATGTTTCTGGTTTTACTTTATTTTATATATTAGGTATTGATTTGTGGATGGTGCATAACTGCTGATGCTCTGGAAGAGTGGTGGACTATTTTTAGTTTCGGGTCTTACCACTTCAGATGTATATTTTCTCAAATTTAGATTCTTAAATTTCAAAATTTTCAGACTGTCGTAAAAATACGCTTATTTAAAAAAAAATAATCCTGTAGCTAAAGATGTGGAATTTTTTAAAAATTTTTATTTGATTTTCACTTTTTTTTAAATTTGGGCCCTTTAATTTTATAATTTTTGGGGTTCGGCAGGACAGTTTTTCTGTAATCTGATGAAAATATGTCGATTAAAAAAAAATTAACTTTCCAGTTATTATAGAACCCGCTGTACGATTTTTGGTCTTGCAGCTGTATAAGATGGATATATTTTAAAGAAAAAGCTATTGTTGGCAAAACTTTAGTCGAAAAAAATTCAAATGCTTATACCAAAATCAGTGAATGCAGTGATCATAATGGAGAAACAGTTGCAACATTTTTCGATGTGGTTCAAGAAAAGTTTTCCAAACTTGTAGAGAGTAATGAAAATAATCATTTAGAGCATCTTATTCCAGTTAAGTTTAGTATCAAAATTAGATCTGGGCATATTAGAAATGTCTGTAATCTGTTGGTACATTCAAACTTTTAGAATACTAATTTAATAAAACTATTCACCAGTTACCTTGATAAATTTTATTACCGGGAAAAGAAAAAAGAAAATATCCCTTTTAACCTGACAATTCAACTTTAAATGTTGTCTATGTTTATTACAACTGAAGACAGGGTAGTTAGACTTTAAAACTTTACAAAACGATATACATGCCAATTCTTTACACAGGATTGGAGTGGTATATATTTATAATTAGTGTACACAGACTAACATTGTATTATAAAAATTGTTTTATCAATGTTACACCGGTTCGAATGAACCAATAATATTATCCCCTTTATAAACGCACACAAAATAATACCCATCAAGATTTCCTAACTTGAAACACAAACTGTTGTTTCGTTTTATACAATCTAATTATCGCTACGTCTTCTTCCTTTTCTTACTGCGCGGAGCAAACACTAAAAAGACAAAGCAAAAAAAAAACTCATTCCAATAGAATGAGCATGTTCTGTAAAAGCCCGTATATAAGACATTCTGAGCACTCCCAATACGTGAAGATCAGTAGTAACCTGCCTCCATTTTCCTATATATTGTAACAGTTATACAAATATGAGCGTAACACACACAAATATTAAAATTAAAAACATAACATAAAAATAGCTGTGAATAAAGCAAATTATATCACTTCATCAATGTTTAAAAATAAAAACCAAAAAAAAATAAATATATATATATACAATTTTTTAAATGTCTTTTCGAAATTATTGTTCACCCGTTCATTAATTTTAATAATTTATTAAGAGAAAATATTCTTATATTTTAACAAACAAATTGCAGAAAATACCCTTACCTACTCACTTCCAATAGGTCTCGTTTATTTCGCTTCCCATTACTATTTGTAGGATCAGTTTGTCGTCGCTTCAAATTGCTCAATAATTTTATGTACCGTCGATCATTTTCAGATGCACGAGAACTTTTCTGTTTACACTTATCCTGATATTGATGCCACGATATCACAGTATATTCCTTTTGGTATTCCATCAGTGATGGCGTATTACTTTTACAATTAACGAGTTCGTCCATAACTACAGCTGATTTTTCCTGATCGTATAACGTTATCCACGCTGAAGTACTGCTACAATAGGATACATGCACGCTTCCTGAAAAATAAAATACGTTATATACATGTGTACATTCAGAAATAATGCAAGACTAGCATCAATAAAAAAAATCAAATTGCTTCCTTAAATACCTCTAGTATTAAAAAAATAAGTCACAATTTTTCATTCGATACATGAGTAAACTATCGTTTCATAATTTCCAGATTAATCAATACTATAATTTAATAAAGAACATTTTCTGCAATCACAAATTGCACAGTAATCTATATTTATAATAATAACCCTTCTGTTCATGCAATAATGCACAATACATACAGTGAGTCACAAAAATGTTTGCACTTTCGTCAATTTCACATTACAACGGACCCGAAAATAATGTAAAAAGAAGTAGTAAGAAAATTGCGAAGGGTATTTGATAAAGTGGGGTGTGATGAGGAAATATGCGTACCCAGAGACAGCAAAGGAAGAAGAAGAGGAAAATAAAAAAGGATAACGTAGGAGAAACCCAAATTTACAGCTCACAAAAATGTTTGCATTTTCTTCTATAGCGGGATTAATACGTTTTGTAATCACAGAATGAGTCATCCCTGAATGCTAGATAGTGAGTAATACGTTCCGAGATAACTGTACGTATGAATCTGCTTACAAGAAAACCTCATTGTGTGCATCGTACGCATGAAAAAGTCAGACGAACAACTTTGGAGGAAAGTATGATTGGAATTGGAAGTATGCCCGATAAACGAACGTCCCCGGAGAAGCAACTCGTGGTTTGTCGCCGAGAGATTGGAAAATCATATAAGAAAATTTGCGAGATGCTTCAAATGATGGAGAGGTCGGTAAAATACATCGTCGAACGATTCAGACGGGAAAATCGAATTGATCTCTGTAATAGGCTTGGTCATCCACAGATTATCAATGCGTATGAAGAACGTCGAATTCTGAGGAAAGTGAAGAAAAATCCACACCTAAGCGCTCCCAAACTGACGACTGAAATAACAAGTGAATGCAATAACCAATTCACTGACTCCAGCAGCCGATATGCATCTCCAGATTACATTACCACTTCTGCGTTTTACAACTGGTTTCAGGTTGTATAGTTTTAATTCTGTGTTCTTTGGTCCCCACGCTGTGGATCGTCTGTCGGTCCCGAATATATTAAACTTGCTTTCGTCACGAAAGATCACGTTCCTGCAGAAAGCTTCATCCTTCCCAAAATACTCCCGGGCGAATTGTAGCCGCCATTTACAGTTCTTTTCGGAGATGTGTGGTTTTTTGCGAGCTACACGACCGTGAAATTTATTCTTCCTCAATATTCTATGCGCGGTTATCGCATTCACTTGCTTCTCGTATTCACTTATTATTTCAGTCGTCAGTTTGGGAGCGCTTAGGTGTGGATTTTTCTTCACTTTCCTCAGAATTCGACGTTCTTCATACGCATTGATAATCTGTGGATGACCAAGCCTATTACAGAGATCAATTCGATTTTCCCGTCTGAATCGTTCGACGATGTATTTTACCGACCTCTCCATCATTTGAAGCATCTCGCAAATTTTCTTATATGATTTTCCAATCTCTCGGCGACAAACCACGAGTTGCTTCTCCGGGGACGTTCGTTTATCGGGCATACTTCCAATTCCAATCATACTTTCCTCCAAAGTTGTTCGTCTGACTTTTTCATGCGTACGATGCACACAATGAGGTTTTCTTGTAAGCAGATTCATACGTACAGTTATCTCGGAACGTATTACTCACTATCTAGCATTCAGGGATGACTCATTCTGTGATTACAAAACGTATTAATCCCGCTATAGAAGAAAATGCAAACATTTTTGTGAGCTGTAAATTTGGGTTTCTCCTCGTTATCCTTTTTTATTTTCCTCTTCTTCTTCCTTTGCTGTCTCTGGGTACGCATATTTCCTCATCACACCCCACTTTATCAAATACCCTTCGCAATTTTCTTACTACTTCTTTTTACATTATTTTCGGGTCCGTTGTAATGTGAAATTGACGAAAGTGCAAACATTTTTATGACTCACTGTATATCTTCTTCTTTATAGTGCCATACTCAGCTTCTGAGCGTCGGTGACTACCTATTCGTACATCTCAGCTGTACAGACATAGGTAGTGTACTAAGCAATTATTATACATGCAACGCAGGTGTACATATGCAAGACTACATTCGGAACCGATAGTAGCTGCTTGTTATCGCGCTACCAGTGCAGTCCCGTGTGGGCCTGCTGTGTACTGACCTAGCGCGCATATGATGTTGAACGTGGTGGCTTGCCATTGCCTTCCACGTGACTATTAGGGATTATTTTATTTATTTATTTATTCTTGTAATAAGTTCATCGTCGCTCGGGATCGAACCCGTGATCTCCGTAACGGAAGTCAAGCGCTCTATCAACTAGGCTATCGCTACGACTATCACTGTATATAGGTTAACGAAATTTTTGAAAAAAATACAGAAAAGATATTCGACCGATTTTCACTTAGTGTCGGTTAGAATTTTATTCTAGTTATTAAAATAGACTTTTTTTTTTAAATGGTTTTTCGGAAAACTATCTAGCTATATTTTATTTTGTTTAGTTGGAATATATGGGTGTAAAAATGTCGCTAAGCGTATAAGGGAGAATGCGACTTTCTTAATTTTTTGTTTCTTTTTCTCGCATATGCGCTTTTGAAATTCATATTAAACTAATTTTCTTTTTTAAACGAAGTATAAAAACATCAAATAATTACATCTTTCATCTATAAATGATTTAATAAGGGAATCACACATATAGTTATATATATATTAAAAATTGTACAAACTTATTAAAAATAAAATTCAAATTCCAATTGAATTAAAATTAACCGCCGAAGTACACGTATCACATTTCAGGATGTCCTCCATGTTTTTTGTTGTTTTTTTTTTAAATTAACATTTGTGGATATGAATTTTTAATGAAACATTAATTTTTTTTCTAAGCAATGTGTGAAAATATTAAATAAAAAATAGCAGTTATAACAGGGTTTGGATATTTTTTTATTTGTAGCTAATGCTTTGATAATTCGCATCTAGACATTTCAAAGGTTGTAGAATATGAAATATACTCATACTAAATAAATACATCTAAATGCGCATTTTAAACCTCTTGGGCGTATTTTACATATTTTAAGGATTTTCACGTATTTTTAGTAATTTTATATAAATAAAACCAATACCCGCGTAATTATATATTCGGCATTATTATGAGGCAGAACAAATGTTATGTTAAATTTATATTATCATGTAAAAAATACGAAGAATAAGAAAAATTGTCATTTTTTGTTTTTTGTGCACGACAAGTATTGGATGAAACCACTTTGCAGCATTGTCATTAAAAAAATAAATAAAAAACGTCTATTTGGTTTTGTTAGAATGTACGTATTTATTATGTTGGTTGTAAAAGATATGTGAAGTATTCCTTTCAATTGTGTATTGGAACATACTTTGTAAAACAACTGGTGAAAAAAAAAAAAAATTTATTCTTCCGTATCCATCTTGTAGTCACCAATAGGTATCACTTTACGAATAGAATATCTTTCTTTAGTAAAAAAAAAAGGGTTTTCTTTTACATATGAAAGATATTAAAACAAAATATTCATTTTTCTACATTTTAGAAATTCTGTAGACCTCACCATATTTATTTTTTATTCAAATAAAAAAAATATCGCTGATGGACCTTTTTCACGATTAATCAATAGTATTGCATTATCTTTCGTCTCGTGCACAAACCTTTAAACTACTTACCGAACGTACATAATTTACCAGTTACGCTCTGCGAAGTAGAAACGACGTTTTCTATATTGAAAGCTACCTTAACTAACACGATACATAACTTTTTTGTTGAAAATTTGAAAAAATCCTGATTGTTAATTGCAATAATTTTTAAATTTAGACTTATTATTCAACAGATTTTTATTTCAAATTTATTTAATAGAAGAAAATTCAGTATGTTACAATAAATTTGAAGAAAACACAAACTTTTATTTAATTTTTTAATATATAACAGATATTATGAAATTTGTAATGCATATTTTCAACCATAAATCCAAATCCTAGTTATAACAATGATTGAAAATTTTTTAAATATAGAAGTTGAAATAAAATCGTATTTTAAGAAAGGCGATTTGACAAAAAGATATGATGCAGATAAAAATAATGAAATTAACATAAATGAATATTCTAGAAACGTCTTTTCAGGGGAATATTCGATATCTTCAGTTTTAAAGAGGCAAAAGAAAAACATATGAATAAAGATAAATATAGAACACTTATTGTCTTAATCTGAAGACATGAATTGTCGCCTACCTTTCATTAAAAAAGAGAAAATCAACGAAATATTAGTAAAAATTAATGCAATAGGTACAGTCTGAGTCTGAATAAGACTTAAATCGCAGTTGCTTACATTCCATATTATGTAAAAACAAAATTGGATATAGGCACATTATAATAAAAATATATATATATATATATATATATATACAAACATCTTTACCGAAAAAAAAAGTAAATTAAAATCAGACCAATTTATAAAAATCAATAAAGCAATTATTGTACACCACTGATATCTTTTCCATATGTATACACTTTCCCTTTATCTATTTTTACATATTTATTGTGAAGCAAAGTTTTCCGGTTCTACGATACGCAGTAATTAAAAAAACAAATTCCTTTCAAATAGTAACAGAAATTAAACTCAGGCTTGTGAAATGCTGTAATTTAAAATAAGTTCACTTAAACAAATAATAAAAATAATTAAAAACCTGGAAACACAAACCGTAAGGTTCGAACAACTTGGTTATATTCGTCGTTATCCACTGCTTTGGAAATGTTAGATGAAACACGTGATCTCTTTTTTGCGGAATTACTAAATGAAACACAAGCAATAATTACTTTTTAAATTTTTAATTATTAAAAAATATCGTAATACTTATATTGTGGTAAACAAAAATTTTTCAATAAGAATTTTTATTTAAAAAAAAAAAAAATGATGATCATTATAATATTCTACTACGAGTATTATCCCCGGAAAATAAAAATTACATTTTGATCCAACATTGAGTTCTGCCCCAGTTTTCAATTTGTATTACTAACTAGTATTCTGTTGAAATATTGATCAACAGAAGGAAATGCGAGAAAGGAGGGTAAATTAATTGTCTTTAGCTTAACTAACGTTCACAGAACATTAACCTCTTAATTACTAAAAAAACACATTAATACCAAGACTTCTACATTCGAATGACACTTACATTACTGACAGTTACAGTCCGACCAAGAACGAAATTTTGACCAAAGACAAAAATTACTTTATTCTTAAAATTTAAGAAGTACTTTTATTTTTGTAAATTATTTAACTCCGGGTATTATTAACATCATTTTAAATATAATTAGTTGTTTTTTCGTTTTTATTAATTAACAACTTCTTAACGACTGGTTAAGTTCCGCGTGAAAATTAAATAAATTTTAATGTTGAAATATTTCCTCAAATATTTTGATACTTGAAAAATAAATATAAATAAGCTGATACTACGAACTACTTTAAAAAAATAATTAAAGCATTAAACACATTCTGTACCGTAGATAATTTTTGGACTTACATCCGCAGTGGCTGACTTATTAATTTCAAAAACAAATAAATGACTAATATCAAAAAATTGATTACGGTAAAAAAAAATTGTAAATAAACAAAATATAAAATTTAAATGTTCTTTTTTTTGTAGCCTGAGACCAGAATGAAAAATGAAACACGATAAAAATTCCGAAAGCGATCTATGAGAATTTAAGGGAGATCGATATCGTCTGCAAGGAATATCATGGTTATATAATTTTTTTAACACCTTGTATCAGTTAAATTTATAAAACCGATTTTGAATAATATTAAGCGTGAAACGCAACCACTTACGTACAGGCACGGTTTTAAATTTTCATTTTTACACGCCTAACATTATTCGCAATTAACATATATGGTAAAAAATATTTAACTTTTCAATTATACGGTAAGATTTTATTATTATTGCTACATAGTGATGATGTTAAAAAAATTTTTAATACCCGAAATTTCTGAATATTTTTTAAAGAAGTTGTTTAAAAATAAAACGACTTCATCAATATTTACTACGAAAATTTAAGAAAAATGCACTAAAAATTAAAAAATAAATATTTGCTAAAAATATATTTCAGAAAGACAAGTTATTATTAATCAACATTTAAACTTACTACAGTTAACATAAAATTCAGATTACAACAATAATTGGAAACCATTTCGTACCAATCGAACAGATTAAAAAATACAAATATCGTGACGTAATCGTAACCGATGATGGAAAGGAGGATGACGAAGTAAGAACACGACTTGGCACGGCTAGAACAGCGTTTCAAAAACTTAGAAGGAATGTTGAGAGACCGCAAAATGAAACTAGAACTCCGCTAAAGAATTCCGAAGTGCTATGTATGGTCCATTGCAAGATATGCAACAGAGACATGGATAATATCAAGAAACGTCGAAAGAATTAATTCGTTCGAAATGTGGACTTACAGAAGACTCAATAGGATTAAATGGACGGAAAAAGTCACAAATGAGGAGGTACTGAAGAGGGTAGGGCTGGAAAATACGATTCTGCTGACCGCAATTAAGGATTGTAAGCGGCTATTCATCCAAAATAAAATGACGAATGATGATCTGTAAGAGAACAGCGAACGGAAAGATTCCGGGCAAAAGGTCAAGAGGAAGAAGAAGACTCACAATGCTGGATCGAATCACAGAATAGTACCTACTATGTATTATATTGTATATTATAAATTAAGTATGTGGCCTTAGTGGAAATAAGATATATATATTGTCGATTGCAACCTCCCGCAAGGGAGACGCATACAAAATACAATACAATACAATAAGTTTTGATTTTACAATTTATTGAAATAAAATTTATTTGACGAAATCGAAAATGAAGAAGAAGGATAACGTATTAATAAACCAAAATAATATTTTGGCACTTCGACCGGGTTAGCAAATATATTATAAGCAAATATTCTTTAATACCGCGATAATTATAATATAAATTGATTGCGCAGAGAGTTAATTTTACTTTAATACTTCATTTATACTACATTGTTTTACGATAATTTTCATTTAAATCTTTTGTTAAAACTTCTTAACAATTCGTGTCATTTTATCCGAATTTATATGAAATTCAAAATAAAAATTCAAAAAGGAATAATATTAAAATGTTGGGAGGACTACCGAACGTGTTACTAAACTTCTGACTTCAGTCAAACGATCGGTTTAATTTTAGCCGAAACCGATTAACTTTACTGTCAGTACAAAAAATTTAGCTAATAGAAATGTCTGAAAGGCAAAATCTAAAATAAAAAGCGGAAATCTTCTTTTACATCTGTCAAGTTGGTTTTGAATTTTCTGAACAAACTGTTGACATACCCAATTAAAGTAGTACGTAAACACAGTGTAAACTAAACATAACAGAAAGTGTATAAATACTTTAACAATAATTTTTACCAAAAGCTTAAACATCGTATTCCTTTGAAGCAACACCCTGCATTTCTATATAACTACTGCAGTGGATTTGAAAAGTTGAAGTACGAAACAAAAAAATTTTTGAAAAATAAAACAAAACAATCGTATTTTTTTAATATTACACTCTATACCAGTTTCTATGGAAATTAAATAAACAAACACCATTTTTAGCTTACCATCTTCTCCTTTAAAGTTAATGAACGCGTTATCATACAGGCGCATTAAGTGTATTCTGGAATGTTACAGCACATGAAAAAAAAAAAAAAAAAAGAACAGAAGATAACAATTAATTACGCACATTAAATAACTTCATAATTTTATTTTAACACACGCAGTAGCTTATTAACGGGATGAAATAATGTACTTTTTCGGTACCTGTTCCGATATTGTTTTAGGATATTCGAATCCGCTACATCCGGATATATTTTCGAAAAATCATTTTTCCCTGTTAAATAAAAATTAGAGATAATATTTTATACGTGTCCAGTTTATGTGGGACAATTTTAACTTTTCAAAATGTACGTTTTCAATTCTTTCAATGGCTAATAATAATAGCGATAAAAATAAACTTCAGTTACTAGTGGAAATTTTATTGCTTTTAATTAAAATATAAAAGTTATAATCAAACGTCTTCTATTCGCAAATTTATGCTTGGGCCCTTTAGCACGACACGTTAATTAATTTATTGTTAGAAACAGTTAATTCGGTTTACCCGAAATATACACAAATTATCATCCATTTAAACCCTGTGACTTATCTCTTATTAAAGCAAACAAATAATTAAACGGATTTTGAAATTAAATTAGAGTGCACTTTTTATAAATCATAAACTAATTTATAAATAAAATAGCATTATCGCATGGAAGTAATTTTTTATTAGATATTTTTCTGTTACATACATGCGAAACATTTCGAAATACCTAAACGTGACTTATATTAAATATTTAAACGTTTTTTTTGTATCTTTTTTTTGTTTTCATAAATTCTCACATACGAAGAACAAAATAAGTATTACTCAAAAAATATAAAGTTTACAATAAAATTTAATTTTATTTAATGATACAATACGAAAACAAAAAGCAGTACGTAAATACGTCATAGACCTATTTCAAATCGAAATTTAAATAAAATAATTTAATAAAAGAAGAACTGTTTGCTATTGAAAATGACACGGTCAAAATTTATTTAAATATGAATGTTTCTTAAGAGACGGGAAATTCATTGTAATCTTAAGAGACGGGAAATTCATTGTAATCTTTGAGATTTATGTCTTGGTCAACAGAATGTTTCTGCGCATAGAAATTTTATTATCTTTTTTATTCAAATTACAGCGTTCATGGAATAATAAAATCTAATAACTTTGTAAACGTATTGAATTAAGAACACCAAAACAACACACCTAAGCTAGTTCCACACACTTTTCAGGTTGAAATTGTATATATCATTTCTCACGATGAAACAGTATAAACTACCTTCCCCGAAGTATGACTTATACAAAGATATTAAAGAATAAACGTATACAAAAAAATCAGTCCAACATTAAACACGTCTGACCCTAAAAGTAATTTGTTCGTCGTAACTTAAGACAAATTCTCGTTCAGTCAAAGTATAATAGGAGAGTGGAGTGCATGTATTCATCGGCGACGGTGATCCGATGAAGCTACGTCAATTTGTACGCTGGAAACGAGTTGTTTGATTTATTACATTATCAAATTTTCCAATATATAGCAGTGCGATTTGTAGTATTATTACCTAACCAACCAAATACGATCGATGAAATTAAATCCGAAAAATCGAAATCAGATAAGAATTTGTTCTTTTTTCTTCTTTCATAATAATAACATTTGGTTTTTATTTTTATTTCTATAATTCAATTTATAAATTGTTCTCCGTCACTGAATTTAACTTTTTTTCCACGCAGCACACAATGCCGTCCGTCTCCAATTTTAATAAACCTCATATAACCAACATTGTAATTGAAATGAACTCAAAAACACTTCGAACATCGATATCCACCAAAAACCATTTCGACTATTCAAAGATATGAAGAATTATAATATTAAAATCGCGCGTTACCCTCATTTAATCGTACAGTCGAGCGCAATGAGCAAAAAAATGAATTTTGATTTATGCTGCTATTAAAAAACCAATGACATCAAAGCGCTTTAAAGGCTTGCATGTATCTAAGTCAATATCGGTATCTAATTTCAAACAATACACTGAAATGTCAAAAATAACTTTCAACATTTAACAAAGTATCGAATCCTATTATGTTAAAAAAAATTTCTTTCTGATAGCGATAGATATTTCTGGTTCTTGTTTACTCTTCTACTGTTGCCCCAAATACTATCCGAAATTATACATAAATAACGGAGTTTCTACGGCTGTTTTTAATTTCGAATTATTAATACATAACAAACACTTTATATTCTATTTAATAATGAACATAAACAGTAGCGCGGGACTTACACGTAGTTACTTTAATTTCTTCAAATAAAAAAGACATTATTCGCGAAAATAACGGTCATAGAGATCATAAATTTATTTTTATTACGGTTGTATAACTTACGAGTTCCACACACTCTCCTTCCTTTTTTAACATGCTCTATTACATGATTATAACTTAGCGGCGAGAGTTTTTCCACTTAAATCATTAACATTTGTTGGCGCCGCTTTAAAAAAGTTTCCGCCTATGTCAACAGAAAAAAGCTCCGTAAAAAGATTAAATTTGATGTCACCCGTTTTTTTTTTAATTTTAATATACAACACGCATGCTGTTAAAGCAGTTTTAGTTTTAAAACGACCGCTTATCAAGTAGAAACTTATGATGATAACGAGTTGAGAACAAACGAAGGTACCACCTTATGGACAATGAAAAACATCGCGCTAAAAGCTTTACAAAAAGTTCTCATTCGTTAAAAGAAAAAAAAAAGAAAAGAAAGAAAAATTGTAAAATATTTTCAACCAATATTTACACTATGTTTTGTCATTATCAAGCTGAAAAATATAGATTTTCAAAAATATATAAAAGGTCACAAAATACTTCAATAGTGTTTTTTCGCTTTTATTATAATTTTATAAGTGATAATCTTATAAATGGAACAAAAAAATAAGAAATGGTAATTACAATGGCTGTAGTTAATTCACGACTTCGTTTATCTTTTCAAGGTACAAGTGTCATTTGTATTTTTGAAAATTCCAATTAAAGGAAAATCTAACAAATTAAGATTTGTATTTAACGAACCAGAAATTTATGAGTTTCAAAATATAAATTTCGCAGAACAGCTGTCAATTACTGCATTCCGTGCTATCTAAATCCCATCTTGGTGGATAGTCTAACTCCGACTTTAAATTCCCAGATATATAATACAATTAAGCGATAAAATGATTTCGAAAATAAATAAATCTATTTAACTGAACTGATTCGATCTAAAATTAATCTAATCAGAGAATTCCTGCAAAAATCTAACTAAATTACTCTAGAATTCTAATGGTATATAAGTGGATCAACTTGACTAATGCCCGAATTTTCTTTTTGATCACTTTAGCTGGTTTTAAAACGTTCGATATTCAAAAGACTTGCGTGTTAGTAGAAAAAAAAAAAATTAAAATGAGTCAATTTTAATAAAATCGAAAGTGTGTTTTCAGGTAGCACGAAAAATATAGATCAACATGAAAAGATTCGGAATAAATGTACATTCCTAATTTTTAAAGTACGTAATTTTTGAATATCATCTATTTTTTACACGCGTCCTCAACTTTAAGAATTTCAAAAGGATTACATATGCCCTTTCTTCTTATCTCGAGACTCACGTAAGAGAAAAAATAACTTTTTTCTCAAACCTTTTTATGAGTTCCGATATTTTTCATACATATCGTAGATTTTGTATTATTCCCTTTTTAACAATTGAAAATTTTTCAAATTTACACTTTAATCCATCCGGCCCTGTCTACATTGAAGGCTTTTAAAACTCTTGCACTTTCTTTTAATAATACTTCAATTATTAGTGTTTATATCATACTATGCAAGTAACACCTATGTCGCGTAAAGAAAAAGAGCACATTTATTTCCATTTTATAATATTTTCAATAATTTCATTTCGCTTTATTTCTATCGTTTTTTTGATGTTAGAATCCCTTTATTTGCATTGAATTTTATGTTTACAATACAAATACTTTCGAAGTTATATGGAGGGATAAAGAATTATACATCTAAAAACATGTGTACGCTTCTAAAAATAATCAAATTGTCATTATTCCTCTATGTTATATAATTCAAAAAATCAACATATTACCCAACAACTATAATCAATTGTGAATCCGTTATCCTTAACGGAATTGCGGACTCGAATCGATGTCCCCTTTTCCACTTTCAATACTGACTATAATTTTCAGCTTACAATACACACCTCTTTTAGGAATTCTCATTTCAAATACGGTTATCGTTTTTCCCCCAGTTAATTGCTTTAATTATTGTCTTTTTCATCTTACCAAAACTGTCTATTTACTTACACATGGACCCGATCACGTATCCTATTTTCAATTCTAAATTAGCACTTTGGATGAAAAAGTATTTTTCATACTCCCTCTCTGTCTTTATTATTTTCTTCTTCAAGACTTGATCTTTACTATAACACCTCCTTTGATGTTGAATTACAACACTATTTTTTGCTTATGTATCCATTCAAAATAAAAGTAAATAGACTTTCGATTCTTACGATCGAATTAAAGTTTTAACACTACCAATCAAAAAACCTTTCTCATATTATCGTTAAATTTTTATTTCTTATAAGATTGCCACTTACAGTCAAAAAGAAAATATTTCTAAACGATTAAATTTTTTTTACAAATTTAAATTTTGAATATCAAAAAAGAAAAAAAAAACAAAAAGAAGCAAAACAAGTTTAAAACATCCGAAAAAACAGTATTCATTAACACATGTACAAGAATTAATATATCTTTAAAATATATAAAAAAGAATTTCTATTAAATTTATAAATTTTAATTTATATATTTCTTAATAAAAATATAAATAATTTTACGTTTTTATATATAATAAAATGAACACATTAATTTTATATAACTGTTGAATTTTCGTTATATACATTTTTACAAAATTGTTCGCACGCTGCAGAAAATGCCGTCAAAACTGCATCGCGTACAATAGAACTAATACGGTTGACCGGGTAAACAACCTAGAATACTTAATAACATTTTAGAAAAAAAATTTTAAAACTAAATATAAAAAAGATTGATGCATAAATCATCAAGAGTATTTTTGTAAGAAAAACGTGGCAAAATTTTATACATAAATAATCAACAGGAAATATATACATAAAAATTCATTCTTTTCTGAATTTTTAAGTCAATCGTAGATTAAATTCAAAAAAAAAAAATCCCGCAAAAATTTTCTGTGATACAATTTTACAATGATGCATTTCACAAAATTTGATCGATTATCAAAATAAAAAAAAAGTTCTGCTCTCTGTCCGCATAAAATATTATTAGTAAAGTAGTTGCCTTTTGTTCCCTCTTGAACCGATGAGCCTTCTAGGACCGTCTAGAATATATTATACTCACATATTCACAAGCAGATCGAAATTTTTTATAATAAACACGATCACGATATTAAATTTTCGAGATTCGCTGATAACTTATGCTACACTGTTAAACAGTACTTTAGAAACTTATCAGTAAAAAAAATATTTTTTAGCACTGTGGTCTTTTATTTTTTATGAAAAAATCAAAACGATGGTATTCTTCAGCAAACTAATACACAAATTACTCCTACTAGGTTTTACATACTTTAGAGTAACAATTCATAAGCTTAAATTCAGCAAACATGTAAATGACATAACAAATTAACATTTTTGTTATATTATCAAAAATGCAATTCAATATAGATAGTGTTAATTACAACAATCGAAAAAATCAGTAATGGATAAAACATTATCCCGAAGCAAGCTATTCCTAACATAAGTAGTGGAGTTTTTATACAAAAAAATGTTAATGGCTGCATGCTAGTTACCAGCGAAATTCACTCAACTAATTTAGATTTGTACCAAGCCCCTTTATTAACAAAATATATAAAAAAGGTTCATATTTCATCACACGTCAAAGAACAATAGAAAAATTTAACTTGAAGTATAGATTTAACATACAGTTTAGATTTTATGAATACTATAATTTTTTAAAAACATATCCAAACAACCACTACAAACATATCGGAAACCAACAGTCAGCATAATAGTCTCAAAAATTGTTATACAGCGCTAATGTATGATTTAAAATACAAAAATTACTATATGTATATAAGTCAAAGATTACACAGTCAAGGTAGTTAGTTTTAAAATTATTCCATATAACATTTGCGGATGTTGTAAACTTGAAGTTCCCGATACAAGGTTATGTAACTCTACCTTACAATCAGGAAGAACGCCCAAAACATCATTTAAATTATAATACCGTAAGTGGTTTAAATGTATCTTTAACTGTAAGGCATGCGTTAATTACGTTAGTGTGCTAAAAATTTTTAATAATACAAAAAAAACAAACTGCAGAGAACCGGTTTACTGTAATTATTCAAACTACATGGTTTGTAAATTAATGCACCGCTGAAAGCGATCCAACAGGTTTTCGAACCTTTGTGGAAAGCTGATCAACCAGAATTGCTTTTAATTCGGCGATTATATTTTTTGAATCTGTGAAATATTCTCAAAACAACATCCCTTTAAATGAAATTAAACTTCTAGAAATAGAAAATAATCGACTAGAGCCGGGGTCAATAAGTAGGTTGGTGAAGCGTTGTAACGGCTTTTTTTAACAATAAAGTTACGCACAAGTACCATGGAATGAATCGGCATATCATCATGCAAAATTCAGCATTCCTTGGGCGTATAAATGCGAGCAATTCTCTGTAAAAGGCGCTTCATTACCATTACCTCTTATATACCTTTTTTATGATTGCGACGCCGCGTGGATGATATCCATTAAAGGTAATTCTCTGATGATCGAAAATCGCGATCAATATTATTTGTATCTGTATATTTTTACATCAAACCGTTCTCGCTTTCACAGCCAATCATACCGCTCAAACACACAGCTCCGCCGTGCACGCTTTTTTTAGCAACTACAGGACTTCTACTGCATTCTTTCTACATTTTACACGGAACTTGATCACTGCAACCAACTCCATACACCTAACCATAGCAAGGGATTTCACACACGTGTTGGACGAAACATTATATCTCGGAAACTACTGCACATAAACTGCTCTATTCCGGAATGTTTATTCGAGGAAACCTTGCTTCTATACAATGCTGCTGGTCACGCATAGGTAGCACTAATATCGTATACCGGTGTTTGGTTCTGAAACATTTTAGCCGCACTATGTACATAATATATATATATATATACATAGTCTAGCCATAAATACTGATACTGCCGCTGCATGAGGGAAATTTTGGGCAGAACAAAGTGATAACACTGTCAGCGCATCGTCATAACACAGTAGAAGAGCAAATAACTTCGCTGCAGTCTGTTCAGTACACGCTACGAAGATGGATTGGACAGATGATCACGTACGCGTTACAATAATTGGACTGATGAAGACGGGGCATAGGGCGTCTCAAAAACTCGCTCTGCTCAAACCACTCAAAGTTACGAAATGTTTTGTTTATCGTACACTGCAACGTTCTATGGACACAGGAGACGTTGTTGATCGCCCGCGAGCCGATCGGCCGCGTGTTGCGAGAACAAAAAAGGTAGTTGAAGCAGTTCGGTCACGAATTAACAGGTGCCCTCTTCGGAAACAAAAAATCATCGCTCAGGAGATGAAAATCGCGCCGAGAACTTTCTCGCGCATCCTCACCGATGATTTACATATATGCGAGCCTATAAGAGAAGTACAGGTCATCTTTTAACCGAAAAATTAAAGGCGATAAGATACGAAAGAGCGAAAAAGTTGAAAGGCGTGTACGGCAAAAATGGGTACAAAAAGATCCTTTTCACAGATGAGAAAATTTTTACTGTAGAGGAAAAATATAATAAGCAAAATGATAGAATTTATGCCCGTTCATCTGCTGAGGCTAAAACCAAATTTCCACGCGTTCAATGAGGTCACCACCCCACTTCTGTGATGGTGTGGCGGGGCATATCGTGGTATGGGGTAACTCCCATCCATTTTTGCGAAACAGGGGTCAAGACAGGTGCCAGTGTGTACCAAAACACAGTTTTGGAACCAGTGGTTAAGCCTCTGAACGATACTTTGTTTGCCGGAATCGATTGGGTATTTCAATAAGATCCAGCACCGGCACACAAAGCTCAAACGACACCGAAGTGGCTCGCAGAGAATGTGCCCGGCTTCAAAGCAGCTAGTGATTGGCCGTCCGGCAGCCCGGATTTAAATCCGTTGGACTCCGAACTGTGGGATAGGTTAGAGGGAATGGCCTGTCGAAGACCACACCGAAATTTGGAGTCGCTCAAGCGAAGCATTGTTGAGGCCGCAGCAAGAATTCCTCTCGAGACGATCCGTACATGTATTGCGAAACGGCTGGGGCGTTTTTCGTCGCGTGTCGCTAATAAAGGTGGTCATTTTGAATAACTAAGACATGATTTTAACGAGCATTGTTTGTATTTTTGAAATAAATTTTTTCTGAATTTGCATCGTGCTTCCTTTTCGCGGTACGTTCGTTTAAAGCAGTATCAGTATTTATGGCTAGACTATGTATATAAATAATCGGTTATAATATCACAATTAATCTTCATTTTACAAAACTTGTAAATGCAAATTAAACATCAAAAGCAGAAAAATCTCGATATCATTTCAAACAAAACAGTTACGAAATTAACAAAATGAAATAAAATTTACTCAAAATTCTCGCGATTTCTTTTAAAATTTCAACAAGACAAAACAACAGCGTGCATTTACGAAAATAACGTGATTTTTAATCTGTGTGATTTTTCACTGCTAATGTAACAATTTCCAGTTAAACATGTAGGCATTCAGAAAAACAAAAAATTTTTACTACTCACGTACGTATATATATATATATATATATATATATATATGTATGTATATAAATAAAAATATTACACATAAACTATGATCTCTTTTAAAACATCAGATATATAGAATAATCATGTACGTTAAATTAAACATGTCGTAAGTAAATAAATAATGGAACACATAATGACTATTGGGAAAAATTTTTAAATCTATAATACTGACCTAAAAATGTAGTCATAGTAATAAATGCACATCCTGTAACGTATGCATCATAACCTGCTTGATGACTCTTCTTAGTGTTAAAATTGTATCCATTACCAAGTTCGCATTCTTCTGTAGAATCCAAACATAGAAATAATTAATATAAGGTGAAAAAATTTCTAGTTTTGTTTGTGTTTCAATTATTACTAGCCCTATCTAAATACCATCCAGCAAAAGTAAAGCTTTGTATAAAAACAAAATTCATAGCTTATTTGAAAAATTTGTGATTATCTTATTTTATATAGATATATCTTTAATTTCAGATTACATTACGCCTACAACAATAGTCGTAAACCCTTCGAATGTATTCCCACCTTTTTATTTATTTGCTTTTAATTTTGAAACAAAATCATCAATGAGTTCAAGAACTGGAAACAAGAAAAAAAAACTGAAGCAGAGTTTTATGCAGTAATATGTATACTAAGGTCAAATAACTACTAACACAGTATTCTCTCGCGTAAAACAATTATTACTTCATTTATAACATATAGTACTTGTGCACTTATTAATGAAATATTTATGGGAACTTGCAGATTCAAATATGCGAAAAATCTTATAAATATAATATATACATAAGCAAAAATATTACAAAAAACAAAAAAAATTATATTCGAATGACAGACATGTACGATGTTTTACATGTATATGTGGCCCGATCTACTAAAAGGGACATATCGTCCGAAAAACCAATTTTCACTTTTTTGACGATTCTGGTAGAAAAAAGTACGCTATTTTCAACGAAACAACTCGTAGATTTCTAGATTTAATATTGACTTTTCAAACTGATTTTAAAAAAGAACATGAAAACTCAAAAAAAAAATAAAAACAGTGAAAAAGTATAAAACATTATTTTTTTACAATAAATTCCTCTTCTTACAAATTTTTTTTTGTTTTCTTTTTGGATTGTAACTCTAGATTTAGTTTAGCATCCCCACCACTTTCCTTTTCTTGTTACCAAACTCTCCTTAGTTAATGTGGTTTTCATTTAGGTCTTTCTCGAGCGGGATTTAGTGTTTTTTAAATTTTTTTCAGGTAAAGCAGCTTTTGTTTTTTATTCTCTGATCCTGATTCATCAGAATTTTTATCCTTTTTTTGGTTTTTGAAATCAAGTTTTTTTAGGTAGTGGAGCTACATCGTCAGCTTTTGTGATGTCAGAAAATAAATCCTGAATATTATTAAACAAATACTGATGCCTTTCCATAAATATACCCTGCAGCTATAATTCTTGGCATGAGATCCACTGGTTGCAGGAAAGTTTGACATTTGTTCGTTTCGTCGCTGTCTGTGAATTGCTTTACTTCTACAGAATCCGAGGAAATTACAAAATGATGAAAACTCGTTATTCCAAATAATAATTCGTAAAACTGTTTCATAAAGCTGGCCCAATCGTACGAAATTACATTTTCAGCAGAGATAAGTTTATTATGACCCGAAAGAGATGAGGTAGTAACACATTTCATTAAATCTTCGTGAGTATCAATGTTACTTACGGCACATACTTTAACTTGAATATGCCAAAGTACCTGTCGAGTGAGAATTTGGTATGGCCTGTAAGGAGGAAATTTAATGATATTGTTTTTGTTGACCTTTGGCTACCCACCACATTAGGGATCCAAAAGCAGTATTATTTTTATTCTGTCCTACGCAGATATCATTGAATAGAACAAGAGTTTCAGTATTATTGAACGTGCAAAATAGTGGTGAAGCAAACTCACCACGCAGTTTGGCCTTATTCCGATGTCACCCTTTTCATCGATCAAATAACTGAACTGCACTTTTTATTTCTCATTTATAATTCCAAATACTGCGCAATTTTTTGTTGTTTTAAAATAAGCGCTTCCTGGTTGTTGTGGACTAACTGAATAATGAACTGTTTGTACAAAATCGAACGATACTATTTTCACTACTTTTACGTAAGATTTGATAATACGTTCTTTGATTTCTGTCTTTATGGAGATGGTATACAAGCGTATTGTTTCTGTTTTCGTACTTCATCGGGACAATTATTTAATATGGGAAATCGCCAGTCAATTACCTGTACAAAAATTAATCAACTGATTTAATAACCGTTTACTTTCTAATCCGTAACCGTAACGTAAAAAATACTTTGAAAATACTTCTACAAATATCGCAGATATCGTCGGCTAGTTTCATCACAGTGACATACGATACATATTTATTCCAAATCCTCCGGAAAGATCTGTTACTTATATTTCGTTCATCAGCATCAAGTGCCAAAATATATATTCTAAAAATGGACCACTTAGTTTCGCTGGATAGTAACTTAATGACACGGTAGTCTTTAAATTTTGAAACTCTTCCAGGTAGTGAAAGAGCCAAACGATCGACAATAGCCTTTATAAATTCTACTACCTTTGTAATTTCATGTGGTTACATTACTTTTGGGTTAGAACATGGTTTATTCATTTTACCATGAATTCCCACCGTGACACCGTGATCATAAAAGTGACGTAATAAAGCTTTATATCGTTCTATTCCACAAGCGTACAAAAACATAAACAACTTACGACAAATGGGCAATTTATAATAAGTATAAACAGCATTGCCCTTTGTGCATCCAGCCTCTCTTTTCACTTTCCATATTTCTTTTGTCCCAAAACATTTTTATAAGCATCGTCCAACGCATTAGTGCCTTTTGCTCAATAAAATTAGATCTTGCTGCTCTTTTTCTAAATAAAACAATTATATTTTGATCGCGCACAATTACTTTTTGTGGTATTACAAAATTACATTTTCGAATGCAACAAAGTTCTTCAAAAAACTTGAATAGCATTTCATCTTCCTGTTTATCTTTAAGATACATGTTGAATTTAATTAAATTTTTTTCATCTGTATCGCCTGTATCAGTAAGTTCACCTTTCTGATCGTTGAAATATTCACCGAAATATCGCTTGTCTATTTTTTCAAACTCTTCTAAACACATTTTTCATTTATGGACCACTATTACTAGTAATGATAGAATTAAAGCAGCTGTATCACAATAATTAATTAATATTTGCGATATAAAATCTGTAAACAAAAATTTAAAACATCACTAATTCAAAATGAATAGACAACGAAGTAAAAACGATAGCGTCTTTACGGATTAAAAAATTAGCTATTTAGAATAGTTCGCTCGTTTAAACAATAATATTGTCTGTAAAAACAAAACTATATAATGAAGATGATTGAGAAGAAAGGGGAAGTGGAAGAGCAGTCGTCACGACAACGCGTGAATGCACCGCTAACAATCTGTTTTTTCAAAAACTTGTTTTCAGACGATAGGTCTTTTTTAGTAGACCGAGTGACATACATAACATATATTTTTTTAATAATACAAACTCGTTACAACGATTTTTAAAAGATAACCAACCTGCTTCAATGAAATTGAAGGGAGGTTCATGAAGACGAGTTAACAAATGTTCCAAAACACTCGACTGTATAATATCACGAAAAGGATATGCGTTGCACATATATTTCGTATCGATCATTCTAAACAGAATTATAAAAGAAAAATTATTCAAGAAAATTCAAAAACAGCATTAGTTAAATACTTACATTTATATTACTGTGGAAAAATTTGAAATCATTAAAACTTAAAAACAAAAGCAATTTTTTAAAACAAGAATAATTTTTAAAAACAGTAAATATGTATTTTATTAACATTTTAACATTCTCCCAGTACTATATGTTATGCCAGAGAGCAGACAATAGTTGCAGATGTTTTTCATTCGATAAAAGATAAATAAACAACATAAAAAACCTTCCAGCTCACTTGAACTAAATAAAAATACTTGACAAACATTATTCTGCATAATTAAATGCTTTATGTAATGGATCAGTTAAAAAAAGAAAATTTACTCGTTTCAATACAAAAAAAAAAAAACTCGCTTAAACTAATAAAGCCCGCAACTATAATCTCAACTGAAATTAGTTACTGCTCGACAGCTTACTTTCCCCCTAATGATAACAGTATACAATGCATCTATTTCAGTCGCCATGCAAGTCACAAAATTTTGACAGAAATGTGTATAGAATAAGAAAACTTTATTTAAACTTTATTTAAACTTTATTCAAATGCAAATTATAAGAAACCACTTGAAATGGGCCTTTTTAAAATCTTAAATTATGTACGACTGTACGTTTATACAGGGTGGGCCAAAAGAACATCCCGAATTTTAAATGCTTGTCAAATAAAGACTAATATACTTACGGAAATGAAACAAACGTTGAAATACTTCAAACAGAACGCCATTCATTGTACACTATTCTCCGTATGAATAGTGACCATTTTTACATTGTTGCAATCTTTCCTCAAAATTATGCATTACTTTTTTAAGAGTTGGTTTTTTAATCGCCGCAGTTTCCTTCTGAATGGCCAATTTCATCTCGTCGGTTGTTGCTGGTTTACCCTCGTACACCTTGCTTTTCAAGTAGCCCCGTAGGTAAGAATCTGTCGGTGTTAAATCCGAACTGCGTGGCGGCCAAAACAGCTCACAGTTTCGCGAAATCAAGCGGTCCTGAAACTTCTCTCTTAATAACCGCAAAACATCGTTACGAATATGTGGTGTGGCCCCGTCTTGTTGAAACCACGTTTTAGATAATGCAATCCTCTTCCGTCTGAGCCCCGGTAGAAAAAATTCGTTTAACATTTGGATGTAGCGGTCGCCGTTCACAGTAACATTCGCTCCGTCCTCCTCGAAGAAGTAGGGACCGATTATCGCTTTCGCACTGACTGCGCACCATACCGCGATACGAGGGGAGTGCAAGGATACCGGGTGAACGATTCGAGGGTTCTCAGTAGCATAATACCGCATATTTTGTTTATTAACGTTACCATTTAAATCGAAATGCGCCTCGTCGCTAAAAAAAACATAATCCAAATCGACGTCTTCTTCCTCCAGCATATCCAAAAATTTATTACAAAATTCTAACCTTCTTGGCTTATCTGTTGGTATCAATTCTTGGGTTAGTTGTATCTTGTATGGGTGCATATTGAGGTCGTTTCGAATTATTCTTCTGAGTGAAGTACGGGGAATTTTCAAGGCGGAAGCCTGGCGACGAACGGATCTGCGCGGACTTCGCGACAATGCTACGCGCACTTTTTCGATATTTGTCGGGGTTCTAGATGATCGACGGCGACCTTGATGATTGACCGCCACCACACTACCGTATTCTCGGAAGTTTTTTACCCATTTGAGGATACTTTTACGGTCGGGGGGATTGCCATAACGTTTTAAATCAAATTGTTTTTTAAACGCGCGTTGTACCGCGATTGCACTTTCACCGTTTTTCACAAAGTACTCGACAACGAAAGAGCGTTGTTTACGCATCCATGACATCATGACTACTAACCAACTATATTTATATTAAACGGCATATTATTTAGCGCCAGATGGCGTTGCAATCGCTACGCTAACTCACAGTGTATGATTTTGATGAGCGTTTGAAATTTGGGATGTTCTTTTGGCCCACCCTATATTAGAATATAATACCGTTTGTTCTAATAACGTAGAACACCTTAAACATCCGATATCACTTATAAAATAACATTTTATTGAATATGCAGAATTCAGTGCGCATAAAATCACTCCGCAATATTCAGTCAGAGTTTTTTCTACGAAATCGAGAAAAGAATCCATGTAATTTACATCGAACAACGCCCTTTCACTACACCACAATTAAAGCAAAAAATAAAAACGGAAGTAAATAATTAAAAGCGTTTACTGATTATTTGTAATAAACGCTTATTAGTTAACAAAGCAACTTAAATTCTCATTATAAACTCGTCCAGAAGTGTAATCAAATCTTTACGTACAAATAAGAAACAATCAAAAATAATAAATTAATTGAAAAGTTTACTTTGGAAAAACAGTATTCACCAAGCTTTTAAATTCTTTATAATTTTCTGGCAACGAAACATAAAAACGATTGATCAAATGGCAAACATCAAGCAGCATATTGTGTCCAACTATCAATTTTTTCTAAAACAAAAAAAAATAATAAAATAAATTAAAGAAAAAATGTAATTACATAAACAATCATATAGTGTACACTAAATATCTGTTGTATTATTTATGTCCAATGAATACCTAAACTATTTAATTCCGCAAGATAATATAAAAGTATCGATATATTATTAATATTCGTTTAGTAGTAAAAAGTATTTTATTAACGAATGATTTTGTAAATAAGGCCAGTCTCAATGAACTGATAACATAAACAGTTGATTTGTACTTCATTATAAATTAAATTTATTTGCCGAAATTTTAGTTCTATTTTTTTTTTTTTAAATACATTTATATTGTTCGTAAAAAAGGTATTTGTTACTAGGGATAAAAGTAAACAATATGTTTTGCTGAGACTTTCTAAGCGTGCAAAACTTTTAAAATTAGAACTGAAATTTAAACAACAAAGGTCTGAAAAACTGGATAATTTTTCAAATGTCAAAAATGAAAACGTATAAAAAATTGAAATTTCACTCGAAAATTACTTTTACCTAGACGGTATACCCTATCATCTCGCCTTTAAAACCCTTTCTGAACAATCCCTTAGTTTTCTTCTTACTTTTTTCAATTCCTTCCTTTCGAATGGTATAACTCCTTGCTCCTGGAACTTTTTTATTGTCGTCCCCATTCCTAAAAAAATTCTTCCCGGCATCCTGCATTAGACAACTATTTAAGGGTATGCTTAACAAGCGCCTCGTTTGATGGATGGAGGATAATAATATATTTCCTAACAATATGTTCCGCTCTCGGCCTGGTATTGGCCCTTCTGATTGCATTAGTCTTTTCGTTTCTCACTTATATAAGTATTTTATCCAAAAACGTTTCACCTTAGCTTCCTTTATTGATGTCTCCTCTGCTTTTGATAATATTCATCTTCCAACTTTAAATGATAAAATGACGGCAATTAATATCCCAATCAGATTCTCTTCCCTTATCAATCTCATGTCGAATCGTTTTATCCATTTCACCTCTCCATTTCTCGAGGCTCCAAGAAAAGTTTTCCGAGGTTTTCTGAGGTCTTCCTCAGTCCTACAGCATAACTTCTCTTCGTTTAAATTCCTTTTCTTTATTCTTTACGGGCGACATCCTTTTTTCCTCGTCTAAAGATATTTTAGCAGCCAATATTGTGCTGAAACATTCTCTTTCCTTAGTTAATCTTTCGATTTCTCCCGCTAAGTCTTCTTGTACTATTATCGTTCGTCCCTATAACCATGTTTTGGTTAATCTATCCTTACACAATATATCTCTTTGTCCTGTTAATTGCATCTGTTATCCCGGTATCTTTCTTGATAGTCGTTTGTTTGTCCTTCTCTGAACATATCAGATATCTTTCTGCTTCTACTATCAAAAAGTTGCTGAAAGCTCTGTCGCTAACTAAATAGGTTGGTGATCCCTATATACTTATTTCTCTTTACAAATCTATTATCCGTTCCAAATTTGATTATTGTTCTTTTATTTATGGTTGTGCATCCAAAACCCGTCTCTCTAAACTAGAAATAATTCAAAATTCTTGACTTCTTCTTTGTCTCGGCACACTTAGATCTTCTCCAATTCCTGCGATTCTTGTTGCATCTAATTCGTCACCCTTGTCCATTTGTAGATCCTATTTAGGCTATCGTTTCCTTGTTAAACATATTTCATTTGCGTCCTCTACTATTGTTCAGTCCTTCCTTTCAATTTTTTACTCATAGCAAAACCCCTATTCTAGCATTTATTTCACATCACCTTAGTTCATTTTGGCTTTACACTATTTCCCTTCAATAATCTCCCCTATTTTTCCTTTAACTTCACTGATCTCTGTCATCCTCCTAAAATATTTATTCTTCCCTCACTTTCTAAAAACCTCCCCCAAGCTGTAATTAAACAGGTATTCTCTACAGCACTATCAATTCCATATTTCCCGCTCACGTTACCATTTACACGGATGATTCAAGGAGACCTGGTGGTGTTGGAGCTTCCTTCATCCTTCCTGATTTTAACTTACCAGAATCTATTCGTCTTCCTTATTTCTGTTTCATATTCACAGCCGAGCTGTTGGCTATCCTTCGTTCTATTATTTTCATTTTTCTTCCAATTTTTTAAATTATCTCTGACTCCTTGAGTGTCGCGTAGTCCATATCTTCTCTACCTCCTGATCATTCGTGTGACTCGGCAGTCCTTCTACCGCAAAAACGGCGGCAAATGTTGAACGTGTGCGCATGCGCGTGTTCCAAGACCGTCGAGTGAGTTGTCGAATGTTAGAAGAGTAAAACATCAACCGCGAGATCATTCGGCAGATTTTAAATAACAATCTAGGAACACGCAAACTGTGCGCCAAGATGGTTCTAAAACTGCTCACAGATGAGCAAAAAGAGCTTCTGAGATCCATCTGTCAGGACGCGATTGATCGAATTGACGCTGAAGAAAACCAGTAAATGTCGTACATTATCACGGAGGACGAGTCTTGAGTGTTCAAATATGACCCTGAGACCAAAAGGCAGAGCATGCAGTGGGTGAAGGGCGGGGAGCGTCTGAATCCAATTCAAGAGTCAAGTATCTACTGATTGCTTTCTTCGACATCAACGGCGTTGTTCATCACGAATACGTTCCTGCAGGCCAGACAGTCAATGCAGCATTCTACATCGAAGTTTTGAAACGGTTACAAGCCCGCGTGTACCACGCACGACCCAAATTGGTCAAGAAGGGTTGGGCGCTGCATCATGACAACGCTCCAGCACATTCGTCCTTTGCAGTACGCCAGTTTTTGACGCTCCACAGTATCCCCACGCTCCCGCGCCCTCCTACAGCCCGGATCTGGCTCCGTACGACTTTAATTTGTTCCCTCAACTCAAAAGTTACTTGAAAGGAAACCGATACAACGGCATTACCGAAGTCGAAAGTGTCACGACGAGGTTCCTGATAGACCTATCTTCGGGGGGTTTGCGGAGTGCCTCCAAAAATGGGTCGAACGTTGGCAGCGGTGCGCTGACCTCGGAGGAGACCACTGTAAAGGTGTTTACAGTAAGTCCCCCCCCCCCTATTTTTAGGCTCTCCAGGGCAAAATTCTACGAATACAACTGTCACACCTCGTATATGTTCACTCATTCATAATCTTCCCTCTTTCCATTCCATTAACATTGATTTGCTATGGGTACCTACCCACTCGGGCATATTTGGTAATGAGGCGGCTGCGATTCCTTGGCTCAGGTTGCTGGTTCTCCTTGCCTTTTCTTTAAAAAAATCCCATCTGCTAACCTCCTATCAATATGTAAAAGCTTTCATATAAAGTATTGGCCGGACACCTACGCTTCCTCTTTTTCCAACAGTTGTTCCTTTTATCTGTCTGTTCAGTCTACTCTTCCTCCCTATTTATGGTTTCTTTTAAATTCCTCTCTTCAGCGTTCTGATATTGTTTCCGTTGTTCGTATGCGTTTTGGCTATTCTATGCTGTCTTCCTCCAGATTTCCCTTGATTTCCTGCCCACACTGTCTTGTCTAGGCTGATGATGCAGTTATTTTCGATGCCGAATTTGTGTTCTTCCAGTGTGCATCTCTTTCTGTGGAGCGTTCTGCTTTGTATTCCTATTTGTTGAGGTTTCGGCTTCCTGTTCCTTATTGTGCTGCTTCCCATATCCCGTCTTTTCCTTCCCCACTAGTTAATCCTATTTAGCAAAGATTTCTGATCGGATTAAAACCGATTTCTTTCCTTTCTATTTGTTTCTGAGTAAAAGTCCTTGGTTGACGAGCCCAAGCAATAAAAAAAAAAAAAAAAAAAAAAGATAATACTTCCACTTATTCAACAAATAAAGAATTAAAATATTAAAAACGTTTAAAAAGATTTAAACTTCTGTCTAACAAATTTCCGTTTCCCGAAATCAGAAGGTACAGTATTTTCATTGCTTATGAAATTAAAAACATTTACAGAAAACCTTACATTTCTGAAAAATCCAATCCTGAAAATACATATATATTTTGCAATTCGAAAAATTTTTGAATGCATCAAAATCTCTTAATTATTTAATAATTTCTAGTATTATTTTCTCATCACGTTTTTTGAAACCTAAGTAATTCTAAAATTGTATACTACTAGGAGCGTTTGAAAAGTAAGTGTACAACCCTCAGAAAACGAGGAAAAACGGACAAACCAAAATTGAAAAGATATTTTATTATTTATGAAGTCTTACTCTACCTTTCTACATAATCGCCATATCGCTGCAGGCATTTGTCATCTCTTCTATTCTAGTCGCATACCATGTAACGTCCAAATTTTGGAAGAATGCAGCGACCGCTTCCTTAAAGATGATGTGTCCGGAAAACTCCGCCCAGCAAGATCTCTCATCAAGCCAGAGAAGGCATGGTAGTCACATGGGGCGCGGTCTGGTGAATACGGGGGATGTCCAAAGACGTCCCACCGAAAATCAGCGAGCAAGGACCTCATTTGAGCTGCAACATGGTAAGGTTGCGTGGTACCCACCGCGCGCACACCTCAGTCATGTGCAAATGTTCTGAAGGATACGATAGATAGAAAAACGACCCGTGTAACATACAAGAATCGTTTCGCGATCTCGTGATGAAGATCAAATACTATACAGCGGTAATCTTCATCCAGACAAGTGCGTACAATGTTGATTGTTTCGTCGTTCACGCCATCAGAAGGGCGACCACTCCGCGCGTCGTCGTGTGTGTCCGTTTTTCCCTCTTCAAATTGTTTTACCCAGCGATATACAGCTGCTTGTGTTATCACATTTTTGTCTCCATACGCTGCACATAAACGTCAATAAATTTCAGCGCCGGGAATCTTTTCAATAGTTAAAAATTTGATAACTGCACATAACTCACATTTGGACGGCACAGCTGGTGTCGTACTCATCGTTTTTTTCGCTCTAAAACACGTAATTTACAACCGATCGTTTCCAACCTTTGAGAATACATTGTAGTAACCTTGAGAAATATGCCTACTCAGTTTCATCGCTTAAGTGTTACCATGAGTGTAAAACGAAAATGTTTATACTTACTTTTCAAACGCCCTACGTATTAACCAATATTTTCCAACTATTAATGATTTCAAAGAATCAATCATTAAGTAATATAACAACATTCCCGATAGAAAATATTTTCAAACACAAAGTCTGAACTGAAATCGACAATCGACTTGTCGTGTGCATAATTATGTGCAATGATTTTGCTACGCTATATGTCAACATTAAAAAAAACCGTAATAAATAATTGCATCAAGAAATTATACATACCGATTCCGACAAATATCTAATAACTTTGGAAAATCCGACAGAAGTATTGATTTCTTCACATTCTTTAAGATAATCTTCCTTTCGCTGCTCAGTTTTGGATTTCCCTTTTTTAATCACTAGATATGCAGCCTTCGAATCAACCATTCTAGTCTCAATGCTGAAGCTGAAATTCGGAAATCTCTCATATGCGGTCTAAATCATTTTCATATATTACATAAAAACCATTAAAACTACTCCTATTTAGTTTGATCTTAAAATTTAACTACCATTACGAACATATTCAGACAATGTATGACAACTCCGTCAACATTTCGTTATAAAAGTATCAAATTTTCTTTGAAATCGCCAACAATTATTAATAAGCGATTGATATACAGCTATTATTCAGTTATATCTTCGACATTTTTCTAAACCATCAACTGCGGTATAGTTAAAAATAAAATGTTTAATATTAAACCCGTTTTCAAATAAAGTACCAGACATTCTTTCAATGACTCAGAACTTAATCAGTGTAGTTCTAGTGTTTTATTTATTGAAACATTCAGTTTACTTGAAACCAACGAAAAGAGTAACATAAGAAATACAAACTAAATTGTCCTTTAAAGTCGATGAAAAAAGTGCAAAAACTAAAATTAGATTACTAAAATAATTCGAATAATTACATTTAGTGAATAGTTGTAATTACAATTCTATAGATTGACACCGGAAATATAACTAACAATATGTAACCTAACCATCTTTGAGAATTCTGAAGTCTGTTAACAAATCTCATCACTATTGATTTTTTCTTGAATCTTGCGCGATACAAATAAACCAAATATCTATATTACTTTTATTTAACTGATAACAATTCTGAAGACTTAAAACATTATTAATTAATGTAACGGAAGTGTTATTATTTTAGACCCTCAGGAATGCCACTACCACTTTTTAATTACCGTGAACGAAAAATTTAATTATTTTTATTATTGTTACTAAAAAAGTTATTGATTGAATTTTTATACAGCGTATTAATGAAATTTACCTACACTAATATTTTCTAGATCAGTTATCCGCTGAAAAAATACAATATTAAATACGAACAAAATGAATAAATAAAAATTGGTTTAAATTCTAAATGGGCAAACTGTACTTATCACTGCTGTCGGCAACGGATTCGATGGCAGCAGGATACTATTGAATTCATTGTTGTTTCGAGGTGGTTGCTTCTCGGTAGCGAAAGAGATTCTTTTCTTTATTATAAAATAACCGCGACATATATTTCACATAAACACGAACAATATTTAAAATTTTCACGGACTTTTTTACAACCGCGACTTTTGTTGAGTAGCCTTTTACTGGAAGCTCCGACAATTAACTTTAGCCGATGTGAGGAGAAAGGTGACCTGAACTGAACGTTGGTAAAAAATTGGCTCATTGAAATTCTGGCAGTAGCTTTTCTTCTTTTCTTTCCATCCCCACTGCCACGATCAGCAATTTCTAATGGCGACGCGCATTCCTTTTAACGTCGATGTATGGTGGTACATTCACCCCTAACCGACAATTCGCTCGCACCACGTTTCCACTTTTTTCTTCTTTTTTTTAATTTTTAATTTATATGGTTTTAATTTTATATTACAACTGTGATTCACATTAAATAATTTCCTCAGCAAAATTAAAATCCATTTAACCAATATTATGAAGCGCAAATAAATAATTAAATTTCGGGTTTTCATTTAAAAACAAAAAATATTAAATGTAAAAATAAGATAATAATTATACTAATTACATGTGAATAAATAAAGTTTGATAGACCTCTTTTAATTAGCCGTATTTTTCATTTCTAAAGCATTTAATTAATCAATTTTATTGCACGCAAAATTAATAATTTTTGCCTAATTTTTTTTTATAAATTTTATTTTATAACAATTTGCTAACATTAACACTTTATTTTCATGTAATTTAGTCAAATTAATCGGTCTACTTTAAGTGCATCTTCACTATTCTCACCACTCCTATTCTAACACACTTGGGGGTAATTTAAATTATTAAAATAAATTTTATTTGATCTGATTTCAACTAATGTTTTAATCCCAATTTGCTTACTTAATGGGAGAATATTTTTATTCCCAATGTAAAGAAGAAGACTAAAAGAATAAATAACAAATATTACAAATCAACCTAAATTACCTGATAAATTAATTTTCTGACAAATCGATTATATTGTTCTTCTAAGATCAGTTCCTCCATATTAGCAGAGTTTAAATAATCTTCTATTCTTTTACTGTAAATAAAAGTAATATTTAAAATAATTAATAGCTTTTTTCATTTTAAATTTATCTTATTATTTCTGTCTTACTTAGCAATTAATTAAAAAATAGCTTGTTCAATAAATGTCTTATTAAATCTATAATTTCTGCTTGGAAATTTTCTATTAAAGAAACAGATTTACACAATTGTTGGATTATAAAGGTCAATCATAAAATTCGGTTTAAATGAAATAAAGTAAACGAAGCAAAATAGATTCCTAAATAAAAATATAAAACAATGGTCATGTTCTTATATGCATTTGATATACATATCTCATTATATGCAATTTCAATTTTTTTTTTCTCAATTTTAAAATGAAGATGCATTTTAAACTTGAAATATTCAATGACACTTTTTCAAAATACATTTTTAAAGAAGGTTTTATTATTTTAAAATTCAATGTAATACAATATTTAATGTTAGACAAATAATATTGCATTTTACCATATATCTTCGATGATAATAACTTGATCATCAGGAATGGCTACTTTATTAGCATTGTCGATATCGTTACTTCTCTTATATCTATTTTCTAATTCATTTCTTAATTCTTCCTCATCTGTATACGATAAATAAGGTATACCTATGCGTGCAAACAATTTAAAAAGAAAACATTCATGACAAATATGTACAGAAAATTGTTCCGAAACAAAGTTCAAAACAAAAAAAGTTTAAATTTAAAAAGGAAAAAAAATTACCTTCTTTAATTAACTTATTAAAATCAAAACCATTTGAAGACAAAAAACTTAGTGTCGACGCTTCACACAAAAAATTAAGTGTACTACGAAACTTCAAATGTTGCGGAAATATAAAGAAGTTGTATGCCTTATGCGAAAAACTGTACAGAAGATGAAAACATACATTAAAAAACAATAAGCGATATTAGTATACTTAACAAAATTATATGTGTTTTTACTTTAATTGCAAATGTTATAAAATAAGAAAATTAAAGGAAGAAAACATTTAAAAATAGTTATCATACAAGTACATAGCACAAATTACATTTTAAAGTAAACAATGAACGCCACACATCGAAGTATATTAACAAATTAAGAAATATACAATTAATAATCATATAATTAATAGTAGAACCATTCGTAACACAACATACATTTAATAATTGCTTTACAACATCGTCAAAGAGAATAATTTCGAATGAAATATTTTTCACAGAATTAAAAACATGAACAATTCAAGCTAGAACAATTAACAAGTACATATACTTTTAAACTTTTTATACTTTCGTAAATTACTCATAAAATTGAACACATCTAAAAATTAGATCGTCAAATTTAGGCGTATTTTGACAGATTAAATAAAAATATTATAAAATTATAAAAAAAATACTACATTAAATCAGAAGTGTTTATTTTTAACATTAACATAAACATATAACATTCAAAAGCGTAAATGAAACCATTCTATATTAAAAATCCCACAAACTACACTGTTATTTGATAGATATTTTTTTATAGCCAACACGTTACATTTTTTTAAAAATATCTGTAATTTCGAAACAGATGCACCCATTTATAATGTTCTTTTATCTCACCCCTCCTAATTGATAAAATTTTCTCATAATAATTAACCTTGAACTTAAGACCTGAAGCCACTTCCTTTTCAATATGACCATAATTTACAATATTAACATGTGTGTTTAATAATATACATTATTTTACATGGTAAAAAACAGAACTTAAAACTACGATATTTTCAATTAAAATCATGTTAAATAAATTTATATTTTGACATTTGGAAAAGATTTCACATACCATCATTAGCATTAAACCTTTTTTTTTCCATTAATGCTGGTTTAATTCTAAGACATCAAAATATATATTTATGCGTCTTGTTTACCCAGACAATTTATTTCTAATTTTAAAACAAATTTGAATCATAAAATAGATTACAAATTACAATACCATCCTGAAGGGGGGAAACATCAAAAAAAAAAAAAAAAAAAAATAGGAATATCTAATAAGATAAAAATAACAAGCTCATTATTAAATAAACTGTTTAGATATTTAATGAGATTTCATAACGGAGAAAAAAAGGAAATAAGTCGCAGTGGAAAAATTATCCGTTAAAACTAGTAGGGCATAAAAAATAATTATTTATGATAACCTATTATTCCATTTGTTGTAGGTGAACATACATAATCCAACTTGTATCAGAAGGTAGTCCATTTTGCCCACTCTTAATTTTGCATAGTAATCATCCGGGAGGTCGTAAACCGTAATATCTGGTCCATTACTTAAACCCGTAAATTCTGTATCTATAGCTATAAAATTTGATTTATCTATTGAATTTTTTATTTCCGGTAGCAAGGTATTAAAATCTAAAACATAATAAACAAATTATGTAATTTCACTTTTTTCCTAGTTTTCATTTGATTTTTATACATGTTTAAATTCTGGATAAATAATCAAAGTCCAGTCCGACGACTTTTCCAATATACAATTGTTAACTAAAGGAAAACGATTAATTTTATATTAATGCAATAAATACAAGTACTCACTATCTTTCATTACATCCATTTTACAAAGTTTTACCAAAAGTTGATATCAAATTGAAATTACAAACTACTGTAAAATCATCTCATTCATTCCCACTTTTACTTATTTTGTTAACCGGCCATCTGTTTTTGACGTAAGATTTTTCTATACAGTGTATACATACACCACAAAATAATATATTCAGCCAATGAGAAGCCGGAAAAAATTCGTCAGTTACGAATCATTTGAATCAAATAGCAAATAAAGAATTGTATAACTAACCCAGAACATTTAGCCTATGAAGATAAATACAACGTTAATCTGTTAATTTCTATCGACAAAATTTCGAAAACTTCTTATTTTTAAAAGTAAATATATAACTAAAATTAGTAATATAACTTAATGATACACCTGAAAGGAAAGTATAAAATAAAAATAAATCCATGCACATTATTAGAATTTACAAAAAAAATTAAAATCTTATATACTACATTACATTCTTAAAATTTTTATATTAAATTTTAAAAAATTCAAAAATTTCATTAAAACAACAAAAAGTGAAATATCTCAATTTTATAAAACTGTTTCAACAAATCATATGGAATATAATTTCCTTAAACTTAAACTGGCAACATTGAAAACTTAACTTCATTACTTAAAAACAGCATTTTATGAAGTGTTTATATTCTGTTATATATTTTTATTGTCAAATGGTAAACTTTTGAGCATATATTTTCAAACTGGAAGTATAAATTTAAAGTTACATATGTTTTGAGATTATTCTTTGCAAATGGAAACGCTTGAAGTAGTTCCTTGGAGAAATGTGTAAGATTTTTTCTGTAATTATGATATATTTGTAAAAAACACCAAAGCATTTATCTTATATATAAGCTTATAATTATTTTTTAATTTAAATTTTCGTTTAAATATGATTATGCCTGTATTTACAACTTTAATATGTGTTTCTTTTTTTTATTCATATTAAAAATGCTTTATTTTAATGTTTATACCACTCGATGTTACATTTTTTTTTTTTTTAACGCTGATATAGTAAAGCGAAGTTAAATAAATTTTCTCAACTAACTTTCCAAAAACAACAGACCTTCGCTAAATTGCCACAACCGCGGAATATATTTCTGTTTTTTTTTTTTTTCTTGTAAAAATACCTTCCTTCAATAATTATATTTTCAGTAATACTCTTTTCGCTGCAAAATTTTTAACAGCATTAATTACAAAAATCCAAAAGTCCCATTGATTCTATCTTAGTGTAATAAATTATACATAACAAGATTTCGACTTATATAAGCCGAGAATCCTACAAATAATGTTTATTACTGTTATTGTAAAAGCTTTGCGATTACTAGCAATATAAAGATAATTATCTTTTATAGTAATTTTGTTATTACGAATGTATATCTATACTAATATATAAAACCGTAGTGTCTGTGATTTACAATTATTTTCATTATCACTGCATCGAACTATTTTTATCACACATAAACAGAAAATCTATTTTTTTTTAATTTTTTTCTGTCTATTCCGATTTAACTCAAAAACTATTACAGCAATAATGAATTACCGGATTCGTTCTAAACGTTGTTTCACATTGATATCACAAATAGTACAGAAGTTAACAATTTAAATTTCGAAAAAGAGAGAGGCAGCGATATCTCTGACAAATCGTTTAAAATTTAACAGCCGGCTAAAATCAGAAAACAATATATGTATTAGCCAGTAGACCATCTTTAAAAAATCTTATCTCCATTCCTTTCTGGATTTGTTGCTTTCGTGTAATTTAAAGTTTAAAAAAGAAAGAAACAGCGATATCCCTGTCAAATCGTTTAAAATGTAACAGTCGGCTATTGCCGTAAACATAAACAAAATCGGAAAATAAACCTCTAATTTGTACATAATTTTATTCATGTAACACAAATAAAATAATTAAACGTAAAAACAAATCATCCATAATAAGTTTTTCGTCTTCTTACTACTTTTTATGAGTTAGCTTACCTATGTTACTAGTTTAAAATAAACGTGATTAATAAATTTTATATTATTTTGTATATAAATTATTGTTCAAATATGTCAATACTCATATTTGCGTTTTAATTCTTGTACATAGGTATAGCTTTCTTGCATTGTTAGTTTTTATGAATAGTCGTCATTATAGAACTATACGCGTCTTATATTTTTTGAAGAATGGACAAAAATAACGCCCTATTAACAACAACGTTAATTAGCCTACAAGAGCAACTTTTAGTATTTTCTTTTTTAAAAAAATAAGTAACGAAAACAAAATTTGCAACACACAGATGTCCGTAATATACGCCGTTTGTTGGATGGCGGGGGCACTTCTGGTTTTACCAACAATATATTTATTTATTTATTTATTTATTTGCTTCTTTTTCTTTTTTTTAACATATACCAACAAATTCCGAAAAAGTGCTTACTAAAATCGTACGATTTTGTAATACTTTATTATCCCATTTATATGCAATAGTCATTCCTTGTAGTTTAGGAAACGTATGCCTTATTTAGTATATTCCTTTTCTGAAAAAAGTAAAATACCTTATCGTTATACGGATGCTTCACTACAATATATTCGTTATTTGATCAATATGAATCATGTAATAATTTTATATTTAAATTACTGTTTTAATTCATTATAACCGCGAAATTTGATTTTAACAGATTGTGTATTTAAGAATTTTATGATTTATGTAGGTAAAGTTAATAAATACGTACTTCAAAAAGAAATAGTTTTTGCATAGGAATGATAATAATAAAAGTGAAATTCTGAAACTCGAGTACTTTAACAGAACATGTTAATAAAGCATATAAAAATGTATATAATGATATAACGAAATAAGTTAAAAGAAAAAGCAGCTTATCGAAATGATCCATAAAAACTTTCTTAGCATGCTACTTAATATGTATATAAAGAACAAAAATCTCTGAAATATTTTCCTGTAGAATGACATAAAGTTAACGTAATTTCACTATATAAACGCAAAAAAGATTCTAATGTAATCAGATTGTAAGTCAATTTGTATACACTTCCGAAAAAAATTGTGAATAATTACTAAAAAAATGTAATCACGCATTGTTTAACAGAAACAAGGTACTTATGTAAAAACACTTAGGAAAGTTAAAGAAAGAATAAAACTACAGAATCATTCCAACAAAAGGAATCGGTATGAAAGACACGTTTAACAACTACTGGCTTCTTTTATTATTTAACATTCTTGAATCACTGCCAAATTTCTCTATTAAATACTTTATACCACATTACCTTAACAATAGGGATGTAACGCTCTAAGTAAAGAACATCATTAGTTTTTTTGAAAAATCTATAATATACCTTCAAAGCACCGCGCATTTTCTGTTTTTTTCGGATAACCTATTCAGTGACTATAATTTAACAATAATGATTGCTACACGTATGCTGATGACTTATTAGACAGTTAATAACAACATTAAAACTGTCAATAGAAAAAAGCTAGTTACGTTTTTCATTGATTTATTAAAATTTAAGAGAAAATTGATCGAAATACAAAATCGCTTGCCTAACCAGCAGTGGAATTTTTTAAATATTTAGGAATGGTTGTGAATAATAAGTTTCCTCTTAAGTATCATATGTACCTCAAAAATTAGTTATAAATGTCACATTTATTTTACATGTCTTCCGTATTTGTGCACAAATTAAATATCTTAAAAAACTTGTGGAACAGTTTTCCAGGTTGCTATCGTAGTCTATATCTACTTACATTAAGCAGATCAGACGTTATTCTACTTAATAATAGAAACAGACAGCACAAAAAACACAAATATGTAGACCGGATCTAAAATATATAAATTGAATAAAATACTAAATTAACAGGAAAAATATTAAAAAGAAGAGACAGTAAAAAAACTACTTTATAAGGGAGTAACTTTCGTCATACCTACTAATTAATCCAAATTATGATATACGTACCAAATTTTCTTTCTATTTAGTTCCTAATCGGTTATAATAAATTCAGTTGGTATTTCTCGAAATTTGGACTAAGTAACAGTAGCGCATCCTAAACAGCCAAGTGCATACTACTTCAATGTGCAAAACTTAATTATATTAGAAACTTAGTAATTTTTTTTTTTTTTGCTATATATATATAGCTTGCTATTTTACATCTAGTCTTATCAGCTATTTGGTAATCTATGGAATAAGTTAAAATAACATGAATAAGCAACCCAACCAGTGAAGGGTGCTAAAATTAACTTATATATGTGTATACAAAATGCATACACACATATTTTTGCATTCTCATGGACACATACGTACCATCACACACGCACACGCACATACACCCTCACGCATCAGCACACACACATATTATTTATACATTTTTAATTTATAAGAGATCTTGAGGTCGTTTTCTATTCAGCCTACGTCCCTCGCTTGGGTTACTCAGCAGTTCTTTTGTTGTACTATTAGGATGTTCTTTCAAATTAAATTTTAATAAGTTTCAAAATTTTGCTTTCCAAATCATAAAATCGAGATTTCACATTAATACCGTCACCACGCACCAATCCAATTTTGTAAATAAATAATAAATTAAAATAAAAATAAACAATAAAAAATCTTGCTATAAAAACTAGTAACATAATTATTTTTATATTTATATAGCTTACTCTATTTTTATGATCAGTAAATAATCAGACAAACCAATCTTTTTTCGTTGAATTCTTCTATTAATTTCAATCTGACATATTCATGAAACTATTTGGTAATTCAATTAAGAAAACAATGAAATAGCGTAGTAAAATTTCTCAAACATCTTATTTTATTTCCATTCACAGTTAAAAAGTATTTTCATGTTTTTTCATTCATTTATTTCAAATGATTGTACCAATTCTAGAAATAAATTTTTGTTGATAGAAAGTTGGATAAAGAATTTTTGAATAGTACAGTCAAATTTAGCTTTTATTTATGACTATTTCATATCTTAATTATTATATTTGCAAAGGGAAATTTCAGCGTCTCTCTGTGCTGTTGAAAGTAAGAAGTTGATGAAATTTTCATTATAAAGTCATATACTCAAGTTGTAATTTGTAGTTTATCATAAATATTTTAAAATAAAATTTATTATACAATTATTAAGTTATTTAGTAATGGCATATGAATCAGTAGCGTCGCGATAACTTAGTTGCTAGAGCACTTGACTTCCGTCACTGCAGTCTTGAGTTCAGTTCCAGATAACGACAGAAATTATTACAGATCTATTAAATAATCGGTAATAGTCATGTGGAAGACAATGGCAAACCACCACGTATACCATCATGTGCGTGCTAGTTAGTATGCAGCAGACACATACGTGACTCCATTTGTGTCGCGATAACAAACGATTATAATCAGTTCCAAGTGTAGTCTTGCGTCTACGCTAGCTCCGCATACAACAGTTGCCATGATAGTACCTATATCTTTCCAGCTAGAACGTACGAATAGGTAGCCGCATAGCTCAGTACTGAGTATGGCGCTTAAAAGAATATATAAATAAGTAAACAAAACAGTAAGTCAAAAATTCCATCTGCATATATTAATTGAAATAAAATGCAGATGATTATAAATGTAGGAAATAAATTAATGCTTCGGTTATTTTTAATTTAGAGATGAATGGTTATCGGTTAAAGAAGACATTTGTAGCGGCGATGTAGTACGTTTAATAAACGCTACGACGAGTTTATCAGTTTGGAAAGGCAGGTCAGTAATTTACAATAAACATTTTGACATTCTATGAATTTGTAAATTAGTTTTATATTTTAATATTATAGCAATTATATTGTCTAAATGTTCTATATATAACAACTGGATAACCTGCAGATTTATAGTGTTTATAACTAAATACAACTACTTTAAATTATTAATATATTACAAATTATTTGTATTCAGAGCACGAAGTTTACCAATTGCAATAGAATGTACGTTAATTTTAACTTATGTATACACCAAAGATAGTGAAGGTCCGGTAACAGATGAAATAGATTTAGCTATGATGTACAGTACTTCTATAATCAGGTAATTTGTAATTATATTCTTTGTGAAATTAGTTTTTAAGATAGAGGATGTCTATGAAATGGTGTAACTCCTAATTAAATATTGTTCTAGAAATTTACTGTTTCACACTCTGATGCAAATTTCAATAAAAATGTACGCAAAAATATTTTTAAATGCATTGATATAAAACAATGTATTTATCCTTTGTTATTTTTATTTTATTACTTTTATTATTGTTATTTTATTCATTTTTATTACTATCCTATACGTACTGGTAGAGTACATTACGTTTCATTTTATTTTATTATGTTTTTTGTTCTTTTCATTTTTACTTAAGCTGATTTAATAACATTTAGTTTTGTTATATTTGATTTTTTCCTATTACGTGATGTAATATAAGCCTCATATAATTAGACTCATTTGCCTATTGAGTATATATCAAATTGTGTGTACGTTTGTGTTCAAATATTATTTATTCGCTCACCACAAAATCAGCAAAACTAGTAAGCTGACAAGCGTAAAATGTGATACATAGTAACTTGTAGAATGATCATTGAGAAAGTGTTCCAAATACTGCCCTATTTTAATAAAAATGCACTAAAAAGTAAAAAATAATTATTTGATAAAAAATGTATTTCAGAGTGACTACCTTAAAGTGATATTATCGGAATTCTTATATAACATTAACGTTTTGGAGTCGACACCAAAATAAAATTACAAAATTTATAAACAATTTAATAAATATGTAATACAGTTTTTAATAATTATTGTAATATGAATTTGACGCCGACTCCAAAAAAGTAATGCTGTATAAGAATTACGATAATATCACCGTAGTTATATCACTCTGAAATATATTTTTTATCGAATAATTATTTCTTACTTTTAGTGTATTTTTCCATGTTTTTATATATTTTTCAATAAGACTTGTAACTAATATGCTTTTAATTAATACTAAATTTTGCCAAAGGACAAATTTACGTTGCACTCAGTCGGATAAAAAAATTAGAAGATATCCCTTTATCAAATTAAGATACAAAATAAGTTATTAAAAAACCCGCATGACCAAAAAGTTTTTAAAGCAATGTTCAGATTGTGAAAATTAAATATTTCTAATTTCTATCAAATCATTTACCTATAAAAGAGAAAAGATAAAATTTCCTATATAGAATTGGATTAGATATCACCAATGACTAGTTTTAGAATAAGATAACACATCCACGATGACTGGTAAACCCTATGTTAGTGGTCAATAAATATTAATATCACTATTGCACTACGTGGTAATACGTCTGCATTATAAGTTACTTAGTGCATTTTTATTAAATATTTATAATAAATCGTGAAGTCAGTATTTCTCTTTTTTAAAAAAAAATCATTAATCTCTTTATTTTTAGCTGCATTTAAACGGTAAAAAAATCAAAATATATAATCGCTTTCCTTATTCAAAGCTACATTTCCATGATGATTTGACAAATTGGAAGTATTTTAAGTCAATCGCCTCTGTTATACTGATAAGAAATTATCTAAAGGGACCACATTTTTTCACGTTCTTTGACGGATACTCAGTTTATGTTCACCGATTTTCATCAGCACTCACATTGTACCACTGCTGAATGATATACTTTCAAATGGACAAAGAATCAATAAGAAATATGAAATTAGAAAAAATATCTGAAAAGCAATTTTATGCTTATTCTGTTAATTGTAATGGACTGTAGGTTGAAACGAAGTTAAGAAAATAGTACAACCAATGATTTGTTGAGTCAGAAGCCTCAAAAATGTTTTTTTCTTTCAAAAATGAAAATAGGAAAAATGAAATTGCAAATTTCTAACTGACACGATTAAAAGATTTTTCTTATTTCATCTCTATTGCGTAATTAGCAAAATTAAATGCTTTTGCAAATTAAGAAATATTTGCGGAATAAGCGTGAACATATTACATGCTTTATGTTACTTAAATATTACCTAGCGAAGAAAATAAATATACTATTTTAAATTAATTTTTTCAGGTTTTTGAACTTTACTTTGGGCACACAAGATAGAGATACTCGTACGATGTACCAACAAGCCGATGCAGTATCTATACCAAGTTGGATAGTTCAGTTAAGGCATGATATTTCACATGGTCTATCAATTCCTTCTTTGTCAGTTTTACGCATGGCAACGAAAAACTTGCTAGAATGGATTATCGTAAGTACTATCAGCAGAAACCGTTCATGTTTATAACTACTAATTTTTAAATATTTATTTATTAAAATATTTCCATTTTACTTCTTTAAAAAAGTATACTAAAGTTTCGTAAAAAAAAAAAAAATCTAATTGTCACTTTTTTTATTTAGTCGCCAATGCTCAGAACCTGAGTATAGCACACTATGAAATGTATTTATCTTGTGCTGAATTTTAATGCCATTTCTTAATGCACATCTTCACAAAATACGAGGGAGGATCAATAAGTAAGTTACACTCGCACGTAATTTCTACCTAAATTAACGTACAACCCTCCGAACGAAATCGATTTTCATTCTCTATCCTCTCGTGAAAGAATGAAACCGGTATCACCTTGTTTGTTTCGTTTACAGTGCCTGTTTGAAATGGAGCGTCGTGTGAATCGGTCGTCCAACATTGAGAGGCAAAGTGTAGTGCAGTTTTTGTGGGCAAAAAATCATAATTCCACTGAAATTCATTGAAAAATATATCTGTGTACGGTGATAAAGCAATGTCGAGTCCCATAGTGTCTAGGTGACGTTGTATGTTCGAGGAAAGACGAGATTATGTGGGCGGTCGGCTGTGAACTTTGCACACAGATGCAAACGTTAAGCGCGTCGAAACTTTCATTCTTTCGGATCTCCCGTGTGTTCGGTCCGTTAAAATCAACCCTGGGAGGAGAGCGTTTCGCGAATGACGAGAAAGTGAAGAATTATGTCATGAATTGGTTAGCCGAAGTTAGACGAACGTTTTTCAAACAAGGTTTCGAAAAATTGGTACCACGTTACGACAAGTTCTTGAATATTTTATGTGAATACGTCGAAAAATAGAGAAAGGATTGTTAATTTCAAAAATATATATACATTTTTTTTTTTTTTTTTTGTCACGACAAACTTATTGATCGTCCCTCGTAACCTATAATTTACTTAAAGAAATACTCTGTTTGCTGAATTAACGGCGAATCGTACTTTGTTAGAAGTTTGGCAGTGTAACTTTTTAATTGTCTTTGCGAAAATTAATCTCGTCAAGAGTAACCGTTTAACACGAAAGCCATGCCTCTTCTCGTGTTCAGTATGATCCGAGAAATGTATACACGTGACATATTTCTTACGTTAGTTAATATTTTGCGTTATAATATTATTCCTTCTTATTTAGCGATACAAACATTTTTTAGTAACAGCGCTGCATGTCACGGTTTTAAATTTTTATTTCTACCGAAGAAAAATCGTAAAGTACCATTAATCGTACAGAATTTACTTGTTCAGTGCAAGTACATTTAATAACATCTGCTAGCAATCCGTTTGTAATATATAATTTTATTTTCTTTATTTCAAGGAACATTGCTTTACTACTTTTTTCTCATATAACTGTACTCGAAAAAATTTTCCACCCAAATTATCACAAAATATTTCCTTTGACATTTCACATTTTATAATCGCATACATCCGGTAACCGCTGCGAAAATTCAAACGAACTACTGTTTGCACGCATACTTTTTGATAGTTTAAATTTGAAAAATCTTCGTTTAATAAAAGCTCTTATGGCACTTTTTTTATATATATATATATATATTTTTTTTTTTTTTAAATGGTTGAAAGAATATAATCACCTTCAAAAATAAATATTTAACGGCTACTTTTATCAGCTGTACGTGTTAGGGGGAAATGTTCCCAAAAGATAGTAGTCATAACTTTTTTTTTTTTTTTTAGAAGTAATAAAGTTTTTGGGGGGAACACGTCAACTAAAGACATTAACTAAGTTTTGCGACAGCTGGATATCAAGTTCTACCTGAATAAAACACCGCTGGTTACTCAACTACGCCACGATAGCGAGATAATTAATAAAGGTTCTCGTCCTTTTCACATCTATTAATGATATAAAATGAAATGAAAAACGTAACAGATTATTTAATTATTTGGAATTACTTAGTAAATAAAAGCAGAGAAAGGAGACACGACGAAAGTTTTCCAGCCATGACAAAATTTATTTTTAATGTGCATATATTTTTGGATAACCTACTTTGGACTCTGTGTGTGTAATAGAGAATTATTATTTAATGTACTTTGGCTTTACTGCTTCATCGGAAATTCAAATTATTTAACATTAATTGGTATCGGAATTTTATTAATAGTATATTAGTAAAAAGCGTAGTTCTTCACTATATTTATCTAGAAAATTTGAACGGTGAATAACCTAACGTATTTTAAATTAAAGCGCTCGAAGTGTGGAAATTTAGTACATTTAGTGAATACAGTAAAATATCTAAATTAAAATTTATGTCGAAAGTTCGAATGGATACACCAAAATTGTACTGCTCAAAATAGCAATTTATTAAATAAAAAATAAAATACGAAACGAACTTACAGAATTATTCAGAAACAATGAATATATTAATTTCTATCGCGAGGGATAAATATAACATTGTATAAAATCTCGGACTATAAAATGAATCCGAACAGAAAATAGTGGAACAGACCACAGTTAATTTATTAAAATAAAAATACGCGAAACGAACTAACTGGATTTCACATGAACGAATAATAAACTCCAGCAAATAACGATGAAATTGTATTATTACTCCAAAAATCGCGAATTATCGCCAGATTAACAGCAAATAATAAAACGAATTAGATCAATTAATCGATTAATAGAATTAAAATGAGAAATACAAGGGCAAAAGTAAAGCAACGATAAATAACAAAAAAGTTAATGTAAAACAATGAAGACGAACATAAAACGCAACTACGCGGCCATATATATTTCAGGTTAAAAGTAGTTAACAACGACCATCGCAAATAACAAAGCCACCGAAAAATTTCTGGTCGCGGTAATTATAAATTAATATAATAAACTAAAACTATACAATAGGTTTTTATTATTTAGATCTTATTGTTTCTTAAGAAAGATGTTATCTGATAGGAATAGATATATCTAATATAACTGATTGTGTGCGTGCCTCTTGTTTAACGTGAATGCAAAGTTGACCGCTGTAAAGGGGGTTTTTCATACGTTTATGAGATCAATGTGCGATACAAAAATCCACGTAGCGAATTCCTCTTGTCCCTGCTTGCAGAACAAATCAATGCTAATGTATCCGCGTTTAAAGCGTGCTTATTGTAAGTTTTCAGTTTTAAATAATAAAAGTTTTTTTTCTAAATATATTTTTAAATCATTACATATTTTTTCTCCATTTATTATGAGTTGTATGTGGCAAGCATTTATTCGCGAAAGATGCCGTGGCCGCAACCGCGGTGATTTTTAAAATATTATCTTTTTTTCTTTTTTATTTATAAGAAAAATTCACTGACTTATTAAAATGAAATTTACCATCAACAGTAATCGGAAGTTTCAATAAATTTACAATTCTGATCTGTCTTAATCGTTAAGCTTGGAATTCTTACAGTCAATAAACAGTTTATAACAACATGTACAGATAGGTAAATAGATAAGTATCTATCGCGTTATTAATAATCTTATTTAAAGAAGAAACAAAGAAAACATTTATTTGTACACCTTCGATATATAATACAATACAGAAATTTTTATAGAAATAATTATCTATAAAGAGAAACTTTTTCTTACCGGATATGGGCATGTCAGTTAATAATTTACTTAATATTAGTTAACTTAAAAAGATCTAATTTACAGGAAAAATTACAAAATAAAAAACCTGCACGCATAAATCTTATTTAAAATACCGTTGCAACTATAGGCAAGTAAATGTATATCTTATCAAAATAATTATAAGTTTTATCAGTAGATTTCTTACTATTGCGAAAAATCGTTAATTTTGTTACAGTCTAAGCTATTAAAATGATGTATATAATAAATGTGTAATTTCATTAAACTGCATTCGCGTTATTTTTAATTTTAGGAGCAATATTGGGAACCAGAAAGCCGCATTATGCTCACTAAAAAACAGTATAGCCGATTTGATATTATCACTAACATATTTGATTTAAATTTTTACATTCATCGTAAGTTAAAAGAAGATCTTGAATTATCTTATGAAGAAATTCAACCGGGTTTTAAAGAGTGAGGAACTTAGTTTTTATATTTTTAAAACTTCGCGTCAAATAAAAAAGTGAAAATTTATTCACAAAAAAGGTTTATACGTATTAGAAAAAACGCGTTACGTAAAATTCACTAATATTTCTATGAAGTTTAATAGATATTATTGCTCCTGTGCTAACTTTTCCTGTTAATTAAATAAAAGTAAAAGATAAATTTTTCATTATCTATTTTATTTTAAATATTACAATCAGCTCTAGTATCTTTAGATGTATCGTAATGTTAAAGCTAATCTAATAGATCGTAACATTAAAATAATGTGAAGTTTAAGTAATGATTTAAGATTATAATTACATGTTTGAATGTTAAAGCCAACGTTTAGAATAATAAATATATTGTTTTTAAATTTTAATTTTTTTTTTCGTTTCACGTTTCCTTTTTCTGATTCGTTGATTTACATAGTTGTGTTACTATCAAAAAAATTTATATGAACTCGTTTCATTAACCAGAATTTTAAAGTACTGCAGAGTGTTTTAAGATATTATAATTTTATTAATCACGTGTTTTATTTTTAGGGATTGGAAAAATGTTTTAAACATATTGAAAACGAGAAACCCAGATTTTCCTGAAGGAAATCTACGTGAAATTAAACGACAGTTAATTCGAGAAATATGGTGCTATTTAGTGGAAGAATCTGCTCATCGATTTCTCGATCACGTTCTAGTTCCCGATGGTTTCTTTTTAGATGAACAGTTTTTATTAGATCGTGATGGTGAGTAACTTATGTTTTTTTTTCTTTTTTTCTTTTTTAATTTATAAATTATAATTATTTTTTATTTCGTTCCAGATTGCAATACAATATACCAAAGTTTTAAAAATCTTATTCGTAACTTTGTCTAATTCCCTTATGATTTTTTGAACTAATGTTTAGTTCAATGTAAATTTAAGATTCAAATTAAAGAGTAAAATAAGATTCTGATAAATGTTTAATTGCCAAAAAATAAAAACTAATGAAAATTCATCTTCAGTCATCTAAAAGACAGAACTACGTGTACAGAATAAAATTTAGCGGAAAAAACAAAAAATTAAAATTTTTTTTGCCTTCAAGTAACTGAAGGCTATACTGATATTTAATTTTTCTCCCACAGTGATTACGATTGAGACCTCGGTATATTTAAATTTAAAAACGTAGCAGTCTTTTATTTAATTAAACGGTTCATTAATCAGCGCTCTAGAATGTTTTAGGTAAGATCACGGAATCTTTCGAAAATACCTGTACAGGATAAATAATATATGTATATAAAAAAAAAAAAAAACATAGTGCTTTCAAATAGCATCACTGAGTATGAAAAGTATGTTATCAAAACAAATATGTAGTGAAGAATTCTATATTCAAGCCATTCAACAGCCAAATATTATTAATGTACAATTCAGATTACATTAATTTCTTTTCTGAAAAATGATTAAAAATAGTTATTTATGTAAAAATTTCATAGTAATTTTCCATTTGTGTTAAGCAACTTCTTTATTTATTTTTTTTGGTAAAATATATTTAAACTATTCCATATTGTTAGCTGTATAATGTGCAACAATTACATGAAAATTTATTGTTGTTTTGATTATTCTTGACGTTTATTTGTCACCTTCTTGAAGAAACAAACTACAAAAATATTGTAAATCCTATTCCACTAATTTGAATTCTATACATAACTGACAGGATTGTTTTCTCAACTTCAAAAAAAAATGACAATGTGATTTTATTTGTTTATTTTTTTTTATTAAAACTACCGAACGTTATTATTATTTTAAAATTCATATTACACATTAAAATATGACTTAAAGGAATTGCATTTTTATTCGTTAATAACAATGGCGCTTTATTCTGCTATTAAATAAGAAGTTTTCATACATCATGATATATTAATAAACATTTTAATATTTTCACGCTATGCTAACTTTATCAGAGAGATATATCTTAAGCTGATGCAATTAGCACGTTAAATGTTACAAAAAATAAGTTGGAAGTGTACTGCAATCAAAGACCATACTGAGAAACTATTGCATCATTAGTACGTATTAATTCTAAATTCATAATTAAAGTAAACAAAAATTAGTAAATGAACAGTTTTAACATATAAAAATGCAGCACATTTTATTCATTAATACATTGAAATTAAACACAAATCATTTATCTAGATTACTGGTCCAAAAACAAAAGACAAAAAAAAAACGAAACTGTTACCTTTAGCAGTGGCAGAAATAAATAAAAATGAGAGGTTAAAAGGTAAATAAAAAAAAAACAAAAAAAAACAGTAAACGTAAAAATGAAGGTACAATAGTTTTACTCCAAGTAGTTTACAACCATTATACAAAACTTATAGTTTTAAATGATTAAAAACATCGGATACAGTAAACAAAACTTACCGAAAACAAAATAATTTCCATCTAAACGATATGAAACGAATATGCAGATCTGAACAACCTTGAACACGAATGTAAAAAATACAGAAACTGAGTAAAAATGAGATTTTTTTAAAGTTGTTTACTAATGAAAAAAGAAAAAACTGCAGTGCATTTTAATTTAATAAGAAATATCGATTGATACTATACATTTTTTCCCCGAATTCGTTTATACTTACCGGAAAAGTCGCGTCTATCGCCGTTTAAATTCTTTTTAGCTTAAAAACTGCTCAAAGTTTTATAATCTTTCCACTTCTTTACTAATTTTAGTATAATGAACGCAGTGTAATTTTCCAGTCACTAACAGCAATGTATGTTGCCCCTGTTGAGAAAAAACACTATGTTGTCTGGAGTGCTGATAAACACCGAACAAACTAAATAACAGAAATCAGATCGAAAAGAGAACACATTGTTAAATCACTGAAGAGAAAAAAATAAATAAAAAAATTCCCATTTCATAATCAAATGAAAATACTGTTCTACATTCTTAATATAAACAAATAACCACACCAGAACTTAACACTCTGAGAAATATGTAAGTTTTCTTAGTTGTTTAGGATGCAATATGAACTGTTTGACAGAGATATGGTTGTCTGCTTCTATCGTTAGTAATTGGCTATTTGGATTTTAAATTTTTTCACTTTCTGCCTGTACTATCAATACGAAACCAAGCTTAATATGTAATATTCATATAATGTTTTTCGTTATAAGCACCATTCCTCCATTCAATTTTACTAAAAATAAGGTACATCCCTTTTCCACCCTTAAAATTTCAAAACTTTTTTTAAAAAACAGACTTTGAAAATTATAATACGGTAAACTTATTTTCACAAACATATTACACTGTATGTTCTTTTTGGAAATCAGTTCGTATCTCTTTTCACCCATTAAAGTTCGAATTTTCAAAAAAAAATTCTTCTGTATATAGGTTCATATGAAATTTAAATTATCTGAAGTAAATGTTTTCAGTTGTAACGTGATTATTATTTTATCTCCTTTCCATCGTTAAAATGTAAAGGATTTAAAAAAAAAAAAAAATGCACACTTGGTGGATCACGGAAATAATGTTAATGCAAAATTGTAGATTGTTAAACCTGTTCGTACTGAAAATAAACACTTTATGTAAATTTAGAAAAACAGTTTTTAACCTTTTTTTTACTTCTTAAAGTTTGACTTTCCAAAAAAGCGTTCCTATTTGATACCCTCAATATACACATTATAATCATATCATTACCAGTTAAAAATTTATTAATACAAAAATTAGCTACAAATATGTAATTGTCTTATCTGTTTTGTACGTCTGAAAAATAATTAATTAACTTATTACTTGAATTTTGATACATTTCGTTAAAGTGTTATTTATAAAATTCATATATATATATATATATAAACTCGGCCATTTTGGCCTCGCAAGGGGCTGTGCCCCTTGTCCCCTCTTGCTTTCATTTCTGTCTCTTTCTCTTCTATACTTTGTATAAAATGATCAAAATTTACAACGTAATTCTTACTGGCATCAACACACACAAAAAATAACATAACCACAAAAATCCTATTCTAACATTTAACTTCCGTTATATAAAATTAAGACATTTTTTCGTTACATTTTTCGTTACATACTTCATTACATAAAATTGTGACATTTTTAAAATAACAATAACAAAAATCCTACAAAATATAACAAACGTTACATAAAATTGGGACATTTTTTTGAATGGGGGGTAGCCTAAGAATTACGTTGTAATTAATATATATATATATATATATATATATATAGTTATTTGTTTTATTTTTGTTTTTGGCATTATATAAACAAAAAATTATTGTTTTTATATTTAATATGTTCTGAGTCTAAAACAATAGTCATTACACTTATTAAAAATAATTTTTAATAATTTCAAATTTGAACAGTTTATATTCCAGAAAGTATTATTGCTGATATGAAACTTGTTTTATATGCCTTACATATTCTTAGAGCTATTAGATGTAACCTATTGAAAATTTTTATAATTTAACATTTATTTATTTACAATAGCACAGTACTTAACATTACACAATAGTATATATTTATGTAAAATTATAGTTCGTTTTTGTGGTCATGTCTATCGTTATTATTATACAATTTTTTGAAAATCATTAAATTTTTTACAGGTAATTTGAAACCGGATGAGTTATTTCAAGTGCGTGGTCAATTTTTAGAAGCGGTGTTTATAACGTATAACTTTCCATATTTCTTACAACGAATTATCGATATCAGTGGGGATGATTCTTACATTCCAGCAAAAAGACGTCTAGCGGCTATATGGGCTAAGCAGTTGTTGGACGACTTAATAAGAGTAAATACCATGAAAACGATCTCTGTCAGTAAGAAACTAGTTGCAATTAGTAAACGGAGAAGAATGTCATACGACCTCGCTATATTTGATAATTTAATTGATATTGAGAAGCACTATTGTTCAGTTCCGATAGATTTCGAGGTGAAACGCATTGCTTCTGATTTGCGTTCTATTTTAAAGTCGGCACTCTTGAAACCGCACCAGTACACCTCGATCTTCATCGAACAGTAAGATATTGCTTGTTGATACACGGTTTCGCATTATTTTTATTTATTTATATATATTTATATATATATATATTGAAATATTTATTAATAAATATATACTGATCGGAACTTTAAGCTAATAATAGGGCTGTACTAATTTTTATGCAGACATACATTTGTACATTGTAACTATAAATTTAAATTCCATCAGGTGAAAGATTGAACTTAATGGAACACCGCAGAATTAGTATTGTGTGATGGTTATAAGTATTCTGCGCATACGATTGTGATGAAAGTTAAAGGAGAATGTCGTGTAACTCAATTTTGGTTTAGAAGCGCACAATATCAGCATAATACTGTACTTTATCGTAAGTCTTAAAATTAAAAAAATTCTTTGAGTAATCGCGTGACTATGTAGAAGTATATAAAAACGTTAAACATCTATATGAGATATTCAGAAAGTCACATTCGGATTAACAGAAAAATCGTTAAACCTTAAGAATTTGAAATTCTCCTTATGCCATAGCATCGTTGCCTAATGCTTATTAAGAAATTTGAACAAATTCTCGATTTTCATAGTACCAAACTGTTACCATCCTTAAAGTGTCTTCAGGAAAAACAGTTACTCCGTAACCTGATGTTCGGAAATTATTTGAATTATCGTTACGGTAATGTAATATTCAGCGAGTCGGTTCAGTATCACTCATATGTGTATTCTTTATTCGTTCCTGAATTATCAGTGTTTTTTAACCTTTGCCACGTAAAAAGATAATCTATTCTTAATCTTTGTTAAGAATATAATTATTTTAAGGGGGGGTCGTCTACTTTGTTGGTCAAAAAAAATAATTTTTTCTTTCATAAATCACCTCTAAAACTGATACAGAATACACGGATAAATGAATTTTTCAAAATTCGATGTCGTTATAAAGTTACAAGCATAAAACGGCGTTGATGTTCGGAGCGCGCTGACAACTACCGCCGCCACGCAGCTCTTTCAGCTATTATGATTATTTGGTCATCCGCCTTTTTATGATTTGTGTTTCTTGTGAAGAACAGTCGTTCGCCTGAACCTTTTATGATTCACGCTTGTTATAAAAAATAGCTAAAATAGACGCAACGAACGGTCATTTTAGTTCTCTTTCTGCGTTCCGATAACACACATTTATTTTCGCGCGTTTTTATACTTTTTATCTCGAATATTTCAAGTTCGCGAAGTGCAAGAGTGCATCCTGATAGGAGCAGAAAACGTAAGTTTTCGAGAAACAGGCACACTGTTGAAAATGAAACAGCATTCACGTGTACATATCAGCTAAGAAATTATCAGAAAACAGAGATGTAGGAGTCACACGGGCACCAACGTTTTTCTACTGCACTATAGAATTTACGGCTGTATTTCAAGCTGTTCCATCTACGGCAATTTGTAAAAAGTACTACAAAACAATAACATTCAACTCATCACACGTACAAGGCTTGAGATTTAAAATTTTAATGCAGTGCGATTGTAGAGAACAGCTAATTACTTCGTATCTGATAATAAATACTGCGTTTGAAATCGACAGACGTTTTACTTTTACAATGCGATTTTTAGAAATAGGTTTAGAAGGTGCTGTTTTTTTTCCTCGCCGGAATTATAGATTTAGGTCTTGGCTTAGTCGAAAAAACTTATTCAATTTTAAAAAGTATGTACGCTGCAACATCCGCCGTATACGAAGTTTCTTTATCTCTAGCTGTAGAAAAAGAAAAAGAACTGAATAATGAAAACCTACATCCTGAAGACAAATTAACGGTATCTGGAGATAAAACTTGAAGAAAGGGAGGCTTTTCTTCCTTTTTCGGCGTATTGACATTAATTGACAAATATTCAGAAAAGGTTCTTGGCTACTTACATATACATAAAAATCTCTTTTTGTGCTGGATGTAATGTGTGGAAAAATAAAATTCAAGCTACGAAGAATGCTCATCGAATTGCGAAAGTCGTTCTATAAATCACGATGACAGCTCTGGAAAAACGGAAGTCGATGCTATTATTGAAATGTTTTCTCGTTTAGTGGAAAAACACAACGTTAAGTACTTGACGTGTATTGGAGATGGAGATAGCAAAACTTTCAAAGGAATTGTAAATGCTAACCATTATACAAATGAAAAGAGAGTTATAAAAAAAGAGTGCAATGAGGAGAAAGAGGAAGATGTATTGTATAGTCCAGGCGTTGTCGATGGGTGAAGTTATTTTCATATATGTTCTCAAACTTTTAAACGTGTTTTTCTCAAAACGGTGACCATGATATCTTTAAAAAATTTCAACTGACTTTCTGAAATTTTGCGCACATTTTCTATATATGTCTAATTTTCGTTTAAACTAGAATAATTAACGTATGGTTATACATATATATATATTTTTTTTTTTTTTTTTAAAAAAATTAAGTATCAAAAAAATGCCAAGAAACGAAATTTTTTTTTAAAACGTTAGCAAAAGTTAAAATTTTAATATTTCTATTTGGTTCCAGTTCACACGATAGCCACACATCTACAGATTAAGAGGATGTTTTTATTTTTTTTCTATGATAATCTGGTGATTCAGAATTGTGGGTATCGTTCAACATCTTTTTTTACGCAGCTGTCGTCAGAACACTCTATAGCGAATTCTTGGCCATATATCAACTTGGAAAAATTTGTACTTACCCTTAAAATAGCAATAAATATGACGTAAAAGTTTCAACAAAGTGTGTTCTTATGTACAAAAAATTCCCCAAAAATACCAAAAAAAAAACAGCCTCTCGGGTAGACGACCATTTAATCTCTTTCGATGTATTACTTTTAGCAGTATAACGAAACTTATATTAAAATCCTACACTACTAATTTTTAACATTAATATACTATATGCATTATTTTAATTATACCACGGAAATCAGCGCAAGTCTTGGACCGTAAAAGATAATTACAAATAAAATCTTGAAAACTATCATATTATCTGCTTAAATTGTACATTATTATTGTTATTATACTTCCGCGTTAAATTTATCGCAAAAGTTGGTAATATTCCTCAATGTGTTTTCAAACCTTTCAATTCTATCGAATATAAAATTCTATTAAAGTGTCGGTATATTTAGTTTTATAATCCGACCATCGTGTTACGCGAAACGCTCTCTTGACGTGCTCAAAACATTAAATAACAATATTTTAGTCGCAGTAATTATTATTCTGTACAGAAGACAATGATAACCTCCTACGTTTCATAAAGTTATTTATGCTAGATTTTGTAGACATGCATTAACATGCTGTTCTCATGATTAGCAGGTTATTATATTGACTTTACATATTAATGTTTTCAATGTAGTAAGCAAGTATTTCATAAGTTATTTAATTAAAACGTCACTCACTGATTGATATTTATATATAAAACTTGACCATTTTGCCCTCGCAAGGGGCTGTGTCCCTTAACCCCTCTTGCTTACATTTCTGTCTTCTTCTCTTCATACTTTGTATAAAATGATCAAAATTTACAACGTAATTCTATATCGGTCCATATGAATATAATAACATAATCACAAAAATCCTATAAAATATAACAAACGTTACATAAAATTGGGACATTTTTTCTAATGGAGGGTAGCCTCAGAATTACGTTGTAATTATTATATATATATATATATATACTGGCTGTTACCCATCGCCTCGCCCACGTATTAATACCCACTTAAACCTGTACTTAGAAATTCATAAATAATTTTTGTTTTATCTGGAATTATATTTATGTAAAAAATACTTCTCTCTTTGGGAAACATGTTTATCACCGTTCAACAAAAAATGGCCTTCATATTTCACGTTAAGCTGAAGATTATCGATCATTTTATAACTCATTTGTCGTGATCTAATAAAAAGTTTCGCTCAGCTAAACAGCACACAAAGCCTACATTTTGAAAGAGCCGAGTTATATTCATATAGTGATCTCCCATAATTACACATTTAAAAGAACATCTTCTTCACTCATATCTTTCAACCTCTATGTCTTGAGCATTTTATTAAAATTAATTTATTACTACAACAGTCACCTACAGTAGTTGAGGAAAGATTTCTAATTTGAGTAATTTCTCTGTAAAAATAATAGAAAACACTATTTATTTTTTGCCTCTCTAAAATGAGTACAGCAGCTAGGTTAGGAGCGCGACTTATATGTTCGTATCTTGTCATGTAGGTTTAATGATTTCAGTACGCAAAAAAAAGAAATAGCGGAACGCGGTGTATAATTAATAAAATGTTATCAATGCTTATTATTTACCATAGTAATCATTTTATTTAAATTTTTACGTTTAATTTAAATTTACCTTGATAATCATTTTATTGAAAATAGTATAAAAAATAATTTGTTTTTTATTCGTCCCGTGTGCATTTCTGTACCATTGGTCGCATCTCAACTACTTAAAACGTCGTATTTCGTGAAGGAGAAGAGGTAGAAAACTCAGTCGCACCTTAAAACCTTCGTTTGGACAACACGAATATACCTTGAAAATTTTAGCTTGAACTGTCCAGCGGTAGAGGAACGTATACGGGACAAACATACAAACATTCGGTTTTATATGTATACAGATATATAAATTTATTTATAATTGTTAGTTAACTTTTACGATAGAATATAAAAGAAAATAATCGTTGAAAAAGAATATTATATTAAAAAATATATATGTTACAATTAATTGTTAAATTTGCAGATTGTTTATGGTTCAGATAAATAATAAATTTAGTGAGCGAAAGAAAAATAAATTACTCGATCTAATGAATAAAATGTTAGCAAAGAAGAGCGGTCAGCAGGAGTTTCAAACGGATTTGCCGGTGTATACAATAGAATTTTTACCTAACGTTAAGGACGGTAATTCATCGCAAAGTTCAGACCAAACTGCGGCTACAAATATTGAAAATAATTTGAAATTTAAATTTGTACTTGAAGGTAATTATCTGCCATACTTATATTTCTCTTTGTAATTATTTAATTTTTTTAAAAATTATATGCGACTAACGCTAATTAGTTATATGTTAAATTTAAGGTGAGTCAAGCGTGATGTCTTCTGCGCTTAGAATTCCATTAAGTTTTAAAGATAACCATAATTTCCAATTACGTAATACTAAATTCAATTCACGCCGAAACATGTATTAAATAAATTTTTAATGTAAATTATATTTCCTGAAAAACAAGTTGTGTGTCTATTACTAAAAAATTCAATTTTAAATTTGTAATATCGTATACATTTTTTTACTCGGAAAAATGTTTAAAAATTTTCGGTTCATTATTGCTCTTTTCTAAAAATATTTAAAACTAAGAAAGTATTATTATTGTAAAAAAAAAAAAATAAATAAATATATAATTGATATATCTAACACTACAATAAAAATGTTTAACTTGTTTTAAAAAAAAAAAATTTAAAATACAGTCAAACAATAAATACCATTAATCAAAACCACAAATGATAAATGAAACTTAATTGAACATATCACTAAACAAACACGTTAAATATGAAAAATAACGAAATGAACTCGTCAATAACGAATTGTTTTTGAACCAAATTCAGTTAATCTATGCTGCATTTTAAATTACGAAAAGCTTTGTGTGTCTGTAACTTATGTCTGTCTGACTAACTATATATTAAATAAAGAAAACCGGATAAAATAAAAAAAAAATTTGACGTGAGGAAGAGAAGTGGCGCATTTGACTGACTGTTAACGTTAACCAACTTCACCTGTTTCATACTGTGCTAACAGAATTCTTAAATGTCTGCTTACTCTTCACGCAGGAATTGTTGTTTCAGGGGAATATCACGTATAATGTTATGAAGTAAGTTTTTTTATTTTATTTACAGATGTCTTGACCTATTTTTTTCGTTTCTATTTAATTACTTTTCCATCTGTGCTCGCCTTCATACAACCGTATTTATTTTATTTTTTTCTTTGGCGCTCTGTATACTCATCAGAGAAACTCCAGAATTAGTATCGCATTTATTACTCGATTTAAAAAAAAAAAAAATCGCGATAAATTGATTTTATTTTGAGTTACCAGGTTTTCAAATCACCGTATTGCTTTATTCTTCGTTTCTGTATAAAAAAAAGATATATATATATATATATATATATAAATATATAATAAAATTTTAAAAAATGATTTTGTGTCAATATAAGTAAATTGCTGACCGGTTAAGATAAAATTTTAGAAGGAAAATTATGCACTTATTAGTCGAAAGAGAATAAATTTAGTATAAAAAGAAATCTGATTTAAAAGAAGTGGTTATTAAAAAATTAAAATTAAAATTTTTATTTTTAAATGTGTTTCTATATAATTCCAACTAGACGGTTTAAAATAAAATGAGCAGATAAAAATTCAAAAATGAATGTTTTTATCTGTATCGGAAAATACGTCCCATTCTATTTTTTCGGAATTTTAGAGTTTTTGTTATCCCTTTAATGAGCTAAATTTAAAAATTGAATTGTTCCAAACTAGAAAAATATCCGCGAATGCGTGTATTCATAAATTGGTTCGAAATTTTCAGCTATAATAATCTGGCCGCAAAAGTAGTGTACACTTAGTTTTTCCTGTTTTTTCGAACTTTTCGCTATTTTCAAACGTTTCGTTATGGAAACAAAGTGTAGTTTCGTTTCCCCAGATAGCGAGCTTCTCATCGGGGAAAAAAAAAATATTCAAATTTTGAGATTTTTGACGTCCCGAGAGTCAAACATGAACTTGTAATGTCGGCTACATTTTTTCTCAAAAACGCTCTTTTATTTTCATTTTTAAGATTTGTTTTTGTTTTTTCAACTTTTTCACCTGTACCAGTACTTACAAGAACATACAATATTCTTTTTCGCTGCTTTATGCCTCGGAGAAATACTTTAATTCATTTTTTTTTTTTTATTATTTTACGAAAGAATTTTTAATTTCTATTATATATTTTTAATTTTATGTTTAATAGGTTATTTAGTGACGAGTTGTGAATTTTTAAATGATGTTTTAGGTCTTTTTAAATTTTTATATATTCTTGACAATTTTTGGCGCCCAGGGTATTGTTCTAGAGTTACACATTGACTTAAAGCACATTCTGCCATAGCCGGTCAATTTTAATTTTCTTTTTATTGTACGAAGAATTTTATTCAAATCGCAACCATCGAAGATAACGAAATTTCTATTGTCTAGGGAACGAAAAGATATTACAAGTAAAAAAATTAAGTAAATAAGCCTATAAATTGGATATAAATAACCATTATCGAATAGTCGTTTGAAGGAAAAACTTTTAAAGCGAACTAATGCACCAAACCATCGTCGGTACTGCTTGTTTATGCCTGCTATACAAAATTATTCGTGTTTGAAATTATTCCGTTATAACGTAATACAGTACAATCCTTGTAATCGAAATTCCGCTAATTCGAATACTCCAAATCGAGTTTTTAAGAGTTAACGATTTAGTTAATTAAATATAAATATTTTGAACGTAAATCAATCGCCTTCTAAATATTTTTCGGTATGCAGTAATGTTCCGTATTCGAAGTTCTAATTTAAATCCGGTGTATGTTCTACGTACTGTGCAATGCAGCTAAACTAGCGGAACTTTTCTTTTTTATTTTTGTCGCATACCGGACAGTATTGTAAATAAGCAAATCTATACTTTATAGAAAATTAAGTGTTACGCGAATTCGAATCGGTGGAACATTTATTATTTCCGATTCCAAAATTCGTACTATACTTTCAAAAACTCGGTTTGATTTCTTTCAAAATCCGGTTAAAGAATTTAGTTTTATACCTTTTTCATTTTCGCAATGAAAAGGTAACGCGTTTCGAGATTAAAATTTCAACGGGAAATTCGTTTTACGATTTAAAATCACGATTGTCTTTATTTTCACTTTCAGGGAAATCGGCCTGGAGCAAGTGCCCGCTAGGTACATCACCAAAATGAATCGAATGATCCTGTTAATATTAATGTGTAATTATATGTTAAATTTAATCTTAAGTTTACTGTATAGCGTAGTATAATAAGACATAATGACAACAGCGTATTGTTACGCGCAACATAGCCCGTGAAAAATGTTTTTTATTGAATAAAATAATAAATAAACGTTTACACCAAACGCGGCCGTATCGAATTTTGTACGTATAAATCAATTATTTTTCGGATTTTCAGCAAAATGCTTTTACTATATTTAAAAAACAAAATTTAAATGTATGTTAATCAATTTTTTTTTCCTTTCTCAATTTACAAATTATATGAGCAACGCCATTTCAGTTTTAATCCGCTTATTCATACGGATAGATAAGGACCCATGAAGGATAGATAAGAATACACTAGTACACGTATTTACTTATAAAGGATAAAATCTTTTACACAGTTTTTGCTTTTAATTTTATAGCTGCTCTTATTATTCGAATTCTTCTTTTGATTCGACCTAAAATCCTAATCGATAAGAATTAGTGGCAATACCGGCATTTCAAATCACTGCTATCGAAATAAGAAACGTGATATGTCCGATTTTACGGGGAAAGAAATAAAAATACAAAAACCCGTTATCGGAGTGTATATTCGCTTTTCTACAACTGAGGTATCCAACTTGAACAAACAGCTAAAAATGAAGCATGAAGATCGCCAGTAAGAGCGTAATACTACCATCTGTCTTCGGTGATCCTCAAATCTATGCGTTATGCATCTTTGTTCACCATTCGTTTTTATTCTACTTATTTTTCTTTATATTTTATTTTAATACGCTTCTTCTAATTAGTCTCTCTTTTTTCCTCTACTAATTTTTCTAGTGGAATCGTAAATACATTAATCGATGTAATGCGAATCCTGTTTTATCAGTCTCTTTCTTTAACATTTTTGAACCGTATGTATTTGCTTGATTTTTTCTCTGCTGTTATCCGTAAACGCCCGACTAATTAATTTTCTGTTTCTGTAAAATGTACTAAGCGTTTCCGAATTCGCGCTATCGAACAAATTGCTTCCATGATTTTCCTTCCCTTATCTCATACAAAAACCATATTGCTCTTTGAAATATTCTCCTTCTTCGTTGCATTATGTTAATTAAAAAGTAAACACATTGCTTACGTGTAAAATAATATTTTAATAATGCTTTTCGAAGTTAATTGACTTTTCATTACATTAAAGAGAATTTTTTGCGATCCTTTTTAGACGAATAATTTCCGCTATTATTATAAAACCGCTTCGACGCTGCATCTAGTGGAGGATATGTATTTATTTTTACATCATTTAGCTTTCAGGGAATATTTGGTAGTTTAGTTAAGTTAGAAGAACTCGAAAGGGGTCCCCGTTATTCAGATCCCATCAAAGAAATAAATAAATAAACCGTTTATTTTTTAGATCGGTACATTTTTCGATAGAAGAGTTTAACGGTTTATTATTAATTTCGTCGATAAATTATGAAAATTGAGAAAATTTATATTTTTTAAAAAGGATTTAAATGAAGAAATCTATATTGATAATATAAAAAAAGTTATGCGTACGTAAAAATTTAAATGTTATCATTGTATTAATATCAGCGTGTTTTAAAATAAACGATCAATAATTAAATATTTTTATAGAAACTAGTGTATATTAATTCGGACAGATTTTCAGTATTTTTGAAGTGCATTCGTATAGACAGTATCTAAAACGAAATAAATCGAGAAAGCGCAGGTAGTGTAGCGCCCTTTTTACAAAGGTGATTTTATAATTAACCTTCTATGTTTTTTAAAAATAGAAATATAACGAAATGTTAATAATTTCATCCTTAATTTTCCAAAGATCGGTAAGCAACCCCCCCCCCCCCCCCCTCACAAAAAAAAATTAAATTGGAATATGTAGTTTCCTTTTGATTCTCAGATGCGTCATTCTTTATAGCGTGATATAAATTCAGTTTTCAATTATTGCAATAATAAGGAAAAGTTTTTAGCTTTATTTTCCGCTATACATCTTTTTTATTCTAACGAAATCGACCCTACGTAACGCATTTTAATAAAAACATGTTGCTGACGACATCTGTGTCCTTGAACAAAAGCTAATTTGCAGTAAAATTGTTTTGGTTCGCTTACTAATATTAGATTCATGCTAAAAAAAAAATCTCGTATAGCCACGTGAAAAAATAAAAGACCTATATTAGAAATAATAGTTAATTATTATTACTCGCCTCTAACTGCGGCGGAAAATTATCACTAGAAATATACCACCCGGCTTTTGACAGAGCCAAATGAAAGCAGCACTGGAAAGGTATTCCACTAAACAAGAATGTAACTGTACGGAAAAAAATCGGGCGAATTACACGAGTAATATATATATATATATATATATATGTATATTTTAAAACTTTCAATTCTGATTTTTAGCATGATTGTACAAGAACTTACATGAAATGTTAATAGTGTGCAGTGTAAAGAATTATATCGTCGCGCCAAAGAACAATTTTATCGACATTCATTATAGTATATTGAACGTAATCATCAACTTCGATAATTAATATTGTAATAAAATACATGAAATTAGTTGTACTTTTTTTAAATGTGTGTATTTTAGCGACGAGTGCGAAGAGACAATAGTTTAAAATTCACTACAGTTATAAATTTATTATGTACCTAACAATTAATAATAAAGTGCTTTTTTTTTTTTTATACGGTTATTTTGAAAAAATTATTTTCTCTTCCAAAGTTAATTTTTTCTTATTTTTAATATTGTGCGTTAGAAATATTCCGATTTTTATAATACACTGAATCAGTTTAATAGTAATTGAACTCTGTTTTATGAAAAATACGGAGAAACCTCGATCGATCATTTTTCAGGAGGTAGAAGAAAAAAGACGAATTCAGGAAACCGGTAAGTGAGAAGAAAAATTACACTGTTATTATTAATCGTAAATACATAAAAATCCTTTTTTCGTATATCGTAGAAACTATCCCTCTTAATGACAAAATAAAAAATACGCGTAGATATCTTGTTTTTTAACGAAAAACTATAGCTCAGTTGAAAATAAGATTTTAAAAATATTCAAGATTCAAAAAATTTTCACAGTATTCGACATTTTGCCTGACGATTTAAATCTTTGAAAAAGTTCTTTATACTTCTGCGTAATATTCGGTACTATTTTTGTTCGTTTTCTCCGCACTCGTCAGATGTTTTATATAATTCGTCAACAACCTCAATCCTGTTTGTGAAAACATGTTGATCTATAAAATTACGTTACGAAGATGCATGAAATATATAAATGTTTGGCGTGATTTTACATATTACAAAATTTAAAAAAAAAAGGTATATATATAAATTTAACCACAGATGGATGCTTTTTTTTGAACGATCCATGCAAGACATTTTTCTTCGCGGGGGCTAAAATTGGCAGACGGCCAACGTGAGGATAATTCGATAAACTATCGGTATAATTTAAACATTATTTATAAGGAGAAATTTTATCTTAGACCACTGAAAATATTCCGAGAACAGTGTGAATTCGCCGCACTTATGCGTGTTGCGTTCAAAAAGTTTCGGAACTGTGGTTATAAATAAAAAAAATAGCCCTTTATTTATCTACTAAAAAGTACAAAATAACTTTATTAGTGTGCGACTACCAGATACGCATCTTAACATTAAAATCTGAAACTACAAAATATTCTAAAAAATAAAAGCGGAGGCCGCAGTTACAAAAATATTCGGTGTGTATGGTATTCTGATGCACAACAATGGAACAACATTAAATAGTGATTGTAGTTTTGGCTAAAAGTTGTACGGTTTCATATTTTCCTATCTGGTCACACTGGTTCGACGAAACTGCACACGGTACATGACTACACTACAACGAGTCCCCAGTAAAAATTTCACCCTAATCGGAGTAGCTTATGTTGTGTTGTTTTGCCGGTTATCATGGAAATCCCCCTCACCTTATCATCCGATAAAGTAGAGTTGCGCGCAGTGATCCGATACCTTCGCGCGTGCGGTAAATCTATCAGATTCATACACCAGGAACTTCAGAAAGTATATGACATCCAAGCATTCTCCTACGAAGCGGTTTGGAAGTGTGTAAAACAGTTTGAAAAGGGGCGAACGAGCATAACCGATATGCAGCGCGTAGGCAGGCTACAAAATTCAAAACTGTGCAGTCCGCGGGGAAGATTATGGCTACTATGTTTTGGGATTGTAAGGGTATTATCCTCATTGGATACATGTCAAAAGGTACCGCAATAAACGCAGAGTCGTACTGAAAAACTTTAAACAATTTAAAAACCGCAATAAAAATCAAAAGACCCGGACTTTTGACCCGAAAATTAATACTGTTGAATGCCTGTCTACATTCCGCAAAATTGGCTCAAGACCTGTTAAAGAAATTTAAATAGGAAATAATAACGCATCCACTTTACTCTCCAGATTTTGCTCCATCTGATTTTTACTTTTTTCCGGCATTGAAAGGATTTCTTGGTGGCCAAAGTTTCGAAACTGACGACGAACTTATCGCTACAACAGAAGAATGGCTAGCAAATTTTGACGCTAACTTATGCTACTGGAATTTCAAAGTTGGTAAAGCGATTGAACAAATGTTTGGGTATTGATGGTTTTTATGTCGAAAAGTAGTGTAAGTCTAGAGATTGTAAATACATTTTTTCAAATTTTTTGAACCATTTCTTCTCGATTTATGAAACCGTATAACTTACTTATCTAACGCCTCTCGTATTATAATATTAACATTTAATTAATCTGCGGCCCCCGCTTTTATTTTTCAGAATATTTTGTAATTTCAGATTTTAATGTTAAGATGCATATCTGGTAGTCGCACACTAATAAAGTTATTTTGTACTTTTTAGTACATAAATAAAAGTATTTTTTTAAATCTTTATTTTTTAGTCTCGACTATTTACTATGTATTTCAATGAAAAACAATAAATTTCGAATTTTATTTTATTCAATATCTTGATTATAGGACATTTACAGAAATTTGTATTACATTTTATTAAATCCTTTCAATTATGTTGTCTTTTGTTTTTCATACAATACATACGGAATCCTCAGCACATGAAACACAATGTTTAACTAATAGCGATCTTTCCATTGATATATCTGTGACCGAAAAAAAACATTTTTTTAAAACTTTCGAGCTTTCGGCGCCCCAAGGGTCCAATTTTAAAGTTGGAAACCCAAATGTTCCAAAGTAAAGAAATACACAAGGATCGGTATTTTTTTAACCTTGTTCATAATTTTTAGCCATGAAGCTGAGCCACAAACGGGGGTTACAAGTCATTTTTTGTACTTTTTTAAACTCTTCGTGAACTTCCAATGTTTCGTTAAGAAAATGAAATACGAAAAAATATTTTTTTTCAAAGTTTTTCGAATCCCCGAGGAACTAAATTTTAAAGTTGGAAACCTGCGATGTTCCAAACCAAAGAAATATACGAGCATGTGCATATTTTCAACGTTGTTCAAAATTTTTAGCTATAATACCCGCGCTGCAAAGAGTGTGAGCTACATATTAGATCTTGCGCTTTTTTGAACTTTTCGTAAACTCCGAAAGTTTCATTACAGAAGTAAAATATGGTTTTGTTCTCAACAAATAATGATCTTTCCAACAATATATCACATGCCCGAGAAAAAAAATATTTTTTTCCAAAATTTCGAGCTTTCAGCGCCCCGAAGGTCTAATTTTAAAGCTGGAAACCCAGATGTTGCATAATATTGTATTGTTATCTATAACAAGCATTTCTGCAAAAAGAAATTTTTTTAATTCATCGGGAAGTAGGTGAAAAATCGTTCGCAAGATTCCCCCCAGACAAACAGAATAACAAACCGAGTAAAATAAAAGACTATAAAAAGAATCACATTACGCTATCCATTTGCAATGAATAATAATGTTAATCTGATTTTTTTCTGAGTCTGTGGAACATTAGATCATGCTGAAATATCGATTAGTTTGTGTTTTAGAAGCATTTAAAATTTACGCGTTTTATTATGTGTTTGCCACGATTTATGTAATGGAGCAGCGACCTGTCGTTGAGTTTTGTTTTCTGGTAGCAAAGTTTCCGAGTGGAATTCACATTTTAAAACTGGTCGACAATCGTTTGACGATGATCGGAGGGCGTCCAGCAGTGGAAAAAGCTGGCATAAGTATTAATAGTGTACGCACTATCATATCTGTGATGTCGCGGGCAAACAAAAACTGTGTGCAAGATTTGTTCCCCGTTTGTTGACATCAGACAAAAGGAGCAGCGAAATAATGCCTCTCAGAATTTCGTTGAACGGCCGACCGCAATGACAATTTTTTGTAAAATATTGTAACAGATAATGAAACATGGTTTTCAATACGATCTGACCACGAAACGCCAAACAGCCGAATAGGGTGACTTGATAAGCCGAGACCAACAAAAGTCAGAAGAATAAAATCACAAGTGAAAACAATAGTCATTTTTTTTTTTTTTTTTTTTTGATTCTCGTGGCATAATTCATCGCGAATTTGTACCACCCGGGCAAACCATAAATTAACCATTCTACAAATAAATAATGAAACGACTTTTAAAAACAATTCGAGGAGCTAGACCTGAATTACACCAGAGTCTAGAGATTGGTTTCTCCTACACGATAATGTACGACCGCATTCATCGCTGATTATTTCAGAATATTTAGCAAAAAAATCGGTTACCGTCAACTATCACCAATATTCACCAGATTTGGCACCAGCCAGCTTTTTTCTTTTCCCCGAACTAAAATACGCATTAAACGGTTACCACCAATCTGATGACACAAAATGTATTCAAAAAAAAGTAACACCGACCTTCAAAGGAAATTCCTAAGGAAGCATACTACAAAACCTTCCAACAATTCTATAAAAGAGCAGGCATATGTAGAACGAGAAGAAGGAATATACATATGTTGAATCCTAGGTAATAAAACAGTTATTTTTTTATGTATTTGTTTTTTTATTAACGTGGTCCCGGAACTTTTTGAACGCGCCATGTATTGAGAAAACAGACGATATAGTAGGTAACTTTGGACTAGGAAAGCGAAATGAAAGGGGTAACAGACTGATACAGATCTGTCAAGAACACAATCTTATGATGACAAATACATGGTTCAAACTACCAAGTAGACGTCTGTATACCTGGAAATCACCTCAGGATAAACCTAGTAATGTGGTAAGGAACCAGATAAATATACACTATTAAATAAGCGGTATATGAATGGTTGTATTGGTACAAAAACCCTACCAGGAGCGGACGTGCAGAGGGATCATGTCCTGTTGACAACCAAAATACGAGTCAAATTAAAAACTGTAAGACCTAGGAAACCAAAAAGATTAGATATGACACTATTACATGAACCGCAAATAAAATATAAGATCGCAAAAGACATCAATAAAAATATTACATACATTAAAGAAGAAGAAAGGAAAGAAGTAAAAAACGTGCAGAATATAATAAACAAAGAAAGAATAAATAAAACATGGGAAAAACTAAAACTAATATTCACAGAGGTATCAACTGAACATTTGAAATCAGAGAAGAGACAGAAGAAAAAGGGATGGATGAAGAGCAAGGAGGAAATCAAAAATCAAACCAGATCAACGGGGAGTATCTTCGCCTAAAAATCATAATAAGAAAAAAGTGCAGAGAAACTAAAGAACAATGGCTCAAAAATAAATGTGAAGAAATTGAAGAGCTACAGCAAAAATTTGATATCTTCAACATACACAAAAAAGTTAAAGAAGTCGGAGGAATATACAAAACGATTAACAAACAACCGCTGAGGAATGAAAAAGGCGAATTGATAGTAGAAGAGGAAGAGGTAAAAAAAGAATGGACAGAATTCATAAAGGAACTCTTCAAAGACAAAAGCCGTTCAGATATCGGAAACTACACAGATCCCACATTACCAGTACTAACATCAGAAAAAAATCGATGCACCACAGGAAAGCACCAAGTCCCGATAATATATGCGCGGAAATAATAAAAATGATTGAGGAAAAAAACTTGGATATAATAGCCGAGCTATTGAACAATGTTTATGAAACAGAAGAAATACCGCAAGAATGGCTGCAATCGACCTTTGTCCCTATACCAAAAAAGGGAAACGTCACCAAATGTCAAAGCTACAGACTAATCAGCTTAACAAATCACATATTAAAAATATTCATAAAGATAATACACGGTCAAATTAGCAAGAAATACGTGGAAGGAATAATCAAACACACAGTTCGGATTCCGGAAATCACTACGAACAAGAGAAGCACTAGTGTGCATGACAACATTGATGCAACGATGTTGGGAATACAACAATGATGTAATAGTGTGTTTCCTGGATCTACAGAAGGCATTTGATACGGTAAAGCATGATAGACTAATAAGTTGTTTGGAAAAAGCTGGAGTAGACCATCAAGATATAAATATAATAAAACAAATATATTGGAGACAAACAGCAGCCTTGAAAACGGATTATGGCTTTACAGATTACATACCAATTAATAAAGGTGTACGACAAGTGTGCGGTATGTCGCCGCTATTGTTCAATCTGTATGCAGAGAATTATATAGGGCAAATACTAAAGGAATCTGAAGAGGGCATCAAAGTAAATAGACGGATAATAAACAATATTAGATACGCAGACGACGTGGCGTTAGTAGCAAGTACGGTACAGGATGTACAAATATTACTGAATAAAATCGTATCCGCCTAAACACGCAGAAAAAAAAAGTGATGGTATTCAGTAAGAATAAGATAGCACGGCCAAAGATAACTCTATAAGTGGAGGAACCATTGAAGTGGTCAAATCGTTTAAATATCTTGGATATCTGCTAAATGACGAAATGAATCCGGATAAAGAAATCAGATCGAGGATCGAACAAGCATGATCAGTCTTTATTAAAATGAGATCTCTGTTCAGCAATAAAAATCTTAGCCTCCAATTAAGATATAGGATAGTCAAATGCTATGTGTATTCCGTTTTATTATACGGGGTAGAGGCATGGACTTTAAAAAGTGCAAGCATAAAAAACCTAAAAGCGTTCGAAACGTGGGTCTTCAGAAGAATTTTGAAAATATCGTGGATTGACCGCATATCAAATAAAAAGGTTCATGAAAGAATGGAGCAAAACAAAGAGCTAGTAACACTATCATCAATAAAAGGAAGCTAGCGTACCTAGGACACATTATGAAACGTGATAGATATGAACTGGTGCAGTTAGTTATACAAGGCAAAATGGAAGGCCGTAGACGAAAAGGACGCAGAAAACTGTCGTGGATAAAGAATCTAGAATGGACGGGGGGCTGGTCAACCAACAAATTACTACATTCGGCCAAGAACAGATCCAGTCTTTCACAAATTGTGGCCAACCTTCGTTAACGGAGATGGCACTAGAAGAAGAAGGTAGAAAAGGGTTACAAAAGAAAGACAGAAGAGGTTAAAGATAATAGACGACTTAAAGAGAGGAAGAATGCATAAAGAATTGAAGGTTGCCCTCTGAAAAGAGAAAGAGAAGAAGATATTGATAGGAGCAGTATTGCTTCCGTGGACCTAGAACACAAATAAAAACTATTTTGATAACGTAAATCATATGTGACCTGGTGTCTATTAAAAGGGACCTACCTATCGTCCGAAAAGAAGTTTTCGAGAAAACAACTGTTAAACGGAAACAACCCTGCATCGGCGCGCTCATGCCATGACCTTCACTAGCCGCTCTTCCACTTTCTCTTTCCTATCAGTCATCTTCATTATGTAGTTTTGTTTTGACAGAGAATATTATTGTAGTTTAAACGAGTGGATTTCTCCAAATAGCTAATTTTTTAATCTGTTAAAAAGCCACCGTTTTTACTTTGTTGTCTATTCATTTTCGGTTGGCGATGTTTTGAATTTCTGTTTACCGGTTTTATATCGTGAATATTAATTAATTATCGTGATGCAGCTGCTTTAATTCTATCATTACTAGTAGTGGTTTAGAAGAAGAGTTTGAAGAAGTGGACAAATAATATTTCGGTGAATATTTTGATGATCAAAAAGAATCACTTATTGGATGGATACAAACAATAAAAGTTCAACCGAATTTGACCTACATCTGTAAGAAGAGGGATTTATTGTAAAAAGCAACATTTCATACTCTCGTTGCTTTTTTTGTTTTTTCAAGTTTCCATGTTCTGTTTTAAAATGAATTTGAAAAGTCAATATTAAACCTAGAAATCTAGGAGTTGTTTCATTGAATGAAAAGAGCGCACTTCCGTTTATAAGAATCGCCAAAAAAGTGAAATTCGACTTTTCGGACGATAATTCTCTTTTAATGGACCGTGTCACATTTTTTTTCTTCTTCTTCTTCTTCTTCTTCGAATTAACATTTATTTTTGAAAATGTTTCTTTTCCATTTTTAATCATATAAAAACAATGAAAAATACGTTCGACGAATGTCCCATATTATATTTTCACATCATTTTCTCGCTGATTTACATGTATATTTTTCCGTCTGATTTCATTTTTGCTCCTTTCCATATAAGTCAAATGTTTATTCTAAAACTAAAAATAATTATTTACATAAGTAACGAAGAACTTTTTATCATTAGCTTGCCTTAAAGAGTTACAAGAACATCAATCGTAAAACAGCCTTCTGGTAGAACTCTACCTTCGACTTCAGAAACCAATTTTCACCATTGCAACATCAGAATGCCAACCTGCGACCGCTTTTATCTTACTTCGATTTCAAACTTAATTATAGAAAAGTTTAGATTTAACAAGTTTTTCATAGGTAAGCGATCCAAACGTACGTGCCACTTTTTCAATATTTTAGTGTCTCTTATTGAAAAATGTTATTTCTACAAATTAAACTTTGTGCGATTTATCAGCGGTTAGCAGGTAATTCCTGCGCGAAGTTTTGAATATTTTTTAAAGTATAACCTAATCATAGTTATAATAATATCAAAACAAAATTTCGATTAGATCTGTATTTTCCCTTCAACAAAGTGTATTCAATTGCGTGATATTCAATCTTCAAGTTACATTGTTTACAAAAGATTTCGATATATATATACAATATATAAACTATTTAAACTAAATACTATAAAATCTTATTTATAAAATAAGCAATCGTTACATAATATAGGAAATCGTAAATATTGTATATGTTTATAACGAACGGTGGAAAAGTCGCATTTGCCTTCAAAAGGTGAAATTTTAAAATTAATGAGATTAATAATTTAAAATTATATTACAACAAATCAAAATTTATTATCATTTATATTACCGACACGAATAAATTCAATAAAAACATAATTAAACAAAGCAATAAAACATTAAAATAATATAAAACAATATTAAACAAAAATAGGCAATAAATATATCCCTTTCAGTGTGTGTGTGTGTGTGTGTGTGTGTGTGTAGGTATATAGTCTGCTTATATACGCACATAACCAACAAAGAGGAAAAAAGAAATGAAACAGTCTTTTGATTCTTAACTACAAGACAGTACCATTATAAAGAAAAAGAACAAAGAAAAAAATATATGCACTTTTGATAACTTCTAATACACGTAACCGCTAATACAAAAATTAATAAAAACTTTTCTAATTTCTACCGAAAGACAATATGCTTTAATACTCTAAGAGTATATTTCGGTAAATAATAATAATAATAATAATAATAATAATAATAATAATAATAATAATAATAATAGAAAAAAAGTTGAACTGACTGATATATTAAAATATAATTTCGAAAAAAAAAAAATGTCTTGTATTAGAAAAAAAAGTCTTTCTTAAAGTGTGGCAAATACCGTTGCACCATAAAGTTTACCATCTTGCTAGTTTGCAATCCGTAAACGTCCAAGCATTCTCTTCCCATTACTGCCATCCTGTAAAATTAATACAATTAAAAATTTTCTCGTTAGCAAATCTAATCACCATTTTCCAATATAAGTTAATTTGTATAATTGTTTGTAACTTATTTTTAAAAAAAAGCTCAACCACAACATATAATGCGTAGAGGATTTCTTTACACGCCGGCATTAAATTAGATACATTTTTTTATATTTTAAAAAGTATATATCTTGAATTATAATACTTAACCGTACTATTTAATATTCTGAAAGCGATGCACTATTTTAATCGACAACTTTAATCTTAATGCAAATTTATATTTATTTATTTTCAGTTCGATTCATTGAAGACACCGGTTAATCGAATTTGTTAAAAATCTTTTATAAAAATTTATATCTATCGTCGAATATTCATAAACCACTCATCAAAATTCACAAGTAATATAACAAAAATAAATAAAGTCGGAATATAACAACGCACGCATTCACTAAGTAAGGCAGTTAACCAATTACAGTGAACAAATTTAGCGCTCGTTATCTGTGAAAAAAATTTGACAACTGTCACGAAATGTAACACAGTATTTAAACTCTATACATATTTTACAAATAGATCCGAATAAAACAAAGTACATGAAATATATATCCAAAATCAGAACAACGATCACATGCATAACGAAATACAAATACAAGCGGGAAGCATAGGAGAAGCAGACCAGTTCACATATTTTTTGGCTGAAGTTTTCACAACCGGAAAACAAGGGATGAAATTAGACCTCGAAAAGAAAATATCAAACGGTTGGATCGCATACCGTAAAATAAAACACATAGTCAAGACCAAAATCAGTTCAGAAAATAAAGCGAAAATATTTAACCAATGCGTAGTTGCAGTGCTAACGTATACTGCGGAAATCTAGTAACGAAGGAAGTCATAGAAAAACTAAGACTGAAAGGCGGATGGAACGAGCTTTACTTCGCATAAAGCTACGAGATAAGATTAAATATCAGAATATATCCGAAGTAAAACAAAATTCGACGACATAAGGATAAGCACGGAACAAATGGGCCTGGAATGGCCATGTTGGTAGACAAGTAAGTGGAAGGTGGATAAAAGAACTGATCCAATGGAGACCGTATAGTGGAAAACGCGCACAAGGAAGACCACTCAGAAGGAGGACGGATGATATTGTTGCAATCGCAGGGAAACAATGGCTTCGTTTAGTGCAAGATAAATGTCGATCGAGTAGATTAAGTGAGGCCTACATCGAATCAATGATGTAACACAGGTAAAAAGAAGAAGAAGAAGGGACATACATTTATTATTGCATAAAGTTAACACTCTATAAAAGAACAAAATTTAATAATACCACATTGCGGCTATTAGGTCCAGCGCAATTAAATTAAAACGATTAAAATTACATTTGAACAGATTTACATACATCATGTCATCGCGTTTAGCCTAGTGGCTAGAGCGCTTGACTTCCGATCCGGAGGTCTTGGGTTCGATACCGGGCGACGACAAAAATTATGCGGCGCTAGTTCAGTACACAGCAGTTTAGACACAGTTGGACACTGCATCTGTAGCGCGATAACAAGCAATTATAGTCAGTTCTAATTGTAGTCGTGCAAGTGCGGTAGCGTCGCATAGAAATATTCAGCCGGCGAACAATCGCATCGACGTGAATAAATGCCAGTCGTCTTGGCTTCGCCTCGCCATTGGTACCTTTCTCACGTTGTCGGCAGCAAGTATAAAATGCATCTCCCAATTTGCCTGGCCAGCACGGGAGATTAGGCCAACTTATCCCGCTAGGGATTGCCTACACCCAGCAGTGGGCTGATACGGACATATCGTGATCGTGGCATACATCATAAGTCTCACGATCTCTACTACATTAATTAAGCAACACCTTGAGATTACTAGTAGCTTAGCCGAGCCTTTGCGGATCTTCCCGAACCCGTAATACTGTCCTACAATCGAACAGCATAGCATATAAATCAATACAACTGAAAGTGGGAAAAAAATTGGTAAGATTTAGTTCTTAATACGCGTATTAAAAAAGCAAGAAGAAAAACAAGCCCGCTTGAACAAGTTCAATTTTCCTAGGCTGAAGAGATTAACATACTTTATTTTAAAATGTCCACCAAACTCTGTTAAGGAGCTTATTCGGTAGTTGAAAGTATTCTTTTTTTCGATGTTAAATTCACGCGCCTCATTTTTATTGAATTATCTAATATATAAATAAATAACTAACGTTTATAAAAAAACAAATATCGAAACAGATATACCTATTTGGTTACATTATCGAGTACCGAGCATAATTAAGTAGATTTATTTCGATATTTGTTATAAATGCTATCTTTGCGATTTTTACATTTCATTTTTATTTTCGTTCGTCCGATTAAGCACAATCGAAGCAATTCGCCTTTTTTTATGAGATCATTTCCCTTTATAAACACGAGACAGTTAGATTTAACTGCTGTTACAGGGTAATAATAATAATGTTGTTGCAAGAGTAATAAAACGCAACAAAACATTCTCAACCTTGAAATTAAGAATTAAATAATCCGATCGGCAGAAAAGTGCTCCACCATTTATTCTCGTTACAATATTTTATACATGTTTATGACAAAATTAAATATACACTACCTTCCTGCGGACATGTTATGTAAAAACTTCCAGTAAGATGCTCTTAAATTCTGCGGTTCAAATAAAGCGGCGTGAAATAATATAGACGTCGATAAACAGTGAAAAAATATGTCCGCAAAAGGAACTTTTGGAAATACGTCATTTTCCAGTCCTACCGTATAGACTAACTGTAAAAACACAAAGTAACACTTTATTCGCTTACACATTATTCGACCGAGTTAGATTAAACAATAACATTAAGTTTAAACTTTTTTATTAAGTATCATTTAAATTCACTTAATATACAACGCTAGTCTATGTTAAGTTGTTGTACAGTGGTTACGAAAATACCGAGTAGCGAAAAAACGCTTCGAACGTAACTAAATAAACGGAACGTGTATAACGCACACCGAACCCACACGAATACCCGTAACGTTTGTTCTTCATTGCTATTAAATAGAAATTGCGCAAAAGGAAAGATATGCGCCCCTATTTAAACACGCTCTATTTGTTCTGCGTGTTCGAAGTATTTTGCACTGCACGAGTGACCTAACAATTTTCAGTTTTCATCGAAAATTCGGCGAAATATTTTCTACTAGTACAAGTTAAGTTATCATGCTTTCGTAATGTGAAAATACATATATACGTGATAACTTTATTATCTTCAACGTTTTTAGCAGTTGCATGATTTAGATTTATTTCTTTTGTAACTCCCAATCCCCCCCCCCACCAGCACTCAGTTTGAAAAGGAATACGATAGATCAATACAAAATGCAAATCCAGTGTAAAATTTAATTAATATTTATATTTATTTTCTTCTATATTATTCTTCAGCCTTGCAATGAGACGTTGAACTCTCAGATGATTCCTTTGGATCTTGCTGTAATGACCGCATCCTCTCTGCTAGATTACGGTTTTTTTTTATAACACTTATAGAAGAGCCGACTTTAATTGACTAGCCTATTCATGGCAAAAAAAAGCAAAAAAAAAAAAAACAACAAAAAAACAACAAAAAAAAACAAAAAACATTTTACTATTTCCGAAATGTGCCTCTTTATTTTTCTTGTACATTAATTTCTGACGGAAAAAGTAACAGAGTACATTGATCTTTTGTAACGGTATTAAACATCCGTAAAAAAAAAACTGTTAAACTGTTATATATTTTTTTCAAAAACATAATTGGATCTTCGTATTACTTACCGGAATACGCATGACACAGATTTTAACATACAAGTTATTTTATTACAATAATAATGGAAATGAACAATTCGTTTATTATGGAAATTTAATGTTCCGCGTGTAAAGAAAAATCATATTATACTGATAACAGTAAAAATTTAAAATCAGTAACAACGGAGGTAAAAACCAAGCCAAAAAAAAACAAAAAACTAGTTAACATTGTATAGTGTACACACAAATGACGATAGCGACAAAATATTTCGATAATTATTGTAAGTACAAACTGGTAAAGTAAAGGAAGACCCATACGCTTGAAAGGGCGTCGGAGATTGTGAAATTCAGGGTCACAATGTATTAAGTCCAACGGCACTAATGAGAGTATAGGGGAACTAGATAGTCCTTTCTCGTGGGATCCACCTTAACTTTCCCAGATTTCTCTAGTACCGAATTATTTCAGACTGGATAAACCTGGCAACGACTTGAATCTAGAACGAGACAACTGCCGAAAATCCATCCGGTTTGGTAGCCAAGCAACTTAACCAGTAGAGACTAACGCGCTACCCAAGTAACCTCGCAACGTTCGGTGACAAGGCGAAAAGTTGTTTGCTATTACCGAACGTAGTTTTTAGTCGTTTAACGGCTTTAATTTCGGTCATTTGCTCCGGAAGATTTTATTACGTTTAATGGAAAAATAATTTTAATTCACACAGTTTCTTTACCGATTCGAATGTCGAGTGTTAAAAATAATATTTAAAAAATGCATAATTTGTTTCGCGAGTAAAACCGGAAAAAACCAAATCGGTTATCTGGAAAATTTCGATATGTAAAATTTAAATTGCTTTTTATAAATTTACGTTAAATTTTCCAAATGAAAAACGTTTCAACGCTAAACTATGGCCATTTATTATAAGAAAATATTGTTCGACGTACAAGCGTGATAATTAACGAAAAAATATTAACGAAGGGGGTTATGTTATTTATATTTGCGAAATCTGCCTTGGACATCTCTCTAACGTCGGAGAATATCAAATGATGAACACCTTTTTTACCTGACAAATTTCTAAACGGAAGATTTCACATAGGTGATGATAAAAAGTAACAGAATCACCGAGCGGAAAGCAATTTAAAAAGAAGAAAAAAAAAACAAAAAAAAAACTGAAACTGTCACGGGCGACCCTCGGACGATTTGAAAACATACATACGAACCTAGCAACATAGATTTATTATGTAGAATTTGTAACAAATATTCTCAACTCAAAAACAATCGTTTCAATTTCTCTTTATTTGATCGTGATATTATTGTCTTTAATATGATTATTATTGTACTGTAATTTGATTGAAATGAATAAAATAGAGTAAACACTTTCATTGTGTTTTTAGTGTTTAATCTATTTTATTCATTTCAATTATTGTCTTTACTTTTATACGAATTCTACGCAATTTTTCTTTTTCTGTGTTTTCTCGCCTTTAATTACAAAAAAAAAAATAAATAAATAAATTATTAATTATTTCAAAAATCAATCTTATTTTTTACTCGTCTGTTATGCGATGAATGTTAAAGCAAATTTTAAAATAAACTTTATTATTTATTTATCTGCTAAATGAAAATAATTACTTTACCATTTGATTTTTTTTTTTTTTTTTTGCATTTAGGGATATTTCCTCAGTGAAATCACGTGCTCTTTCACAATCTCTATTTCGTTGTTGTCGGGCAGCATTAACTTTTTTCCCCGTGATAATGAAATATTTATTATTCAGACATTATTGTTGAAGTTAGATTTTAAATTAATCATATTTTGTCCCTCAGTATGTCAAAATTAATCTTTTTGTCAACTATATTTCATCGTTAACTATGTATTGAATGTATAAATGCTCTACCGTTTTTATTTTTTCACTCTTTTGCAATATACTTTTGTAGCTGCTGCTCGTACTGTCTTCCCAGTCGATGAATCATCACGGTTATCATCGGCCATGGTTAACACACTTTCAAGAAATCAGACGAACGCATAAGTAAAGACAGCAGGCGACAGCGATCAGTCCAAGCACTAACTGAGGTGCGCACGCACACATTCATCTCTCTCCCTCTGTCATTCTCTTTTCACCTCACCAACTGATCATTTTCTCTGTCCCCCGCCTCGCACCGATAAGTTCTCGTGCGTCGTCAGCTTTGCTCGTGCAACACGAGCCAGCACAGTCTACTATTATATCTATATATAGAGTGTGACGCAAAATGAGCCTCAAAAAAAGGGGTAGGAGGTAACGCTCGAACATTTTCACTACCAAGCGGAACGCCGTATAATATGTTTTCACATCAAAAATTAAAAACGAAAGTTTTGGCACTTTAATGCGTTTAAAAACTAACTACCAAAAAAATTACGCTCAGAATGACTTATACCGTGTAAGTTTTATATATGAAAACAAAATTATTCACAGCGATGTTCCGCCGCTTTTTTTTTTTTTTACTGCAAGAACTCTATCGCGCGAATATGGACGGCGCTTGCGATAAAAAAATAAAAATAAATCAAATATGCGCTAACATTAAATTGAAGTTCTTTCTGTTTCGAAGTGGAATTTATTCATAATTGCGATTTCACGGGTATATTTTTACCTGTAAAGACTTCCACATCAAGTACAGAACAACGGTGTTCGTGCGATAAAACCAGAAGCTGAATCCAGCTAAAAATCCGGCCGGTAACGCTATATATTGTGAATCTCCCTTAAGCATATGACGCATCAAACAGGATGTCATCTGCGCAAAGGAATAATACAAATTAACGTGTAAATCGCGGATAATTTCCGTCGTAAATATCGGAAAAAAGAAATAAAATATTAAACGAGGAAAAGAAAAGAAAAAGTTTTTTGTAATATATAACCGAGACAATTTTTAATTGAACGTTATTTGAACTATATCGTTGATAAAACTAGCAATATTAGTCATCGAATAAAATTTCATTTTCATCAACTAGATCGCTTTCAAAACACAACAAGAAATAATAGAAGTAATCAACGCTGAACCGAAACTTTTACTTCTGATTATTTTTCACTTATTTTCAATTATTTTATCTTGAACCGGTGATACGTATGGAAACAGGGGAAAAAAAATAGTAGTTATATACGATAAAAATAATTTTATAAAATTACAAAAATCTCGAAATTAATTTTACTCGATTTTTTGCTAGATAACATTTTTGTGAATAATCTAAACAGCTTATAACCCCGGATTATTATAAACAAATTTCAATCAAAAAAAAAAAAAAAGAAAGCACAATGAAAGTTTAAAATCTTGGTCAGAATTCTGTGTGATTGTTATTCATAAACAGCAGTGACATCAGTGTTAACTGTTTGCAAATCCAACGATTGATCTTTAATGTAATGTTACAAGAAAGAAAGAACACTGGTTAAAAACTTAGACTTAGTTAATTAGTTCTTCTGTTTAAGATGAAAAAAAAAAAAAAAAATTAACTTTAAAGTTCACTAAACTACAAGTAAACTTGGTGAATTATCCGAGAAAACCTAAATAATCTATACTAATAAAAGAAGAATTTTGCATGTCTAGCGCCGTAATTATAAAATGTGACAACATATTTTTAGTGCGTGACTTCTTTAATTATTAATTTTTTTTTTTTAATAATTACTTTGCTGAACACTACATTATTGCTTATTGATACCGTTCTATATAGCGTATTTTAAATGTCTTCGTCTACACGTTCCACACTGCCTCAAAGCTATATGTGCCCGTTTTACTTTATACATAAACTTACTACACTACAAAAACGCAGGCATTTACTGTAAAATCTGAGAGTTTCCCTGCACATTAATAACAAATAAATTGTAAAACGCCGATGATGTTTTTCAATTAAAAATTTTAACATTCAAGTTTAGACCGGTATAAAAATTTTCTAAAAGTAAAAACATACGTGCCCGAATAATTTCCGATACAAATATATACCTCATAAAGAATACAGCGCATTATCTAACTCACCTCACTTAGGTAACTATCGCCGTATCTCTGATCCATTTATACTTACTTAAATAAGTTTATATTCGTAATATACCTCGTATTACATATACAGTCAAAGCCGCTTGTAATATACGCCGGATAGAAGAGACTGCCGTTTAATAGAGACAAATAGAGAGAAAATAGAAACAAACCTATGAAATAAAGGTTATTCTAGTTCTCTTTAGAGATACAACACGTCGGTTATAAGAGACAACGAAAGGTTAACAGACTTTTAGGTCAAGTATAATAGTGAGACGGATTAGCACGGGCCGAATTTGTTTTGTTTTTTTGTTGTTTTTTTTTTTTTGGCGCGTCAACTACGAACATTGACCCAGCGCGTAAATGAAATTTTTTCTACATTTGCCAATGTGTAGCAGCGAGATTCGAACCCGTTCCTCCCGGACGAAATCCCACTGCCTAACCAACTAGGCCACGGTAGCTGGCTCACGGGCCGAATTATAAATTGACAACTTCGGTTTTATTTCGCTCGATCGAGCAGCGAGATTTTTTTTTTTTTTTGTTCAGCGCAACTATTTTTAAACTGAGACGCAAGCGACGAAGATCAGTTTTAAGTCGAGGAATTTTGCTGCCTAGGTAGATTTCGTTTTCGTCGCAACATCTTGGTAGCTTAGTGACAGTGTGCGCAACTCTAACTCCGCTAGTCGTACAAAATATTAGGTTAGATATTTTGACCGTATGCCTGCTTACTGTACTTTTCTTTTAATTTCCGTATAAATCAATATTACACATTAATAATAACGTTGTAGTTATGTTAAATCAGTTGCTAAATTATACATACTTTAGTAGCTCACATGAATAAGAAATTTCAAAAAATTCGCTTTAGTGAGACAGCCGATTATAAGAGATAAATGACTTCTGCCCGATATGGCTCTTACAAGCGGCTTCTACTGTATATATAGTTTTTCTACATACTAGTAAAATAATACATCGAGGTACGCAATGTTAAAAATCAGATCAACAATCAACTAAATTGCAAACACATACAAGGGTCAGTGAAATACAAACGAGACTTTTTTAACTGAAGCCGAACGAACGCACGTTGCACGATGTAACTTGGAGAGGATATTGTTTAGTATCTTTAGACGCGCTGTTCTACCGCATTTGTTTACGATGAGTAACAACACAGTATTATCAAGTTTCTTAGTAACGAAGGTGTAAAACCTAGTGAAATTCTCGGTAGATCGCGATCACAGTTCGGAAATGAAACATTATCGAAAAGCCAGGTATGTAAGTGGTATCGTTCGTTCAGTAGCGAACGAAATACAGTCGAAAATTTGACTCATCTACGTCGTCCGAACACGAGCATTACCTGCGAAAACATTAAGCGCGTTGAAAGTCTCATTAAACATGACAGACGGCTTACGACGGAAGGATTATTAATGCCGAATACTACTGTGAACTTCTCGATTCAGTCAAGCCGGCATATCGTTCCGAAAGACGCGGTGTTCTGATCCAATCCGTATTGCTCTTGCATGACAACGCTAGGCCACACACAGCTGCCAAACTCGATCAAATGCACTGGACAACCGTGTTGAACATCCGCCATATAGTCCAGATTTAAGTCCATACGATTATCTTTTGTTTGGACCGTTCAAATAGGCATTACGTGAACAGCGATTTGAAGATGATGAAGGTTGTCTGCAAATCGTGCGCAATTAGTTCTCCGACTTCATTCGTTCTTTGATAAAAGCATTAAAAAATTACCAAAACTCCGGGGAAAATGCATCAATAAAGGTGAGATAACTATGTAGAAAAATAGTGCCAGTGTTAATCTTTTGAAATGTTTCAATAAATTTTAATGTTTAAAAAAATCTCATTTATATTTGACTGACCCTTTTACTAGTTTTATTTATGGTATCATTTAACTGTTACAGGAGGGGGAAAACTCACCCTATAAATAAACGAAAATCCGCCTAGAAATGCCCCTAATCTAAATATATCTAAATTTTTAAAAAGGTTAAGTAGTATCTTCGGCCGTTTTAAAATTTTCTTCATCTGCATTAAAAACTGCATACTAATTTCCAAACCACAGCCGACTGCAAATACTTTCGCACCACCCTGAAATAAAATGCGGTAACGTTTTTAACAAACTTTTTTTTTTTTTGTTCAAAAATGTTATTACACATATGACTACGCACGTACAATTATAGTGCGGTTTCACTTACACTAAACCAATAATGTATGCAACCGTGAGGATGGGCGCAAAATTTGGACGGCATTAATTGTTTCATTCTCTGAACTAAGTTCTGGTAAAAATTGTACAACCACCTGATCACCGTGGAACCATCGTACGTTTTCTTACTTCTACCTCTACGACTTTCTGATGTGCGTCTGCTGGCGAAAGAAGTTTCAGCTGACCGGCGAATATCGTCATTATTTAATTCTTCATTCAATGTATCCGTTTCTTTATCATAGCTCAACTGTTCATACGGACTGACTGTAAATCTGGCCGATAACAAGTAAAATATATTTTATGTAGCGCTATTTTAAAAAATGACAAAACTATCGCACGCAAAATCACAGTCGAATAATAGTGTGTTTGTGTATCCTTGGTTAGCGTAAAATAAATTATCGATTATTATTATTATTATTATTATTATTATTATTATTATTAATACTGCATGTTGAATGGGTCTGACTTATAATTGAAGTTATAAATTTGGCAGCCACTGTTTGGCTTCATTCGTCGAACAATATACATTAATGTCAAAATTCCGAGAGAATGCAGAACTGTTGGTATCAGATTAATACAGGCGCAGTTGTAAAATACCGATAAACTTAAAAGCAAAAAAAGCGTAGAAACAGTAAAAGAACAATTTTTTAAGAATTTCTTTCGAGAAGAAAAAAGTTACTCCAAATAAATTTAGAAACGTAAAATTTCGGCTGAAACTAATTATTATTAGAGTTATCAATTTTGTAAAGAAAACTGCGCAACAATTACATACTGACGTTGAACGCTGTTTCAAAGCAACATATTTTTTTTATGGATCGTAAACTGAGACTTATCGTTTAACATTTGTGCACAAACGATTCAGAAATGTTATTAAGGACCGGCGACTATTGCAATAAAACATACAGATAATTTAAGTGCGTTATAAAAGTTTTATTGTTATAAAATTACACACATATATTCAGGCGCGCGTGAGAGGTTAGTTACGTACGAAAGCCGACGGAAAGCAACTCAATATTATGGGTTTTTTTTTGGTTTCTATACAAGTTAAAAGTGTTAGCGAAAATGCATTATAATATTTACGCGTTGAAAAATAAAAACGTAGTACACTGATTAATTAGTAAGCACATGTAATATATACCTAATTAACTGAAATATAGCATCTTTAGAATCATGCCGACCACGATATAAGTATAATAGCCAAGAAACGGAAGAAATAAATAAAGCAATGTCTGCGTACGGAATCGGTTTTAATACTCCTCTCCAAACCAGCATTGAATATAAAGTTTCGGATGCCTTCAAAACATAACATCTGCAATATATTAATTGTACATATATGTATATGTAACTGAAAGACAAAGAAAAAACGAAATATTATTCATCTAATTTGTACATTTCGTCGGTGGAATTTATAAACACATTTTAAATCTAATTTTATAAATTTTCCAAAAAAGTGCAAAATATCATCTGATGTAATTACGTACCAAAATCATAACAAAAAAAAAAAAAAATTAAATACTCGTCGCACATTGTTCAAGATTATTTGACTAATCACAGCACTGTACCGGTTAGGCAGGCACTCACTCTACAATCCAGAGGCTGCTTCTTGTGACTTCTGGCTCTTCTCTAAGCTGAAAATTTCATTGAAAAGGAAAAAGATTAAACGATGTGGAGGAAATAAAACAAAATGCAATGAGTGAACTGATGGCTACGCCGAAAAATGCGTTCCAGGAGTGTTTCTAAAAATCATAGAAATGCTGGCAGCGAACTTTAGACTCCTAAGGGAAATACTTTGAAGAAGGCGATGGTCACCCGAAGACCTCAACGAATTCGAACTTCGAGTTATAAACAAAGACCGGATACTTCCCGGGCAGAGACCTTGTATTTAACTGATTTTCCCCTGGCTCATTTTAAGCTAAAGGAACTGTTATATTACTTCCGTAATTTTGTATATATATATGTTTAAACTTATCAAATACTAAACTATGTTTTATATACTATTTCCACAAAAATGGTTATTTTGATCTACTCTAACATTTCATATTAATTCGCAGCCGTTTATTGACTTACAAAATATGCCTCGAACGCATCGAACAAACGTACTCGCAATTTTTCAAGAAGTTTACACTGGTTAGCAAACCGCACGGAACTTCAACGAACGAGAAGTACCTGCCGTTTCGTAGATCAAACAGCAACTCGAACACAATCGTAGTGGGCTAGTCGTTACTAACACCAAGAACAATACTATAGTTTCTTAGGAATTTTCGATTCTTTTTTAATATTAAATTATCAGTTACAATATATCGTAAAAATTTATCTCTTTTTACCGACATGCATTATCTTAGTGATATTATATGAATTCATGAATTTCACATACCGCCACTAACAAATATAATCAGGAAAATTACTGATTTTTTTTCTAATGTACTGTCTAAAACTATCCGATATTGTATACAACAATAAGATATTGAACAAAATACCGAGATTTCACACAATTAAACATTTAAAACTACCACGGTGGATACAATTAGGAAAACAATTTACGCTAGACACCATGTTTAAAAAATTAATCTTAAAACCTACATTTACCATCATCAGAATTATTGCCCAAGCTAGAAGTTAGGTATTTTTAAGACTCTTACGATCAGGACAAAAATAATTTGTAATGCAACTAATTTTGAAAGAGATTTCACATACTTCGCAGTTACGCTAACGTGTATACTTTGATAAGTGATCAAAAAATTGTTTAAGTGAGAAGTTATACAGATATTTATTAGTAAAATATCAAATAAAATTGAGCAGATATATTTAATTAAATAATTTAAGGTCCTTAAATTTCTCAATTAGGTATTGTAAGTTATCTTATGTAAAAACAGCATGTATGACTCGTAAATGATGGGGTTGACAATTCAATCGGTTATCAGATACTACACTTTTAGTATTTTTTGCTGTATCCACACCGTATTCTTAATCCAAGATTATTCATAAAGAAATGTTGTTATTGCTGCTCGGCTGATTTTTAGACAATAAAAAATTTATTTTTATCAAATTTTAAATTAATAACAATCGATTGAAACCTCAAAATTGTCTCATAATATACTTGTTCTAATGAAAATTTTTAAAAATAGGCATTGTTCAATAAACTCAAAATATTGCCGCGAGTATGCACGCAAAATTCTCAGCCCGCTTTTTCCTTCTTTCTGCATCCGTACAGCGGCAATAATAGAAAATAAATTAACTGCAATAGCGACGATATTCATTTTGACAAAGCGCTGAATTTTTATAAAAGAGATTCACGGAGCGAACAAAGATCAGCCGGTAAATGTTAATGGCAAAAAACCGGAACAAACAAATGGATACTGACATGATTGAATTATCGACACGAAGAAATGCGATAAACGTCAATAGTCGAATCAATCAAACGGCAGCAAATACAACAAATTTATAGCAAACTCGGTGGATATTCGTTCGCCTCAACTTTGATACAGATTCTGTTTGTTCAAAATGTTAGAAGAATTTTGCACGTTAAGTAAAAAGGAAAAAACCTAAAATTTTTCAAATAATGAACGTTTTAATTAATATAACGGATCCTTCGCAATTAAAATTACGAGGAAAAAAAAAAGTAAAATGTAACATAAATACGACCGCTATCAGTAATGAGATTTCAACCAGTATTTTTGTGCTAGTAAGAAGCAAATTTCGCTTTATAGGTGATTACGGACAGAAAAAAAAGTATAATTAACATCGCTACTGATTTTAAAAAACTTCAACATTGCGTCGTAATTTCTCTTCAACTAAGTTGTTCTTTTCGAAATCAGACAAAAACCAAAATAATGTTATTATATAGTACTGACTGGTGTATACCTCACTTTATAAAAAAAAAAACAACAACACGATTGCGCATGTTGCGAAAAAAAAAGAAATTAAAAAGAAACAAATTAACAAACCAATTACTTTCAGAGGTGCAGTATTAGTGTTTAATAACATAAACATTCAAGGTTTTCTAGTTTTACTACAAATACCGAATCCATTTGTAAGTTGTTTATTAGTTTTATAATATTTACGTGGAAACCGGATGGTGATCAGGAATGTTGACGTAATTAAATATAAAAAGACATTTCATAAAATATATTCGCTTCTTAATTAACACAGTTTTAAATCAAAATTTTAATCCCCCAAAAAAAACTAATAAAAGAAATGAAATATATAAAAACTAAACAGTTATAACTTTGTTGATTTTTTCAGTTTTTAATTTTCAAATATTCAATAAATTTTATTGCGAGTTTAAACACCAAACGAAAATACTATAAAACTTCTTTAGAACGTATAATTAAAAATATATGTATAAATAGAAGATGTTTACCGAACACTTGTATCTGTCAGTAATATTACTTTGAACGTAATTTTTATTTTTCTTCCAAGTTTTGAAGCATTGTAATATAACTCGCACAATAATATAAATTAAAATCGTTAGCATTTTCCGGACAAAACTGAGACATAACCAAAAAATTCACAATATGCATGCTTCAGACAAAACTTAAATAGCGATAAAAATCTATTATGACGGGGATTTTCCTTGCTATGAAACAAAACGGATAAACTAAATCAATTATATCGATGTTTTATTTTCGAACAACCTTCTTAACGAAATTTTTCTTATTTTTTTCTTTCCCAAAATCAGGAACAGGCCACATTTACTTTTTAACATGTGCCATCGCGATATAACACGCACCGAATAAAACCCCCTAATCCTGCAAGTATTCAAAAACGTTTTTTTTTTTTTTTTTTATACATGTTTACGTTATAGCATTTTGAACGATATAGAATTCCGATATACGAAATGAAGTCTAGAAATCCTGCTTTTCAGCATATATATTAAAACGTCAGAACAATAAAGTTCATAATTTCAAAGAGCTTTTACTCATTATTTTAATTTTATTCGTGATTACTGCAATTTTAAATTTATTTCAACGAATTCAAAATTTAGTATTTTTCAATTCATTATTTTCAAAGTTATTATAGATTTATTTAACAAAATAATTTTTTTTTTATATTATGTATACAGATTCTTTTTTTTTTTTTTTAAATAACGTATTTCCTTAAATAACAAAACAAACGATAAATGATAACTAAAAGCATTCTAGCAAACAGGTATGAAAAAGAATGCTGCTTTATACTGAATTCTATTAATTGAATCACATAAGCATACAAATATTTCGGTATAGTTTGTAAAATTTGAACTCTTCATTTTTCGAAAATGTTAATCTTCACCAAAAAAAAAAAAAAGTTAAAATCTGAAGAGGTCTAATTCGAAAAATCCTTATTTTAAAGAAAAAATTAAATATTTCGATAATTAATTTGTTAATACTCTTCAGTACTCGAACGTTATGTTCCATGAATCACTTTCAGTGTTAAACTGAAACGGTCAATATTTTTACACCCATAGCAAAAATACATAAAGTAAATAGACTTATAAACAATATAAAACTAGTAGCGAATCGTCTTTCTCTTATACCAGGCATCAAAAATATAAAAGAAACGATAAGAATAAATAAAGAAAAAAAACTGCTATTAAATCCGCACAAAACTAATATGCTCTTATCCGAGAAAACCAACTAAAGAGTAAAAAATAAATGGAAAAATTATTAATCTGCAAGGAGAAAAATCAAGTTGCAAAAAAGAAATGAATTATATAGGATTAATAATAGACGAAAACTTTAATTTTAAAATCACATTAGTTATAATGTAGACCAAATTTTAAAAAAATATTGTAGAATTAAATCTGTTTATAACTTTTGGTCTTTGTCGATGGGTTGAATTTTCGTCGCCTAAAAAAAAAAAAAAAAAAACTTGGTCTTCATTTAAAAAAAAAGGAAAATTGTATGTTTCGACCAATAGTTGAATATGGAAGGATTATTTATTACTGAAAATTAAAAAGTTCAGAACAAAGAGGAATATTATTAAACGTAATATCGGCTTACAAAACAGTTTTTTATTAGACTATAAGTATTCTAGGCATCTTACCCGAAGAACTTCAATTAAAAAAAAAGACATACAAATCACTAAAAATGAGCAATCCTAACAGAAAGAATTAAAACGAAAAATTAATAAAATTTGACTAAAATATATTAACACAATTGACAGAAGGAGCAATATAACGAACGAGATAGATCAACTGTTAATGCCTAATACAGAAGATCGGTTATCAAATAAAAATTTCCTACTAAATTATTTTTTAAATTCATAACAGATCACGGAAATTTTCAAGCATGTCTTAAAAGACTCGGAATAATTATCAGTGATGATGTAAAATATGTTAAAATACAACTAGATACATCAGATCATGCAAATTTTAAAAATAGAAGAAATAAATATAACGCAAACAATAATTTCAAAAACTGGTCTTAATGTCTATTGTTTTTAACACAGCGCGTTTACAAACTTTGCGTTTTTCTCCTGCTACGTCCACAAAATAATAATAATTGCAGAACAATTTATTTTATCATTAAAAATCTAAAACGTTATTTTAATTGCAAATATTTAATCAAAATAATAGTATACTGTAAAAAAAATAATTCGTACATATGTAAAAAGAGATATCAAAAATTAAATGTATTATAAAAAAAAATTAAAATAAACAAATAAATAAAAATACCATCTACTATTAGCAGCAGTAGTATATTTGCAACGACACAGCAGAGCGCTTTCAATTATTTTGAGACCACTCTAAAACACTGCAGACTATTTTGTTTTCCAAACAATCAAAAAGTTATTAACCGCCATTAAAAAAAAAAGAAGCACACTTCTACTTCCCCAAAGATCGTCAGTTGAAACCAGTTTACAACAGTAATCTTGTATTTTCGGTGCTATCTTTAATACTAAATTACAATTTCCTCTTTTTTTTTTCTTTTTGATTTTCCAATACATATTAAATCTTAATTTTACCCATACGGTTCTTTTTATTCCGTGCAATCTAATACGAGAAAAGCTGTTCAAGAGAAATGTGGTAGGAACAAAGTCTTCCGGAATTACTTGATTTCGAAAATAATCAGACTAATTTCTGTAGGAGCCAATAGTAATGTATAAATAAATTAATTCCTAGTTTGAAATGATTTTTCTTCGACGTCTAATATTAAGAAGCATTTAACTGGCTAATCATTAAATTTATTTTCGTTAATATTACTTTATAATTTAATGAATTATTATCGTTATAATCAAACTTAGAACTAGTACGTGAACAATCGTAAACTTATGATGACTTAGCAACGGCCAAAAGAAAAAAAAAGTTCATAGAGTAGCCTCCAAAAAATCGAACTAATACTGATGATGGTAAATATTAAAAAACCGTAATTGTATATATAAAACATAAAATAAATACTTCATTATTTCAGTTTATCTTAATATACCTAGGGGAAATATTGTGAGCGTTTTCTGAATTTCAAAAACAATCTCTTATAGGGACATATTTCTTCTTCAAAATTTAGTGGTATCTTATTGTATACGGTTAGGTAATAACGCACATAACTCCGCTTTTAATTGTAAATTGTTAGAATATTAAAAACGGGAAAAAACACAACTAATTTAAAAATACCTATTATACCGTTAATAAAAGGCGCTTTTATTATTCTTGAAATGAAAAGTGCAGACATAAACTTACTATATTCGTAACGTATAAACTTAATAAAGCCCGTCTAGAAGGTCGCTCCATTAATATGGCAAACCAGCTTGATATAAATGTAGGTAAAATTGCAAACGTAAAAAAGTTGTAATGACCAAAAACGTTCCTACGGCATAAATATTAATATTACAATTATTTCAATATGCATTCGATTTTATTCAACTAATACATCAAAAGGGAAAACATGTAAAATTAGCTATTAATTTCTTATTGTTGTGAAAAAATACTCGTCAAGTATTTGGTATTTCTCGATCTGTTAGCAAATTATAAGATGTATTATTTAAATTTTATATTTACTTTCAAAATTCACTTGCATAAATAACTGTAATAGGTCCGGTTGAATTATTAAAAATTGCGTTGCTACGCGAAAACAAAATCAGATTAATATAACTATTTCACGATTTTGTATTTGATGAAAACGGAGTTAAAAAGAGAATAGTTTACATAGAAACAGAAACTAAGCAATTAAAAATCTCAGAGAAAATCAAAATTTTTCGGAACTGGTAACAGATGCGAAAGATCGAATATCAAATTAAACGTAACGATGCGAATAGACGAAAATGGCATTCTAATGTAAAAAAAAAAAAAAAAAAAAAACAATTTCCCATTTTACTGACAAACGAAAAAATGATTTTCAAATGCTGAAATTTATCAAAAATTCAGTTTAATAACAAATATCGGCTGTAAAGTCAAATTTTGTATATTTGTTTTCGTTAAAGTAATGTCATACATACCTTAGATAGCAAGCGGTTAATCCGAAACCAACTGCATGGCAAGAAATGAACACACTAGATTGGATTATACCCAAAACAGTGCTTTTGAGATCCTTCACAGTCGGTTTCCGACCTTTCATGAGTAGCGCAAGCTTATAAAAAGAAAATCTCAGTCAGAAACGAAATCTACTCTATATAACTAAACTAGCAACTAGCTTAAAAATTAGTTATCGGAACTACATAAGAAAATACACATTTATAAGACATAATAATAAAAATGGCACAGATTTTATTTACCGAAGTTCGATATTGACTACTTCATTTCGTACCGTATAATAATTTCAACTATCCTAATAATTTATTCTTTATAATAAATATCAATAGTGCAAATGTAACGCATTATTGCCGCCAGTTATTATAGCAGTTAAGAACCGTCTAAATCTGTTTATTTCACTATCCTCGTGAACTGGGAGGTTAATTTATATATTTTACGATCAGAGACAGCTACAATCATTAAACGAAATTTAAAACTGTTAATTCAGAAACTTACCATATAAACGGTCACATAAAGACGAAAAGCGGCCGGTAACGAATCAATTAGTAATCCAGCACTGGCAACATAACAAGACGGTGTCCATGGATGAACAAATTCATGACAACTGGCATAGTTTGGAGCAAATAATTTACTGCATGCAACCATTGTTTCAGAATAGTGTTCCGCCAACAATTAAATCTAGCATAATTCAAATAATTTACAATAACGAAACATTAAATTGAGGTGAAAAATATTATTATAAAAGTGTTATTTTAAATCACAAAACAGCAGGTGAGGATAAAACTGATCCCATATACATTCTGGTTGATGAGTGATCCACTATTTCACATTAAGCACTACAAAATTTAATCCGCTTATTAAAATGAAAATTTTATTAAAAAACAAGATATAAACGCACCTGGAATATTTGAAATTAAATAACTTAATAATTCATAATTTTCGTCACACACCGAAAAAAATAAATAAATAAACGAAAAAGGAACACAAAACAACAGCTGTTATCACATTGATGTGTTTTTTGTGAACTGACAAAATTAAATATCGAATTTTCGAACAGTAACGGTGTTCATGAATTTACAACGGATAATAACGAATAATAAACTTAATTCGCTATATGCGATCGTATGGCATTAACTGCGTACAGACTGATAATAGTTGAATTTTAGAAAGTTATTCATTGGACTGACAAGTATAATGTGTAACGTAGTGCGCGTGAGAGACATTAGTTGGTAAAATGAATATAGAAAATGCGATTAGCATAAATTATCATTTTTTACTTTGAATATAAAGCGAGTGTTGTGGCTGCATTCTCAATTAACATCAACAATTGACGCATTTTAAGTTATAATACGTATAATTTAATTTCCGACCATCGGGAAAAAAATAAGTAATAATATTAATAGTTTACGAAAATAATTGAATATAAACAGTACCTTTTTTACGACTTCTCCCAGTTTTAATTATAACCGTTAAGTAATACATACGATGAAACTTTTATCATCACATTCAATACCACTAATTAATTTAATAAATTTACCATAAGTGAACAAAAAAAGTGAAATAAAAATCTATTTTCGAAAAATACAAACGTTACCTAATGTTTGAAGAAATAGGAAATTTTAATCACCAGCAAAAATCACATGACTAGAAGATTGTTCGATACGTATTTCGTAAATGTAAAAACACCACAATGTATACATAACACATAGATAGGCAATTATATATTCGCATTCATGTAGATAAATGTGCGCACAAATTACGGCGCGAATGGTAATGCACATATTCATTAATATCACAAAAAATGTAAAACACGGTAATAATAACTATTGCCAGTCGTGTGCACCTTTAATACAGAATATAACTAAATAATTATGTATATAAAATGGTAATTTTTAAAAACAATGACAAAAATTTTTCGAAGACAGTATTATTATATTCAAAAGTTCATACGTATTCGCGCACAATCCACTTCGTATTAACGTAGTTCCATGCATGCATTGCTCAGAGATCGCAGATACAGACAAAATAGTTAGCCATTATACTAATAAATAGTTCCAGCGGCGTACCAAGAGGGGCATTTGGGAATTAGGGCTTCGCCACTACGATGATGCTTAAAACATTTGTATGTTATTTAAAAAGGCAATAAAACCATTTTTAATAAAATGTAATATATAATTCATGTACGCATATCTATTAATATCATTTTTAGTAGTGTTTTTAAAATTCCATTCACACGTATTTTTGAAATCATTATTTCATTTTTTTTTAAGAATTTATCTACACACTCGGATGAATTTGGTTGTGTTACTATTTGCAACTTAGTTAATATAGGAATATTTTTAAATCTATTAGGATTGCTTTCGACAAAATTTTCCTTCTACATTCAAATTTGATGCATTGCCAATATACCCCAACAATCCCTTCAAATTCACACGCGCTACTATCTATTACTCTTAAATATATCAGATGAAAAGAAATATGATGATGCCCGACTCTAATTCTACATATTAATATTACAATGTAGTCTGTATCTACATTACATCCGAACCGCGGATGCCAATCATTTGATTTTTTGAGCTTGCTATACAGCTTGCCTTTGAGCTTGTTGGTCTCCTTGTTCCCCTTGTTTTAATATTTATTTGTTTTATTATATAATTCTCTGACCTTGTCGAAACATCAATTATATATCACTTTCGTGGATTCCAATGTGAACTTAAATCCATTTAAAAACCAGAATGGTACCCAGGGATGGATCGTGAGTATGTAGGGCCCTAGGCTAGCGCTACTTAAAGACCTACCTAATTACTCAACTAATTGCCATTTTATCGAAAAACTGTTTTCTATAGTGATGTACAAAGCCGTATCTAGACCAAAATTTCGTAGCAGAGGGGTTACGAAAATATTTTACTAAATATACATATGTATGTGTGTGTGCGCGTGTGTGTCATGAAATATATTCATTTATAAATGATACTTCTTTATAGTGCCATACTCAGCTTCTGAGCGTTGACGACTACCCATTCGTACATCTCGGCTATAATAGGTAGTGTACTAGGCAATTGTTATATGCAACACAGGTGTACATACGCAAGACTACATTCAGAACTGATAGTAGCTGCTTGTTATCGCGCTACCAGTGCAGTCCCGTGTAGGTCTGCTATGTACTGACCTAGCGCGCATATGATGTTGAACGTGGTGGTTTGCCATTGCCTTCCACGTGACTATTAGCGATTATTTTATTTACTTATTTAATTCTCGTAATTACACTAAAAATAAAAACAAATAAAAAATAATTGTTTCCATAAAATTCATAAAAATTTTAATTTTCTTTTCTTCTGCCAAAAATTGAAAATAAATAAATTTATTCTGAATTTCGTTCCATTTAATTCAAACGATTATTATTTCACACACATTTCGGGAGTAAGACCCGGAAAACCGCCTTCAGATAAGACCCTGGATCAGTAGGTATACTCGTATAGTATAGGAAACAAATAGGACAATAAAATATTTTATTTATTTAATATGAATTAGTGTTTGTGTATACAAACAGCAACTGTACGACACTACTGCAAAAGAAATTGACAGGTTATGTGTAAAGTTATATAAATTATAAAGCAACCTTTCTGCTTTTTTGTGCTGCAAATTCCTTTATTTGCTCATCACATTGTGTAAGTCCTTTGATAAATCACAATTTATGGAAAAAACTGATAAATGATTTAGTCGATAGTTCGACATTGTTGTCCTATATTTGTTTTCTATATTCGACACATTCTGCAGAAAGAGTGCTCGGCTTCACAGCTAGTGATTGGCAATGGCAAAAAAATCTTTAATATGGTATAGCAGTTTCGGAAAACATCAACTAGTTTCTTTTCATAAATTAGCATAAAAATTTCACTGCAAGAGGTCTAAGACTATGGCTTAGACTGTAGTAAATAAGATTTTAACCGAATGCACTCATTCGCTAAATGTTCGTCTACGTCATCTGGATAATATAATCGATAACATTACGTACACATTCCAGATCCATGTTTATTGTTTTCCATATTTTTGTCTTGCAAATCCATTAAAAATTAAAATTTTTTACCGTATGTCTGATAGACTTGGCTTCTTTTATTTAAATCTATAATCAGCTTATCCAATGCAACGTTTAGCGTGTCTCTTTTAAATTTTTCTACGCTGTATACTGAGACTTTATCTGTAGACTTATCTGAAAATTTTGAAGTAATGCGTCTCTGGTTTATATCACTGTAGTCTGTTCCCACACTAGTACTTAATTTTTTAGCTTTCTCTTCGTATTCCTTTAGTTTCTCATCTGATTGGTGCCGTATGTTGTGCACGAACTCTTTTAATGACACAATTAACTTATTGCCTTCACACATATCTAAACCAGGGCTCTGTATTTTTTAAACTAAATTAAATCTCTCCAAAATTTCTTCCCAAAAAATAATCACAATTGCAGTATTGAGTTACGCCAGTTTATTAAATAAATTTCGTGCCTCTTTTCGGGAATCAACTTTCTCATCCTCATTTTCGCTGAAACTTTCGAAAATTTTCATAATGCCATCATAATTATTTTTTAAAACTTCCACAGCAACATAGTGACAAGACCATCTGGTCTGGCTTAAATTTTTTGACGTAAATTTTAGTTTTGTTTTACGATTTAACAGTTGCCACCTATGGGTCGAAGCAGAAAAGAAAACGTATGATTTTTACACTGCTCAAAACAAGATCACAATTTCGGTTGCAACCTTAACAGATTCTTCACCAACTCGGTTAAGGGAATGCGTAGCTCACGGCACATAATCCGCGGATTTATTGTTTTTGTTATAGTAGTGCTTGTGCACCATTATAGTGACCCGCCATATTAGCAGCGCTGTCATCATACTGCCCCCTACAACTATCCAGTAGTAGTCTATTTGTTTCTAAAAAGTCTTGTAGAATATTAAATAAATGTAAGCCAGTATGACTACTAATTATAATGAACGATACAAATCTTTCATACACTTTTTCCCGAAAACAGTATCGTAATACAATAGCAAGTTGGTCATTGTGAGAGAGACCTGGAGTTGAATCCATCACAATTGAATAATACTTTGCGTTGTCGTTATTTATTTAAGTTATAATTTGTTTAATTATCTGTTTGCCCATAATCTCAATTACTTCCTCATATACCGCTTTTGATAAGTACGATATTATCAGTTTTGGTCACGGCTCTCGTTGTTCAATATGTTCAAGCACCGATAAAATCACCATTATGTGGTGAATCAAATACTTCCTCGGAACCTCTAAATGCTAAGCCCCTTATACTCAAAAATTTTACCACTGGAATATAAGTAGATCCGCCCCTAATGGTACCCCTTATTTCTTTAACCTATATACTATTTTCCAGATTTTGGTTTCAGAATTAATCATCTTTTGGAGGAATACATCTTTCAGTTTTTTTAACACAGCGATTAAATGCGTCAGTATCAGAATTTTTTTATTACTATTATTTTTATGTATTCTAATGCCATATTTATGGTATATAAGTCCACTACATGAGAAGATCCGGCATATGTTGCTCGATATATTTTTGATACTCTCTTATTAAGGTAATAGAAAACGGAGCATATTGTTCTCTAACAGCTGATGAGCCGGTCAGAGGGCAAGATGATAGAAAGAGAATATGAGTTATATGAAAAATAAAATTTATAATTTGTAAAGGTTTAATATTTTATTAAACAAGAATAAAATTTTAATTAAAACATAATTTTCGTGGGATTCTGGCAAATTTTTATAATAAAATTGTAAAAGTCTTCCAAATTGTCCATAATTACGCGCCTATGAATACTCATCATGGCCAATTGATTAAAAGTTTCAAGGCTCTAGGGGGGCAGTTACCCCTTGTCCGCCTCCTCTGGCGACGCCCATGGCTGCAGAGCCGTTGGTAAAAATTAGTTCATAATCGTAGTAACATCTGTTAATTATTTTGTTCAACCGGTTAATGTGATTCTTTATATTATTTAAATGCAATTTCTTCAATTTCCATTCTCAACGGCTTGCATATTTCTATTCATTCTAAGCTGATTATTTGCAATTTGAGATTTGAGATATATTAAAGCCTGAAAAGTCTTTAAAACACCTAATGACCAGTATGGCAGCTGACTTCTGCAAAATCTATATTACATAAGCTTATTCAAACTGAAAATTTGTTTATTAATTGTGTGATGTCTTTAGTCTTTAATTTTAATATAATATTTATCAGCCATGTATTGTATATGTAAATACACCAGAGGTTCGCTCATTTCTGCATCAATGCATGAGTGGGTGTGCTGATCATGACTCTCCGACATATTCTTAATCAGCTCTTTTCGATTGTTTATAATTTTTTCAAGCTGGTTTTATTGAAATTTATAAATGGGCTTACATTGTTTTTTCTGAGTCATCATATGCCTAACCTTAACTTAAAAACTTCATCGATTGAAAAGAGTCCTTATTCTATTAGTTGTTTTAATCAATTTTTATTTTAGTTTTTAGAATTTCTGTGACATATTTTTTAACTACTTCATGTTGCGTCTTACAGTTGAAGCAATCTGTGAATTTTAATTTTCTAACTTTGTATTTTTCTTTAACGGATTCGATTTTTTTTTTTTATACCGGTTCGGTGTTACGTTCAAGTTAAAGTAGTGGTATGGTGCTGCGTTAAATTTCTAGTTGTCGATAACGGTCACAACTGGAAAAATACGCAACTATTAATCATCGTTCGGATAGACGTGTTACTATAGTGTTCTGTATGCGCGTTGTTCAATACACGGTAGACGGTAAATCGATTGAGGGTTTTTTTGTTTTTTATATCCGATTAATTCTTTATCAATTTAATAAAACTAGTTCGTTTCGTATTGAATTCAAAAGCTCGATTTGTTCCGTGCGATAACACAAACAACGCTAACGGTGTCGGAATACACTAACACAATGGAAGGGGTCGAAGAGGAGAGAACCGATTGCTCCTCTTCGATTTCCTGCGTAATTAATAATCACGATAATCAGGTAAATGATAAAATAGCTAATAATAATAATGACAATAGCAGCTCAATGATGACAGCGACCAAAGCAATTTCGACGTTGTTATACGAAGAAGACAACTATTACGCGACGTATAATAATAGATAATAATACTTGTTTTTGAATTTTATTCCTCGCCCTTTCATGGTCGGCGGCGACTGAAACTCCCACTCGCCTCTATGGGGTTGTTCCAGTTATAACAGGAATGGCACAATTATAGAGGAAGTAATTTTCAATTATAATTAGGTTCTCCTAAATGATGGTTCTCACATCTTCTTCAAATCATCGTCTACTTCTAGTTCTATCGATCTGTCTTTTGTTTCCTCCGATATAGTTCTCAAATCCTCGTGGAAAACTCTAGATGGTACCTTCGGCAGTGACCACGTTCCGATCCTCATTGTTTTTAATGACTTACATCTCCCTTCTCTTTTATCTTCATTTACGCCTTTGCATTATGCTGATTGGAACCTGCATAAAACTGATTGGAATAGATTTCGGTTTATTGTGGACTCAGACCTTCCTGCAATACAGGTAGAAAACGATGCTATTTCACAATATTCATCCTTTACTAATTCTATCTCTTCTGCTCTAACACTGTCTTCCCCACTCTATCCTCAAGCCCGGAAAAGTCATTCTTTAAGGGCTTCATCACTGTGGTGGAATGGGGACTGCACAGCTGCTGTCAAACAAAGTTTGTCTAACTTCAAATCATTCCGCCCTCAACCTACTTTTAATAATTTCTTGACTTATAAAAGTTCGAACGCTAGAACCAGATATATTTTCAAAAACGCCAAGAAAAATGCTTGGAAATCCTTTTGCTCTTCCTTTTCTCGATTGACTCCTATTTCCAAAGTGTGGAAGTTGGCTAAAGCTTTTATAAATTCTATTTCCGAACGCCCGTCTAGCTCCAGTCTTCCTAAGGATACTCTTTCTTTTCTTTGACTCTATAGCTCCTGATTATGTCCCTAACTATGATGAAGTGGATTCTTTAATTCCTCCTTACCAATCATCGCCTCATTTCCTTTCCTCTAACTTTTCCTTCTCTGAACTTCTTTCTTCCCTGAAAAACTCCTCCAACTCCTGTCCGGGCCATGATAAAATTTCTTACTCCATCCTCAAAAACCTATCTGTAAAGTCTCTCCAAATTCTTTTAATCATTTTTAATTCCTTCCTGCAGTCTGGTTCTATTCCTGATTCATGGAACACCTTCGTTGTTATCCCAATTCCCAAGAATAATTCCTCTGCCTTTCGGCCCATTTCTTTAGCTTCTTGCCTAAGAAAACTCTTTGAAAGCATGCTTAACAAACGGCTTGTCTGGTGGCTGGAACACAATAACTTGCTTCCAGACAACCAGTTTGGTTTTCGTCCTGGCTTAGGCCCTCCAGATTGTATCAGTCTTTTCCTTGCTGATATTTACAAATCATTTATTTTCAAAGAATTCACAATTGCAGCTTTTATTGATGTAGTCAGTGCATACGAAAGCGTCCATCTTCCCACGCTCAAAAACGTTATGATGTCTTTAAATATCCCTGCATCCATATCCTTCCTAATTATAAATCTTTTTCAAAGTAGAAACTCTCCTCCTTTCTGCTCCTTCCTTTTTCGCCTCAAGGAAGGTCTTCCAGGGCCTTCCGCAAGGTTCTTGCCTTAGCCCTACTTTATTTAATTTATATGTTTCCGAAATTGGTTTTCTCTCCTTAAAATCCAAAACTTTATTTTTTGCAGATGATATCCTTGTTTACTGTTCCTTAAGTACTCTAGAAAAGACCCTTTCTAACATTCATCTCTTCATTTCCGCTCCTAAATCAGCAGCTGTAGTCTTCACCCTTCGACCTTACAACCCGGGCTCATTTGAAATAAATCTTAAAAATCATTCCATTCTAATAGTCAGTTCTTTTCGTAATCTGTGTATCATTTTATCCCCTCGTCTGTCTTTCCATGAACATATCAGCCATTTATATGCTTCTCGCTTAAAGTCTTAAACCTTCTTAAAGCTCTCTCACCTATGAGATGGGGAGGTGATCCTTCTGTGTTAATAATGTTGTACAAATCTCTCATACGCTCCAGATTGGATTATTGCAGTTTCTTATATGGCAACGCTTCCAAATCCGTTCTCTACAAATTAGATCGTCTCCAAAACAGTTGCCTTCGGCTTTGTCTCGGAGCTCTGAGGTCATCTCCTATCCCAGCCATTCTATCTGAATCCAATATCTGTCCTCTGTCCATCCGAAGATCTTATTTGGGTTATCGCTTTCTCATTAAACGTTTTTCCACTTCCTCGTCAAATATCAGTACCTCTTATTCTTTTATCCTTCGTCACTGGCGTTTTTCCTCCAATAAAATTCCTATACTATCTCACATATCGTTTCGCCTTTCTAAATTTTCCCCTTTTGTCATTCCTCATCACAAGCTTCCATTTTTTTCTTACGTCTATTCCAAATTGTTAAAGCCACCAAATATCATCTTCATGCCATGCTTCCTTAAATCCTCTCCCTCTCATATCGTCAGTATGGAATTTAATAATATAATAAATTCTCTATTCCGTGATCACTCTTTAATTTTTACTGACGGATCGAAGAGCCCGATCGGAGTTGGGGCGGCATTCTTGTGCCCTCAGTTCTTTCATTCTCGGTCTTTTAGACTTCCGTCCTTTTGTTCTGTCTTTACTGCAGAATCTGTTGCCATTCTACAAGCCATTATTCATATTTCCTCTTCTACAAGTCCTTTCAAATTCCTTATTGTTTCTGATTCTCTAAGTGTTCTTCTAGCGCTATCTCCACCTTCCCTTTCTCCTTCCACTGATGCTATTATCCTTTCTATTCGTTCCCTTCTTCATGATCTATCCTCATCGGCGTCTACCCAGATTGACTTTTTTTGGATTCCGGGACATTCAGGCATTGACGGAAATGTAGCCGTCGACCTCCTTGCTAAAGCTGCTATTTCCAATGGAATTTTATTAGTAGGATTCCAGCACACAATATTCTTCTTCCAACTAAATCCTGCCATCTTAGACTTTGGCATTATGTTTATGTATCTCTTTTCGCTAATCCTAATTCCTTTTATCTCTTGATTAATCCTGTTCCTCCTCCGCGTCCTTGGTTCTATGAGTTTCCCAGTTTACGTCGGTCCATAATTACTAAATTATCTCGCCTCCGTTTCTCGCACAGTCTCCTTCCTTCTTCACTAAATCGCTTTTCTTTGGCCGCATCTCATAATTATCCACTGGATCCTGAAGGTTCCCAGTATGTTTGTGATGCGAATTACGTACTCTTCGAGCGTTCTAGTTTATCTCGCGAGCGTGAGTTACTTTATTATCATCTTTTAAAGCTCGGTCTTCCTGCTCCTATAAAAATATAATTTCTATTCTATTCCATGTATCTATTCCTTTTTGCTGGGCTAATGCTCCTTGGTAGCAAACCCAAGGGAGGTAAAAAAAAAAATAAAAAAATAGATAATAATAATAATATTTCTTGTCTTCGATTAGCAAGAATATTAAAAAATTTAAATTATATGAATAGCGTGGTAGAAATTAAAAAATCCGGACGTTCTAAAGTAATTGTAGAATGTAAAAATAGGTTAATGGCTAATAACATGATTTTAGACGATAGAATAGTAAAATTCAGATTAAAAGCATATATCCCAATTTTTTATCTAACCAGATCGATAGTTATTCGAGAACTAGACCTAGATTTCTCTGAAAAAGAAATATTAGAGAATATAGATTGCGCTTTATTTGCGATTTATAAAATTCTTCGGCTAAATAAGAGGACAATACAGGAAGGAAATAATATTTATGTTCCATCGGGGGGCATAAAAATGTTATTCATAATTCGGGGAGGCTCGACGAAAAAAAGGCTGGGAAACCCTGGTCTAGATATTATGTTAGTATATCCCCCCCCACCCCGGGGGACACAGAACAAGTAACCCAGAATGGGAAAAGGTGATGACAAATTTAATAAAACCTTTCGTCATTATGGGAGACTTTAATGCCTTACACACCCCATGGGGGCATCAAAGATTAATATTGAAGGTAAATATTTGGAGAGCACGTTAAATAAATTTCATTTATATATAGTGAACACTGATCAACCATCACGTATAGGTTCCTTCGGTAGAAGAAATAACAATTTAGATCTAATAATGGTATCTGCTCTATTGGCTACACAGGTAGAATATAATGTCCTGTCAGATCCTATGGGGAGCGACCACCTTCCAGTTTTGACTAAAATAAAAATTAATGGTAATGGAAATAGAAAAGAGAAGGAGAGTGCTGTGCACTGGACTTCTAGTAATTCAAAAATAGACTGGGATAAATATGTACAGGTTATATCCAATAATATTCACAAGATAGACGAAGATGAGTTTGTGGCCATGTCCCCCATACAGAAATATGAAGTACTAGTCTTGGCGATACAGGACGCCCTCGACAATAGGAAAAACAATAACTTAAAAATAATCGTACAAGTTCTAACCAAGGATGCACTAAGACTTGGTGGAATTCGAAATGTAATAGACTAGTCGCTCTTAGAAGGTCAGCTCTGCGTATATTCAACAGAGAACCTTCTGTGCAAAACTATATCAAGTATAAAAATCAACAGGCAAAAACAAAAAAAGCTTTAAAGGAGATAAAAAGGAATGAGTAGCGAAAATACTGTAGCCAGATTGGGCCTAGGATTGGTCTGCGGGAAATATGGCAACAAATTAAATGGTTTAGAAACTCGTTTATCAATATAAAATATAGTAAAAACACGAGTTGATTAAAAAAATTTATAGAGAGATTTGAGAGTCCAGTGGACACCACAAATTTATCACTAATATTAGACAATATTAGCAGTAGCGATAATGAGATATTAAATAGAGATATTACGATGCAAGGATTAAATGGTAGCTTGGAACATAAAAAAAATACAAGTGTAGATAAGGATGGTGTTCCGTATGGGACGCTAAGGAATTTATATACAGAACGAAGAAAATATTTATTAAATTTTTTTAATTCGGCCTTGAACTCAAGATTTGCTCCTGGACAATGGAAGGTGCCCCATTATCAAGCCGGTGAAAGATCCAGATATAAGCGACTCTTACAGACCTATTTCAAACGCTGGCGAATATCGTAAAGGAGGAATAGTGTTAGCTGATTAAAAACAACAAATTTCCAAAAATTCAATTTGGATTTAGGAAAGGCTCAGGTACCAGAGAAGCTTTGACCGCGTTTTCTTTAGATATTTATACTAATTTATCCAAAAATTAGTTCACGATTGCAGAATTTACAAACATAACGGCGGCGTACGATAATATAAATTTAATTGAGTTAATTAAGCATTTAAAAATAATAGATGTACCAGACAAAATAATACGTTGGATATATAATTATTATAATGGTAGAACGATGATAGTTCGGTACAAGAAAAGAAATTATGGATCAGTAATGACAGGGAACGGCATACCACAGGGTAGTATACTTAGCCCTCTGCTGTTCATTATATATATACGCAGAAACTAGAGAAGGTGCAAAATAAGCAAATACGCTTGGTTCAGTATGCTGATGATTTGATAATTTATGCCACTGCAGCAACACTAAACACTGCTATCGTTAGAGCACAAAAAACAGTAGGAGAAGTAGTAATAAAACGAAAAAATTTAGACCTAGAAATTAATATAGAAAAAACGCGTCGAATAGTGTTTACAAGAAGACACAATTTAACGTCCCCACGGACACAAATTGAAAATAAAACAATTCAGTCTTGCACGGCACACAAATATTTAAGGGTTATATTCAATACCAAAATGAGTTGGTGTCATGAAACAAATAACATTTTGAAGAAATGCGAAAAAGGAATAAATCTAAATAGAGCAATTGTGAAAACTAAGTGTAGGGTGCGGACCCAGAGTCGGTGAGCATGATATACAAAGCATTCAGTGCCGGATTAACCACGTAGCAAGAGTAACAATTGCTACGGGCCCCGCGCGCCGGAAGGGGCCCCACGTATCCAGACCCACCTCCGCCTGAGTGTAACTTTTTGAGTGAAACTTATTAAGTCGTGGTATATTGAATTTACTTGATGTCATTAAAACGCAAAACGTTACACCTTTTTAACCAAGACAATCCATTGCAGACAATATTTATCCGATTATTTCGTTGGCGAAAATAAAACAAGTCATAATTTCATAAGGTAAACGCACAAGTTCTACTAAAAGTCGCTCGTATAAATGTACAGAATTTTAATCGGCCTGATAATTGGCTCTACAAAAAGTCTGACGTGTGCGAGCACTCTTATTCGACGCTTAGTATGGATGCGTAGTAGAATTGAAATAGCTTGATTCAAAATGTTGAAATTGTCTATTTATTTATAGGACTTACAGTTCACATTATTTTTACTATAATTTAGCAATCATATACCAAAAAATTGTTTTCTATTAATAAGTCTATGTAAGTTATAAAAGTAATGAGAGATTTCTTGCAATTAAATTTCTCATAACCACTTCGTAATCCTGACATAGTAAGATCGTTACCAATTTCGTTCACAAATAATTTGCGGTGTGCCCGGTTCAAACTTTTAGAAAGAATTGTGACATGTTCTATTTTGTTATTAAAATAAGCTGAATATTGAGACGAATTCGGCCGCCATGACGATATATGGTCACGCTGACTGTGTTAGAAAATAATGATGATAATTATGATAAATTTCAGACTACGTTTTTTGACAATTTCTCAGGCTTTTTCGGGCAGTGTGCAAACGTCGCATTCTCCGGCAAGGATGTTAAATCAGCAAACTTTGACAGAGATTATTGGATTGCAAAAGAAAGCGGTGAACTGCAACATATGAACAGTGACTTTTTAAGTTCAAAGAAAATGTATGAAAAATAAATTAGTCCACGATTCTGTCAAAAGTCATTTTTCACTTATAAACATAAACCTACTAATAAAACTTACGTCAGAAATTGGTTGTGCTGTTCAGAAACTAAAGGGCGACTTTTCTGTTTTGTTTACAAAATTATAGATTCAGATATTAATCAGTCGGCACGGTTTACGAAATATGGATTCAATGACTGGAAGAATACGAACAATTTGTTGAAAAGGCATGAAGAAAGCACTCCGTATAGAAAAGATATAATTTCGCTGTTAAATCGCAAAACAAGAATATGTGTGTCGATTCTCAACTTGTCAGCCAAATCCTGACTGAGCAAAATTATTGGCAGATGCTTTTAAAACGAATTATTGCAGTAATAAAGTTTTTAACAGAACGAGGTCTTGCGTTTCGGGGTAGTGATGAAATTATTGATTCAACACATAATGGGAATTACTTAGGTTTATTAGAATTACTTTCCGAATTTGACGTTTTTATAACCCAACATATTCAAACCTATGTCCATAAAGGAAAAGTACACACGCCATATTTATCTAAAACAACATGCGAGGAATTTATCAAATCAGTTGCATCAAGCATACTGAATCAAATTATTTGCGAAATTAAAAGATCCAAGTACTATTCAGTGCCATTAGATTCTACTCCAGATATATCGCATGTAAACCGACTGACTCTGATAGTGCACTATGTTCTACCCCATCTGGGCTAGTTACGAGATTTGTTAAATTTTTAGACATGGAAGGCCATACTACTGAACAACTTGCCCAAAGTTTACTAGATTTTTTAAGTAAGAATGGCATTGATATCAAAGATTTTCGTGAAAAAAGCTACGATAATGCCAGCAACATGAGTGGAAGTTACAGCGGCCTGCAAGCACGAATTAAAGGAATAATAAGTATGCAGAATACATATTCTGTCTTGCACATTCATTAAATTTAGTTGCTACATGCACTGCAGACTGTTGTACAGAAGCATTATTTTTTTTTCGATTTTATTGAAAATCTTTATAATTTTTTTCTGCTTCTACATATCGTTGGGGTCTTCTTATGAAAGCTCTTACTTCGAAAATTCCGATTTTGAAAAGGTTATCGGATACTAGGTGGTCCGCCAGAGCTGATGCTACGAAGGCACTTTTATGTGATTTCACCACTATCGAGCAAGTGTTGAGTGACATTTGCGATGATATAGATCAAAAGGCAGAGTGTCGTAATCAAGCTTACGGACTAGTTTCAGAGATGAATAAGTTGGAATGGCAATTACGTCGAATGGTATCCTAAAACGCGTGCAAGCCACTAGTACGTCGCTGCAATCGTCTAATATAGACCTTAATACAGGGTACGCTCTCTATGAATCTTTATATGGATATGTCCGAACAATGGTTTCAGATATTGAAGCAAAAGCCAAAGATCTGACAGGCTGTCATGAATATCAGCAACAGACTTCAAGACGACGCAAGCGAAACACAAAATATGACCATTTTAGTACACTTGACGAATTTGTTGAAAATGAAACACCTGGTAAACAGTTTGAAATTGAGGTGTTTGTTGTCATTATTGATAACACCCTATCTGCTTTAGATGAACTCATGAAAGCATATCAAAAACTTAGTAATGTTTTCAGAATATTTCGACAGTTAAAATCTATTACAGCAGAAGAGATTTTGAAAAAAACTCCAATTATGGTCAGTGCTTATGCAAATGATTTGAAAGACAGTCTAAACGACGAATTACTATAGTTTGCCGAGCTACTAAAAACGGATGTGGCTAGTGCGATTGACAGTTAAAAAAACGAAGCTCTGGAAATTCAATATTATAAATTTCTAATGGAAAATTCATTAGAATTATGTTTGCTCAATTTAGAAATTGCTTTGCGCATTTATTTGCCTCTCATGATCACTTTAGTCAGTAGCGAACGTTCTTTTTCGATATTGAAGCGTATAAAAAATTAATTAAGGTGGAACACGATGAGTCAAGAACGTCTGAATTATTTCTCTTTGATGAATATAGAATATGATTTGCTCAGAGAAATTGATATTCGTATCGTATTATCTCTAAATTCGCTCGCATTAAAGCTAGAAAAGTTACTTTGTAAAAGTTTAAAAAATAATTAAAGTTCGTTGTTATTAATTGTCAGTTTTAAAATGTTAGTTTTTTATCAAAATTACTCTAAATTGCCAGGGCAATCTCAACTCTAGCATTTTGTACTTGTCGAAGGCCAACATAGCCTATTGTAATCTACTTTACTATTAAACACTAACATAATTTTAACCTATAGACGGCAAATAAACATATCGAGTACTGAATTATTGTTTTACCAGTTTATACTTAAGAACTCAGTAGATCAAGGGCCCTTCCATAGAATTTGCTACGGGCCCCGCGCTTGCTTAATCCGACACTGAAAGCATTAATAAGAGCATACATGGTCTATGTAGCCCCGTTTACAAATTTTAATCAAAGTAGGATGAAGAAGTTGCTGACGACTCTAAATAAGGCATTGAGAATGAGTATAGGAATTATGGCGTCCTCTCCATCACATTGTGTTTTAGCAGAAGTGGCTGAGATGCCTCTGGATTTGCGTATGCAATATGTCTCAGATAAGTTTTACATTAAAATTGAGAACAAAGAAATCATGAGATTAACAAACAGATTCTTCGTTTAAATAATATGCTACATAATAGGTATTGGAAGAATAAGAAGATCTGTCCTTTAATCACAAGTTTCAAAAGATGGTCACATCTAAATATTATTTCGAATATTAAGGTCCCTACAAATTATTTGAGCTGGGAAGAGCGTTGGATGCTCCTTTCAATAGACATCGAGGATAATAAAATATATATAATAAATAATCAAATAAATAACATGCAATTCGAAGAAATGCTAAGAAATTATTTAGATTACGAATATTTATATACTGATGGATCAGTGGACAAGACAAGAGGCCATACAGATAATGCCTTCCGAGCCTTAATAGCTGAGCTGAAAAAGAGCAACTTTCAGTATCACACATACAATTTAAAATCAGAAAAGCCATATCGTGTGGTAATATGAGGTTTACATCACACAATTACTACGGATGCAATAAAAGACGAACTAAGAAATCTAGGCCATGAACCAGTAAACATTGTTAATATAGAAAAAACAATAAAAATCCGTGATGAGAATAATGCCATAATTGAACGAAGGAAAAAATCTTATCCTTTGTTTTATGTAGATCTGAAAATATCAGATAATAATAAAGAGATTTACAATATTACACATATCGCTTACAGTAAAGTAAAAGTAGAAGCACCACACAAGGATAACCAAATACCACAGTGCAAACGGTGCCAGAAATGGAATCATACAAAACGTTACTGTAACAGGCCAGTTAAGTGTTTCAAATGCGCAGGAGAACATGAATCTTCCACATACAAACTTAAAGATCCTAAAAAATTTTAATGCGCTAACTGTGGTGCTAATCATAGTGCAAATTACCTAGGATGTCATACGTACCGTGAAATAGATAAGATATTGAAAAAACCGCAAACTTCAGCGGTACAATGTATCCAACAACAGAAAAAAGAATCTGTAAAATTCGTGCAAACCGCAAATATCTTATGCTTCTATAGCTGGAACCAAACAAACACGGCAAAATGTACAGTCGACAAGTACAACTACAAAATTGGTACAAGAGAAGACTGAACATAGGAATATTTCAATTCAAGGATGTCCTCCTGTAATTTAAGCATCTCCTTCCGCAGTGTCATATGATGAAATTATGCAAGCGCTTGCAAATTTAACAAAAGAAGTTCAGTCTATTTCTCATAGACTTAGTGCACTTGAACATAACGTCAAGGGAAAGGAATTACTAAGGGCAATGAGAAGTTTGCAATGCAATGTAGCCAGTTCAGGAAGACCTACATATTGGCTTATTGATAGGCGAAAAAAATCCGACCTCATTGATTTTTTCATAACAAGGGGCATTGCCAATAGTTATGTAGAAGCAGAAGGTATTATTGATCTCACATCTGATCATACTCCCGTTCTGCTAACCATTAGTACAACTATAATAAGGAAAAATAAAAAACATTTTCTGACAAATAAACATACAGACTGGAACACATTTCGAGAAGAATTGGATTGACGAATAAATCTAAAGATACGTCTAAAAACAATCGGTGAACTGGAGGAACAATTAGCATGTTTCATAGAAGCAATCCGCGAAGCAGCAAAAGTTTCTACTCCGCAATCATCAGTTAATACTGCACAGGAAATCACACTTCCTTTAGAAGTACGTTGTAAAATTTCAGAAAGGAGAACAGCAAGACGCAAATGGCACAACTCGCGTGATCCACAAGATAAGAACACATTTAATCGAATCAGTCGGCAGCTCAATATGCTGATAAAAAATATAAAAAACAAAACGTTCGAAAATTATTTAGAGGGACTGAGTTTATTTGCTGATAAAGATTATTCTCTCTGGAAAGCGACCCGTTGAATTAAACGTCCTGTCAAGCATGTTCCTCCACTCCGAGATGAAGTTGGAAATTGGGCGAGACAAGATAGCGAAAAGGCAGAGCTATTCGCAAAATTACTTGACGCACGTGTTCCAGCCTCATGATATTGATTCCGATGTGGACATCACCATCACATATAGCGAAAACAAACGATTAACTACATTTACACCGTATGAGATTGCCAGAGAAATTGATAAAAATATCAAGTCAAAGAAAGCTCCCGGAATCGATGAAATATCCTCGGAAGTTTTAAAAGAATTATCAAAAAAAGGTATTGCCATGCTGACCTACCTTTTTAATGCATGTACGCGTCTTGAACACATCCTGTCTTGCTTCAAGACAGCGCAAATTATAATGCTTAAGAAGCCGAATAAGCCAGATTCTGAAGTAACATCATACTACCGGTGATATCCAAGTTATTTGAAAAATTACTGTTGAAGAGATTGTTACCGCTGGTTGGAGAAGATCTGCCGATTAATCAGTTTGGATTTTGACAACATCATTCGACAATTGACTAGGTTCACAAAGTTACGTCTGTCATAAATAAAGCGTTTGAAGACAAGAAATACCTTCCGACAGTTTTTCTGGATATTGCGCAAGCCTTCGACAAAGTGTGGCATGAAGGCCTTGTCTTTAAGCTGAGCAAAATATTACCCGGCAACCTGTGTAGATTATTAGAATCGTACTTGGCTAATCGTCAGTTCAGAGTAGCGTATGAAAGTTCTACGTCGAACTTTTATAATATTACGGCTGGAGTTCCACAAGGTAGTGTCTTGGGACCTATGCTGTATCTTCTGTATAGCCAAAACCTACCGACCGACAACAATACAACGACAGCTATGTTTGCCGACGATACTGCTACTTTAGTTGTTAGCAGTAGTCACCTCGAGGCTACAAACAATTTACAAAATGCTTTGGATAATGTACAGAAGTGGGCGACGGATTGGAAAGTCAAACTGAATGAAGAGAAATCAGTATATGTTATGTTCACATACCGCCAAACAAAGACAAATTACCAAGTATATTTGGGGAATAAACCTGTACCACAGGTAAATTCTGCCAAATATTTAGGTATGCACTTGGACAGGCGTTTTACGTGGAATGTGCACGTTAAGATGAAATACCAACAAATTAAGCACACAGCGAAACAATTACAGTGGTTGATAGGTCGGAGATCGCCACTGGATGTTCAATATAAATGCATTCTGTACCGTCAGATCATTATGCCGGTATGGACATACGGAATACAACTCTGGGGTTGTACTAGTAATTCAAATCGTTCAAAAATTCAGCCGAGGCAGAGCATCATTTTGCGAACAATAGTCGATGCATATCGCTATTCTCGTAATGATGATATCCATAGGGACCTGCATATAATATCAGTCAATGATGTTATAAAGCAAATGACCATTAACCATGGAAAACGGATTCATCAATATGTTAACGTAGAAATGATTCGACTTCTTAACACGGAGAAGACGTAAGGCGCCTTAAACGACGCCATCCAACAGATTTGATTTAGTAATATATATATATATATATATATATATATATATATACATTATAAGATATAAAATGTACGATTGTAATGATTATCTATTGTAAATATGTAATATGTTAGGAGCAGTGGTCAATGGACTGTTGCTTCCATACGGGTTTGGCTTAGTTTAAAGTAACATTTATTCAAGTAGATACTTATTTAATTATAAATTAAGATTGTGTCAATAAAAAAATAATAAAAATAAAAAAAAGACAACAGGCATATATTCAGCCGGTTTTTCCTACAGTAATCTACAGATTAACAAGATTTATAGGTTCACATATGCTGTGACCTCGTTTATGATGGAATTTTATGTAATATCCCTGACACAAGAATTTCTGAAAAACCGACAAAATAAAAATATTTTAATCCTATCAGATTTGCAGGCTAGTTTAATTAAACTGAAAAATACAAACCCAAATAAAGCGTATAATATTGAAATAACGATTAGAAAATTGGTGATGAGATTATATAAACAAAATAACATAGTCAAATTTAAGTGAGTTGCTGCACAGAGAGGAATAGAGGGAAATGAAATAATAGACAATTTATGTAAAAGGGAGGAATATAAAAACAGGGAGATTAAGTTAAACTGGGAGGAATATGTTCCTTATATAAGAGAAGATTTAGCTAGAAGATGGAGTGCAGAGTATAAAAACAAGGGCGAAATAAAAGGGAAAATATATTACTCTATTAAGAGCAAAATAGAAAAGGATCCTTGGTTTAAGGGAAAAGGTTTGGAGCGAGATTATATCTGTACAATTTGTCGTATAAGATTAAGCAATCACCGGACGCCATTACATTTGGCAAGATTAGGAATAATAAATAACAATAACTGTAGTGAATGCGGATTGGAAGGGTTTTTTTTTCTACCCTTGACCCAACAACATGAAGAAATTAGAGGTACAACTAAATAGCCAGGCGGTCAGAAATGAAATAAATAAAAGACAACAGCAATGGAATAACTGAAGGCAATGGGAAGGAAAGGATATAGGTAACGTTAAAGGGAGTAGGAAGACCCAAAGCTAAAAGTTGGTCGTAAAGAAAGGAACATTTGTTAGAGAGTGCAGAACATTCGAAAAGGATATGATTAGGATCAGAAATACAAGAAGGCTCAGAAGCGTGAAGGGAGCAGAAAGGAGAAAGAGCTAAAGAAAAACGAAAGCGAGAAAAAGGGAGTAGAGAATGATTGGTTCTGAGTCTAATTAAGGAAACAACCGTGGAACGACGACAGACAGGAATATAATGAAACCAAGACAGGAAGCGAGGAACCAGTTGAATAAGACGGTACCGTGAAAAGTGATTTGAAAATAAAGATGGATACATGTCCAACCAAAGTCTGGAATGATTAGAGCGTGATAGAGAAAGAATGTCTGAAGAAGGAAAAGAGTCGAGGAAAGAACTATTGCGGGCGGCTGAGCGAGCTAAAGAGTCAGCTGAGTCATTGCCCTCAATATTGGAATGACTAGAAACCCATAGAAAATCTATGAGAATGGAATGGAATGAGAACAAAGAGGAGACAAGGAATCGAATAGAGAGGATGATACCGTCAGAAGAATGAGAAGGAGGAGAAGAGATGGCTTGAAGAACGCCTTTGGAATCGGAAACAATCAGGAATTAGTGAACCCCACTTGTAGAGGATATAAAATGAATGGTACGAAGAATTGAGATCGATTCGGCCGAGAAGATAGAGCAGAAAGAAGGAAGTCAGAAAGACTCCGAGGTCAGGAACGTAGGAGACGTATACGCACCACGCCCCCCCCCCATCGCTCTTGGAGCCATCCGAGAAGATTAAGACATGGGAAGGAAAAGATGAGACCAGCAGCTAAAGGAATTCGAAGTTGATTACATTGTGAGAGGAAGAATTAGCTCGGATTGGGAAGCAGAAGAAATTGATAGGGTGCCATATGCTATTAAAATCGAAAGAAAAGTACAGAAGACTGTTATAAGAGGAAATGTAGGAAGACAAATTGGAAACACGAACAGCTATATGCGATAAAATCGGAATTCTATGAGGCGCCAAGCGCCAGTGATTTTTGATATGAAGATAAGAAGGAATAAGATTGGATGATGAAATGGGGAGGCGTTTTATTAAAAAACGATACCCAAGGAGTGAACGTCGAATGGATTGAATGTCAGATTCAGATAGAATCGTGGGAATAGGAGAAGATTTTAAAGCGCCAATGCATAGACGAAGGCAGGAATTTTGAATTACGTCAAGTTTCGAAAGGAGAGATTTGGAAGCATTGCCATAAATGAAGGAACAATAATCGAGTTTGGACTGAATAATTGATTTGTATAGGATTAAGAGAATGCACGGGTCACCACCCCATCTGAGCGGAGATAAAGGTTTGAGGAGATTTAGTCTTTTGATCGAGGAATTATAGATATAATTAATATGTTCATGAAATGTAAGGCGACCATTTAAGAAAAGACCTAGGTAACATGTGGAATTAGCAGTAAGAATAGGATTACCAGATACACTGATGTTTATAAAAGCACGGTTAAAAGGGCGGAGAAGCAAAAATTATGCAGATAGACTTGGAAGGAGAAAGAGAGAGATGGAGAGTAGAGAGAGCATTGCTAAGAAGGGACAATGAATGATTTAAATCGTTGGTGGCGGAGGATAGATCATCTGAGGTGGAGTAAACTAAAATGTCATCAGCAAAAGGAGAGAGAAAGAGGGAACAGGAAGAGAAGCAATATCGAAGGAGTAAATATTAAAAAGAGCGGGGCTTAGACAGGAACCCTGGGGAAGCCCACGATAGACGCATCTGAAGGTGGAAAGAGAAGGAGAAGATAGATAAAGAGTTCTATGTTGAAAGAGGTTGAGTATAAGAGTGATTAAAACTGGAGGGAAATTAAGAGAGAGGAGTTTGAAGCCCAGAGAGGGAAGATGCACATTATTAAATGCAGAGCAGACATCGACAAAAGAAACGACAGTGAATTTCTTTGATAGGAAGGATTTATAGATATCTGCAAGGAAGTAACTGATGCAATCTACCTGACTAAGCCCAGGGCGAAAACCGAACATATTTGAAGGGACTAGATTATTGTGTTCAAGCCACCAAACGAGAAGACTGTTTATTAAGCCTTCAAAGAGTTTACGCAGACATGAGGCTAGGGAGATAGGACGGAAAGAACACTAATTTTTTTTAAGAATTGGAATGACGATGAAGTCGTTCCAAGACTCAGGAGTAAAACCAGAGAGTAGGAAAGAGTTGAAAATATTCAGAAGGGAGAGCAGCAAGGAAAGAGAGAGTTTTTTAAGAATAAGGATAGAAAGGCCGTCCAAGCCAGGAGCAGAAAGAAAGGATTTGTTAAGGACGGACAAAAGTTCCTTATAGCGGAAAGGAGAAGATAGGAAATGAAGTTCTGTGGTATTCGGGAGTGAAGGAATGTTCGATTCCTCAAAGGTGGGGACATACGGAGGAGCAATAGAGTCCAAGAAAGAGTGGAGTTTAGGCAAAGAAGGATGGGAAAGGTGGGGACGCTCAGAAAGAGGAGATCTAAACGCCTTGGCCATTTTCCAGATCTTAGGGAAGAGCGTATCTCTAGAGAAAGAGGAACAAAATGATTTCTAAGAATTCCTCTTGGCAGATTTTAAAGTGTACCGAGCTTTTGCGTTGGCTTCTTTATGAGCTAAAAAGTCGGATATTGAGGAACACGAGCGAAAGACTTTAAAGATAGCGGTGCTTTTTCGGAAGGCAACTTTACACTCTTCATTCCACTAAAGAGAGGAGGCATGAGAAGAAAAGCGACCGTGCAAAAAGGAAGTAGGAAGGGAGGAAGCGGAAAGAGCAGAATATAGAGATTGAATGAAGAAATTATACAGGAATAACGGGTCAGGGAATCCAAAATAAGAAGGAGTGAGGAATCCACCAAAGATCGGAATCTAATCCAATCTGTTTTGGAAGGAAGCCAATGAGGAGCGTGCAAGGGCCTGAAAGGTTTAGAAGGAAGAGCGTTGTTGAGAGTTAGGAGAATGAGGACATGATCACTACCAAAAGTGCCGTCGAGAGTTCTCCAGGAGCTTACAAGATCAAGAATCGGAGATGAAAACGAGAGATCGATTGCACTAGAAGAAGATGGATGTTTGAAGAAAGTAGAAGAACGATCACTGTGGAGGAAAATATTATGGTTTAGAATGAGATTTTCCAGAATTACACCATTAGGATTACGCCCTGCGCAGCCCCACATAGGGGAGTGGGCATTTCAGTCTCCACCAATTCCCTCTCCACAGATTGTTTCTATTATTTTTTCCTTTCTCCTAACAATATCTGACCGCATCAAGATATAAGTGATTCCTTCCTATTCTAATTGTTTCTGGGTAAAGGTCCCCGGTTAAAAAGCCCAAAAAGAACAAAAAATAAATAAATAAAATAAATGGATCAGATAGGGATGAAAGGAATGAAGGCAAAGGAAGACTAAGGAGGCTGGAGTTGGGAGGGATGTACACGCAAGTAATATGTATAGGATTCGGGAGAAGATTTTCAAGTGAAATATGGATCATGTTAGGGAGGTTAGGAAGGGGCGGAGGAAGAAACGGGATATTGTGATTGAAATAAGATAGATTGCGTCTAATTAGAATTTCAACACCACCATACCCATCCACACAATCACATCGAATTAGGAAATAACCTTTGAAGTGCCTGGGACGCGGAGGATTTAACCCAAGTTTTAGATAACAGCGCTACAAATTTAAAAAGGAGATGTAAATAATATTTAAAATTATGCAAAAATAATGAAATATAACATCGTCTAGATATTTTTTTTTCTCCGGAAGATGTAATTTTCTTCTTCTGACATGGTGCAAGGTTTTTCTAGAAGTTACGTGACGTTGTAAAAGCACGAATGATGCAATTTATTTAATGGAAAAAAAAACAATTAATAATACGTTAATCAATGAATAAAAATTATATTACCGTATACACCTTTAGCGTCTGATATTTGCAGGCGTTTTTATAGAAAGCGTGTGTACACGTGCAGTAATAAATATAATATGTTCACAGTAGGGTACATATTTCTATTGTCGATTAAACCGACAGAATATCAGGAAAGGTTTTTTTTTCCTACCCTGGGCGCGCCAGCGGCCTTGGCCCAACAACATGAAAAATTAAGAGATAGAACTAAATAGCCAGGCGGTCAGAAATGAAATAAATAAAAGACAACAGCAATGGAATAACTGAAGGCAATGGGAAGGAAAGGATATAGGTAACGTTAAAGGGAGTAGGAAGACGCAAAGCTAAAAGTTGGTCGTAAAGAAAGGAGCATTTGTTAGAGAGTGCAGAACATTCGAAAAGGATATGATTAGGATCAGAAATACAAGAAGGCTCAGAAGCGTGAAGGGAGCAGAAAGGAGAAAGAGCTAAAGAAAAACGAAAGCGAGAAAAAGGGAGTAGAGAATGATTGGTTCTGAGTCTAATTAAGGAAGCAGCAGTGGAACGACGACAGACAGGAATAAAATAAAATCAAGGCAGGAAACGAGGAACCAGTTGAATAAGACAGTAATATGAATAATGATTAGAGAATAAAGACGGATACATGTCCAACCAAAGTCTAGGAAAGAGTGATCGAGTGAAACAAATGCGTGCTACATAATTATTCCATAGCATATTACGTAAAGAAACAAAAAGAAAAAAGAAAATGACGTGATCCGTCGAATATGAATTTACCAATATTATTTAGAATTAACAAAAAAAATCTTCGTGAAACCTTGACACTTTAAACCCCGAGCCATTTTTAAGAAACTTTACAAAAGTGACAATGTCTCCATATATGGAGACAGCCAGGGTTGATTGGGTAGTATAGTGTCTCCATATGTGGAGACGGTCATAAGTAAAGAAAAGGCATTTGTCCTCATATATATATATATATGGTTGACGTAAGACAGCTAGTAAAATACGTTATCAGTAGATGAAGTAGTAAACAATTTTCGTTTATAGCAGGTCACGTGTTCCTGGAACTGATGTATCATAAACAAGGGTTTTACTATTGTGTTGCGTAAAACGTTTGTGTACTGTTCTTCTTTTATCGTGTTGTAGTGCCTTCCATTATTGTGGTGCATATATTCTTTAAATCACATTTTTTATTTTTTGCTTATATACTGCTGTTGTGAATGCATCAATTCTATATCAAAAATGGTGCAATTTTTTTGTGGTTTAAAAAACGAAAATAACTGAGCGCGCCTTATAGTCCGTGGCAACATTCACAATTTCACTCACGATTAATTCACGTAACTCGAAAACGAAAAAACGTACAGTATTGCGGTGTGGACTAGTTTTAAACTTAAATGCTGTAGCTACTGCAAAATGAGACCACACCCACTCCCGCAAGTTTATTCTAACCGATTTTACACACGTGGGAACCTTAACGTGCCTCTTATATCCTGGACCATGTAACAGATATTGAGAAACTTAAACACAAACTAGAAAAAGGTAAACGTTCAAACTGTACAGTTTGTTATAAAAATTATAGAGGTAATGGTAAAACGAGGGATGAAGCTAACAAGTTAGCAAAAAAAGTATTTACGAGATGCCAAGAATGCGTAAAATAAACCCGCGATGTGTTTGCCATGTTTCAATATGGTTCATAAATAATTCAAATAGATATCGTTAATTTTTATTGTTAATATGTGTTTTATATTGTAAATTTCTGTAAATAATAATTACATAAAAATATGCATTAAATATATTAACTAGTTATTGTTTACTTTTCATGCTATCTTCATAATCATTTTCATTTGGGATTTAACGGGCATGTGTCTCCATATATGGAGACACAATTTAAGTAATTTTTTAAGAGAACGGATGTCTAATAAACAAAAATATAATTTCCATAGTGATTAATATATCGTGTATAAGCTCTGACAAAAATGTTACAAATTGTCATTTTTTCTACTTTTGTAACAAAATCATTAGGTGATTTTAGTAACAGACGCTGTCTCCATATATGGAGACATGGGGCTTAAAGTGTTAAAAAAAACGAACAATTAACATCGATAAAATATGATAGTTTTACATTTAAATCGCTGCAACGGTATATAGCCAATTTTTTATTTTTTTGGTCATCCGTTGTTACGGCACGTTCGCACGCACGCTCACTTACATACGAGTATATACCGGCCATAATAATATTCGTATAGACAACTTTTTGAAACTAATTTTTCAGATTTTCCTGAAAACTTCTTGTTCTGTTATAACAAAAATCCAATATTTTATCTTACTTTCTCTTTCATTCTATAACCGGATCTGTATCTATCACCTCAATTCTTTTTCTTCTGGTGCCAAACACTATGCAGTGCGAAGACTATTCCGAAATTTCTTTCCCTTGCTGCCTTAAGAGTAAACCAATATCGTTGTTGGTATTCCACTCCTTGATGGTTTTTATCCATAAATATCTCCTACTACCAGCTGGTCTTTTATCGTCAATTCTTGTTTGCAGTATTAATTTTAGAATGTCATACTTTGGTCCTCTTAAGCTAGATATGCCATTTTTCTGCTTTTAATATTTTTTAAAAGTTTCCTTTTTACTCCAGTTCTCTTCGATACATTCATATTCGAGACTTCCTCAATCCATGAAATTCTTAAATAGTCTTCTAAGAAGCCACATCTCTGTCGACTCTAAACGTCTAATAGAACTGGCTTTCAAAGTCTGTAAAAAAGTACCGGAATAATGGTAGCAATCTGTAACTTTTAATCTTAGCCGGAGTGGCAAATCATTGACAAGCATAACGTTTTTCATTTTTCGGAAGATTTCCTTCGCCATTCAACATCTAGTTTTTATTTCTTCATCACTGTCTAACTTCTGATTTATCGATTCAACGATCGTTCTAAGCTATTTCATATATTTCAAGTATACATACTCACACAGAATTTCGATACATTTCTGCATATCTCTCCATAATGACGAAAAGACTAATCATAGATGCTTCGGTAGACTTCAAAATTTTTATGCGTTGAAAATTTTAAATGTAAAGATAAAAATGTTAAAATGAAACAAGGTGCAAAAATTTCCTTAAAAATTTTGTATTTCAAATATTAAGTCTCCGTGTATTTCGCATCTCCGTCACAGGTAAACTTTTATTATCTCTCCGATGAATAATAGTCTATTCATGCGATGGGATTAAAAAGAAAAATGTTTAAAACAAAATGTAAGAACAAAAAAGCTACAAAAAAAAATCGTAATTTGTACCATTAGTCACGAATTTTTATCGTTTTCGATGATCTCCGTGAATTTCGTCTTTCATACCGTCGGAAACAATAGAATTTGATTTTTCTTCATTATATGTATGTGAGTACGCACAATGAGAGATCTGCTGCCTTTTTGAAAACTGGGAATTTGAATTTTAAAAACAAGAAGGAAAAAAGAAAAAAATACCTACACGCATATTAACAAAATAAAAAAAAACTATTTTGTATATTATTATATTCATGTAACATATATATATACACCCTGTCAAGAAAGTATCGGGAATTGTTAAATAAAACGAACAATTTTTAATTTTCATCCAAATTTATTTTGTCACCTTCAAAATAACATCCATTCGAAGCGATGCACATATGCCAACGCTTTTTCCACTCGGCAAAGCACTTCTGATAGGCGGTTTCCGGGATGGCCTTTAGCTCTCGCGTCGCATTCGTCTTGATGTCATCAATCGATTCGAAGCGCATTCCCCGTAGCGGAAATTTGAGTTTTGAGAATAGGAAGAAGTCGCAGGGTGCTAAATCTGGTGAATACGGCGGTTGTTCGATGATATTTACCGAGTGTTTGGCCAAAAACTCATTCACAATTATGGCTTTGTGAGACGGCGCATTATCGTGATGGAGAATCCAAGAATTGTCGACCCACAAATCGTTACGTTTACGACGGATAGCCTCTCTCAAACGTCTCAAAACACTTAAGTAAAACTCTTTGGTGACTGTCTGTCCGGCTGGCACATATTCATAGTGTACCACGCCTCGAATATCGAAGAAAACAATCAACATGATCTTCACTTTCGATCGGCTTTGGCGAGGTTTTTTCGGCTTTGGCGCGCCAATTGGCCGCCATTCGGACGATTGCTGGTTCGTAAGCGTGTCGTACTCGTACACCCATGTCTCGTCACCAGTAATTATCTTTTCCAAGAAGGTAGGATCCAAATTGGCTCGATCCAGCATGTCTGCAGCTACCTGTTCTCGGTACTTTTTTTGAAAGAAATTCAGGTCTTTCGGAACAAGCCGAGCCGCAACGCGTTGCATACCCAATTTTTCGTGCACAATCGTACGTACGCTCTCGTGTGACATGCCCAATCCATGAGCCATCTCTCTCAAGCTCACATGACAATTTTCAGCAACGATTTCCTTGATTTTATCGACGTTATCATCGGTCACACTCGTTGAAGGCCGTCCAGAGCGAGGCATGTCTTCGACCGTCTCCCGACCATCCTTGAACGCTCTGTACCACTCGTAAACCCACGTTTTTGATAAAGCAGATTCACCAAAAGCCTTCTGTAACATTTTCAGTGTATCGGCACAAGAAATTTCGTTCGAAACACAGAATTTAACACAAGTACGTTGTTCAATATTTTCACTCATTGTAAAACTTCGACAAAACACTTCAAGGTCGACTGATTTTAACAGCTGCTGTAAACACACTGGTTGACAGATCGCGCTAAAAATAGGCATCATAATACAAAACAGTTGTACCAACCTGGAAAAAAAAAATTATCTGCCTAGCTATTACCCGGGAGATTTAAATTGACAATTCCCGATACTTTCTTGACAGGGTGTATATATATATATATATATAAATACACTAGCTGTTACCCACGGTTCGCCCGTGTATTAATACCCGTTTAAATCTGTACTTGGAAATTCATAAAAAAATTGTTGTTTTATCTAAAATTGTATTTATGTAAAGATTCTTTTTCCCTTTGGGAAACATGTTGGTTTCTATTCAACACTCGTTTAAATCTGTATTCCAAAATTAATAAAAAAAGTGTTGTTTTACCCAGAATTATATTTATGTAAAGATTCTTTCTCTCTTTGGGAAACATGTTTATCACCGTCCAACAAAAAATGGTCTTCACGTTTCACGTTAAGCTGAAGATTATCGATTATTTTATAACACCTGTCTGTCGTGATTTAATAAAAAGTTTCGCTCAGCTAAACAGCACACACAGTCTACATTTTGAAAGGGCCAAGTTATTCACACGGTGATCTCCCGTAATTACACATTTAAAAGAACATCTTCATTCATATCAACCGCTCCGTCTCGAGCATTTTATTAAAATTAATTTATTACCACAACAGTAAACTGCAATAGTGAGTAAATATTTCAAATTTGAGTATAAATAACATTACCAGTGGGGCAATTATTAAAAATTCCGTTTGAAGGTTTTTTATTTCTTGTAAAAAATAATACAACACACTACTGTTTTTTTTTAACTCTCCACAATCAGGAGCGGATCCAGAGAGACATTTTGAGGGGGGGGAGTTTTTTTTAAAATTAAGAACTGTATTTCAATAGCGTTTTTTTTTTTTACAATACGAATTTGCGTACAAAGGCGCCAAGCCAAGCACCGCCGTTAGGCTGAATCTTGACCTAGAATCTTCCTGTTTTTTGTTTTTTTTATATCGGGGTTTGAGAAACTTAATGCTACATGATCCGGTGGGTTATGCATCGTGTACTTATTTAATAGACAATAATAACTTTATTGTTTTTTTTTATTTTTATTTTTTTTTTCTGAACAAGTGTGATTGATTTTGGTTTGATTTACCATTTAAGCTAGATTGCCTTGTCCGGGTATTAATATTGAAAATTACATATGTGTTAATGAGTAGATTTTAAGTGTAATGTTTTTTATTTAATTGAGTAATGCAAATCACTGTAGGTTGTTATTTTTGCCGGTAAATTTTGGTTTTAAAACTAAGAACGCAAATTTTTAAAATTCAGTTGCCAAAATTGAATTGCTCAAATTGAGGTTTTCTATGTTGAAATGTCCGATGTCGTCATAGTTACTGTAGTGAAAGATTACATTATTGGCGTTTTCAATTTCCCCACAGTCACATTTGTCGTCTTCAGTAATTTTGTATTATTTTTTTAAGTAGGCTCCTAAGTGTCCGTGGTCAGTGAGGAATTGGGTAGCGTAAAAGTCAGATGTTAACTGTAAGACTGTTCTAATATTTGAGATTAGCCTGTGGGTATACCGACCTGCTGTATCTCTTTCGCAGGAGTTTTGCCATATGGACATGAAATAGTTTTTAATAAGTCTTTTGAGTTGTTCTAGTGACATTTTTATATGTAAGTCATGGTGGATTAGCATGTAAGAACTGTTCTGAGGAGGATTTATTGGAGGCAGAAAGTTCATTATTTGATAAACATGATCGTTAATATATTCAAAATTTTTATGGTTTTTTATGGTAAAAATGATTGATAGTTAATTTATAGGTCTAGCGGAAGGACTCCCGTAAGAGCAACAGCGGCGCTGTGAGAAATTTTTCTATAAGCACTGCAGGTGTTTATTAAGTATTTACGTTGTGTAGAATAGACTTTTTGGTTTAGGATTTTCTTTTTTAGATGTTGAAAAAGCGCAGAGCTACAGTAACACCGTGTATTCTCAACAAGTAACTTGTACAGTATAAGTCTGTATCTGTAATCAAAGCTCCATGTATTTTTGCACACTTTTATTAATTAATAGTATTTAGCATCCAACTTAGATGTAGTGTAGTCTATGTATTGTTTAAAGGAAAGTTTATTGTCTAATATAACTTCTAGATATTTAAAATGTTTGACTACTGTTAGAGTGATCCCCCTGTAAAGTACTTTAATATTTTTCCTTTTTAGTTTCAGGGAGTTTGTAAAAAGGGACACAAAGCATTTTTCAACTCAAAGATTAAGTTTTACTTCATTTAACTCCGAGTAACTCAAGCGTTTTGTTAGCTGTTCTTTCGAGATTGACTTTTGTATCGTCCGTTATTATGAATAGTAAGTCATCTGCATATACGCATAGGTCAACGTTCTTGCCATATGGTAGAGCCTGGTTGAATAATATATTCCAGAAAAGTGGACCTAAAACGCTACCTTGTGGGCAGACTTTATTGGTTTCAGTGTTTGCACTATGATTACCTATTTGAAGAGTTATACGTCTGTTTTTAAGGTAGCAATATATTGTACTTAGCAATGGTATGTCTTTGATCAAAATAGATTTTAAAATGTCAAACAAAACAGGATGCCAGAGCTGTTATTAAAGGCTCCTTTGATATCCACTCCTATGACGAGAACGTTCGATTTTTTCTTAAGGATGCTGCTAATCTTGCTGATCGCATAATTCACAGCATGTTCTATATACAGACTTTGTCTGAATCCAAATTGTCTTTTATCTAAAAAGTTTGCTGAGTTCAGATGGAAAGTTATCCTATTTTTTAATATTTTTTCGTAAATTTTGCTTACAGTATTTAAAAGACATATTGAGCGATAGAAGCTTTTGAGATTTGCACCTTTGTTTGATTTATGAAGTAGGATTACATTTGCTTCGCGCCGGAGTTTAGGGAAATTGTTTGAGGAAAAGATTTTTTTTGTATAGGAGTGGAAAGAGTTTTGGATAGACCTTTTGGATTAATTTTAGTGTCTTATTTGTAATATTGTCAGGTCCAGCAGCTTTGTTGTTTTTTAAATTTTTTATAATGCTATTTCGTGCGGAAGTATCAAGAGGAGTCTGCTGTGAGTGAGCAACGTTTTCCTGTATGGGAAGTTTAAAGTTTTCTCTTAGTATTTTCTGTTTGTTGCTGTCTTTGTCAGTGCTGTCTAACGGAAAAAGAGGATAGGGAGTAGTTTAGATTCTCTGTCACATTAGTGATTTTATCGCCGTTATTTTTTATGAATAGTGGAATATCGTTTAGTTTGATTTCAGAAACGTTAATTTGTAGCTTAAACCCCATGGTTTGACATTTTCAGAGCAAATTTAGGTGGGGAAGTTATATAATTACGTAATATTTCCTGTCGTAGGCAGTAGATTTGAGAAATACGTTGTTTCATAAAGGAAACCAAAGAAATTTAAAGATGTTTTAAAAATACATAATAATTACAATTTAATTTAAATTTTATTTTATTTTTAGGTAAAAAATAAAAAAATTATAGAATTCTAGCTAAAATGGTAATTTAGAAATTGAATAGTAAGAAAAATAGTATTAATCCGATCTTAATTCTTTGTTTGTGAGCAAGTACAAAAAATATATATATTTATCTTTGATCTATTTTCATTTACATTACAAAATAAAAATTAAAAATAAATAAGAAAGACAATAAAATAAAAACATAACATTAATGGTTTTACTAGAGAACAGTATTAAATATTAGTTATAATTAAATCCATTGGTAACATTTTATACAAATCTTTTATATAAATTAAGTTTCTCTGTTATAACAAATTTTTTCATAGAGGCTTTGGTTCTTTGGGGGGGGGGGATGTTCCCTATTTCTCCCCCGTGAATCTGCCACTGCCACAATGAGTATAGCAGCTAGGCTAGGAGCGTGACTTGTATGTTTAGATCATGTCACGGAGGTTTAATGATTTCAGTAACGCACAAAGTGATGTACATATTTACTTACGCCAGAAATTAATAAAATGTTATCTAGAGTTTATTATTTACCATTTGATAAAAATTATTTTTTTTTATTCGTCCCGTATGCGTTTTTGTACCGCTGGTCACATCTCAACTACTTAAAACCTCATATTTCGTGAAGGAGAAGGAGTCGAAAACGCAACCGTACCTTAAAACCTAAGTACTGTTTCATGTATTACATTTAAATATTAGAAGCTTAAGGCGGAACTGAAACGAATTTTCAGCATACATTTATAAGACACCTCTGCCAGTGTGATTATTATTACAGAAACAACTGTGGCTCAGGGTTTACCAAGCATAGCAATAAAAAACCAGATAAGTATAATGGAGAAACCATCATCTTCGTTAATAATAGTTTTAAATCCAACGGTTATGCTGAATATTAAGGCATACGAGTGTTTGTCGGTCGATATTGAAATAAGGAGTAATAAAGAAACACGAATATTCGCTATTTATCGAACACCAAATCTTAACGTAAATGTGTTTTGAAAAGAACTGGATTTTCTTATTAACCAAGTTGATAGAAAGCAGGAATTTATTATATGTGGCGATTTTAATATAGACTTATTAAAATGTAGTGCTACATCGGAAAATTTTTTAAATATTATGTTCGGTTGTGGAAGCATAAGACTAATTAATGGCGTAATTAGAGAAGAATTTAGAAATTGTATTTTAACTCAGTCATGTATAGATAATATATTTATTAGGAGCTCAACTAAACAGATTTACGCAGGAATTATTAATTCAAAAATATCCGATCATTACATTATTTGCTGCACATTTCGCATTAAGAGGAACATGCATCAAACTAGTACGAAAGGCCCAACAAAGAATAGAGTAAACGAAAGGAAGTTGAACTAAAAATTGAAATATGATGACTGGCATAGTTTGGAACAGCTGAATTCGCCCAAAACTATATGAGCGCAAATACAAACGAAATTTAATAACTCTTCTATAAAGAATGTAGGAATCAGGTAAATTATACAAATGGAAATAATCTTCACTTTAAAAAGGACTGGATGAATACAAAAATTTTAAATTTGACGAAAATGAGGGACATATATTATAAGCGATGTAAAAGTAACAAAACAAACACTCGGTATAAAAAAAAAACCTTATAAAGCATACAGAAATATGACTAAATAAAAAATTAGTAAAGCGAAATTAGAGCACTGTAATAAATGAATGCAATATACAAATATAACACAATACCAAGAAAGTGTGGCAGACAATCAAAATAACATAGTATATAACAAAAACAGAACTTCAATTGATGAGGTCGTTATAAAACACTTTGAAAGTGCAAAGGATGCAGTGAACAAATTTATTAACGACCAATGCAGCATTGTGGTCAATTTTATAACATACAGTTACTAAATAGTGTATCTCCGGAGGTGACACACCCACGTCACTTTATACACCAAAAGCTACTAACAAACGTGTAGAACAAATAATTAACAAACTACCGATACACAAGATTCCAGGGTGGGATAGTACAAGAGCTTCAGACATTAAAAATAATGCAGCAGTCCTCACTCCGATAATAATAAAACTAATAAACTGCTCTATTAAAGAAAATATAGTCCCTGAAGGACTTGAAACCGGTATTATCAGGTCTATATATAAAAGTGGTGAAAAGAGCACATGCGACTATTATCAACCAATTACGATTATTTCAGTGTTGGCAAAAATTTTGGAACAATTTCTTGCGTCCCACCTAAGAAATTATCTGGAGGAAAATAATCTACTACGTCCAATAACCAATTCGACTTTAAAGAAGAAATATCAACAGTCTCCCTATTAAGAGCATTAACAAATAGAATTAATAAAAAACTGATAATTAGAAAACAGTTCCTTGTAATTTTTATAGACTTCAATAGTACAGCATTTGATACAGGATATCAAAAGTATTAGTATTATAGGCAGACAAAATAAATGGCTTGAAAGTTATTACATAATAAAACCAGAGTAGTAAAAATTGATGAAGAACTAAGTAGAGGGGAAATTGCATTAAGAGGCGTGGGGGGCGTTGCTATTTATGATTTATACCAACTTCCTTCACAAATATATTAAAAATACGACTGTATATGCCTATGAGGATGATACAACACTCGTAATTGAGCGCCGTGACACTCATGTGGTCGAAAAACTGTTGCAAGAGGAGGTTGATACTATGTATAGGCGGGCATATGCTAAACACTTAACGATTAATATAAAAAAATCAAAGGTTTATGTATAAGGAAGTCCGGCAGATATAGAGTACACAAACCGTCTATTATAATGCATAATAATAGCTGCTTACACAACTGTTTGAATTCTACCTTAAATTGTAGTTGTACTTCGCTGATAACGACGGATGAGTTTAAATACCTTGACTTAACTTTTGACACAGCATTATCTTGTAACAAGCATATTACAAATTTATCAAACAAAATTAGGCAAGCGCTACCAGCATCATATAGATTAGCTCAATCTATACCATATGATGGTCTTCATGTATACTTTAAAGCTATAGTACTGCCACGAATCTTATAATATCAATTAGGGGAGAAACAAAGAGTACGATAATCAAAAGGATTAGTAATTGACAAAAGAGATGCTTAATAACCCTCAAAAAAGATCAGGTTAGTAGTAACATTAGCTGGTGGAGAGAGAAAAAAGAAATGTCTCCAAAGATGTTATATTATTATCAACGGCCGCTTGATTACAAGACTAATAATATTCCATTATTTATTTATTTATTTTACTTATGCAATCCTCCAGTGCAACAGCTTACGCCAATTACTGCACAGCGCAATATAATAAAACAATTCAGTAGCAATATACAAGTACAGATACAATCAAACCATAGAAAAGAAAAATTACGAAGTTGTATAAATCGTACCCGTACGTACACATCGATTTTATCTAACATTACTTATTTTAGTTCTATCCCATTCATCACACTCCCACGCCAACGCAGTCCACACCTGTAACATGCACGCGTACATACACTCTCACACATACACACCATGCTCACGCAGAGAAACACTTAGGGAAGTCAGTACAACACAGCCTCAGTTCATTAAATTCCCTTCAACGAAAAGAGGTAGAACAACTTGGTTATCGTAGGAAAGCGTACTATACTCGACCAAAAGGTATAAATAGCAAGATGGACAACACTGTTGAGGCAGTATTAATTAAATTGCTGGTACGACTTCCAGAAAATTTAATTAACACAGAGATAGGACTTTGGAAACTAATAATTAAGTAGTGGCTCGTTGATAACATAAATGAGTGACAGTAAGTTAGTTCTTAATTGTATATGGGCAAATGGTGGAGAAATGATCATATGTATATGATTAAGACGGATGTCCGTAAAGTGTAATAATATGATATGCGTCCTGTGTATAATGTAAATTAAGTTTAAAAAAATGTTGTAACTATATTTATGAATAAACGATAATAATATTGGGAACCCTCAGACGAGCAGTATGCCTTGTGAGACCCGCAACTTAAAAAATTAAAAAAAAAAAAAAAGTTTGGAAAACACGAATACACCCCGAAAATTTTAGCTTAATCCGTATAACATTTCCGGTAGCAACTGTTAAAAATTTTGTTACGGGATTGTAAAAGCTAATAGAAAACACTACTTTCTTTTGAAATCTCCGCGCTGAGTACAGCAAATTGGCTAGGAGCGCGACTTGTATGTTTATGTCCTGTCATGGAAGTTTAATGATTTCAGTAACCCAAAAAGATAAATAACGGAACGCGATGTTAATTAATAAAATGTTATCAAAGCTTATTATTTATCATAGCAATCATTTTATTGAAAATTTTTTGCGTTTAATTTATATTTATTTTATTAAAGATTTTATAACATTTTTTTTTATTCATCCCGTGTGCATTTTTGTACCCCTGGTTGCATCTCAACTTGACTATCACAATAACGAATGTGGAAGCTGATGCAATGTCTTGATGAAATAACACTTTCTTTTTAGCCAAATGCGGCTATTTTTTCTTTATTTTATTACCCGAATGTTGCAATAAGTTCACATAATACTTGCCGTTGCTTGTTTTTCCTGACTGAAGATAATCAATGAAAATTATCCCACGGAAGCTGACGTCATGGTCTTGCCTGCAGATTGAACCGTTTTCGCCTTCTTTGGAGCTGACTCTCCCCTTTCGGTCTATCGCTGGTTATGAACGAACACGAAAATTCGACTTTATTGCTGTGAATCATCGCCAAACACTCGATCGAAAAATATGACGCTGTTTTTGTTCCATTGTGAGCAAACGCGCACCCATCTTGCGTACAGCTTTTTCATGTCTAAATTTTCAGTCAATACGCGATGTTCAGCACTTTTCGAAATGCCTATCAGGTCTACTAGCTCGCGCACTTTCAGTCGATGGTCATCCAATATCACTTTGTGGATTTCCTTCAACATTTCTGGTGCGGTCACCTCATTTGGTCGACCACTGCGATATTATTCTTAGCAGCTCATACGGCCTTCTTGAAACTCTACCAACCAATATTTTACTGCTGTAAACAAAGAATACAGGCTCCCCCAGACTAGAATCTAGCTCGGCTTTTATATTGGTTGGACTGAAACCTCTCAAATAAAAGTATTGCATCACATAATGACGACCAATTTTTTCTGTGCTTAAAAATTCACTGAGAATGTGTTCACTGTTGACGGCTGCCAAACAAATACTAAACAACGTAGCATCTTCAAACTTGAAACATAAGCTTTACAAGGCGGGTACTTTCAACTTAGTAATACTTTTCAAACAACTACCGCCATCTTTACACCAGGTGGTCGGGTACTTTTGGGACCACCCTTGTAATTAACATTTTTATAACAGTTTCAAAGACGAGGAGTAATGTTCGGAACAAGAAAATTATAAATAATCGCAATTTACAGACAATGATTTTCAGCGTACACATCGCAATGTATGCAGTTTTGTATATAGACAATTTCAACAAAAACTTAAAAGATTAGAAAATCTGTAATTTCATTCTCGTTATTTTTAATGAAATAGGTCCGCAGAGTTTACGGGAACTTCTTTCGAAAAATTTTAAATTATTCTAAAAATATTTTACCGTAATATAATTTATATCCTAAATGCAAATTGTCTCCATGACTTTTTTCTTTTTTAATAGAACTTTGCCGAAGCGCATTTATTACAAATATTGTAAAATATATATGTGGAAAAAATAAATCGTTAACAAGAAACGGTATTTTTTACACGAAATTACTCGTAGCATTGAACCGATGTTTTATAGTGATGTAGAAATTGTTCCAGCTTCTTTTAAATAATTTGTTCCTTTAGATTTATCCACTGGCTTACAAGTCACGTCAATTTCGTAGAAATAAAATACAAAAATAACCCTTTATTTTAAAACGTGTTCCTACTTTCAATTTATGGAAAAAAAAAATCTTTACCCATTGTTAAATAGTTAAAAATCGAAGTATAATTAGTGATGTAAAAATAATTCTGATTAACCTATTTTTAAGATTTCGTATACATGAAATGTACAGAATCCTAATAAGATGATTCAGAAACGACAAAAATATTCAATTAAAATATCCGATAATTCACGAACAGGTTGACTTACGAACTTCAAAATTGGATCATAAAATTACCATTAAAATTCTCTTTAAGACAGTATCTATAACTTCAAATTAACAGATTACTCTGGACGGCAAAAAGCCTTCAAGAATATACTTAATATGAAATTTAAAACGATCTCAAGAATCACCCTTAAAAAATTCATCTCTTCACCAGATATCTCTTTAAAATTAAAACTCAAAATACAAAACAAAACGAAGAAGCTATAAAAATTAAAAAATATATATTTTTTTTTTCGGACATGCAATTTATTGTTGGAAATATTATTATTTGTTGGGAACGAAACCGTATTTCATTTTCTGAACGAAACTTTCAAAGTTGACGAAAGCGTGAAGAATCAAATTTCTTTGTTTTGAATTTAGAGCATTATGTAAATATAAGTATTGTAGTTATCTTTAACTTGACATATGAAATCCTGATCACATAAAACATTATGCTTGACTGAACTTATTTTCACTAATCATAAATGATAGTGTTGAGAGCTAATGAAGTTTGAAAATTATCGTAGCTAATTCGTAAAAAAGTCCGAACAAAAACTATTACTTGCGGCACCGAATTAATTAGAGAACCACAAATAACATACTTTACGTAAAATATGAAATTAAAATAATACAAACGTTAAAATTAATGAACAAAAATGCAACAAAAATGAGCTATTGCCTAAAATGAATATATTTTCAAAAATTTATATATAAAATGGAATGGCTTTATACAAACGGAACTTAAAAAATTAAGTAAGCAACATGTGTACACATTATACATAAGCATTATATACAGGATATATTTACAAAAATATGACAGACGCGTATGATATTATAGTCATTTGTTAATTTCGTCTTTACTGAATAACATACAGTATCCCCGATGCAACGTATAATTGCGGCAACCTTTTTATTTACTGTAGTCGTCTAAAAAATTCAACGCGTTTACTTCAACAGAAAATGAAAGTTGGATGAGTAATACATTACCAGCCCATTCTTATACTCTGTATTATTTGAAAAATAGCTGAAAATAAATAAACATTTACAAAATCGAATTAATCATAATAAATAAAATAGTACACATTAACTGTTCAAGTTGAAATTTTTTTTTTGAACAAATTACACCAGTTATTACCGTTTGGTAAAATTATAACTTAACGTTTCTTTATATATGCTCGAAAGAACTGCAGAAACAAAATACAATGTTATTATTAATAGATTTAATATTAACCTATTTTAAATTAGTGTACCTTTTTTAGCACACCCTTAAAAACATTTATATTACCATAACGAATGTTTATTATTCCCTCTAATTTTCTTTAATAACTATCTTTTTTCAAAACTTTTATCGAAAAACACGAAATCAAAAAATAATTCAAATCAAACTATTATTAATGGAATTAAAAATACATTTTTTTTTTTATTTGCAAAAGGAACAAGTTCTACGTATCAAGAAAAAGGTTTTCCTAAATTGATCATTTTACATCAATTTTTATGTACTTAAAAGTGTAATTTATTAACATTAACATATTTTATTCTCAGTCGGACAACTACCTGCTCATTTTTTAACAGCCTATTTTAAATAATTATAATCACGCTTAACGGTTATCAGAAACAACAAAACCGGGGAAAGAGTAGATACATCATTTGATCCGGCTAACAACTGATGTCTTGAAAACCGAAACTATAATAAAGATATATACGACCGACCACGTAGAAAACATGAAAAATAAAGGACTGGTAGATTCGTAGATAACGGATATTGAATTCTCGAGTTCTCTATAGAAATGAAAATTAAATTCGTAGAAATTAGCACCGTGACACCAAAATTTACGGACGAACTGAAATGCACTACAGACAAACGGAATATTTCATAAAAACAAACTGCTACAGTAATGCAAAAAAATGAAACGGCTGAAATTATACAAATTATCTACTTACTATGTAAATACGATAACGGAATCACAAGAAAAGTCAAAAAGAAAGGTGCAAGCCAATATTTTACATCCAAATCAATCTCGTGTACTTTCTAATAATACATATGTATGATGAGGAAATTAAAACGTTTTACACTGAGCTATGAGAAAAAATAGCATACCTAAAAACTATTTGTAAACTAAAATTAGTAACATAAACACACGAGTTCAAAAAAATTGTAAAGCATGTAATCAAAGAATATATTGTTTAAAAAAATATTATAGTCCCATTTTAATTAATAAATTGTACAATTTTTAAACATGATAATCTACTGTTATCTAACATATTTTACGGCAGACCTAATTTGTATTTTTTTTAACGACAAATATTCGAGTAATTCTTGTAACAGCGAAACTAGATGGTGAAATGTTATACTTTCATGTCTGTCAAATGTATTTATACAAAAACAATTAAAGGTAACAAAAAAATAAATAACAATAAAAATAAAAAAACACCCTTCTGTTCCATACTTAATGGAAGTAGAATAAAACCTCATTTTATTTATTCGAATATTTTACAACGTTCAATAATTCTTTATTAAAAGTTGAACTTTCCAAGCATTTTAGAAAATAATCCTTTCATATCTGTCAGCGAGTAACCAGATTTACTTTTATTTCTGACATTAATGAATATCTCGATTACTACATGGTGTAAAAATAAGAATTTACTGATTCTCTCCAACTTTGAAGGTGTATTATAGTTTACCTTATAAAAAAAAAAAAAAAAAAAAATCAATTATTCCACTTTAAACAATTCATTTATATCTGAGATTATTTCCTTCTAAACTGCTAAAAAATTTTGGACTTACTAACCACGATTAGTTATTGTTCGGTTTATGGTATCTTATTAATTGCCCCATTTACAATAATTATTCTGACAAATGAGATTGTTAACAAAATCTATAAATCTATCAATTTTAACTCATACTATTACTTCATTTGTCATGATAACTTGAATTCCAGGAAACATTTTATCGATAGTATTTATTTAAAAGAGAAAAAAAGATATGCTGCGTGATCATATTCCGATATTTCACACACTGCTATACGCAGAAAATATCCAAATAACAGTTCCTCAATGCATAATTAAGGTAATGAACATTTCTGATGAATACGATTCATCAGTTAAACTAATCACCTGTACAAACAATGGCTAAAAAATTAGCACCTAGATTAGAATTGAAATAATTAATGTGACATTTTCGCTATTATTAGAATAGTTTTAACTGAAAATGTAGAATTTTCTAATGCAATGTACAATTTTAGAAAAAATTAGCTTGTCTAGCTTTAAAATTATATCGTTATTAATCTCTTATAAACCATATATCACCAGTTTTTAAATTAAATACATTAAAAATTGAAACTGAAATCCAATTTTTTCTTATTTTAGTTTCTTTTCTTTTTTACGGAATTCCGGTAATATATTATAACAAACGCATTTACTTTTAATTACGTAATTCATTATAATATAGAACCTCAACCTTTTGCCAGGTTCAAATAATTCAGTACCTATTGTTATAATGTTTCTCAATAATTCGAGTCGATTTTATAATTTGGTCTACTTCTACACTACCATTAAATAAAATTCCTAATATACGTATATGTATATGTGCGTACTTACAATCCAAATTTGGAATACTTCAAAAAACGTACTGCAAGAACGCATAAACAATACTACTCGTCTATTTAATTTTATAAAAAATTAAAATTTTTCACTTTAAAAATTATCTACATTGTTAATCGCATGTAATATAAAATACTGAATTCAACTAAAAATTCGAGCTCATGGGAGACAGAATTATTGAATGGTATATTTAACTGATGCATTTTTACAAATGACCGAAAGTTTTTACAAAACAGTATATTTAAACTTTTTCCCTGATTTGTTAGTTAAAAATATCCATTATTAGAAGTGTCGTAACCTAATAAACGTATTAATAATAATAATAAACTCACCAGATCCGCATACTACAAAAATAAACAATCCAATTAACCACGGAGCAACCGGAGATTTTTTTTCATTCTGTTTCTTCAATATGAAACAAGATGACCATTCATTAAAAACATAAATTTACATTCCGAAACATTTTTAAGAACATTCGTTGAAATACTTACAGATGACTTCGGTACATTTCCACGTAAAGTAATATTTTTACTAGCTTTTTCATTAGCGATCCGCATCCGTTGTTTGGGTGCCATTTTAATTTTATAATATGCTTTTCCAAAACTTAAATATTATTCGAAACAGTGGAGAAAAAGTTGTAAATACGCAAGTGTGAATTGTTCAAAAATTAAACTCGTAACTAAAGTAACATTGCTTCTCCAAATACATGGAAAAATAACTTAAACGTAAAATATAAAAGTGGCCAACACAACGCCAACTGTGTCGGCTAAAATTTTCATCATCACATACAATTACATTATACATCTACAGAGCCTGTAACAACTTTTTAGAGTTTTTAAGTACAGAAAATTTAATTATTTACAAATATGATTTTTAGTAATTTATTATAGTTAAAATTTAAATGAAAATTTACATTTCTGGAATTAACTATAACAGTTAACAATCTACTAAAAATATTTTTAAAATACTATATTTCTGATTCACCGTAATATTTACATGTACTTTCATTCTCGATTTTCAGTATAATGTGTAGTTCAATTTAAACATTAAGCGTACACTTTTGTAAAATATTTAATTTTTAACGTTATTTAAAAATATGTTTTGAATCAATCTTATCCAATATTGAAATTAGATAATAATGAAGAGGCAGCCACCCCATTTAATTCGTATTTTTTTTTAGGTAGTATTTTTTAACATATATTTAATATGTATAATGTAAAATTAGAAGTTGCATCACAAGACGTGTACTTCCTGTTGTAAACAGAACAACTATAGCCTTATTTACACGATGCGAGTTAGAGGGCGAGTTGACAATGACAGTTACTGTACAAACAGTTTATACTAGTAGCTGTCGGGTCAACTACTGTCATGAAGTTAATTCAAAATATTTTGTTTTACTGTCCACTCGCCTCATTCGGTCACGTGGTTTTGTTTTCGTTTTTATGTTTATATTCGATTTAGTTTAAATTTCATTCTAATAAATGTAAGTTAAAGATGTGTGAACAGTGAAGTAAGGATGATAATGTGAAATTTACTACTTTACACACAGAAAAAGAAGTTTTCCGGAAATCTGTTTCTTTTTTTCCGTTATTCGGATTAATTCTTGAAGTAAAATTAATGAAAACAATCGCATTATTTTATAAGCTACAATTTTCCGCTGTTCCGACATGTTAAGCATAACACATGCACTCTAATGAGATAACAGTTACTTTTCTCGTGTAAACATAACAGTAATTCGCCCTATATTCGAAACGAGTTTGTGACGTCAACCACTGTCAATTTTCGAGTCAATAACTTGCACCGTGTAAACCAGGCTTAAAAGTCATACGTCACTACTGAAGCCATTATTGTTAAAACTCAAAATATTTCATTAGTATTATCATTATTATCAGTAAAACTACAAATTTAATTTTTAAATACTATAATTCAACTTTTCTTCCTAATTTTATTTTATTTGAACACAATATTTATATTCTGTGCAAATCAATAATTCAATATGATGATAACGACAATGTCGTCTTTAACTGCTTTTGTTAGGAAGTTGCTCAAAACAAAACTAATATACAAACATTTTACAACGTAACAACATAGCAAAAAGAAATGTAACATTCAGAAATAAACCGGTAACTCAGTAAATTACATGATCATTCGATCATGCATGAAGCTAAGTACTGAGGTGGACAATAAATATATCAGATAAAATACGAATAAATAAATACAGCCTGTACCAGTAATTTATAATTTTTAAAATAAAATTACTACTACTGCTAATCTTTCTAATGTTTATACAGTTTTCGTTTCAGTTTCACTTATGTATGTATTGCACTTCGTATATCTTTTTTACTATCCTCGGCCCTTTGCTGAAGGTGATCTTATCATCATAGATGATATAGATGGTAATATTCGTGCTTTCAATTGAAAGAAAAGTTTCAAAAGAAATTTATTTCACTGAAGTTATTGAGATGTTCGGTAAAATGAAGGCACGAAATACATATAATATGCTATGATAGCTATATACTGAAAATAAAAACTACCTATTACTTTTTTTTTGCCGATCGATTCGTATTTTATTTTCTTCATCCATATCCATATTCTATGTATGTTTATTTAAGTCGAATTTAAATTTCACTTGCAAGATTTTAACTAAATAAACATAAACACTTATACATACAAATATGAACTGAATAAAATGATCGTAAAATTACATCAACTTCTTAAATTGGGGCCTTATTCGGCTTTGCCACCCCGGGCCTCTGACGGGCTTAGTCCGTCACTGCTCATGGGCCACAATATAGTAAGAGAAAATCACAAAAAACTTCTGAATTAGTAAATTTTTTATTTTTAAATTATAAATAAACATTAGTTAAGAGTAGCATATAGCAAAATGTAAAAGCGGAGGTCAAACATGTTTGGTATATTTATATATCTCTCTTCTCTCATTTATACATGTATTTTTGTGTAAAATGTATTATTTAAAAACACTATATTTTTATCAAATATTAATTTTTACTGTCAAAAATTTTTCCTGTAACAAATTTGACCGTTATTAACAGTGTCCGTTTAATGAAAATATAACAACCAGGAATTAATTTAGAACTGGGAATGAATTCTTCATGATTAATCATATAAACTTTATCCCAAATTAAGCCCGTGTCCACGGGGTGGGTTTTGGGGGTTACCCCTCCCCCATGAGAACTAAAATAATTATTATGAATACACAAAATTTTGAAAAAAATCAAAAATTTAAAATAAATATTGATGATTTGTTAGGCTGTTCTTACCTACAAAAGAAAAAAGAAAAAATGTGCTTCATATTTTTAGGTACTTCATTAATATTTTATGCAAATTTTTTGATTACAAGTATTATCAATAACATATGTAATTTTTATTAATGTCTATACTGTAATTTATTTCAATATATAAATCAAAATGGTGGAAATGATTAATAGTACGAATAGTAGTGAAAATGTATTGTTATTTATAAACTAAATATGTGAAGAAAAATTTACCCCCCCCCCCTTCAAAATTCTGGGAACGGGCTTATCGCAGATAGATGTTGAAGTATTGTTTTTTCCAGATTTTACTCGGATTTACAAAAGCAGTACATCGCATACAATTCTAAATTGATACTTAGTGAAAGGAATTAACAATTTATTGGAAATGAAGTGAAATTTCACATTGCGATAAAATTACTATAAAATCCATACATTTTTCAAAACAATATTTTAAGTTTCTAACTTGAATCTTTAAAATGAGCAAAATCAATTACAAATAAGTACCTCAGATTTTTTTTTTTTAAATTTAAGTAGGTAAATGTAATTAGACAATATAAAAATGTTATTAATATATTTCAGATATATATAAAAGAAACATAATTTGTAATAATATTTTATATAATAATTAATATCAACAATTGTAATTCAATTATGATTATTATTTATTAGCGATTTGTGGTTACTCTGTATATTGCTTTTAAATATCACCTATTGCTAGATAAAAAATAACAAAAATCACAGGAACCAGATATTCTCTTAACTTTTTGTCGACATAGCTATACCCCCTGGCCCCACTCAAATTTTTTTTTTTTCGATTAATTAATTTTTTTCTTTCTTAATCGATTGTTCGTCGTTTGTTATTCATTGTTCAACCATTAAAATTATTTGTTTGTTCGTTGTTTATTTATTACTTATTAAACAATTATTTGTCTTTAAGTTAGCTCATCTTACTACAGATTTTTACTTTTTATCTCCTTAATTAGTGGATTTTAACGAATTATTGATTGTTCGTTCATTATTAGCAATTGTTGGATTATAAATATTTCACATTTATTAATTATTTAATATTTTTCATTATTTAAAGTACAGACCTCTTCTCTCTTTATCGTGCATGCGCACATTGTCTGTATACCATCGCCAATTTTTATATGATAAGCGCGGGTTTATTGGTGATATCATTATGTAAATTTATATTTGAAAATTTATATCATTAATTTCAACTAAAAAATTATTATTATTCGGAGATAATTACAAATTCCGTAAGGAGTCTTATTGCAGGCCTACAATTTTCTAAAATATCTATTTTTAATAAGTTAGAAATACAAAAATTTCAGATTTTATAACAGAACAAAAACTAATGGGTGCATGGATCCTTTATTGAAACTTGCAAGGTATCATTGGTGTGTAAAAATATTACCGATTGTTTATCAGCCCCGGATCTACGATTTTTTCGAACCGAGGCAAGAACTTGATAGTGGCGCCCCCTCTCTCTAGCGTTTGAGATAAATTGTTAAAAAAAACTCACAAATATATAATGGGTAGCATTTTTTGCGATCGGGAGAATAAGTAACCTTTTTTCTCTATAATCTTGCTACAGCTTTACATGGCGTGCTTTCTTTTCTGTGAAAAAATCTATTAGCTCATCAAAGTCCGTCTCAAAGGTAGTTTTATGTTCAATGGCTGGGATCGCGAGATAGACGTTCCTGACTCATTGTTGAACGCAGATAGGTTTTAATTATTTTCAGTCTGCTGAAGTTTCGCTCACAACTTGCAGATGTCGTCGGTAATGTGCAGTATATCCTTAAAACTATATTAACATTGGAAACGTTTCTTGCAAGTCATGCTTACACAGATGTTGTAGCAAGTAGAATGCACTTGATTTTTCATTAATTTCGGTTACTATATCTTTATATACAACAAGTTCCTGGCAAAAATCAACTGCATTCAAATCTTTTGAATATTTTTGTGCTAGATCGGCTCCAGTTTTCTTCAGACCCTCAGTCAACATATTTAAAAACGCGTGGCCACTGAGGAAAGCGAAATTTTCATGTAGACTCTTTGCGCCGTCTCTAACCTTGTTCCTATTTCTGTTAAAATTTTGTCAAACACTAATTCCATATCTTTAGGTTTTTAAGGACTGGTTCGATTTCCAACTTTTCTGATACAGGTACAGCTTCTTTGATCCAATGTTGTATTGGTTTTTCTTTCATTCCTTGCAAGATCTTAAAACCTTGCATTATCGCCACAGAACGCGAAATGATAATATCCTCTTTTTGTATTTCAACGTTCACTCTATTAATCTCTCGAAGAATATTATCCCAAATTGATAAGTTGAGGATAAATTTAAAATCCATCACTGCATGTAGTAAATGACTAGCTTCATAATTAGATTCTGCGGCTAGAGAGGATTCTTCAATTTCTTCTAGAGCTTAAACAACTTCCGGTAAGTTATTTAATAGAGCAGTAACAGCTTGGTGTTTAGCTGACCATCTGGTTTCAGTAAACGATGGATGATGCAATAATCAGACCGCGTGGTTGAAATTTTAAATTGTGACGAAAAAAGAACAACTACTTCGGAAAAGATAATATGCACAGTACAGATCACAATTTCAAATGTCATGCAGTTCAACATTCTCCAGCACTCTACCCATTGAAATCACAAACAGTGTCATAAAAATTGCATTTCTTTTTCTAGCAGCTCGATGGTGATGATTGGGTTCTTTTAAAAACTGTTGCTGCACACTTCTCTCTCTTTCTCATCCATATATATTCTCCGTCACTCATCTCATCACTGATTGTAGACTATTGCCGCATATTTGATTTACACACACTTATGCAATTACAAAGCCTCCCGCGTATACAGCCACAATACGTTTTTCTGAAATTATTCACTATAATGCCGAAAACAAATCATAGATCGCGCCCCTTAAAACGCTTAGAATTTCCCGTTCCCGGGAAAACTTAGTGATAAAAAAATGATACAAACACTCTTATATAGAAATTAAATATTGTGTAAAAATTTCAAGTCAATCCATCCACTACTTTTCGAGTTTTGCGTCCATAAACATACGTCATTTCATTTATATATATATATATATATATATATGTATATATGTATATATAGATAGATTATGATTTTGGCGCCCTCTGAAACTGCCGACCGGGGCAGGTGCCCCCCCCCTTTTGGATCCAGGGCTGTTGTTTATTATATTAAGTAGAGCATTTTTTTGGTGAAAATTATGGAGGGTAGAGGTACCTCTACCATCTATTGTGAAAATGAGTAATAAGTTAATCATAGTGATGTATAAACAACTAAGGCTGTATTACAATATATTCATGTGCATATGTACAATAAAGAGAGAGAGAGATTCGATGGGTCGAATTTTCGAAGTCCAAAAAAAAAAATAATAATAAATAAAGAAAGGAGGGGTCCGCACTTTAATGAATGAAAAATATTAAGTAATTAGTAAATGTGAAATATTTATGATCCAACAATTACTAATAATGAACAAACAATCAATAATTCGTTAAAATCCATCAATTAAGGAGATAAAAAGTAAAAATCTGTAGTAAGGGGTGCTAACCTAAAGACAAATAATTGTTTAATAAATAATAAATGAACAACGAACAAACAAATAATTTTAATGGTCAGACAATGAAGAATAAACGACCAACAATTGATTAAGAAAGAAAAAAATTAATCCAAAAAAATAATTTGAGAGGGGTCAGGTTCACTGAGCCTTCTGAATGCAATCTTCTTAAAATTTACTTTCTTGCTCATTATTACGCTTCCTATATATTTTCTTCTCCCAGTACCTAAATTATTTCTATTCCTGCTTCCTTTATATATCAGTGAATGTGTGCATCAAGTTGCATATATTTTTAAGCTCGATTTATTATGCAAATAATCTTTTGCATTGACGACCATCGAAAGACTTAAAAGAAATAAAAATAAAATAAACGATAAAATTTAGAACATTACAGGTTTTACTATTAAATATGCTGTTTATCTTTCAGATATAATTATAATATTACGATTAATCAAACTTTATATAGAATGAATTTCAATATCTGTTGTGTGCGGCTGTATTTAAAATAGTTCAAACATTGTTATATTAATATGAAAATGAGCGAAAGTAAAATTGCGACAGATTTTAAGAAACAAATAATTATAATTTAATGAGTATTATAGAAAACATAAAATCTTATGGGTTAAAATCATGGAGAATTTTTTTTTTTTGTTAACATATGTATTTTTTAGATATTGTTGTATCAAATTTTTTTAAATACTTATTCTTTTCCTTTAATGTACCAAAAAAGTAAGTAGTTTCATAAATGTTATTCTCCTATATGCGATAAAAAATGAATACTGAATTAACAAAAAACAAGATATTAAAGATCTAATTTTTGGACAGAAACAAATTTATTTAACTTCATGATTCGTACCATTAATAGCAATTTAAAAGCATGTATATAATTTTTAAATTAAATAAATGCACATAATATATACAGTTATTTAAATAAATTTATACACATAGTGGATTATATTAACGGCATCACTAACTTCACATTCATTTTCCTTTATTATATATCAAATGTTTATTTTGAAATTAAAAAAGCTTAATAATTTCATAAATTTCAAAGAAGAGTAGAGTTGTAGATTGAAAACAAATTTAAGTTGAAATCGATATTATCATGCTTTGTGCGAAAACAAAATACAAATTATATTTTTAAGTACAAATTTTTACTTCATATTGTAATTTGGTATAAATAAATAAATAAATAAAACATAATCATCGTACTTCTCAAATGTTTATGCTAACATTTAATATTTAATGTAAAACTATTTGTGCTTATATTCTATACAAATAGCAATAAATGACAGCAATAATACAAGTACGAGCTTATTATGACGTCACAATTTTTGCTACTCAAGGTCTGTTGCGAAGGTTTTCTAAAACCGAAAACAGAAAAAGAATTACACTTTTATATCATTATTTTAAATATTAATTTTTGTTTTACTTTCTTAATTTTTAGTTATATTTTTAATCAGCTCATTTCATCCGGTCGAAATTATAAAAGATGTCGTGCGATAAAATTCCTAGTGAATATTATACTGAATTGGAAAATCAATTTATATTAAGATTACCGGAGGTATATATAGAAAAAAACGTTAAACAATTTCCGATTACATGTTTATAGTTCATTTTTTAATTTAAAACTTACAATAATTCCTTTACTTAAGTGTAAATTTACAACCTTTAATTATCGTATGTCATTAATCATAGAAAAAAACAACTTTCTAACATACGTGTATATTTTTTGAAATAGAACTGTCGTTTCTGTTATTATAATTGGACGTATTTTTAGCGTTTAAGTTTCAAAAATAATTGAATAGTAGAGTATAATAAATCAGTAAATTTATGTATTTTAAGAATCCAATGGTTATATTTTTATTGGTTTATCGGTTATTTAAAAACGATGAACATTAATAAGTTTTAATAATACTACTTATTAGTATAAGGAAGTAATTACGTAAAATTAAATAAAACTAGAAAAGAATTAAACAGTTTATATAATGCACAAAGTACTATGTTACATTCTATGTACTTAACTTTTTACAATCAGTTCTTACAGTATAAATATCGCGAAATTTAGAAACTTCAAAATAAAAGCCTGCTGGAAAACAAATAATCATAAATAGAGCAACCAAACAATACAATTCATTCTGCATACCCTATGAGAACATTTTTTTCTATTTAGTAAAGCAAAAGAACAAAGTGGTAAATATTAAAAAATTTTCGATTTTAGAAGTTCAGCCCAAAAAGAAACGTGTACTCTTTAAAGGGGTGCATTGAGTAAAATATTTATTATTAATGTTTGAACCAATTAAATTATTATTACTAAATTACCGTAATATTAAGTTACAAACATTTGAACCTTTATGTAATTGTTTTAAAATTCATCTATATTACTGAAACACTTAAATGTAATTTTTAATTAATTTCAATCATCTAACGTGAATTTCTTATTTTTTAATAAAGAAACCAAGTAGATTACTACAAGAAGCAATACAGGGAGGTGATATATTAAAAAATCGATTAAGTATTAAATTCATAAATCATATGAAAAAAGCAGAAGTTCAGTTTGATGAGATTTGTATGTTCGGCAGAGTAAGTTCAATTCTTTATTTAATATATTTAAAATATATACATTATATATATATTTTTTTTATGACTGTACTGGTTAGAAAATTGGAGTGTTTGGTAACCAGTAAAACCAGTTCTAGACCGAAAAAAAAGAATTACTTTAGCGAAAAAAAGAAAATGATTTAAAAGGTTTGAAAAATTTGTACACGTGTTACTAAAATAAATAATCAATAAAATTAATTTTTAAATCATATGTGATCTATAGAATACCGTAATTTCTATTATCACCATGTTCTTAAAACACCGTTTGTTTAAGAGGAACCACAATATACTACTACCCGTTACATTATGAAGACTCAAATAATTGTATCGTTAGGGAAACTGAATAGATGAATAGCAGAATTTGAATATGTTTGTTAATAGGAGCTAGGAAATATTTGTTACTGGTAATGAGAAATGTGACACAGTTTCATGTTGTGATACAGTGAAACTGACACACCATTTGGTATTGACACATTATGTCAACATAGTGACAGTGAGACAGCAAATGACACTTCTTATTCTTATATTTTTCTTTATATGATACTGTGTAAGACGCTTTTAATTATACTTAAATTTGTGGACAAATGATTTAAAATAAACAAATGTATAAAATCAAGTTTTAAATAGCTATTTACAATTTTAATCATGAAGTTAATAATTTGTACAAATACTATGTCAGTGTGTCAATATAAGGACACAGTGAGACAGTAAATGATACTTATATTTTTCACTATACTAGTACTGTGCGAAAGGTTTTTAATTGTACTTCAGTTTATGGATAAATTATTCAACATAAATAAACTTTTAAAATCTGGTTTTAAATAACTGCTTACAATTTTAATAAAAAAAAAATAATAATTCACATAAATATTGTATTAATATAATGACACAGTGGCACTTCTTTTCCTTACATTTTTTTTTATACACCAGTGTGCAAAAGGTTTTTAATTGTATTTAAGTTTACGAACAAAGTATTCAAAATAAATGAACTTTTAAAATAAGGTTTTAAATAATTGCTTACAATTTTATTGATAAAGTTAATAATCTGTATAAACACTGTGTCAGTATAATAACACAGTTAGACAGTAAATGGCACTTATCACAACTTTCTTTATATAGTACTATGCAAAACATTTCTAATGTTACTTAAGTTTATGGACGAATTTTTCAAAATAAATGAATTTTTAAAATCAGATTTTAAATGGCTCCTGAGAATTGTATAAATAATTCTCGCAAACTCTGTAGGTATAATGACACAGTTAAACAGCAAATGACGCTTGTTACATTTTTCTTTATATAGTACTATGCACAACATTTCTAATGTTATTTGAGCCTACAGACAAATTATTCGATATAAATAAATTTTTAGAATTAGGTTTTTAATAACTACTTACAATTTTGTTGAGAAAGTTCAAATATTGTCAAAAGTAATTAATGCAATCTAAATATAACTACAGAATTATAACTATTTTCAGTGTAAGCTTAAATTGTTTTTGTAAATATTAAAGTCCTTAATTTATTTTTACTTCAAGTATTGTTTAATGAGTACATAGAATTAATAATTTTAAGATAAGGAATATACATGTTAAATATTTAAATACTACTAAAAGTGATTAAAATATCTCAAATGTATCACAAATCGCCACTGAAAATAAAAATGTAACACTTGAACTTCTTGTTTGAAAACAAAACAATTGAAACAGATGAGATAAATGTCTTAAATGTTTCACTGTTTTAAAACGTTTAACTATTTCTGTTGGAAATGTTGGAAATAGTATAATATGTCATTTTATTAAAAGTGAATATTTGGTTTTGGCTCCAAAGAAGGAAAAAAAATAAAAAAGAAGGCTGCCACAGGACGCCCGGCAGATGTGAAACATCACAATAGATGGTTAATCAAAGAATTTATAATTTAAAAAAACTAATAAATAAATATGAAGCAGAGTAAATAAAAACAGATGAGTTTCGTTAATAAAATTTATATGTACAATATGTCTCAAAGCAGATGTATTTTGGTCATTGCGAGTTTCAATGATAATATCACCCATCTCTTGCGTTGTTTGTGTACTGTGAAAATAAAGTAGAATTTTATTAGTTCAAAATTTTTATAAAAATAGAAGCCACTGCAGCCTGCACTAATACAAGCACTGCACTAATACAAGCACTGCACTTATACATGTACAAGTGGTGACGTGTCAATTTATTGTATTAAATATATTGTAGACGAATAGAGGTACACGCAGTACACACTCTTATGTAAAAGCAACGAAGTATATAGTATACACGCCACACACACATAAGCGATTAGCGAGTGGTGGCAGAGAGGGAGCATAACGGCATGACGTCACATCCGACACGGCTTACCAATTGGTTTTACTCACAAGATGCGCCGATAGTTGTTTCACATCACAACCAAAATTTAAAGAATATTAAAAATAAATACTATTAAAAATGATTAAAATAATATTTCTAATATATCACAATAAAAATAAAAACTAAACACTTAAATTTCTTAGTTGAAAACAAAACAATTGACACAGATGAGATAAATGTTTTAAACATCTCACTGTTTCATTTGTTTTTCGATTAACAGCACACTGAAAGTCGGGTAATGAACTGTATTGTCACACTGTGACGGAATTGATATACTAGCCATCACTATTTGTTACTTTTGATTTGTACTAACTGATGGGATAAAAATATTGCGGTATGGCTTGAAAAAAATTATTTTATAAAGGTGTTTTTTTGATTAATCAAACAGAAGTATTCAAATACAGATTTGTGTAAAATATTTTCAGAAACATATGTAAGCAAGATAATCAGACTATACTCACCAAATGATTTTTTTATTTACATCATGGAAATTAAAGGAATTATATGTTTGTCATTTTAAAAACAAAAAATCTATTTTACTAGTAATATAGTATTGTTACTGAGTTTTAAGTATTAGGCCCGTTGCCCATTGCAACGAATTACTGAGCGAGAAAATTCTATTTTGTAATTAAATTCATTTATTGTTTTTTATTTTTTGTAATCGTTGTTTAATATTTTTATTTTATTTTTAAATACTAAAAGTAGTTTTCTTTTTATTATATGAAAATTTATAATTTATAAAAGCTTTAATTAATTTCTCCAGTTTTCAACTATTTAGAATTTAAACAAAATTTGTAAATAATAATATAAATTAAGGAAATAAAACATAAGTAATAACCTAAGTTGGAGTAAATAAAGTAATTTGAATAACATAAAACACAGTTAAATATTTAAACTTTAAAAATTTATAATAAAAAATACTGAACTGCGTGAAATCTGTTTTAAAAATTCGCTCAGCTAGCAATCAGGCGAGGAATTATTTTTTCTTACTCGCCTTTTTTGTCTACTTCAGTGATTCTTAACCTTTAAGAATGAGGGACCGTTTGACAAAATTGCTGTCATGCCATGGACCACCAACTGTTTGGAGGTAATATACAGTAAATGAAAATAAATAAAGGGTTCTTCTATCTGTCTATAAATAAGACACTCATAAAATTGTTCAAAGCCAACAGTATTTTAATTTTTCTTCGAAAATTTTACTTTACAAAGGTAAATATATTATTTTAATGCGATTTTTGTACTGCATACTCTTTACTAACTTCTGAATCCTCGGTTCAGTGCTACTCAAAGCCAAACTCATATCGGAACTGGCATCCAACCGATTTCGATGCTTGTTTTTAATTATCCGAAGCGCTAAGAACCTCTGCTCGCATAGATATGTCGATGAAAACAAAGTTAGGTAACATAGCAATTTCTCGAATTTTTGGGAAAGAAATTGCCTTTCGGCTCTGAAAATTTTCAAGATTAATTCCTGTTTCAAATATATCTTTCAAGTTACTATCGTGTTGCATTTCAATCACTTCTTCTTGAATTTCATCAGGCACCTCAAAAACGTTGACAATGAAAAGATTGCGGATCACTTTCCGAATACCTTCGTCCTCACAGTCCTGAAAATAGCGATTGAATTCACTTTTTAGGTTTTTCAAATGGAACATCATGTTTTTTTTGTATTTCTCTTTTAATCTCAGCACACTGTCCATCAATAATTCAATTCAGCGTATCAAACGCAGAAAAGTTTTCTCTTTTGATCTGGTTGATCAATAGCTTGATTTTAGCGGTAAACGCTCTGATTTTATCTTCATATGCAAATATATTGCTCGTGCCTTCAACTTCGAATTTCCTGACTTGCAGTTGAACTCGCGTGAAAAAATCGACCAAATAAGCAAAACGTACTTGAAATTTGGATTCACAGAACTGATCCAGCAACTCTTTGTTCTCCTCGTTAGTTAAGAATATTTGTACTTCCACTCTCAGTTCGTGCAGCCTCGACAGCATATTTCCTTTGGAAAGCCAACGTACTTCCGCGTGGAAAAGCAGAGTTTCACAGTTCATATCAGAGCACAACTGTTTGAAGAGACGAAGTATTAAGTGCACTCTTTTTAATGAAGTTAACTACTTTTACAGCTGTTTTTATCGCAATAGCAAAGCATTCCAGGAGCGTTTTGGTGGCAATGCTTGACATAATTGCAGATGGATTTTTTGTTTTTATCAACGCTGCAAAACCAGAGCAAGAACCAAGTAGATCAAGAGCACCGTCCGTACAAAGTCCCGCAAGCTTTTGCCTCATAAGTCCATGTTTCTCCAAATATTGACTTATTACATCTATAACATCTGCACCTTAAATCGAATAAATACAAATAATTGACAACATTCTGAAACGTTGGTACATTCATCACATTGTAGCTCAAAATAAGTACTACATTTTATGTTGTCAACAACTTGTTCTTTAATATCATTTAACATTTTTTGAATACACGACTTCACTGTGTCGTTTGAAGGTGGTATTTCACGAATTTTCTCTTGAGCTCCCTACCCTAAAAGTTTTTCTTCAGCTATAAGCGTACAATGAATTTTTAGAGATTTACCAATTGTGTATGCTTTTTTTAATTTGGAAATCAATTTTGAAATATCAAACGATGTAGATAATGTTTTTTCAGATGTTGCATAACTTGTTTCACTGGGTCAAAGTTTCATTTTTTTAAGATTTATTAGTTTGCCTTGGAAGAATTCTCGTGGATGGTCACACTAATTCGGATGTACGATCTTTAAACGACGTTCCAGCTTTGCCGACTTTAAAGCATTATTGGCAAGAACAGTTGTGCATAGTACACACTGAGATCTAGTCTCCTCATTTATTTCTATTGAAGTACAGTTCAGTTTAATCCAATCGCCATCGTACTTTCGTTTCGATGGCATTTTTCTGAAAACAAAATAATTACATTATTCCCACCTACTTAGTAATCTATGTACATTAATACTTGAAAATGGTCACAGAAAAAATATGGATAAAAGATACCTTATTTTAATGACAAACCCCTTGAACTGGCGTACAAAGAAAATCGCAATTATCCCACCCACGCACTCGCCCCGGCGGAGGCTCCACCTGCTACTTGACTGGCTCTCGCTTTTAGCGCGACTGGTTGTCACTTATTTAATATTTTTAGGATGGCTTCGCGAACCACTTCGGTTGCTTCCAGGGACCACTGGTTAAGAACCACTGGTCTACTTGGACTATTTCTCACTGCAGTGGCAGTGTTGTATTTAAATGTACCGTAATTGATTTTTAGATTCACTTACCTTGCTGCAATGAGCAACGAGTCTTATGAGTAACTTAATATTATTTTATATTTTTGATCAATGAAAACAAATTAATTTTTGCATTGTCAGTAATATGCCGATTTGAACTAAACTAACAATTAATATCCTATTAATAATTTATAGAATGTCAGATAATTAATTTGTCTAATTATTATTTTTTGCGCGCCATCATCTATGTATATAATGTAGCTAAGGAATCTCTAATATAAGGGTGTAGTAATTAATATTAAACTATCTTTATAAAATCAAAATGAATAAGTAAGCACATAAATTATTACTAGGAAGAACACTATATTGGATATTATACATTAAAATGTAATCTGCTATATAGTGTGGTTTCTTAGTGCTAAAAAATGGATTTTTCTTTCGAATATGGTTTAAAATGTTCCTAAATAGAAAGAATGTAATAATATTAATACTGTATTTAAAATTCGATATTAATAATGATCGTTAACGAAAAAACTAAATTTCTTGTCACATTGAGGAATATCCCATTAAAACATAGGAATTTATGAAAACGTGTGCTCTTATTACAATAACGCTGACAAACCGCTTGGTTTATATATTTTTAATCTTACCTTCAAGCAAATTATAGTGAATAAAAAGATGCTAAAAATATAAATTATTACCGGTACAGCATTAGAACTGGTCAGAGTTAAAAGAAGTACCCTTAGTTGCAATGTTTCCAAAAGTGTTAAAGAGAGAAATTGTTAGTCGTGTATTGATTATTAGTTGGATGCTGTTTTACCACTACGTTTCATTACTTCTTAAATATTGTAAAATCGCAGTAAATTTACCTTACTGAATTCGTTTCTCATACGAATTTAGTATATTCGAAGTTTAATACATAAAATATGGTAAATATATTATTACACACATTTTGTTTGCCCCAGTTTTATACTAAATTTTTATTAAGAACTGTTACTTTTACGAAAATTTTCCTTGCAAAACTTCTAGTTATTTTACTATTTCTGTAAATTAAAACTTTTGTTTTTTAATTTTAAATAAAATATTTTGTTTTTTAATTACGTTTTATTTTCAGCTTGTTAATTTACCGTGCATTATAGAATCGCTTAAAACCGTAGATAACAACAATTTCTATAAAACTGCCGATATATGTCAGGTAAGTTCAATTTGCTCTTTTACCAGTCTCGTATACCGTTTAAGTTAAACTAATAAATCTATTAATACGGCAGTGATCCTTAACTTTTTAGAATTTGCATCCCATTGTTTTATAGCCAGTTTAATTGTGTTCCCTCCAAAATGCTTGCTGCAACTGTTTAGATATTCATAAATTAAGTGTAATATAAACGTGCGTTGTTCTGTCATTAATAGGTAATAAGATATATTCCTGTAAATAAAAAAATGTTTTCGTATTAAACAACATTGAAGAATTGCTTACTACGATTGAATACTGGCAAATTTACGAAATAAAATTAAAATTAATAACAGTAAAGTCGACTTCTACATTGTTTTCAGTTGTGCTTTTCCAGATATAAATGTAATTTATAAATATGACAGAATTGTGCAACAGTGCAGTTTGTTTATAAAAAAAATATCCTTTTCTTAAATTTGAATATTTTATTTTTATTTATTATTAGGAATAGTCTTATTGATTTTGCATTATTAAACGTTTATAGTTCTAAAGGGGAAAATAAAAAATATTTTAACGCATATTTAAATTCTGAATTTATAAATAAAAAAATAGATAACTGACAGCATGAAAAACCAATAAACTCGAACAGCTTTAGAAAAGAGTTTATTCCGAACATATCAAAACACCTTGAATTTTTTGCTGCAAAAGTAAAATATTTTGGAAAAAGAAAATCGATTTTTAAAAAAGTTATATTTATTAATGAAGAATCGCTGGTAGCTTATTACGGTGCTGTGTATCCAACAACTACATACAATCGTACATACAATTATAATTCACATTTCAGAAATTACACTTGGGAAAAGTTTTTCCCAACAATTAGCGCCTGTTTTTGTATTGTCATGCATTGCACTAGCGATTTTGCAAAAAAAAAAAAAAAATATTGTTGAAATTTTTAAGTACAGCTTGAGATGAAGTAGTGGTTTATAAAAAAGAGAGTCTTATTAAAACTCTACAACAAGATATGGAACACGCACAAAATACCGAAAAAATGGCTGGAGTCCCATGTTATACCAATACTGAAAACAGATAAATCCGCTCTTGAGCCAAATAGCTACCGTCCTATCGCACTAACATCAGTACCATGCAAAATATTAGAAAAAATGATTGCTGAGCGTTTAATAGCGTATATCAAAGAAAACCACCTAATCGACGAAAACCAATGCGGATTCAAAAAGGGACGCTCAACAATTGGCCAGCTGATTAAATTGCAACAGGAAATAATAGATGGTTTCACAACTGGAGAATGTACTGTATGTGTTTTCTTCGATGTTGAAAAGGCTTTCGACCGATTACCAAAATTATCTATCATGGAATCGTTAAAACACCTAAATTTAAAGGCAATTTACCATTTTTCATCTTAGCCTTTCTACAAAACCGATATTTCAAAATACGCCTAGGCACAACTAAGAAAAATACAGAACATACTACAGAACACGATAAATAATCTACAAACATGGATAACGAACAAAGGACTCAGATTTTCACCAGAAAAAACAGTCGTACTAAATTTTCATAGAAAACGCTGTCCAACACCGGACATTAATCTCAAAATCTACGAAACCTCCATCGCAAACACGCAATCACACAAATTCCTAGGCCTATATTTCGATACACGGATGAATTGGAAAATCCACATAAATCATGTCAAGCGAAGGGCAACTACCGGACTAAACCTACTAAAAAAGCTGAGCCACTCAAAATGGGGAGCTGACAGATGGGCAATGCTGCGGATCTATACTAGCCACCTTCAATCAGTAATCGATTACGGTTCAATAATCTACGACACAGCAGCAAAAACAGACCTTGATAAACTAAATGTGGTTAGAAACCACACTCTACGCCTATGCATTGGAGCCTTTCGTACAAGTCCAATCACAAAACTTTATGAAGAAATAGGTACCATCATACTACAAAATAGAAGAAACCAATTATCTATAAAATACTATATCAAGGTCGCGGAAAATGAACACCACCCAAATCATTTTAAATTGTTTCACTCTTATCTAGAAAGCAGTGCACACGATACAAACCATTTGGGACTCGAATAAGAGAACGCATAGCTGAGACTGGAACTGATCCATCAAACCTAGCTGCACTCAAAGAAATGGCGCATCGATTCAAATTGATTACATCACAAAATGCCACAGCATACCAGATAAATAGAAGGGAGGAAGTGATTCTGGCCAGAATACGTATAGGGCATATTTTATATACGCATGGCCCTCTATTCACGGACAAAGCTCTGAGGAAATGCCCACGGTGTAATACGAACATCACCATCATGCACATCATCGAATCGTGTATAATATACAAATCGATAAAGGATGAAATTCCCGGACGCGACTTAAAATATGAAGATCTAAAGAAAGATAATGAATCCATATCCCGTAAACTATTCAGATTTTTAGAGACTATAGACTTATATCAATTAATTTAAACTAGAATATTTTTGAGTTATTGAATTTTGTTATTTTTAATTGTTATATTTAAAAGTTAAAAAATGATGTATTTTGTTATATTATTGTGAAGTTCGAAGACGCTAAAGGCCCAAGATGCCGGGCGTCTTTAAATAAAATCTTTTGAATTGTATTTGAATTATATCTAATATTAGATAATTTCTTTTACTAAACATCATCTGAGAAATTTCAGAGTTTGAAATATTTACAAAAGAAAAATCTTTACATTGCAATTAGACACATCACAGAGAAGAGCTCCCGCGAAGGTCTTTCTGCCCTTTGTAAAGATATGGAGACATTTATGGTAAAATTTTAAATTTAGCTATTAGTAACATAGAGGATTTAGATGTAACTTTAGAGGAACCTTTGGTACCGATAGACAGATGTCATTCTGCATTAAACATACAATTTAATATTTACTATAAACCAAAAAATATTAAACATAGCCATAACGGTAATATATATATATATATATATATATATATATATATATAATTTTAGTAAAGGAAACTTTTAAAAATTATACAATTTCCTTAAGTATACCAATTAGGAATCTGTATTTATGTTTTCCGATGTTAACCAAGATGTGAATAAATTTAGTGTAATTGTAAATCAGTTTCCACATATAAACGTAAGTTAAAATCATGTCCTGCTTGGTTCACCAAAAAAAAATAATTTGAAATTGAAAAATAAATTTAGGGAACGTTTTCAATATACTGCTGAAGTACAAGACAATATACAATTTAGAAAATATCGAAGTTTGAGTAAGAAAATAATTAAATCATCTTATCTGTCGTATATTGATGCCACTGAAAACTCGATACTAAAACATCCAAAGCGTTTTTGGAATTATATAAATATACTTAAATCTAAGTTTATTGAGGGGTCACACATGATAAGCAACTCCGGTAAAAGAATATATGTTGCTACTGAAATAGCATCCAAATTTGCAGACTATTTTTCACAAGTATGTACCGGTTTAGTGTCACACAGGCTAACTTGAAAAGAATATTTTTAAATAACCACGTTGTTAATATCACCGAAATAGTTAAAAGTGAGTGTACCAAGCTATTAAAAAATTCAAACGATCTGCCCGAGACTAGATGGTATTCCGCCGCACGTAAATAAAGGTTTAATTGATTTTTTAGTTCGGCCATTAAAATACATATACAATTTATCACTTACAACCTGTACTTTCCCGACATACTGGAAACTTTCAAGAATTACTCCCGTTTATTAAACAGGTAACAAGCATACCATCTCAAACTACCGACCTATTGCAATGTTTAGTGTCCCGCGTAAAATATACTTTATACCAAAATTTATAACAACGTTAAAAATCTTGTTTGTCCTTACTAATACGGGTTTATAGAAAATAAATCCAATACTATTAGTTTAATGAATTTCATTCATTACATAACTAAACAAATTGATATTATTTATACTAATTTGAAAAGGGCCTTTGATACAGTTAACCATGGTATTTTATTGAATAAACTAAAGGCTTAACTCATACGAACCACTTTTCAACTACAACTGAACCACAAAATAATGGTCAGTCGTGGGAAATACTATTTTAACATAGAAATGGTGGGAAAAAACGCAATACTACTCAGGCGGACCACTTTCTGTCGTCAGTTCTAACGGCAGTTGCAGGCTCTTCAAACGACCACAATATAACCACAGCACAGCCACAAAATTATGGTTGAAAAGTGGTCCATGTGGGTTAAGCCAAAATATCAGTTTGTTTTTTTTTGATTCGTTGGTTCAGTTATTTACATCGTATATTACTGACAGAGAGCAATTGAAGGGGTAGGTGGAATAAGGCCATTTGTACAAATTGCCCTTTTTACGGAGAATCGATTTTCTGAATCGCCCATTCCTACTTTATCATCCTACCAACTTTCAGTTCATTATCGAATGTATAGAGTGCGCTAGTGCAATTTTTATACACGGAGTATTGCTATTTTCACAAGACACCTGCAGCAGAATTTCGAGTACATTTGAAGTAGTATGATTATTATAAAACCCTGAAGAGAAGTTATTTAGAAGAATGGTAGCGCTCCCTGTGGGGATTTTTGAAAACTTTTTGAACGAAAATGTAGCAAAGTGGTGGAGCCATAACATATTAAAATTTCATAGCATTACCTTTACTGGTATACTAATGAGATAAAAGAGAAACTTTAAAATACGTTTTTCTCAAAATAAGGTTTTTTCAAAATGACCCTTATTCAATATAACGTTTCAATTTGTCAATTTAATGGGCAGCCAATCGCGTGTATTTTCATGTACCTCTGCTGTTTCTTAAGGTCCCAGTTTGCTTGCTGTTTAAGAAGTCAAAATTAATTTTAACAAAAAAAGAATATTAAATTACACTGCATTTTTTTATACTATAAATTACAAGTTAAATGAAGATTTGCACAAAAATAAATTTAAAATTATACTATTCATTACTTTTGATAAAACGTAATAGAGAATTTCATTTGTTTATGCAGCAGTCACAAAAAAATTAAATAATTTACTATTAAAAATTTAAAGCTTACATGGTGGATATAATTAAGAAAACAATTTACAGTAGACACCATGTTTAAAAAATTAATCTTAAAACGTTAACGTTCGGAAAGCTTACACTTACCATCATTAGAAACAAACCGAACTTTCAAAACGAAAAAACGGACTTCAATAGTAAAACTTATAGCAATAAAAACACCTAAAAATTCCTAAATAGATTGATTATACAAAGGAAAAGAGAACTAAAACACCGGCAAGACAGAACCAACCAAAATCGTGTAACAAACGAAACAATTACATACTCGTATTACTCTTAACTAACAATATTATAGATGTCCACGTTGGAAGAAACTGAAAACTATTTCCACGGTTAAAATTAAACCATATCTCTATAGTTGCATTACAAATTCTTTTTGCCCTGACCGTAAGAGTCTTAAAAATATCTAACTTCTAGCTCGGCAAATGAGAATCCTTATGTAGATATCAGTCAATGGCAATATTCCTATGTAATAAAACATCTAAAAAAGTTAGAGTAGGTTCTAAGATTAAATTTTAAGTTTTAAGATTAATTTTTTAAACATGGTGTCTACCGTAAATTGTTTTCTTAATTTACTATTGTATTTACTCTGAAATCGCCAACGTATTGACTTTCCGAAAGCTAATTTTCGTTATGAGCCTGCGTGGTATAGTTGAATTATAAAAAAAATTTGAAAACTATTTTTAAATATTTCAAGCAGTTTTTTATCGGGAAAAAATAAAAACTAATACTTTTATTTAACAGATGTTAATTTGTAAAGAAGATGACTCGTGGATTTCTGACGAAGAAAAAAATTCCAAAGCAAAGAATTCAAATAAACGGGATAAAAAATACACTTGGTTACACGGAATTACACCGCCATTGAAAAATGTTCGACATCGAAGATTTCGTAAAATGTTAAAAAGGAAAATAGATATCCCGAAAATCGAGAAAGAAGTTAAAAATATACTCAAAAACGATTTCGAATCAATTAGTATTAGCTGGAAAGTGAATGTAAAAGCTGATTTAAAACATGATTCGAATGACGTTTTCATAAAAGAAGAATCTAATGACAATGCAGAAAGCCCCGATTTTCTCAATGGTTCTATTAACATGGAACTGGGTAAATTTAACACGTATATATGTATTTCTTCATGGTACTACTGTTTAAGTCGTAAATGTGATTTCGATTACAATTCGACCAACCGTGTATTATCAATCAAACAAATCTAAATAATCCAAAATGAGTAAATCACTTCTAAAATTTATTTTCTTCTTACTGTTAGTGAAATCCAGTCACCCCCTACATGCTAACGTCCGCTGAAAATTTGTATAGTAAAGATGTTTGTGTAAACGTGATGGGAATTACATTATTGATATTAGTGTTAGAAATCTAATGGTAATACTGTTAATAATCCATTGTTAGGTAATATATCTCATACTCTATTCAGACTAGTAATGCCGATGATGATATGATTAATGTTCTAAAAATAATATCTCTGTTATCATCATCTTCTCAACCGCCATAAAAGCAGCCCTAACAATCTAACGAAGCTGGTGTAATATATCCACACAACCAGCATTATAACTGCCTAAAAAAGTACTAAAGCAGTTTTTATGCGTGGTTTATATCAAAGTTCGAATACAAACTGTACAGTCCGCATCAATTTAAAATCCTGCCGAGAAGATAGACGTCTTGAAGGATATCCAAAAAATTTTTAATAAAAAAACGGCGTTACAATTAATCTGTACAAATTAATGGGGTCAGATGGTGTGAATGCAATAGACTACATGATTCAAGTAGTGTATACATTCACAAGATGACCATCTAACCAGGAAAAGCCAGGAATTTCGTTGTAAAACCGGAGAAAAAGTAAAAATACTCAAACGATAGTTTTGATAAAAAAAACATTTGAAACGAAAAATAAATGCATTTTTTAATATAATTCACTTAGTAATAAATTACGCTTTTTTTTTGTATAAAATATGCTGTGGCGATCAAACATTAGCAAAAGTAACAAAAAAAATTCCATTCTTCTTTCACAATTTGCTTCTAATTTTTCAATTAAAAGACTTTTTCTACAACGACAGGTCTATTTTCATGATCATTAATGTTTACATTTATTGTCAGTATAATTTTAGTTAAAATTTTAACGAAATACATAAAAAAAATTTTTTATTATGCATTTCAGTTATTGGGAGGGTAGAACCCTTTCAGTAAAAGTTTTGGAGAGGCTTAAACTTCGTAAACCTCTTGTTGTCAGTGAGTATGATTATAAAAGTAAGTATTGGACATCAGATATTCGTGCGATAAAGTGATAAGTCGTCTATTATCAATTTCACGTCACAGTGTCCATTGTCTATATGAGCGGTTTTGTCAGATACCTTCCGTGAGATTATTCCGATTTATTATATTATCGTTTGTTCATTTCTAGCAATTTTATTTATATTTTAACTCGTCTAGGTTTTTCAAAATTTAACAGTATCGTTTTATTTTTATTTATTTTTTCTTCTTTTTTCCCTTCTTGTAATTCATTTTGCTGTTTTTCTCCTTTTGTCTTTTTTTTTTTTCTATTTTAAGTTAGTTGATTAATGAGCTCGTCTAGTGGGAGCCGCTCGGCGGCTTTTTCCAAAGATCCAAAAGCTATTAAGTCTAATATGTCGCTGAACTCGTCGGAAAATGCAAATCTTCCGTCCCTCTCTCGCCATCTACGATTGTGCGAAGTAAGAATCTGTGGCTCTCACAACCCGATCTATCTAATATCGTTACTTCAAACAACATTAACAACAGCGCTATTAAAACTATTGAAAATTTCAGTATCGATAAGAATAATAATAATAATAATAATAAAAACAATAGTAACATCATTACCTCCGCCACCACCGCTAACAAGAACAACAATAACAATAATATTAATGATAATAATAATAGTAATAATAATAATAATTATTATTATTATTTTTTTCAAACTTTATTATTATTATTATTTTACAATATTTCCACAAATGCGCAGTTTTGCGCGAGTAGTGGATTCATATGGTAATATAATTAATTTTTCGAATTACAATATACATTAATATACGTAAAATAAAAGTAAGGCAAACAAAAAATGACAAAATAAAGTAAAAATAAAGAATAAAAGTAAAGGATATTCGTGACATAAACTTAGCGCTTAAAATATGGTAAGAAACAAGGTGTAATATGAGTGCAGTCTCATAATTAGCATTTAATAAAATAAACGATTTTTACAATAGTAACGATATTTACATACGTGTAAAACAATTTAGCGTAATTTGGCAATATGTACGAGTACTAATTATATTTCTATTAATTAATAATAGCGTTTTCATAAAATAACTCTTTTACTTTTATTTATTTATTTATTATTTCTTACACGCACACATTATATATATATAAAAAATAGTAATAGTAGTAGTGATAATAATAATTTGGTCTTAAACATAGACATCCAGATTTAAGTTTTCACGAACAGGAGGTAATCAGTCAGAAGTTTTCGTCTTTTTCTATAGTTTCTTAATTGAACTTTTAATAATGCGTGCGGTAATGCATTGTATAAGACTCTGCACCTCTATATATACAAGGGGATTGTATACGTGTGTGATATTTATTAAAATGAAGAATATTTGCTCGTTCTGAGGTTGAAGATTTTGTAATTCTTTCTGACTGTGTTATATTAAATTTCATTTTATTTTTGTAGACAAAGTTTAGAAGTTGTAGTTTATATAATTCTGGTATTCTCAATAAATCTTTATTAGCAACTTGCCCGATAAGTTTAAGCATTCTTCCTTGTAAAGCTGTAATCGATTTTAAGTGGTAGTCAGCTATTCCACCCCAGTGTCTGATGCCATATCCTAAAACAGGTTGGTATAAGGCTAGGTACAATTGTCGTAATTGTGTTGGAGAAAAGAAGTTATTTAGATAATAGAAAATATAGTTTAACATTCTTAATTTCTGTTCAACCAGTATTGTTTGTTTATTCCAGATTAATTTACTGTCAATTATTAGGCCTAAGTGTTTAATTTCATGCACTCTATTTTTACTCTGTTTCCACAAAAAATCTCAAAATTTTCCCATAATTCTCCTTTTTGATGAGTGTAGATCATCAGTTTCGTTTTGTTCTCATTTAAAACTAATTTATTGTTATTCAACCATCGAGCTATTTTATCTACGTCATTCTGAATTAATTACTAGTACTGTATCGTCTGCATAACTATAAATTTTTCCAGTCACATTTAGATTACATAAGTCATTTATGTAAATCAAAAATAAGTATGGGCCTAAGATGCTGCCTTGTGAAACACCAAAATGTTGTAATACACCGCCACTTTGTACATTATTAATCTTTGTTGTATTTTTTCTGTTTGTTAGATAAGTTTTAAACCAGTTATAAATATTACCTCTAAAACCGGTTGCATACAATTTTTTTAAGAGTATATTATGGTCTACAGTATCGAAAGCTTTACGTATATCAAAATATATTGCCGCTACTGATCTTCCTTGTTCTAAATGTTTAGATATGTATGTAATATGTTCAAATAAAGCATTGTCTGTCCCTTTACCTGGTAGAAAACCATACTGGTTAGTACTGAAGTAATTTATACTTTTATCAATTCTCAATTTCCTTCGCAAAAACTATTTAGATGAAGAAGGGATAAATTAGCCTCTTATAAATTTCATTATTAACTTTTGTAATAATAAAGTAAGCATATATCGCTTGAGTTAGTGGTCATTATAACGGTAAAATATTCAATATGTGAATGAAACACAACTTCAAAAAATTTAAAGATTTAATTTGCAATTTTTTTGTTTCCACTGATATTTTGTTTTCGCTTCAATTTGTTGGGTTTGCTATTATACAAGCGGAAAAATGTTTGTTTAAACTCTTGTACAATTTTAAAAACCGGGAAACTGAGAGGATTTGGACCGGGAAATCCGGGAATAAACCGAGAATTTAAAAAAAAATATATCTGAGGGGCCACCGCGATTCAATAAAAGTAATGGTAATTTAAATTATCGCTAGAACATAAATATCTTGTACTAGGGATGTGATAAATACTACAAATTTGCTTGGATAACAAATGTAAGGAAATTAATGCACATCAAACAACCAACTGTGAAATATATTTTTGGTTCTGCATAGAATCAATGTAAACAAAACATGAATACACTAATAACCTCAACTGTAACAGAGAACTAGAGGAACATAGATATTATGAAATAAAGAATGATGTTTATAAAATAATTTTTTATTGTATTTCATATAATGGTAGACCATGAATTCGTTAACATTTGAAAAAATCGTATTAAAAAATCTATTTGACGTATATTTGAAATTATTTATTTATGAGATAGTCAATTCATGGGAATTTACCCTTTACAAATAACATCATCTAAATGACCAACATCTCAACTTTTACACTCTTCTAAACGAGTACCGAAATTATCGAGTACTCGTCGGCAAAGAGACCTAGGATCGCAGACATTTCTTCACTGATTTTTTCTTTTAGTTGGCGCAGTGTCTTTTATCGATGTAGACATGGTTCTTTAAATAACCTCACAAAAAGAATCTGGACTCCTAGGTGGCCATGGAAGTTCATCTGTCTTGAAAATCAGCTTTCCCGGAAACATTTCTTTAGCCACCCGCAGGGACTTGTTGGATGTGTGACAAGTGGCTCCGCCTTGCTGAAACCATGTGTTACGATTGTAACAAGCAAATTCCAGTAGCTTCGGTGCCAAGAAATCCCATGACATTTCTACATATTCAGCAGAATTAACAGTGACCGTAAGGCCGCGAGAATCTCCGAAAAAATAGGAGCCAATGATTCTTTTTACTGAAATTGTAGACCTTAGACGAATGAAGTGGTCTCTTATGTTCAACTTCGGAATTTTTGCTGCTCGAATATCTGCAATTCTGTTCGTTAACATGTTCGTTAAGGTGGAAATGGGCTTCGTCGCAAAACGAGATGTTGTCAAAATTACTGAATCGATCCAACATTGTAACGGTATAATACGATTGGCGTAAATTTAAATATCATTAGGTGTTAGTTTCTGCACTTTTGGATCTTACATGGATTTTCAAAATACTGAACCTCCTAAACATCTACAACTGATTGAGCTATGAAATTCTATCGATATAACATTAATCTCGGCAAGACTTACGCTCCATTGAAAATTAGTGTTGTAGAATGATTTAATCAAGCATTGAAAACCCTGATTTAAAAATAATTTACAGCTAATCCAAATAAAAAATGGATTGCTGATATTGCCTGAAATTTATAACATAAAAATACATTGAATCATAAAATTTGCACCTGCAAGTGTAAAAAAAAGGAAATGAAAAAAATGTTGCTGAGAATATAGCGAGACAGTAAAGCTACTGAGCGTTTCTATTCGTTTAAGCGTGCAAAAAGTTCTAAACTTAGTGGTGTGGCATGTTTTTTTTTTTTTTTTTTTGTTAATGGGCTTGTCAATTAGGGACCTTTATCAAGAAACAAATAGAAATGAAAAGGGAAAGTTACATAATAAGACAATCAGATATCGTTAACAGGAAGGCAACAATGGCAGGGATGATAAGTGTAGAAGGAAAAGACCGGATATAACGGGCACAATAAAGAGTAGGAAGCTAAAGCCTAAGAAAATGGGAGTACAATGAGTAAGGTTAAACTTTGTTGAAAAACGGATATACAAAGAGCTGCATTGAAGAATTATTTCTTACAGTAAATTTTACTTTTCCTATGACGTGTACTTTAAAAGATAGAACCGGTAAACCGCTGGTTAGTACTTTTTACTCAGAAAAATTACAAAAAAGGTCTTATCCAGTGTAAAGGAGCAAAATCATTAGTTAAATAGTTAGCTTCGCCCGATTCAGCGAATTTCTGGGTCGACAATAGCACTTTGGTAAATACTTAGTCAATGCCATGCCTTTTCATAACAGTAAAAAATGTATGAGTGAAAATGGAATTGCTGAACCCAACGGAAATTATAATTTTAAAGGAAAACGGTTATTATTATGTGTCAGCAGCGTAATCACAATTCTGCAAGGTCTAAAGCTATATCATAAATACGGATATTATCCTGTATTCGAACTTTTTAAAAATGGCAATTATAAATGTGCTTATGGAAAAAATTCATTTAGCTGGTGATCAAATTAATATTTTAGGTAAAGGAACAAAATTAATCAATGCCGTTGCGTAGTTATTAGAATCTGGATGAGGAGCGAATTTTAACAACGAACACAAACCCTAGTTATTTAAAAAGTTTAAAAATACAGTAGTAATGAAAATAAGTTTTTGATAGTCTAATAATATTTTTAGTTAGTTCATATGATTTTAATTTATTGTTTTATCAATCCTGTAATAATAATAAATTAATAGAGAAAATATATATTTTTTAGATATTACAAAATAAAAGCAGTAATTAAATAAACGGGTAACATTAAATTTTTAATTAAATATATATTTCCGAAAACTTTTGCTTCTTTGTTGATGAATCCATGAGGGGGAATACTTCAAGGTAAATTTAATTTAGCAGTTAATTTTAAATACATATATATGTATATACACACAAAATGACGTATTACATTTAATGTTTAAACTAATTAATTTATAATAATAAACAGAAAAAAAAAGGAAAGAAAAAAATGTATGCTATTTCCTGTATTTAAATTTCATTCCCCATTCTTTCACTGAAATAAATGTTCAATCACTTTTTCATCAAAGTCACCAATTTCATTATGAATTAAATTGTTCTTCACTGAAACCATTGCTAAAGCATTAAGTTCTTATCCAGTAATTGAATTGTATTTCTTAAAAATGTTTTTATCCTTTTAAAAGTTGAAAAACATTCGGATTCAGCAGTTGACATGGAGGTGGTTATGATAATTTAAATTAATTTAATCGTTTTACTAAAAATATCATTTAATCCATTTTCATACAACCAAGAATGCTTAAATAACCAAAATAACGTATTTAAAGTCTTCTCTGGAATAATTGAAGTCTAACTGTTTTTAATTTAGACTTATTCTCATAAGTAACAAAATTTTTAACATTTACTAAATTAATGACTTCCATATAAAAATATTTCCTTTATTTGAGAAATTATTGTGTCGCATACTTCTTTAGCAGAAATAATTTGTATCCCCTTCTGTGATTAGGTTTCTTCGTTTAAGATTTCTGAAATCTGAAGCATCTTTTTATTCGTAGTTGTACACAGAAATTATTTCTCACTTATTTACATTTTGCTTTGATTCTTTTCTGTATAATTTAAAGAAATATTTTTGCTCAATTCAAAAAATTTTTATACGTACCTTTTATTTAAAATAATGTTTCGCTTTCCTTATATTAATAACTTTTTAAACAGATGAAAACGAAATATTTGGTGAAACATTAAGTGTCAGCGACGATGATATGACGCATAATTTAGAATCCGAAGGAACCAACTGTTTATTATTTGATGACAACGATTCAAAATCATTCGAAGTAATTTAAACAATTTTGATGTTAAATTTAAGCATAAGAATTTTATATAATAATGAGACGCACGATATGATGTATATCCCTAGTGGAAACTTTTTAAGGTAATATTTTTCACCTTTTCACAAAAAAATTAATATAAAATCTGCACTGAGGTAAAAATTTATGTGAAGCAATATAACAAAATTTGTAACCATGTGCAATTTCTGAAAGCCGAACGCTGGTATTTTGCGATCATTGACTTCACGAAAAGAATCCGATTATTAAAAATAAACGAATTTTTTTTAAAGCCCGTTCCTCCAACCTAATAGGTACGATAACACTGCTTTGCTTACTTTGAGATTTTTATTTCATTTACCGGATTATGTTCGCCCAGAACAATGCTTTCAAATCATAAGTGATTAAAGAGTTCTGTTTTGTAATTGGATTTTTCAAAGCTGAAAGCAGTATTTTTTCCTCTTCTGCTGCGAAGTGTAATTGCTTTTTTTTCTTTCTTGTTTGGGTTTTTCCCTGGGCTTGTCAGCAACGGACGATTAACTGCTCATATGTCAAAGTAAGGTTTTTGTCCAAGTCGCTTCCAAGTATATACCTAATATGAAATTGAATATAAAGGCGGCCAAAGGAAAGAAACCGGTTCCCAAGTGCCCGCATTTTATAAATCCCTCTCGTTTATTTGTACTACCACATTGGCTGCTTAAAAATTTCTGAACACGATTGGTATTGTATTCTATTCTGTTTAATATCATCTTATTTATAAATTTTGTAAATCGTTTAGGCAAATTAATATTTCTTAAAAAAAAAAAAAAAATCGTTTTGCTTCGTTAGAAATAACATTTCCTTTTTTTTTAAATCTTCCTCCCTATCCTGATCAACCTAACATTATTCACATCTTTATCATAACCTTGCTTATCCTCTTGATTTGATTTCCATTTATGTCGAAAATTTTCTTGCTCATAAAGAGCGAACGCAAGACTCGGTACATACTGAAAGCCTCAAAAAAGTCCAGAAAACTATTTAAAAGTATCTTGAACAGACACCTACATGTAGTGGTTTGGAACATAATAACATTTTTTCCCGATAATACGTTTGGCTTTATTCCGGTATCAGCGCTCCTCACTGTATTAGTTGTTTTGTTTCCAATATGTATAAATCCTTTATTCAAAAATATTACACCTTCCTTTGTCACTGTTTTTTGTACTTTTGTACTTTGCATAATATGCATCTGCCAATTTTAAAAGAAAAAAAAGTCAGCAATTAACATTCAAGTTCAGTTCTCCATTTCTCTACGCTACAAGAAAGGTCTTCCGCAGTTTTCCTGCTCTTTAATAACAACACTAATATGTTGCTTCTCTTCCTTTGAATTTCTCCTCTTTGTTCTTTGCTAATGATATCCTGCTTTTTTCTTCTTCCACCGATATTATTACCAATAAAGCTTTTAATGCGCTGCTTATTGCACTGAATAATTTTCTATCCTCAATGCACCTTCCTATTTCTTCTCCTAGGCCTCCTTCTATTGTTTTTACGCTTCATCCTTCGTGCTTAATGCTCCTGCCTTGATTAATCTATCCTTAAACAATATATCCCTTCTTTGTGTTAGTTGTTTCGGCTATATCGGAGCTTTTCCTTAACAGTTGACTGACATTTTCTGAACATACTGAATATATTTCCTCTTCTGTCGTTGAAAGCTCCATTTCCAACCAAACAGAATGGTGATCCTTGCATACTGATTTCCTTGTATAAATCCATCATCCATTCTAAATTCGATTAGTGTTCTTTTATATATGACTGTGCTTCCAAATCCTACCTATCTAAATTAGATATAATCCAAAATTCGTTCTTTCGGTTCTGTTCTGGTGTTCTTAAATCCTCTCCAATTTTAGTAATTCTTGCTGAATCCAGTACGCCATCTCTGCCTCTTCGCAGATCTTATTTAGATTACCATTTTCTCGCTAAATATCTTTCACTCGGGTTTTCTACTCTTATTCACTCCTTCATTTCCATTTTTAAGAACTGGCGCCTTATTTTAATTTTTATTTCTCTTCATCTTAGTTCGCTTTAGCCTTATGCAATCGAATGTAATCATCTTCCATATATTTTTCCTTCGACTTTGTCGATCTTTGACTTCCCCTGGAAGTATTTTTTCTACCTTCACTTTCTAAATCCTTTCCTTAAGCAGCGGTAAAACTGAAATTCTACAGCACTATCAATTCCAACTTTTCCTCATATGCAACCAATTTCACCGATTACTCCAGGGGACCTGATGGTGTTGGAGCTTCTTTATTCTTCCGGATTCTAACTTTTTGGAGTCATTTCGTCTTCCTTCTTTCTGTTCCATCTTTGCATCCGAGTTGGTAGATATCCTACGTTCCACTGTTTTAATTTCTTCTAGTCGCTTCTCTTCTAATTATTTGATCATTTCTAACTTTATAAATTTCTCTTCAAACGATTTGTTCCTCCTTTCCTAATCACTCATCCGATTTTATCATTATTCGCATATATGTCTGTACATTGCTATGTATAATGATGGTATGTAGGTTCGCCGCTGCCTTTCACGCGATTATTAAATTTTATTAATTTTTAATAATTCTTTATTCATCGACAAACACACAGTTGGGCTGCACTTGTATAGCGATAAATCAAATGATCCGTATCAGTTCCAAGTGTAGTCTCACGTACAGATTCGTATTGCGCACAGAATAATATTGTCATGACCACTAGATCTGTACAAAAACAAGGCTCGAAATCAAGCAGCATAACTAGAAGAAACGTAGTTGCACATGATATAAATTAAGACGAACAGATTTAATATAGATTTAATTTTTCAAGGCTTGCAGCAGCAATATGGAAACATTCGGTGAGTATATACCGACCACTGAAAATATATTTGGTACAAAAAAGTATATCAAAACGGAAATGTTTGATGTGAATGAGTACGGTCGATGCCACGATAACAATGAAATTAAATGTTGCGCAGATTCGGAATACGATTATAAAGGTAATAACTGTACGATTCGATAAAGTTATTATTTATAGTTTTTTCATTTTTTACATAATGATTTTTAAACTGAAATTTAATATTCTTGTAAATCGCTCATTAAATTTTACACAACTTAATGCAATTTTGTTTTGCGTTATTTGAATCGGTTAATTCCTGTTATTTACCGTATACATTTTTTTTTTCTTTTTGTCTATTTGGTTAGTATCCAGTCGAAAAGTCTGGACTTAATGGAGCCTAAAGGAAAATACACAGAATCTAAAAAAAAAACGATATTTTCCTCCAGTAATTTAAACTTCATCTAAAATCAGACCGAAATTCTAAATAATTTTAAATACAGATAATCGTCGCAATATGTTTTATTTCTACAATATAAATTTATTATATTTACGTTATGTACTTTGATATACTACATGTAAATTTCAGAATAAATATTGCCTGACCTTTGGAAACATCATATTACGATTTACGTACCAAATTAAAGGAAATCAAAATAAAATTTTTCAATTATTTTACAGTGTCAATTAGATCTTTTGACGGATTTGTTTTCAAACTGAAAACAATCATAATAAAAAATAGATTCTTAGTTATAGTTTTTTATACTAGAAAAATCATTTTAAGGTAGAGTACTTACACTTAAAAAATAAAAAAATTTCATTACATTAGATTTTCTTTTTATAGTTTATTTTTCATGGAAACTTCACTTGTATACATTTTATTGATCTTAATATGTGACCGTCTCGGAAGAAAGGGACCTTATGCCTAAAATCGAGTTTTCGAGAAAAACGCGTTTACAGTTTGGGAACACTGTTTTACGCTTTAGGGAAGTTGGATAATGTTTTGTGCTTTTAAATGTTGTTGCATGCAGTGTTACCACGAAATACACGAGTCGACAGCGAACGCGGAGACGGTTTATTGAGTCGTTGAGTGCGTATAGGATGTATAATGAGGGGAAGAAGAGGAGTTTTAGCATGACGCTATTGTGTAGAAGTACCTACGTCGCTTCGTCGCTTCAATTGTCGTGTAGACGGATCAAGGTATTTTTAAAGAGAGCATTGCCCGTTTATTGATAGTATGAAACCTGCGAGTGACCTTTGCGACGTTTGTCAGGTAAACGTGAGTGCAATAAACAAGGCTCAAAATAAGAATGAAATGTTCAAATCTGAACAGCTTCAAGCTGCTATGGAGCATTTAGAAAGAGCTCGCAAACAGCGGCATTTTTATCGGCAGCAATGCCAACGAGCCAAAGAAGATTCATCAATAATGGTCTTGTCTTTCGACTACGCCTAAACAGTCAATTACCCATCTTCGGCCCAGGCTGTGGGGAGCATTTATTTCAAATCGGCTAGGAAACTCGAGCTTTTCGGTATTTTCAACGAAGGAACCATGCAGCAACACACATACGTCATTGACGAAGCTCACCACGCTGGGAAAGGAGCGAACGCCGTCATAAGCAGGTTACACAACTACTTGAATAACATGCCACGAAAGGAAGAACTTTGCTTCTTCTGTGATAATATAGTAGGACAAAATAAAAACAACGCGGTCATAGAATACTTTGCGTGGCGAGTAGCAAGTGGAAAAAATAATAAGATATCTGTCAACTTCTTACTTGTTGGGCACAGGCGTTTCGCTCCCGACAGAATATTTGGTTTGATTAAAATGAAATATAGGAAAGCGGACATCGACACCTACCGCCAGTTTTTACATTGCGTGGTAGCAGCATCGCCAAGCGGCCACAGCCTAGCTGTTTCCACTTATGATCCTATTACAAAAGTGAGTTACGTAAAGTGGAACAATTGGGAGTAGTTTCTTAAGCAATATTACATTCTACTACCAGAAATTACAAGTTACCATCACTTCGCGTTCTCATCCAATGACGATTATGTGGAATATAAAAAATTTGCCGATTCACCTGTTGAGTGCGTTAAGATTTTGAAAACTGATCCCTCTACAGATGACCGTGTACAGCCGGTAGAGATGAAACCTGAAGGGCTGTCTCTACAACGCCGTTGGTATCTCTTCAAGCAGCTACGACCACTGTGCACGAATCCTGCCAATGCGGACAAATTTATTAAAGAGCCAAAAACGAAATTACCAACGAAACGAGGAAGAGGAGGTCGCGGTCGTGGCGGCGAAAGTACGCAAGGGCGTGGTCGACTTGATGTTCGTGGAAGAAGGCGTGGTCAAAATGTGTAAATTTATGGAAGGTTACGATATCCAAATTTTGTATGTACACTATGTTCAGTATTTTCTGCTTTCTTATTTTGTGTAAATAAAATGCCTCTTTTTTCCTATGTGTAGCATGCCATTAATACAAAATGAACGTTCTTTGGGATAGAGAGGAGTGCTGAACAATCTTCAATGCAAGAATTTTGTAACCATCACAAACACTCGTAATTTCTGCAATTTTCTTCATGATGTGGCCCAGTACGAAGGCCTGTAGAAATATTTCGAATCAATATTTTTGATCGCGGTCAACGGCATTAAAAAGAGGAAGGTTTAGGGATTCAAAAACCGTCAAAACCTGAAAATCGCTTTTTGAGGCATAAGGTCCCTTTCTTCCGAGCCGGTCACATATATACATATATATCAGGATTACAATAATGTTAACATCTACAAGCATTTATATAAAAGTTGTAAATGAAAAAATATATATACGTATACAATGCAATTCCTTATCGGAAAGAATAAATTTACAAGATTACTTTTTTCACTTATGTATTTTTGTTTAATTTATAAACAAAAATATTAAAATTCTAACTGATTATAGCTATTTTGGTTAAAAAAAATCTCTAAACGAAAATGTAATGTACATTTTTTACATCGGTCAGTAACAATCATTTAGTAACTACAGTAAAACAAAATTGGAAAAAAATATATTCTATTAATGTAAAATACTTCTCACAATTAATAAGTATATGAATACTTAATTACTTTATTCAATAAAACAGATTTCGCCAATGAACACATTTCTTAATCAATTTGTATAAAAATTATGAATAAAACTTCAATTGTAAATTTAATTTTCTTCCGTTTTAACTAAATTCTGGCTATGCCTAAATATAAATATACTAACCATCAAAATCTATACACCTTTTTAAGTGGTTTCTAAAATCCCTTTTACGTATATCGTTATTATAAATTAATTGATCATTCACTCAAAATCTTACCCTTAAAATTTAACACGAATAAACCTACAAGTGAAATTGATAACTTTTAATAGAATATTACCTTCCAGAGAAAAATTCAAAAATAACTATAATTCTGAAGGCAACAAAGCCATTTATCCATCACCCATGATAAAATTTACTTACAGACAATTTAGCTGTGCGCATAGTATTTAATAACTATAAATGTTTATTAATTTATATTTTTTGTAACAGAAAATATTCAAAGAAATCTAGATTTGTTACTTGCCGAATTAACAAATTTAAGGGCACGTATAAATCAATACCAGTCAGAAATAACAACTATACAAAATGACGCTTTACGAAAACGATTCGAAGATATGTTGGAAAATCTGGTAGTGGAAGAAGCACAAAAACAAGAACAGGTTTGTTTTGGTTTATTAATTTTTTCTGACTAAATCAAAACGGCCGGATTATACTTATCAGTTGGATTAATTTTATTATTTTTGGAAAGCGTCCAACTCAAGCAAAACTGAAAATTTTACTCGCTTAATATTTTAATTTGTGACTCTCTATAAATATTTTAAACATAAGTCCATATATATATATATATATATATATATATATATAAACTCGGCCATTTTGGCCTCGCATGGGGCTGTGCCCTTTGACCCCTCTTGCTTATATTCCGTCTCTTTCTCTTCTATACTTCGTATAAAATTATCAAAATTTACAACGTAATTCTTACTGTCATCAACATACACACAAAAAAAAAACATAATCACAAAAATCCTATCCTAATATTTAACTTTCATTACATAAAATTAAGACATTTTTTCTAATAGGGGTAGCCTAAGAATTACGTTGTAATTAATATATAAAATAAAAAAAATAACAGTCCCTACTAATTAAAATATTATTTGCATGCTTAATCAGAAATATAATTCTTAAACCAAAAAAACCTGGACAGCTATTATTAACTTTTTCAGAAAGTAAATTGAGATCCAGTTTGTATGCTCTGCAACATTCGGGTACAATTGAAAATCGAGTATCAACATTTCCTCTGATTCAACTTATAAATTATATTAAAATACTATTTAAATAATTTGTTATTAAAATTGTGATATGTGCGTAACTTAAGGTATTTTTAAAATGAGATATTAAAAGAAATAGTTATATGCATATACAATAAATGTTTTATTCAAATTTATTCGTTAAAAAATCAACTTAAAAAATTACATTCCAACATTCTTTACAAATTTTTAATACTGATTTCGAAATCGAGACATTTGCGTTATTAAACAAGAATTTTACAACTCGGTCATCGTGATCAAGTGAAATCAAATGTTCAATTTAGCATTAAATACCGATTGATGTAATAATCAGACTACATATAAAAAAAACTCAGATTTGGATTGCCTGTGTTAGTCGAATTGAGTACAATTTAATCCGAACACCTGGTCATTTCATCATCTGGTCCGATGATAATCCCATATGTAATATATGAGAAATCGACTTCGGTAAATTTCTAAATCAAACACAAAACAAATCATCAAAAAATGTCGCAATCTAACAAAACCTCAACTACTATTGCTTATAGCGAAAAAACAGTCCTCTCTATAAGAATTATTTGTTTTTATCACTCAAAAAGTCGATGCTTGAGAAAGTATAAAGCTTTAATACTTTTTTCCAATATAATTTTTTTAACATAATTTTTGAATAAGTAGCTAAAGTATTGCGTTCCCGTTTTTTTTTTTTGTTTTTTTTTATGTGCATAAACATGGTATACAATTTCCCGATAAAAGTTTAAATAACATCAGTTGAACCAAATTCATTGTTCTTCATATCAAAAGTTCCTACTAACAGTTTACTTCTCAACTAAAAAAAATTAAGTTCAAAATTAAACTTTCAAAATATTCACGTGTCATAAGCAAATAATATTGTTATACATCTACGAATCACATTCATTATAAAAATCAGATCTCACATTTATAAGTACAAACAAAAATGATCTCAACTAACAATATACAGGAAATGTAATTATATAATGTTGATATTAATTTAAAAAAAACAACACCGATATGTTTCGTGTTTTTTTTATATACATATATATACAAGTATATATAAATATTAACATTATATAATTACATTTCCTGTGTATTGTTAGTTTAGTTCGTTTTTTCACATGTCATATAGGAATGGATAGTACTTAATATGTTCAACGTGAAAAATGAAAATATTCTCTACTTGAAACAACTGACGCGTAACGTAAAAATATAATTAAAAACATACACTTACATTATTTTTTAATTATCTGTTTATTCATTATTAATAAATATTTTTAAAAATTTAAAAAAAAAAGATTAACAATGAAAGAAATAAAATGTGCTAATCTTCGCTACGTCAGTTTTTATGTTTCGGATAGAAATTATATCATTAAAAAATAAATCACATAATGTAATTTTTCGATGTTAATTTAAATCGCAAGGGATCAAACATTTATTATTATTATTAAGCGGATCAGTTTTGGTATGAATGAAATATGCTCTTAAATTCCAATATCGTAATTTACGAATGTATCAGAAACTGGCAAAAATTTAGGTTCATTAATTTAATTTTTAACTCAAATGCTCATTTTACTTCTTTTTTTAATAATATTTTTGATAACAGGTATTATTAAACAAAAAACTAAAGAATACCTTAGCTAACAAATACATGTTTTGCAATTAAAATGTTATACTCGTAATAAACATATGCAGACAATTCATGACGATACTTTCACAGATGCCAATTCCAAAATTCGAATCTGAAATTCTCTTTGCATACAATATTCCTCGAATCATGTATATCAACTTTCAAAAAATAGCAATTTAACTGATTTTAACTTCCGCTTCAAATTATGTATTCAAATGACTTCAAAACCTTCAACTGATAACATTCTTAAATCTACAGTTTTCTTGTTTTGAATTTAATAGAATAGAAATATTTTAGATAAAAATTTAATTTAAAAAAAGTATTTAAACAGTTTACTACTTAAAACAAGCTCAAATAACATGAAAAAGTACCTCATTATGAAAACTTAAATGATACGCTACATTTTTATTTATTTGTAGTACGAAGGATTGTCGGCTTTGCTAGATGGTTGAAATTGTTCCAGTAATACACAAAACGGAGTACACAGCAGGAAAAACTTTACACATTAAGAAGAAGTAGCAGCAGCCATATTATTCTGCGCAGCTTGATTCTGTTCTTGTTTTATCATATTCATTTCTTCCATTTTTTTATTCATAAATTCCGGTTGTATTTGCATATAATACCTCATTATTGCATGATTGACACGAATATGCTTAGACGCACATTTTTCTACGCAAAATTTCTGAAATAGCATAAAATTACGAATTCAAATAATTAGAAATTATTTTTATAATATACATAATTATAATTTATTTTCTAAATAAAGTTTAAAATTTTTAATACTTTTCTCTCCTATGTAAGTCACATCTGCTATCTATAATTAATTTCGCAATATATAGATAATTATAGATAATAAAGCATAACAAGAACTGGCAACATTGATAATAATAGACCGGCGCATCTACTGACTGTCCTAGTTTAGCCAACATAGAATATGATTCAACCAGTAACTAATGCTTTACAGTTAGCTGGCTGATGGATGTGAAAGAAGCAACCAGTCAAGATGAGGCGGAAGACAGTCTTATCCTGAAAGTATGTAACTCATTAAAAAATCGACAATAAAGGAAGTTAGAATTACCACTTGAAACATGAGAACCTTATTAGAATTGGAAAAATTAAGAAATGTAAACGTAGGAAGAAAAAATGAACAATAACTTACCAAATGAGTTGTAGTGTATTATACTGAAAATGCAGAAGATAATCAATATAGACATGAGACATCAATTTTAATCGCATAGTATTTGGTAAAAGATGTGTGAAATTTTTATACCTGTCTTTGAACTATAATTAAGAAATCGCCTGAAAACTACAAATCTGATACTAATATACACATCAATTTGAAATAAATCTTAAAAAGAAAGCAAACATTTCTACGAGGAATTAGAAGTACTGAAAAGACCTGAAGTATACAATGTAAATATCATCATTATGCGATTTTAATGGAAAGATAAAAAAATGGAGAATTGAAAAAGTAGTTGATTCAAATGAATTATGACAAAAAAACGGAAACGAAAATCTAGTTTCGTCAAAATAATAATCTATTTATAGTAGACGCGTGGAGTGAATTGCCTAGAAAACGATACTTATACAGATGACGTTTTTCAACTGATATCGTAACGAGAATAAATAGAAATCAAATCAATTATACTATAATTAATACCAGACTTCTACGTTATATAGAACTGGTTAAACATACTCCGAAGCCGATGGACTTAAATCATTAGTCTACACAGGTGTTACAATGAGTTTAAGAAAAATAAACTCTAGGATATCTGAAAATTACGTAGACAAAGAACGTCTCAAATATGATTAATATAAACACAAGAATAGCAGTTAGTCTTAAAACAAAAAATACAACACAGCAGTTCACGAAATACTGAAAGTAGGTGAAAATATTTCTTTTTTTTTTTTTACATTTTTCGGTAGCTTATACTTTTAAAAATAACTAGTATATATCTCAAATATTTTTTGTGTTACGGCCTTTTAAAGAGTAGGTCAGTTACCCAGGTATATATGAATAGGTTTCTTAGCATAATAAGACGTAACATATTATGTTAGCGACAGCACATTTGCTATTCGTGCTTTTGATATTTGTAATTGTCATTCGATTCGCGTGTGAAATCTACATACTGTCAGATTTGTGAATTTTGGAGGAAAAAAAATTAGCGATCCTGAAAGTTATGAAGAATGGCTCTCGCAGCATGATGGCTGTGATGTAAATCACGCTGGATCGGTTTCAAACGTGGAAGTCGATAGTATAGAAGAAATGTTCGGTCGCTTGATGGACAATTATAGAGTGAAATACATGAGGTATATTGGCGATGGTGACAGTGCTACATATAAAGGATTATTGGATTCGAATCCATATGATGTCCCTGTAGAAAAACTAGAACGCTATTTACACGTGAAAAAAAAGAATAGGATCACGATGCCATAATGTGAAAACAAAAAATAAGAGCTTAGGAGGAAGGAGTAAAAGTACACCGAAATTAACTGACAATTTAATTAATAAACTTTAAAAAGATTACGGCCTAGCAATCATATCAAGATAATGTGGATGAAATGTATAAAGTAATCAGGGCTATATTTTATCATTTGAGTTCGACTAATGACAGTCCAAACCATGTAAACTGTCCAGAAAGCCGATGCGCTTATTATCGGGCAGAGCCGGAAGGATTAGACTTGACTAAGTTCAAGTAAGATTATCGGTAATTTGATCTAAAAGTTCAAGAAGCTCTGAAGCCGATATACGAGGACTTGACTGGACGTAAGTGTCTCGACAGATGTAAGGAAAATAATACACAAAACAATAACAAAAATTATAAAGGTTTGCTGCGGCATTTTGTTCCAAAACATCTCCATGATGGCCTTAAAACCATCGAATTTCATCTTACCTTGCTGTCGCCATTTTCAATGATGGTTTTTCATCAGTTTTGAAAATGTTGAGTGTAATGTGAGCAATAATTGGCCTTGCCACACGAGACTATGCCGCTGAAAGAGAGCAAACGAGGTTACGCATAGCTAATCGTCGTTACTTGGCTGCCTCGAAAGACGATCATTCATCTCGCAGAAGAGCTTCAACAGGCCAGCAGGGAAGATATATTATATGGTCATGGAATAGCAGATTAGCTCTAGGTATGATATTTGGGGACCGCTCTATCGGGCGCGATCGATCAGGCGCGAAAAAGCGGGCGCAGGCGAACTCAGACCTTTTACAGACCACCTACGGTGATTTTCAGGTATCATCCGTTAAACGTAATCATTTGTGTTAGTGAGAAACACGAGTTACCAAATACTGCTATCAGAAATTCCGTCCAAAAAATACCGCTCTTAGTTAACGATTTATTTTTTCCGCGCGTATGGCATGTTATATATGCATATATAATCACAAAACTCATATTTTACATGATTTTATTTCGTTATTCGCTTTTTTAAAATATTTTCTATTTTTTTTTAAAATAACGACTTCAGCGTGAAATACAGATAAACAGACTTTCGCGATGTAAATTTAAGAGTTCTATTAGCAATAGTGATACGATACGGACGAAGATGATTAATATTAATAATCGGTCAAATGCATTGTCGGTTTTCTTCGTTTTTTTTTGTTAATGTATAGTAAAACTGTATCTAAAAAATTACAAATTATCAACTCTACGTTATTTAAAGTGTAACATAACTGGATTGAATTTGCTTCTGATACATATTCCTTATATAATTTTTCTTTTTTATTGGTATCTAGTAAGTTTATTTGAGGATACGTTTATTGAAGTTTTTTCTGTGATCTATGATTTTAATTATATATTTAATTCCTTGATGAATCAACCCTGGTTTCAAAGAAGTATAGAGAAAGACAAACAAAGGCGCAAAAATTTTTAAACATAAACACATTTATGTTAATACTGGGCGAGAAATATATACGATATTACAAATTAAAAATTAAATATTATTGTTTTGAATTTAATATTATGGTAATCTTTAAATTAACTCACAGAATGTTTACTACATGAAACATCTTGCCCGGCTAACTTTTTTTTTTTTTGGTTCGTTTAGAAAAATTTCCAATCTTCAAAACACTGAACTAATATTATTTTCATAAAAATTTTAATACAGCTAATAAGGAAAAAGCTTTCAAACCTTGAATTTGTTTAAATATTCCCGATAAATTCACTGCGGGAAATTCTATTTAAAAAAAATGGATAATCTTTTTCTCTATATAAATAGGCAAAGACAAAACAGTTCAGTACCTTCTTCACCGCTGTTTATTAACCGATTTTCTTGCTTTTTTTTTTCTGTTTAGTAACTATTGATTATTTTTAGAGCTATCAGTACATCAAATTTTGGAAACAATTATACCTTTTTTTTTTTTGTATTTAAATAAAAAAGTAATACAAAAAGTGAAAAAGGAAATCGCTGCAGCCAGTAAATCTGTTCTTATTGAAATGTTTTAATTTTTGTTAATAATTATCATTATTGGCTTTTTTACAGTGTACTAAATCTTAAGGTGTCACTTAATTTTTGTATTGAAAGTATAAATAAAAGTATATGTTCTCAGATATATGATGAACGAACGTAAAAGAGTGGGAAAACAATTTTGGAAATATACCAATTCGTATATATTTTCTTAAAATTTTTAATGATAATTATGGTCGAATTTTGACCATTGGGAACACTAGTATTTATAAACACGTGACTGAAGTGGCAAACTGTAAATATATGAGATACATCTACAGTGCAAAATGATTTAATCAACCCAGAATAACACTCCTACTGAATAGCATGGACTCATCAAATTAAATGACGAATTAAAATCACGGTTTTTATAATCTTTTTGTATTTACCTGAAATTTTGTACAAGCAAGAATATATAAATTGACACATTTTAGTAATTATATAATGATTCATTAACCTTAGTGTGGTGAACCTTAACGTCCCAAGTCCGAGTGAAAACAGTCAGTGAAAGTTTTTATACATATAATAATTGAAAGTTTTTAGAATATTTATTAATTAATAAACTGGCGTACCTTGGCGGATAGTTTTCACAAAATTAAAAATGCGGTATCGTGATTTTTTTTTATTTTCTAGCTACTAAGGCTTAATTAGTAACCTACATGTTTATGCCGGGTGGAAGAGTAATCACATTTTTTTATAATCTTTTTATACCTAACTGGGGAGTCGCATCATTTCGGCCGCAGCACGATTCGCCTCGTTACATTTAGACTTCGATCTTTTTCCAAGTAAACCTAGTTTAGGTTTAGTGAGTTTTTTATTTTTTTTTTCTTCTATAATTATCATATTTAAGGCGTAATAAATCAAAAAAGAACACCCGTGAAATTAGTAATTAATTTGTTTAGAAAATAAACCAGCTGTTTTCAAAAAGAATCATTTTCGGTTATAAAGACTTGAAGTGCTGATTATGTATTTGTTTAACGGGTTATTTCAATAAAAAATTTCAGAAAGAATTAGTAGATCATAGGAATAATTTGCCTCTGTGACAGATTTTCTGCTTTCAAAGGAAATCTAAATGCTTTACAATAAATTTTTACATTCACAAAAAATTAAAATTAAATTAACTTTAGTGATTATAAAAACTACTAAAAAAAATTGTTTATTACTTTTAAGATATTATTCTTCTATTTTTATGTTTATTTTTAACGGAACCCATTCGTTTGAACCAAATCGACTGGCCCTGTTTTCAATTTAGTATTATGTAAATTGAAATTACGGTAATTCATACTTATCATATTAAATCCTTGGCGGTTGACACATTATGCTCAACTACTTTGCTGTATTTGCAATAAAATTATATTTTATTTTTTTTTAATTAATTTATTTATTTTTTCTAAAATCTAGTTACCTGAAAAGTAAATATTTTAGAGCTAGATATTTAATCCTGCACGTTATGTAACACCGATTAATTACTTGGAATCTGTTTTTCTTATTACTGTGAAATATGACCTACATAAACCAGAATTCATTTTTTAAAACATGCAAAAACATCAATAAAGCAGCTCATTTAATAATAAAATTAACATAACTAAGTAACAAAAATTTTCCGATTTTTAAACAACTATTTGACATTCTTAAAAGTATATATTTGTTTTATAACCGTTATATGTAATTATTTTAGAAAACAAGTAAATATTGATCTCTAGTGAGTATTCCTAAAAAATACAACAGCACTAAAAGCATATATGCAGAAAATAATTTTATGGATATAGCAATATTTCTCAAACGGGCGTCAATTTTTTTTGTCGGTTCGGTTCTCACCATGGGAGATTTCCTGCGAGTGACTGAAAAAAGGTAATGAATAGGATCTCGAATATTTTACAATATGCGAATCTGTAGGAATAAAAGAAGAAGCAAAAGTGATAAAATCGTCATGGAAAAAATCGTATATTTTTCTTGGAATTGACTATAAGTTTATTGTAAAGCAGTTGTTATTATTTCGGCGGAAGAAGAATTAATAGAATATTTTTCGAATAGGCTATTTTTAATAATGACCGTAGTACGGAGAATTAACGAATGAAACTATTTTCTGTAAATAAGTGTAGTGGTTTAGTTTGTTTATTTTACCAAATCCTGAATAGCTTCATAAGAGGTGAAATTTATTTACCTGCATTGTTCATAACCCGTACGATTGGCTATTCGGTTTTGAATTTCTAAGAAAATGGTTAATTTTCCTAACAGAAGAACATAACAAAATGTGCAAAGAATGCGTGTAAAACTTGCCATTATTGTTATTTTTACTTTTCTGTTCCGAAAAAAAAGAATGCCGCAAAGGATGTTGACACATAATGGTTTTTGTCATTCGTCTATGAACATGATATAATATCAACAAAATGAAGAAAACATAGTCTTATTGATAAAAGTAACCAAATAAAAAAAAAGAAATATGTCGATTGCGACAAATGTTTGTTGAAAGTTGAAACAAATTATAATCAGCTTCAGCTTGAAGATTATCTTCGTGGTGTACCACATAATGTAATTAGTTAACTTCAGTATTTGCATGTATTATAGGTACTATTATTATTACTTATATGTAAGATTTCGAAATCGTTTATTTCTATATTTGTAATTAATGCTATTACTATTATATTATAATTGCAAACTCTTATTTTGTTGGGAAAATCTGAAAGAGGAAAAACATAATTTCTAATTCGACTAGCTGTATAAACACTCGTTGTACCTTGTAGGTATATATAGTTTGAGAAATTATCATTCCTGCGGAAAGGGGGGGATAATTTTTTTGCGACAGTTTTATCGCAATACATACTATAGGTTTCAAATTGTTGGTAACTTAAATATTGTTTATGCGTGTTACAGAAAATACCTATTTATTAAATAAAACTGTATCCATTTAATATAAGAAAGATTGATTCCTTATCGAAGAATAACGAGGATATTGTTCCAATTTTTGTGGTTTTTGAAAATTTCAGTTATTACTAAACAACCACACACTGTAATTTGTGTAGTGTGCTGTAAGCTAATTTAACAGGCTCAGCTTCATATTCGCACAGTTGTGTAAAAGAAACAAAAAAAAACGACGGACTAGAATATTATTTTTTTTATAAATATGTTCAAAATTTAACCTCTTATTTCTTTCATGTCTACTTCATGCGACATTTTATGTTTTCGTTTACTACAAAACATGCTCGCAGGAGCAAGTTCATTTTTTCATAAATATTAAACATTTTTTTCTTTTTGCGCGTTTTACTTTTAGGCCAATAAGATTAAATCTAAAAAAGTAACCTAAAGGAATCGAACAAAAATAAAAACAAACATACAAAGGCTAACTGACGAATCATTCTGAATAAATTAATGAAATAACTATATAAAAACAAATAGACGATCGTGCTCATTTTAACCATTACTCATTTATTGTTTTGATCACATTTTGCCTCAACGGGACTTTTTTGTTCAGCAAATACAAAAAGAAAACAAGCAAGCGTACGGATAATTTTGTATTTGCAACGACACATCATAAGTATCGAAATGCAAATCGGGTAAAGGTCCTTGATTGACGTGACCAAATAAATAAATAAGACTGAGGTCGAAAAAGGTAATTCTCATTTAGGTTTTGCAGTCATTACCAATAAGCAGCTTCTTTCATATTATTCACTACCGTCACTAAAGAATTTTTTTTTCGAAATAAAACCAAAAAACCTTTAGTAAAGAAAGCCGATGTGATGAGAAACAGAAGACAAAAAGGTTATTATTATAAATATTTAATGTAAATTAAAAGAAATAACGAATACCTGCGAATTATTCCTTTTAAAGCTTTGTTACTCAAATCCAACCTACCTGAACTGACAATATTTAGAAAGTATTATTGCAATTTTAGAGAAAAAAAATTCGGTTAAATCGCGTTTTGTAACTAACAAACATGTTAATTACAAAGTGGTTGTAGCCATTGACGGTTCTTATCCCTTTTTTATTAACAACTATTTCACAGTAGAAAATTACTTAATCGCTTCTGTTTCTCAACTTGCTTCTTTACTTTTTCTTTTTCCCACAAAACACGCATCAAGTATTGCCGAGTCGATTTTTCTAATTATTATTTTTTTATGAGCCGCTCGCTTTATTATTAGACAAAACAAGAAAAGCTTCTTGGTTATTGGCTTTATTAAAATTTTTATGAAAATAATAATCGAAAATTTTTCTAAACGAACTAAAAAAAAAAAGAGAAGTTAGCCGACAGAATGTTTCATATACTAAACATTCTGTGAGTTAATTTAAAGATTACCTTAATTTACATTTACATAATATTAAATTTAAAACAAAGATATTCAATTTTTAATTTGTAATATCGTATATATTTCTCGCCTAGTATTAACATAAATGTGTTTATGTTTAAAAATTTTTGCGCCTTTGTTTGGCATTTTCGATATTTCTTTGAAACCAGGGTTGATTCGTCAAGGAATTAAATATATAATTAAAATTATAGATAACAGAAAAAACTTCAATAAACGTTCCTCAAATAAATTTACTAGATACGAATAAAAAAGAAAGATAATATAAGGAATATGTATCAGAAGCAAATTCAATCCAGTTATGTTACACTTTAAATGGCGTAGAGTTGATAGTTTGTAATTTTTTAAATACGGTTGACTGTACAATAGCAAAAAAAAAAAAAATGAAGAAAATCGACAATTTATTTGACCGATTATTAATATTAATAATTTTCGTCCGTTTCGTATCACTATTGCTAACAGAACTCTTAAATTTACATCGCGAAAGTCTGTTTATGAGTATTTCACGCTGAAGTTGTTATTTCAAAAAAAAAAAAAATATATAAGATATTTTAAAAAAGCAAATAACCAAATAAAATCATGTAAAATGTGTGTTTTGTGATTATATATGCATATGTAACATGCTATACTTGCGGAAAAACCAAATCGTTAACGAAGAACGGTATTTTTTGAACGGAATTTCTGATAGCAGTATTTGGTAATTCGTGTTTTTCACTAACACAGATGATTACGTTTAACGGATGATACCTGAAAATCACCGTAGGTGGTCTGTAAAAAGGTCTGAGTTCGCCTGCGCCCGAAAGAGGCTGCGCCCGATAGAGCTGCGCCCGATAAATCGCGCCCGAAAGAGGGTGACCCATGATATTTATCGATTTGTAACAATGAAATCACTACTTCTATCTTTAAACACGTTTTTCTCAAAACTACATTTTTCAAATTTGCTGCAGTTCTAACTCGATAACAAATCATCCGATCGATTTGATTCTTATTTTATCTTATTTAGTACTTATTTCTCTATACAATGATCCTCCAGTTTTTTGATTGCCTAAAAATTGTAATTTTGGCATGGCAGAAATCATCAAATTTTTGAACAAAATTTAAAACTTTTTTTCAAAACTCCGCAATTTTTTTAAATTTCAATTTTTTTTTTTTCCATCTTGGGTCATTGTATAGGCAATATCTTCTAATTTAATGTGTTTTGTTTGTTTTTTTCGATTTCGGGCATTGTGAAGGATGCAATCACTGCAGCAGTGAGGCGACTTTTTTTTTTGAAAGCTGGAGAAATAACCAATAACTACCGGAAAATTGAAGATTTTTATTCTAAAAAAGTTGTAATGTTAACTTTAAATATGTATAAATATAGCCTGAAAATTTCAAAACAATCTATGCTTTTTCTTTTAAAAGATTTCCGAAAATTACCTTTTTTTTTTTTGGACGGTCACACTAGCTATCCCCCTTAAAAAGAATATGATAAATTAAAAAATAATCAACTTAATGGAGCAATGTACGAGAAACAATGGGAATACAATATTGTACAAGCAACTGTCAAAAATCATGTACAGAATGCGAAAAAGTAAAAAGAAAGTAAACTAAAATTACGAAATAACACTAAAACCAACAAAATTCACAAGCTGCAAATGAAAAGCGATAAAGTTAATTAATAAATATAACAGAATTATTTGTGCAAAAAACGATTTACAATCTCCAGTAAAAAAAAAAAAAAAGTTTTATTACAGGTAACAACCAAAGAAAATCAATACAAAAATTATACGATATTTACTAACATTAAATATAAATTAGACTATACAAAAAATATTTTCTATAAAATGCAATTATTCTGTACAGCCATCAGTTTTTTTTTAAAGCAAAAGATATATAGTTAAATTCCACATATTAACAGTGGTAAAGTGTGGAGCCAAAGTTGAACATACGCCTTTTAATCGTGACAATAAGAAATATCTTGAAATATAACTATTGCGCAAAGAAATGAAAATCCTGCAGACAACTCTAATGAAGAAGCATTACATGAGCGCACAGGAAACGAGAGATTTTGCTAAACATTAAATAGAGGAAAACTATTTCGATCACATATGTCGGAATGAAGAATACAGCTTAATACAATTTATCATCGAAAAAAAAAATTTAAGGTTAATACAGTAAAAATAGGCAGAGTACATAATTGAAATGTATAGGGGGTAATAAAATTGCAATGCTGATAATATATTTTAAAAAATGCTGTTTTATACAAAATAGGTATGTCAAATATTTAAATAACTGTAATTATCCGCAATTTTAAAACTAGTAACATAATTTATACATATAAAATCAAAAACGCATTTGGATTTTAAATTATTTGCTGGTACTTACGTGATTCTTATTTATTTTTTTATAATTGTAACTGCGAATAAGAGAAATGTATAAATATCTGTAGACAGTTGACGTTTTAATTCATGGAATCCAAAATATAGTAAAAATTTTATATATACAAAAAAGGTAAACTCGATTAATACATTTAAATATAAAATTGTTAAAATATTATACTGCAATTTTTTACCTCGTCATCAGTTGCATTCCGCGTACCCAAAGTATTAACGCAACATAAAAAACAATTTTCTGTCATTTTATTATATATTTCAAGAAAATCTCGATACTGCAATAAGAAAAGCAACATACATTCAAAACTATTGAACTGACGTATATGTTAAAAAAAATTATACTTGCATATTTCTTAATTTTCACTAAGCTGCTAACAGAAAATAAAAGTAAACAAAATTAAAACTGTAACTAACCTCATTATAAAATATATTTTAAAAAAATTATAAAATTTTATAGTATAAAGATCACATTTACTTACAGTTCTAATTTCAGCTTCCATCGAAATTATGAACTTAAGTACAGAAAGAAGTAAGATTAATCCGGTAAAAACTAAAATAAAACAAATTAACTCATTTTTAAAATCATTTTACTTAATATCAATCGTATGTATTTGAAGATAAATGCACAAGATATATGATCGCAATAATCGAAAAGCGCGATATAAATATTCAAGCAATATATCGATATACACAAAATGATAAGGGAAAATCCAATTTTTGGGAAAAGTAATTGATTATTTCTATAGTAAAATCATGAAATCGAGTTATTTAATAATTATGTGTTATATTTTATTTGTATATAGTTTATAATTAGAGTTTGGATTTTGTATTTAATGCATAATATTTTTGCTTGCAGCTTATGCTTTGATTGAGTAATTCAAGGGTTACAGATTCAAAATACAGCAATGTAGTTTTAGTAATGTGTATAAATGTATATTTTGAACATTTTGTGCATATTTTAACAATTTTTATGTATTTTTAATAATTAAGCGTAAAGAGAAGCTCCTCACACACAATTACATATTTGAAATTTTCAAAAGGTTAAAGCAAATGTTACATTAATTTTCCATAGAAAGAACAACATTGAAGAAAGCTTATCATTTTTTGTTTTTCATGTAAAGGTTTACTTAATTTAGAATAAAATTTACTGCAAGTAATAGCGAAAATTTGAGATAGACTCGTATCATAGTGTATCACATGATGTTGATCTATAGTTAAAGCACTAAACTGAAAAGCCAACCTAGAGAATCACCGCACAACTGGTGTAGATCTCGAAATGTAATACCATTTTTTGAGTACACATCACATTCTTCAACGTGTGTTTTATTGTTTGCTTAGGATGACCGCAACCCCCACTTTTGCAGTAGGTGGCCGCATCTACTATGTCCAGTTCAAATTCTGTTCAGGAGTGGCGATTCATTCCTACCGAGTTCCATTCCCAGAGGTTGATCTGTAGGGGGTTGTCAACGAGGGCACTGTTTGATAAGGAATTATGTGTCGACTTCCATTTGATGATTCCGTTCAATTAGGTGTGTACTGTGTAATTTCAATGGATGTCTATGGGGATTTTTTAGATTTTAATCTGGCTTTGAGGGCTTCTTTTATGAATTTCGTAATCAGAAGATTCCCATTTTGCCTGAACTTTGCTGAAATCTTCAAAGAATCGATTATTCGGATGTGAGGTGGAGGAATATTAGTAAAAACCGGAAGCCATGAAGTTAGTGTATTACACACCGTTGTCGAAATTATGTGCATTACTTTATTGAGTTAAACATCAACCTTACGCACATGAAAACTGTTCATCCAAACTGGCGAGTAGTATTCCACCACATAGAAGACTAATGATAAAGCGGATTTGCTTAGATTCTTATCTGTTGAGCCCCATATTGTACCAGCTAAAGTCTTTGAATAATTTTTTTTTTTTATATTTTTATTTATAGGCACGTCAGCACAGGACATTTACCCAACACAAAAGATTAGAAGAATAGAAAGACATATGGAGCGACGGGTTATATCAAGAAACGATTAGAGACAGAAGAAATTAATGCGGTTAACAAAGGAACAACAGAAGGAGATGGAAAAGTGAGAATGTAGAGGACACTGTAAGGAGTAGGGAGGCCAAGGCTAAGAAAATTGGAATAAAAGATCGCGCGTTCTGTGGAAATGAAGGAACATTCAAATAGTACGTGGTTTGCATCACACGTGACATTAAAGGTGAGAGGATGAGAGGGGCACAAAGGAGATTGAACAAGAGCAAAACGGAAACGAGAAGCCGGGAGCAAACTATGATTAAAACGAAGGCGAACTATGGAAGAAGTGACAGAACGGCTGATATTGGGGAAATTGTTAAACCAAGGAGAAACGAATGGAGAAGACTGTAAGGCAAGGTAAAAGAAGTCAGGGTTGGAGAAAAATGACGGATAGAGATCAGTCTAAAAGTCACGATGAGTTGAATAATTTTAACATATGTTCTAAGTTTCCGGCTCAGATTAGTAAGATGTGTTTTGTACATGAGCGAACGGTCCAACGTTGTTCCCAAATATTTCGAGGATTTTGTGGTTTTGAGTAGCATACTATCCATTGATAGATTTAACTGGAAGTTTACTAGGCTATTATTAAGATGCAATAAAGACACTTTAGTTTTGTTTGGATTTGATAGCAGAATCCATTTTTTCATATATGCGTATATTATATACATTTAATTTGGATTGCAATTTCTCACAATTATTATTGTTATTTTATGTTGCAATTGTGATATCGTCAGCGTATTGAAATATAATGCTGTTCATTATTTGTGGAAGATCTTGCAGATATACATTAAATAGTAATAGGTCCAAAACAGAGCCCTGGAGTAATTCATTGTTTAATCTCCGCCATCTGCTACTTTTAACAGTGAGAAAGAAACAAAATAAATGATCTACCAACACATTATTTATTAAATTTTGAAGCGTTTACGATTGGTTTTAGTTATTTTTATATACCCTCAGGGATGCCACCGCGGTTTCAGATTCGCGGAATTATGATTTTTTAAATTTAAGGTTGACTTTTATTAGAACCTTTCCAATATTTGATAAAATATTTGTTTATTTGGTTTAACTTTACAAAGAGATTTCGATACAGGTCGACCTAGAAAAACACCGGATAGATAAAGATATAAATATACACGGATATACAATTAGAAAAATATATATTATGGTACGTATCACTCTGGCTGGGTTACTCCGGGACCGGTAGATACTCCTTTAACGGACCGACGCACGATGGAGGCTCTTTCCGACGACGATAAGGAAACTTGTTGTTTAATTGCGAAGTCGAACAGTTTCATTAAATATTTCCCACCGATCGGGTCTCGGACCTTTCCGGATCGAAATTACTTTCGTGCAAGTTTACTTCGGACCGTTAATTTCTCGACGACACGACACGCGGTCTCGCTGACCTTTTTTCTTTTCTTTTAACTGAAACCAACTCGCGACTTAACTTCGCTCTCGGCAAGCAAGGAACTAACTAACTGCTCGTCTGCCTTTCTCCTTTCTTTTTGGCATTTTTTGATCTTCATTTCTTCCGAACCGGTCTCCTCCCTGTCGCAGACCAGCCAATCATCTCTTCTTTTTTTTACTGATCATCGCGCGCATTTATTCCCTCGCTAGATTTCATTAGTCCATCGCTCCCCAGCCAGCAACAGGTTCCCACACATGCGCACACTTACACTCACACCATTTGTTCTTGGTACTTTATTAAATTTATTTATATATATTTTTATTTTAATTCTCTTTAAATGTAATGGCCACATTACATATCCCCGCCCATCAAAAATAAAATTTAGAGGAAATTTTTATTTATTAATACTATTTTATATTCCTTGTGCTGATATGACTTTATTTACAACATACTATTTACAATTTCTCCAATCATTGGTTTACTACAACTTCCTAGCGACTATTTATTTCGGCTCACACTTAGCGGCTCTTGGTTATTACTTTCGGCTCACACCGTCAATGCCTTTTGTTTATGAAAGGTCCGTTTCTATCGCGGTACCTACTATACAACCGGTTTTTTATGTCAACGTACTGAGAGTCGTTTTCCTTTGACCGAACACCCTGATCTCCTTTATATTTTCTGCCTGAGCGACAAACTAGAGCTGCCTTCGTTCACACCGACTTTCATTTCATATATTTTCACACCAGATCGTTTTTTTTTGTTGTTTTTTTTTTTAAATTCGCGGTCAAACGATTCTCACTAGTATTTCCGAAAATGCGGAGAATTGAGTCTTTGAGAGACCGGTTCGGATATTAAATAACCTTATTCTCAATGCTGCTCGCGTTCCTTCTTTATAACTGTCTTCATAGTTTATATTTTCCGGGATCAGGATTTTATATGTACAAATAAATGCTCCGCCTGCGCACGCCGTTGTTTGTCTCGTTACCATGTTCTCACACGACCGTTTGCATCGGCGTTTGTCGGTGATCGGTCTTTCGCCATGTGCCGACTGCCACGGTCACCATACCACACGACCTTTTTCTCTTTTATCGGTTTACGAATAGATGATTATTTTTATACTTTTTCCAGAACCCCGGTTCCTTTATTTTTTTTACTTTTGACATGATTTCTGGTCGGAGTCGATGCTTTTAGTTGACGCACTTTATGACATGCCGTTAACCTTTTTTACTATTTCTTGTTAGCGTCCTTTTATTTGTCGCTTTTGTCGCTTCGGTATGTTATTTACTAAACCTTTTGCTAATTATGACCAACTATTCCGCAGACTGGTCGACGTTCTACTTTAGCCGGAATACCGCCTTTTGTTCGTAAAATACTCGGACATATACTGGTTCGTGAGAACCGCTGATTGACCTTTTTTCCTCCGAGAATGCTTATCTATGGGCCGCCGCTAACATTATTAAATTTCAATGATTTTCTCACATTTCGGCTCCTTTTTATATTTGTGGGAATCATTTAACAGCTCGTGAAACTTCCTTCTTACTCTTAGTAATGTAACAACGTAGTCAAAGAGATCCTCAGAAATTCTGACAAAAAACAAGTAATAGTCGTAAAACTATAAATGGTCATTCGACATAGTCTTTTCTTTCGAGACACGCCGCTTTTCGAAATATAATATCTTAAAATTTTGAAATTTCTCATGGCTGACGAAACCCACCTTAACCTTTTACACATATAACTAGACTTTGACCTTATGCGTACTTGCACGATTATTGGTTAATCTGACTTAAATATAACTTGTTCATACAATTTATCCTTGCACGATTCCCATTCCTCTATACCGATTCTTTACCAATATTATTATTATAAAATTTAACTCTTATTTACATTATTAAATTATTCTACTCGACTTAGCAAAGTATACATGCCTAATTTCTGATGGATATTTACCAATTTACATTCTATCTTTACTACCGAAATTCTAGTAATTCATATTCGGTTTAAATTACAAAATTTATACTAATTATTCCTTTTGGACATTATTAGTCCTAGTATGTCTATCTCTACCTTTCTATATAAACTATTTACAATATATACACTGTATACACAATTTGTTCTCGTTCGGCCTTACTTTATTTTGCCGGCCGAAGATTGTCATGATTGTGCGTTCCTTTACATACGTCGTTCTCTCTATCCCAGATTTCATATGCGTTATCATAAATTTTTCGTTTAATCACATACGGCCCCTCATATATCAAATCCAATTTTTTACATTGTTTCTTCGCCTTATTCGATAACGTATGTTTCTTTACATACACTAACTCTCCGATTTTGTACGAATGGTGTTTAAATTTTTCATTTGTCTTTCTTCGTATCTCTATAGCCTTACTGTGATTTTCTCGGGCCCTATTGATTATTTCTTCATAATTATAAACCCGATTTTCCGGGAATTCAATATTATTATAAATAGCTCGATACGGTACCTTTTTCATCAACAGGTAATACGGACTAACGCCAGTTATAGTATTTGGCAAATGATTTAAAATTTCCTCAATCTTACTCACATGCTTTAGCCATGATTTATGATTATTATGCGCATACAGACGTAATAATTTTGTAATTTCTCGATTTATTCTCTCAAACGGATTACATTTTGGCGAGTAAATCGAAGTATGCCGTAACTCTATTTTTTCCATTCTACAATGCTCTTCCCATGCCTTACTCCTAAATATCGTAGCGTTATCGCAAATTAACGTTTTGGGTTGCCCAATATTTTTAACGTACTCTTTCAACTTTCTAATAATGACCGCCGACGTGGTCTTTCCGATCGGGTATAATTTTACATATTTCGTAAATACATCATACATTACTAGTATTTTATCAACCCTTCCCACCTTCGGTAATGGTCCCTTTATGTCTATCGATATGATTTCTAATGGGTCATATGTTACGATACTTTTTATTTTTGCTTTTCTAGAATCGTTCATTGGTTTGACTCTTCGACATATCTCGCAGGTTCTTAATTGATTTCTTACTTCCTTACTCAGACCTTTACACATACAATCCTCTGCTATTAATTCGATTGTCCTCTTTACTCCTGGATGTCCAAAGTATGTATGGATCTCCCATATAACTGAAATCAGCAAGTTCCTCGGTAGGCAAAGCCTCCAATTACTTTCTGACTTTAATCTAATGAATAATTTATTCTTATGAGTTTTATATATATTTTCTAATTTTCCCGTTTTGAGTAACGAATCCCGTACCTTTCCCCATGCAGGATCCTTTCCTTGTTCTTCGACGAGATTACTCAATATATTTTTTATATTTTTATTTTTTCCCAACGTAATTTGGTTAATTCTCACTTGCAATTCCCCGTTTTGCTCCTCGGATTCAAACATTCTCGATAAACTGTCCGCCACTGTATTAATTTCACCTTTAATATAATTTATTTCTAATTGAAATTGTTGTAAATATAATGACCATCTTACTAATCAATCATTCGTCCATTTGGACTCGTATAAAAACTTTAAACATTTATGATCAGTTGACAATATTGTTCTATAACCTTGTATGATAATTCTAAACTTTTGGCAGGCATAGACGATACTGAGTAATTCTTTTTCCGTGATCCCGTATTTACGTTCATAATTATTTAATACTCGGCTCACGAACATAATCGGACAAAGCACGTCCTTTTTATATTGATATAATTGTGCTCCAATGGCATTCCCCGACGCATCTGACGATATATAAAAAGGTTTTTCGTAATCAGGGGTTTGTAGAGCAATATGCCGTGCAAACTGATTCTTAAATTCATTGTAGCTTCTCTCCTGATCCTCTCCCCATATAAATATTTCTTTGTTCTTAACGATTCGACTAATTGGTTCTAAAACCTCGGCATAATCCCGGATAAATTTTCTATAGAAATTTGCCAAACCCATAAATCGCTGTATATCCTTTTTATTTTTTGGTGTGGGGAAATTTTGGATTTTTTCTATTTTTTCAGGTATCATGGATAACCCTTCCACCGATAAACGATATCCCACAAAGTCAATTTCTCCTTTGGCGATTTCAGTTTTTTTCAGATTAACGGTCATATTGGCCTCTCGCAGCTTATCAAAAACTTTTCCAAGATGCTCTATGTGTTGTTCTTCAGTTTCCGAAAAAACCAGGAGATCATCCACGTAGGATAAGGTAAACTTCTCCAGTTCTTCATCTAATACCATTCTCATCGCTCTTATAAATGCTGCTCCGGAATTAACCAATCCAAAAGGAACTCGAGTATATTCATAACAGCTGCCCTCATACATGAACGCCGTATATTTCCAAGACTCTCTTTCTAATGGAATTTGCAAAAAACTAGCAGTTAAATCAACGGAAGTTATATACTTCGCCCCTTTTATACGTAGTAATAATCGGTCTATCGGTACTGGGCACTCATGTTCCTTCACAATAATTTGATTAATATAACGCGCATCTAGACATAGCCGTGCCTCCCCATTCTTCTTTAACACAGCTACTATCGGATTTCGGTATGGCGACGCAGATTTGACTATTATACCCGCTTGTAATAGCTTTTTTATTTCCATCTCCACACTTGGTCGTTTGCTTTCTGGGATCGGGTATGTATTTCCCTTGACAATTACTTTTTCATCCTTCATTTGTAGTTTATATTTATATTTATTACAACACCCGATTTTCTCGTTAAATACCATATTCTGTCTTTGTAACATTCTTTCCATTTTACATTTATTCTCATGCGTCAATTTACAATCTACTATTTTTCTCGCTATCTCTTCTTCCATAAAAACCCTATTTTTCATTAAAGCCTGGGATTCGATCCAACTATTTCTACTAACTTTCCCGTCATTTTCATTAATATTTAAACACAAAGCATTACTGCTTACTAGGTTTCCTATAAAAGGTCTTACTATAATTTCACCGCCACCCAATTCTAATTTAATCGTATCCTCCCGGAAATTCACCGTGGTTTTATATTTATGTAGAAAATCGTTCCCCAGAATTACTGGTAAGTTTAATTTATTAATCACATATGTGTGCATTTTAAATGTCCTATTTCCGATTGTCATCGGTAAATCAATCTGTACGTTTGTTTTTATCACGGTTTTATTACATGCAGTAACTATGTTTAATTTTGCGACCGGTAGTTGGGGTAAATGCAATCTCCTATACTCCTGTACTATATTTTGCCATAGTTCTTGTGAAATAGCGGTTATCTCCGACCCAGAATCTAACAGCGCCTCATATTCCTGCTTAAATATTTTTAATTTGATAATCGGGTTTAAATCCTTCTCTTTCTTACTATTACACTCTTCCTCTCTCAGCAACTCTTCATTGATATTCATTTTATTCATCCTTAATTTATTATTTGTAACACCCCGCTCGCCCTCTCCGATCGAATGGGATCTTTTCCATCGGGGCTTTATCGAAAATGGTTATCGAGAACGTCTTGGAGTAGATCGAATCCTAAATGGTTCAGATGAATCCCATCCTCTCGACTTCCGATCCATTTCTCATATAGCCTCCAGTTAACTTTCGGTAATTCTTTATTTTCTTTACCACCTTTCCATAACATCCGTTCCGATAACTCTACCACCTCAATTCCGTCCTCTTCATATCGCCGTACTCTTTCATTAAAAATTTCTAAATCTTTCCAGTGTTTACCATCATCTTCATATTTTCGAATCGGCGGTATTGTGATTAGAGTTATTTTCTGTACCCTCTCTTTTAACGTATCGATCAAACACTCTAAATCTTTACACATCACTTCTCCGGCCGTTCCTCGAACCAAATCATTCGTGCCAATCATACAAACTACCTTCTCTCCTATTGCATGTTCTTCATTCTGTATGGATCTTCTTAATTCACTGATAGTTTGTCCTCCTCTACAGTATCCGATCGACCAGGATCCTCTTATTCTCGTTGGCTGTATATTTAATTTAGCCTTGCTAAATCAAACTAGTTGAGAATCACCAAGTAATTGATTCCCTCGATATAATGGCTGTAACTTATCCGTCGCTCTGGTGGTCTCTATATGATATACGCGGCGGGCCGCCCTCGTCGGCGTTTCTCTCCACTGACGTGCATCGCTTCCCTTTTCACGATCTTTTCGAACCCGCTCACTCGAAGTCAAAATTCGGACCTTTTCTAGTAATTCTTCCTTGCTCTTAACACTAAGACAGGCCAGAATCCTACTCATATCGAGCGGCATCTTCTTAATAATGTTTGAAATTAATTGTTCCTCTCCTACCTTATTATCCAGGTATTCTAATTGGCTTAACCACCGTTCAATGAATTCTTAGCAATTATTCCGATCCGGGACCTCTGATATCGAAAAGAATCGACTCCTCAAACATTCTTGTTCATCTGCACTCCAGAACCGACTTTATAAATGCTGTTTTAAGTCATTCCAACTCTTGCAATCGGATAGTGAATTTTTTATCCAGGTCATTTGTTTTCCTTCCAAGTGCCCCAAAGCAACCTCTACCTTAATATCCTCGCTCATCTGGTATTCGCCAAATTTCGATTCTAATTCACGAATAAACTCAATGATGTGTATCTCTTGATTATTCCCATTAAACTTTTTTATCTGTTTACACGCGTGAATACCGAAATGCTCTAACAATTTTATTCGATCCATTTCGGCATTACTCTCCTTTGGATGACTTACATTGACTTTAGCCAAACCCGCGACCTCATTCTGTAGACTCTCTTGTATTAGTTCTAGAGCCGCCAATTTTCGTTTAGTCTCATCCTCATTAGTCAATTTATTTTCAAGGCAGTCGAGCCTTTCTTCCAATTTTGACTCTACCGCTCCTAGTCTCTCTTGCATTTCCTCCTGCAGAGTCTCCTCAGTTTTACTTATTCCGTTTTCAATCTCTTTAAACCTCTTACTTTCTTCAGTCTTCTCTTTCTTTCGTGAACTATTTTCCTTTTTTCGTTCCTCTCGTTCTTTCTCAATTTCCTTCATGAGCTTCTTCACTTCGGCTCGGTCAGTCTTCCGCTCTTTCTCATTACTTCTCCTATCCTCATCGATAATTTCTTCCAAACCAGTGACCCTTTCGTCGACCATTTGTTCAATTTCGTTTTTAAAATTATCGAACTTTGAATTGATTGTATTATTTATCTGATCCACCTTATTATTAAAATTATTATTTTGTTCTAGGAATTTATTATTAAAAATATTATTTTGTTCTAGGAATTTATTATTGAAATCTGACCTCTGTTCGTCAAATTTTTTATTAACTTCTGCAAATTGATTATTCATATTTTCGAATTGTAATTTCAAAAATTCCATCATATTAGGTTCCATCTTTATTTATTTAAATTTATTATTATGAACTTTAACTAATTTATTATTTTGTTATTTGAGTTCGTCCCAGGAAAGAACAATTTACAAAATTGTTCCCCACCAGGGATGCCAAATGAAGCGTTTACGATTGGTTTTAGTTATTTTTATATACCCTCAGGGATGCCACCGCGGTTTCAGATTCGCGGAATTATGATTTTTTAAATTTAAGGTTGACTTTTATTAGAACCTTTCCAATATTTGATAAAATATTTGTTTATTTGGTTTAACTTTACAAAGAGATTTCGATACAGGTCGACCTAGAAAAACACCGGATAGATAAAGATATAAATATACACGGATATACAATTAGAAAAATATATATTATGGTACGTATCACTCTGGCTGGGTTACTCCGGGACCGGTAGATACTCCTTTGACGGACCGACGCACGATGGAGGCTCTTTCCGACGACGATAAGGAAACTTGTTGTTTAATTGCGAAGTCGAACAGTTTCATTAAATATTTCCCACCGATCGGGTCTCGGACCTTTCCGGATCGAAATTACTTTCGTGCAAGTTTACTTCGGACCGTTAATTTCTCGACGACACGACACGCGGTCTCGCTGACCTTTTTTCTTTTCTTTTAACTGAAACCAACTCGCGACTTAACTTCGCTCTCGGCAAGCAAGGAACTAACTAACTGCTCGTCTGCCTTTCTCCTTTCTTTTTGGCATTTTTTGATCTTCATTTCTTCCGAACCGGTCTCCTCCCTGTCGCAGACCAGCCAATCATCTCTTCTTTTTTTTACTGATCATCGCGCGCATTTATTCCCTCGCTTGATTTCATTAGTCCATCGCTCCCCAGCCAGCAACAGGTTCCCACACATGCGCACACTTACACTCACACCATTTGTTCTTGGTACTTTATTAAATTTATTTATATATATTTTTATTTTAATTCTCTTTAAATGTAATGGTCACATTACAATTTATAATTTGGAACAAGGTAATAATTTTGACATCTTGATCAGTAGAGCATGTCTCCAAACTATATCGTATGCGGCTGTAAGATCCAGGAAAACAACTGCCGTCTTTAGGTTTTTTTGAAAGCCATTCTCGATGAATTGAATTAATGCGCTTACTTGATCAACACAACATCTATTAACCTGGAAACCAGTTTGTTAATTAGGAAGATTTTTCTCGGTTTTTGTGTTGATGATGCGTTCAAAAATTTTTAAGGGAACAGATAAAAGTGATATCGGCCGCTAATGAGTCACTTCCATTTTTTTCTAGTTTTTTGATGCCAATTATCTTTGCTTTTTTCAAATCCCTGGGTAATTGACCCGCCATCTAAAATTTCATTATATATACTAATAATGAAACTTTTTGCTGTTTCTGCCAGGTTCTTTATGAATTCAGGATAGATACCATCTAGGCTAATATAGCCTTGCCGCTCCTAATGAATTTTAACCCTGATTCTAATTCGTAAAGATCAATGTTCCTTGAAAGGGTTTTATACGTAGAAAAAGATCCTTTGAGAGTCTGCAGTTGTTTCCCGATTTCTAAGGTTACTTTTTTGTCCGTTTTAAATTTATTAGCTATTTTATCGGGGTTCACCGATGCCTGAATTTTGTGTATGCTTACCGGATCTGTCCCAAGCCTTCTAAGCAGATTCCATGCCTTTCGACTACTATGTATAAAGTTAGTGTTTTCAACTGTATCTATCCACTTTTAACGTATTTTGGTGTTCAACTTTGTAACTAGAAGGTCTGCCGTTTCGCTGTTTTGTGTATGTCTGAAATTACACAACAATCCGCGGACCAGCCTGAGATTAATTTTTTCCTAAATCCACGGAGAATACAGCACCGAGCTACCTCTTTAATTGCACAGACGAACAAGTTGTCATTTTTAAGTAAGGGCGTAATATTTATCAACGCATTTTCGATATGTTGCTTGAACAAATTCCGGTTGGCCTTCTTAAAGTTCCATCTTTTTTTGTAACTGAATTTACTACTGGTATACCAGGCGCGATTACTAACATAATTGGCCGATAGTTGGCTATGTGGGAAGGCCTCAAATATTGTCTTTTAAGGTTTATCGATATAGTTTCCTGTGTTACTTGTTGAGACAATACATAGATCTGGTGTATATGAATTATTCCATCTTGTTGACCTGAAAGTTCCTTTGTCTTTTGCATTATAGATCAATTCCAGATTGTTTAACTCTATCCAATTATTAAGCATCTTTCCATTTCCATCTTCATCGGTATATCCCCAGATTGGTGAGCGACCATTAAAATCGCCAGTATAAATGGACGGATGCTCAAACACTAGGAGTACATTGGGTTTCCATTTGGCGGTCGGTGATTTATAGACATTTATTATGGTCGTATTCAGTATATTTTAATTATTTAAAAAAATGTGTTGTTGCAGTAGTCAGATGTTTGAATTATCCTCGTTATTAGATTACAGCTCACTACGGACATATGTTGCTAAGCTGTATTTTCGATGAGGAATATGTGCAGCTATTTTAAATCCAGACAAATTACCTTTTTGCACTAAGTTATCGTCAGAAATCGTATGAGTTTCTTGTAAGGTAATTTCTATATTATATTCTTGTACTAAATCTGTTTTGCACTGAGACAATCCTTCTAAGTTTAGGCTTAATATACTAAAGTTTTCTTTACGTATTTATCGATAGTTTTTATCATTATTATTGTTGCGGGGGAGTCCTTAAAAGGACTATTTCTACACTTTCCAATATAGGCGTTCATTTATATTCTCAACATCCAGGAGGTAGAGTTAGCCGACCAACAAATTGTAGTCGTTACCAGGGGCATTGCGCGGAGGTCTCTACCATGCCTCCTGAGGTAGGCTATTAGATGAAAATAAAGTCCTCTATGTTCCATTTGATCAATTTGTACTAATGGTACCGTCAGAGAATATTTTGTTTGATTTATTATGAAGACACGAATGGAAAAGAACACTATTTAAATAGACAATAGCGCATATAACTTCAAGTTATGCTTACTAAATCCGACGTTAAATGGCATACTGTAATGAAGAAAGTTACATCATTTGCGAATGCTTCTGCTACAAGGAAAGCTATTTTCAATGAAAGTTGAAGGAATCGCCGCAAAGATTAAATGAAACTTGTAGGGTAGAGCGGCAAGATCGGTATCTTCATGAAGACTCATTTGTAAAAATTTGTAATGCTTTGGAAGAAGTTCCTGAATAGAAGGATAGCAATGCAGCTTCTGAAGCTGACTGAGTCAGGCTCTGCAAGGTTCTGATTTTCTTGTAAGAACAAAGCTTTTCAACTGCGCATAAAAAATTGGCTTCAAGCATCTTTAGAAAAAATACGTCCGATAGATTTGCTTTATTAAATATTTATAAAAATATTCATTCAGACATAGAAGCTGTAATCAATAGACTAATAAATGATTAAAAAATAAATAAAAAAAATAAAAAAATGGAATTTATACTATAATTAAGTCCAAAGATTGTTTTTTTCTTTGTTTATATTAAGTATATAGTGATACGGATTCGGTATTTACCTGGCGCGATGATGTCAAGTTAGAAATTATACTCTGGTTAAAATCATTAATTTTCGATCTCTCGGCATCATCGTGTATTGTTCGTTGTCGAATATGGCCGGGATATTTACACGGCCGAATATGTAATTTCTGATTTTTGTCGAATTTCGGCACGTCTAGAGTTGGGACCTGTGTAAGTATCCTGTGCATGTCCAGCGACACCAGGATAACGTTTGTCGGCAGCGTGAGCTGCAGAGTTCTGTAAGAAATAGTGTATAAATGTGTGTGTGTGCAATCTAGCCTATTGCGCTAATTGATAAGTATTTCAGTAATTTACCGTTAGTTTTGTTAAGTTTGATATCGAGCTGATCTAGCTATATAAAGTTACTGTTAGTTACCATTTCATTGGCGAGCCAACGCAACGTTGTATGTCGCTTTTCGCATATCTAGTCGCCGTATTGCCGTCTGATATAAATTTTTCCATTTCGGGGGTACTGCTGTTATTCAATCTGGAATATTTCGCGGTTTTCTTTTTTATTTTGTTCTAGTCGCTGTGTGTACGTTTGTGATTCCGGTTAACTGCAAATATATGTAATAACGTGAATTATTTGTTCTTGTCTCGTCCATTCTCAGCTGAACACTGGCCTCGTGCCCACAGTGCGTTCTTCCGTGCGGCGAGAGTTACTTTGTATTAATTCGAATCGGAAAAGCCGTTTTTAGTCGATCATTCATGACTGGACATCGGAGCTTTCAGGTGCCGACGTCTAACGTGCTTTTCTGATTGCGATATCTGTGGTGCGGCGTAATTAGACACCACTGGCGCTCGCAGGGTTTAAAAAAAATATACATATATATTTGGAAATCGAGAAGGGTGAAGTGATTTTAAATCTGTTCGGGGAAAGTCAACTTTTTTTTTTTAAAAAGTAAATTCTTTTCAAATGGCGAGAGTCTATAAGGCCCCTATGAAGAATTGAAGACATCAAAAGAGAAGAACGAAGAAGAAGCCAGCGAAAGCAGAGTGGAGTCACAAAGGACAAGAACAAGATAAGTTCATTTAAATATTTTCCATTTTCGTTTTTTTTTTTTTTTTTTGGTTTTTGTTTCGCTATCCCGCGTAATATCGTCGAAACCGCAAATTTTTTTCTTTTCATATATACACGGTTGATACAAAAAGTTCCCGGACTACCGCTATAAAATCCGTATTAGTGGCGCGATTTGTTTGAAATTCACGGTACTTATACTTCAATGTTGCGAGAAGAGACGACAAAAGTTTCAGGTCACTACCTGCATCAGTTTACTCAGGAGACCGCCAGTTGTTGGTGAACCTCTGTGTACTGTGCCACGTTTGCGATAATTAAACAAGAAATTTGATCATATTAATGCAGAATTAAATAAAAAATTTGATAATTTTGAAAATAGATTAGAACGAAAATTTTCAGTACGTCAATAAAAAGTTAAAGGAGAACTAATGAATATTTGTGATAATAGACTAATAGAATATAATTTATTTCCAAATTACTTTGAAAGAAAATATGTATAATATTTATTTGTTGCATCTTTGTAGAAATAAAATTGACTTTGTTTAAGGTAACGTCATAATAAAATATCTTTACCGTCATCACATAAATCTCTTCAAATATTTTCTTAATATATAAATTTATATATGTATTTGTACCTCATAGCAAGTCCGTTGGCTTTATATGCTTTAAGTGTCTGATTTCATTGGAGCTATCTAGTAATATAACAGCCAGGCTATTTATTTGGCACTTTAGCTTTCGCCGGTACTATTTTGCAACTTTTTTGATTTCTTCACTGATTGTACTTATATGCAAATCTGCATGTAATGTGTGATTGGTGATGTACTACAGGCATTTTGTAATTTTTCTCAGGATTATATTTCGAAACGTTGTATCAGTGCAATGTTACTCGGCTTGGCACAACCCCAGAGTTGACATTATCCGTACGTCCAGATTAGTTTCATTGTTTGTTTGTATAGTAGTACTTTATTTTCGAGGGACAGCTCTGATTTCCTTACCAAGAGCCTTTCTATATTTTAAGTTCATTTCTTTCCTTTTTTTTTCCTACGCGTATCTTCCAAGTTAATTTTTTATCTAAGTGAATTCCGAGGTATTTTAATGTTTCTTTACTAGGGATAACTTTATTGTTAATATAAATATCCAATATATATTATAGTTTTTCGTATTTGTAAACAGTATATATTCGCAAATTTATCTCCTCATTGAGGACTATACGCTATCGTTTGAATCATGTTGACAAACTATTGACAGCTGATTGAAGATTATTATTGATGGTTTCTACTGAGGTTCCTGTACATAAAATTACAATGTCATCTGCAAAAGTGGCTATTTCTGTTTTTTCTGGAACATGAATATCGGCAGTGTATGTTAAATATAGTACTGGCTCCAGTATACCGCCTTGTGATACACCTGATTTTCTCCTTCTCCCCATTTCTGGGGCTAATGTCCTTGTTGACAAATCTATTTAGGGGGGGAAAAAAGAAGAATATTAGGCTTTATCGTTCTCTGATCCCTGCAATATGTCGTTCACTTTTTCGTTTTTCCCTCGTTTCTCTTTTATGTTCTCTCGTTCCCTTCCTTATCAGTTCTTCCTATTTTAGCATCTTTCATTCAATCTATCTTGCACTATATTAAAATCTAATATGTTATGTTCTTTTTGAGCTATTATTTAGATTCCTTGGTTAATTGGGCTGTTGCTCTTTGCCCCCCCCCCGCGGCTTTTCTTGTCTGTTTTTGTTTCTGTTAAAAAAAAATATATATATATAAAAAAAAAACTCATAAGACTCGACTCCATGATAATAACGCTGATATAATTTTTCACCAAATTAAATGGTTCGCGAAAAATCCGTAGATAATTAACGGGTATATTTTCTGGATTTTGTAATGTGTCCACTGGTGTAAAATAATAAAATAATGAAATAAAAAATAATAAAATAATAAAGTAAAATAAATACAAATTACTGAAAAAGTTATGTGAGAGTAAATGTGCGTGTAGGTGTAATCCTGTTGTCGGTCGGAGCTAGCCAATCATCAATCACCGCAAGAAGAAGCGTGTACCTGATTCGATAAAGGCCAGCGGAAGGGAAAGTGAAATAACCAGAGATCTAAGGAATATTTTTAGTTTTAGAATTAGTCGTGTTTTACCTTCGGTCGAGAAATTTCTCATTTGGAAGCAGTGCCTGTCGTCAATAGACGTAGTTTCACCGTTCGTAGTAAGTCGTTTGTTTTGATCTTGCTGCGGCAATTGTTCTAATCAGTATAAGTTAACGTTTTTCCGAAGTTATTGTCGAGTATAAAAGTTCTTTAAGGCGCGGTTAATCAAAATCCATAACCGTTCAGATATCGTTCTCCTTGGTCGCGGAATATAAAATAAAAATATAAAAAGTATCCTGTTCAACGCCGAGATCTTTAACGTCGCAGCAGCAATAGATTCCATCGTATCCTGTCATCATCGGATTCGCCGCCAACAACAGTGATACGTATCATTTTATGTTTATTGCTTATAACCGTTGTTTTTCGTTGTCATATACGTATATATAGTTATAATCAATAATTGCTTTTCAGCGGTTGACCGGTAACGAAAGTGTCGGTAAATATATAGATAAAAATTCAAATTGATCATTTTGTCTTAATAATCAGAATAATAATAATAAATAAAATCCACGAGTTCGAAGAGATCTCGTGGTTGGCATTCCCGAGGACACAAATAACAAACGGTAAACGTTTAAATTTATAACTGATTATTTATAAATTGATAAAAAAAAAAAGGAAAAAAAATACATACACGTATTCGGAAAATTAATTGCGATAAAATAAAAAAAACGTGACAAACGGCTTACAAAAACCGCATGGCGACCAATTTACGCTTTAAACAGTAACGACGGCAAAGACTAGATGTATGCACGGCAACGACTGTCTACTCAAGAGTTTAATAGACAATTAAAATAAGACAACAATTGTGCATAGAAGTTTCTAGAACAATCTTTGCGAATAGTATCACACTACCTGCCCTGCCTGATCTTAGTTGGATTTTATAACTTCCAGCGACTCGATGTAATTCGACGCACTGCACGTATGTGCGCTTTTGTCGGAAGCACATGTTTCTCACTTTCGACTACTACCACTCAAACACCAACTCAGCCTCTACTCGATGCGACTGTTCGTACGAACCTAGCGTCCTTGACGCGACTACATAGCAACTACTACAACAAAAGTTGATGTTCGAAAAGATCAAAAATAATGATTTAAACCGAAGAATGATCTTAATTTGAACATCATCAACTGATAGCGCCAAATATATCGAATCTGTATCAATGTGTATATAAAAAATGTATAAGAGTATCTAAAATACAAAGCTAAAGTGAAATTTTATTAAAATGCGGCTACGTCTGCTGCTAGTTGGTTGGAACTCCTTGCTGGTAAGCGGACGTACGATGGTAATTCCCGACGAATACAGGGAAGGTGACGCAGTAATGAATTGATACACCTTGAATTAAGACAGACTCTGTAAATAGCCAACCCAGAATTTAAACGATCTAGTTATTAGGACCTTTGTTGTTGGATCGTCTTCCTTCGAATATTTTTTCTGTGGCTACCATTTTTTAGCACTTGTTACTTTTATTTTTGAAATTTTGCAACCCTGGACTTTTTCCCACGAAAACTCCGTGAGAACAAGACAACACTCGATAAAAACTAAACGAGACTTCTTTTAGAATGGTTTTCTTTTTTTGTTCAGAATTTTATCCCGATTTTCTTTCTTTTGAAATCTGTCTTCTCGGCTGATATACAGGGTGGGTCAAAAGAACATCCCGAATTTTAAATGCTCGTCAAATAAAGACTAATATACTTACGGAAATGAAACAAACGTTGAAATACTTAAAAAAGAACGCCATTTATTGTACACTATTAGTTTTGAACAATACTCCGTATGAATAGTTACCATTTTGATTTTTACATTGTTGCAATCTTTCCTCAAATTTATGCATTACTTTTTAAGAGTTGGTTTTTTAATCGCCGCAATTTCCTTCTGAATGGCCAATTTCATCTCGTCGGTTGTTGCTGGTTTACCCTCGTACACCTTGCTTTTCAAGTAGCCCCATAGGTAAAAATCTGTCGGTGTTAAATCCGGACTGCGCGGCGGCCAAAGCAGCTCACAGTTTCGCGAAATCAAGCGGTCCTGAAACTTCTCTCTTAATAACCGCAAAACATCGTTACGAATATGTGGTGTGGCCCCGTCTTGTTGAAACCACGTTTTAGATAATGCAATCCTCTTCCGTCTGAGCTCCGGTAGAAAAAACTCGTTTAACATTTGGATGTAGCGGTCGCCATTCACAGTAACATTCGCTCCGTCCTCCTCGAAGAAGTAGGGACCGATTATCGCTTTCGCACTGACTGCGCACCATACCGTGATACGAGGGGAGTGCAAGGGTACCGGGTGAACGATTTGAGGGTTCTCAGTAGCATAATACCGCATGTTTTGTTTATTAACGTTACCATTTAAATCGAAATGCGCCTCGTCGCTAAAAAAAACATAATCCAAATCGACGTCTTCTTCCTCCAGCATATCCAAAAATTTATTACAAAATTCTAACCTTCTTGGCTTATCTGTTGGTATCAATGCTTGGGTTAGTTGTATCTTGTATGGGTGCATATTGAGGTCGTTTCGAATTATTCTTCTGAGTGAAGTACGGGGAATTTTCAAGGCGGAAGCCTGGCGATGAACGGATCTGCGCGGACTTCGCGACAATGCTACGCGCACTTTTTCGATGTTTGTCGGGGTTCTAGACGATCGACGGCGACCTTGATGGTTGACCGCCACCACACTACCGTATTCTCGGAAGTTTTTTACCCATTTGAGGATACTTTTACGGTCGGGGGGATTGTCATGATGTTTTAAATCAAATTGTTTTTTAAACGCGCGTTGTACCGCGATTACACTTTCACCGTTTTTCTCAAAGTACTCGACAACGAAAGAGCGTCGTTTACGCGTCCACGACATCATGACTACTAACCAACTATATTTATATTAAACGGCATATTATTTAGCGCCAGATGGCGTTATAATCACCACGCTAACTCACAGTTTATGATTTTGACGAGCGTTTGAAATTCGGGATGTTTTTTTGGCCCACCCTATAGTAATCATGTATTCTCGCTGACCGACAACGAGCGACATCGGTTCGTCTTTCCTCAGACAGAAACTAGTTCCCACACACTGCCACACTCATTCTCTCATCACGTTATAATAAATTTCTTTTATATATTTTTCTTTTATTTATAATTTAACGTAATGTACACGGTATATTCGGTATATTCTATCACAATTGCATCTATTCTCCTATTTTGTATTCATATTTATTGTCAATTAAAGTTTCTAGTATGCGAAAATGAACAGTATTTTATTTTCTGTATTCTGTTATTTGGTGATATTGAATCACTACTTCATCATATTCGCATGACTAGTATTTATACACACACACATACACATATATGTAATTTATTTTACATATCTATGTCAATTTTTTAATTTTATGAATATTGTCTATTATTTGATATATTAAAACGTATTAATAATTCAAATCTATTTATATTTTTCTAGTGAAAGAAAACAAAAACAATGAACAACAAAACGTACATTTTATTTCACAAAATTTACAAATACACATAAATTAAAAAGCTGATTACACGGATGAAAATATTGCTACATTCAATAATAAAAAATAGGCTAACAATCAACAATTAATTTTTATAAATTAAATAATGACACGTATCTATATTTTATAATTAATTACATTTTTATGTATTAACACGCAAAAAAATAAACAAGATATGGTATTCGAAATATTTAAAATAAAACAACAACAATTCAAATTTAAATATTTCGTATAAAGACAATTTAATTTTTATATACTTGTGTAAAAATCTCTAATGATCTAATATCCTTAAGTTGCCAGATACAATTTTGTTCTCCAAAATAGCCCCAGACGGTATATCAATCCGATCGCCATGATTTGCTATTATTATTACGGTACCCTTAAAAAATGTATGTGCGCGTTTAATTTTGTATTTCATTAATATATTCCAATATCGTTACATACACACTCACACTAGTTTGCACGCACATAGCCACATTATAAAAAATCACCTCTCATTTACTTTCATTATACGGATGTGGCAAATTTGTTGATAGTATTAATAATTCCACGTATTTTGCCAGAAATTCATTTTTATTATTAAAAATAATATAAAAAACACCTATGGGAAATTACAAATTTTCACTTAATCACATCACAGTAGGTTTATTACGGTAACTCTTAGAGTGGAACATTTTTTTTTTTTTTCATTTCTTGACATTGATTTGAATGATGGGAGTTCAAATAAATGTATTTTTGCTACATATAAAATATATAAGAAACCAGCAATAATGCTTACGGAACATGGTTGATGAAACCACTTAGTTGAGATATGACTCCGAGACATTACGAGTCCAACAATCCATAAACATATTTCATCCTACTTTATTTTTTATGCATCAGCCAGTAAAATTATCATGATCAATTTTACGCTCAAATGAAAATCTCAAGATTCTAAACAACATTGCAATATAATTAAATCTGAATTTTAGGGAAATTAATTAAAAAGAAAAACCCAGAACAAAAGCCGAATTTTACATCGAAATAATGCAACAGCTTATATTTTATGAAAACAATATTGTAGTTTTTGACTCTTCTTTTTTATAGTGCCATACTCAGCTTCTGAGCGTCGGCGACTACCTATTCGTACATCTCAGCTGTACAGATATAGGTAGTGTACTGGGAAAATTATTGTATGCAACGTAGGTTGTGTACACACGCAAGACTACATTCGGAACTGATAGTAGCCGCTTGTTATCGCGCTATGACTAGTCTTACTTATTCATTAAATTTAGCACCATGTGACTTTTTTCCCGAAAAAATTAAGAGTATGCAATCAAAAGGAGGTATTTTACGCTTACAAATATGCCGTAAAAAAAAAGTCAGTAGATCTCTTGAGGAGTTTAAGGGAAAATGAGTACCGTCTGTCAATGAAAATCAATAATGGAGCGATGTGTGAAACAACCTTTAGTATACAGTAAAAAAGTACCATTTAACTAATATATATCTGTAAACAAGCAATGCGTTCCCTTTTAGTCTCAGCACGACTTAATGAAATACACGCAGATACATACATATACAATGTTGGGAACTAAATCCATATTGTATTCAACAGTAATAACGTTTTGAGAAAGTGAACTATCCGGTTGCTTATTAGTGACATAAATAATAAAAGTATAGGTAGTTTATAAAACATAATTTAAACGAAATGAATTAAAATCGTTCTCTATACACAAACAACAAATTGCCAAAAGTTAGCAGAAGAATAGTGGACGAAATGATAGAAAAGAAGAAAGGAGTCACAATATAGGATAAAGAAATATCAAATGCCGAAAGTAACTTGATAGTATATTTGAACGGAAATCTATCTAGTTATTACAGAGGGCTTCTTGGGAAAGTAAAGCAAACGGCAAAAGCGACAAATTACAATTTCGTAAATAAAAGTTCAAGATGATATACAAAAAAAATTATATAAGAAGAGATAGAGCAGCCCGGAAGTAGTGCAAAAAACGTAGAATAAATACGTTTTAAGTTTAAATATAAGAAAATATTACAAGCGAACATTATTGCGTATGCGATACTCATCAGCACTTAGCAGTAGAATTTTGGAATCGATACGCCGATGTCGAAGAAATGTATTCAGTAGCACTATTGAAAGTTTAGCGAAATTATGGTGTATGTGATGCGCGTGTAGTAGAAACAATAGAGAAAAAAATCCAGTATATGGCTATATCGGTAGCGACGGAAAAGGTAGGAATGTGTGATCGTCGGAAGACGTGTGTGTGCGGGAATATGGGAGAGTGTGGGTGAGGTATGCGAGTACAGGTGTGCGGTGAATATGACAGTGTGAGCTACAGGGATGCGTGCGTACACATCGTACGGGGTAGCGTGATGTGTGGCTAACGGTGTTGGTTGGTGAGAGAAACAGCAAGGAAGAAATAGAGAAGACAGCCAGGTTGAACAAGTAGAAAATGAAACAGGATCAAAGTGGAATAGTAGATGAGAAAGAGAGGGCAAAAAGAAGATAGACAAAACGGTATAGAAGAAAAGGAAGTACGAGAAATGGAGTGAGAAGTGGCACGTTATGAATAAGGACGAGAAAAGACAAGGGGAGAGAAGCAGACGGGGTCCACATATTTCCACCTCGCTAACCAAAGAACAATTAGTTTTTGTGTAATGTACATTATAGATGAGTAAAGTATCGTGTTAAATGATGTTTTTAATTTTTAGTTTGTTTGTGTTTGTTTTTGATAAACGAAAGCAATCGCTTATCAAGGGTCAATTATTTTATATGTAATGATAGACAGTTTATATAGTAAATTATCGCATAAAATATGTTAAATATTAGTTTCGTGGCGTTCTTTTAGACAATAATAATAACAACATAAAAAAAAAAAAAAAAAAAAAATGGGGGAATATTAATAAATAAGAATAAAACCGGTGTGAAGGAAGAAAGGAATAAAATGATTGCAGACCTCGTCATAGTATATATAAATATCAGATCAATAAGGAAAAAATGGGAGGAAGTAGAAATTCTAGAGACAAGGCAAGAATACGACATGATAATATTTAGGGGAAATTAATATAAAGAAAGAGGAAACAAATTTATACAATTTCTTCTTTATAGTGCCATACTCAGCTTCTGAGCGTCGGCGACTACCTATTCGTACATCTCAGCTGTACAGACATAGGTAGAGTACTAGGCAATTATTATATGCAACGCAGACACACGCAAGACTACATTCGGAACTGATAGTAGCTGTTTGTTATCGCGCTACCAGTGCAGTCCCGTGTGGGTCTGCTGTATACTGACCTAGCGCGCATATGATGTTGAACTTGGTGGTTTGCCATTGCCTTCCACGTGACTATTAGCGATTATTTGATTTATTTATTTATTCTTGTAATAAGTTCGTCGTCGCTCGGGATCGAACCCGTGATCTCCATAACGGAAGTCAAGCGCTCCAGCAACTAGGCTATCGCGACGACTTATATATATATTTTAAAATATATATATATAATTTTGTATGACAAAAATACCGATTTAGAAAGTGATGAAAATAGTAAATTTTCACACGATGGATTCCAATGGTTTTTGATCTTTACATCTACGCTTTGCATAAATGAATTATTTCACAACTTTACCATATCTTTTTTCCCGTAGCAATTTATATTAATAGGCACTAAATATTTTAAAATATTTATACTTAAACAACAAATTCCATACCTTCAATGATACGCCTTTTCCAAAAGTGACGTCCCCAGAAACCGTTAAATGATCAAGTTCTATGATATCCGGAATTGTTACGAAGCGTGATAAAAAGTCTTTCACCTAATGGGGAAAAAAATGATTAATTTACAACTACAAATGAGGTAACGTGGTACATTTAGCGAATATAAAAGCGCATTTTAACTGTTTTAAATTCACGCGAATATCATAATTAACAAAAATGAATAAAGGACATTTAAAAATGTCGAAAACGCAAATTCTTATATTATACCTACAATTTAAATGTACTGATAGGAGAAAAAATTGAAATTCACTCTTATACCATAGCGAAACTTGACAAATTCCGCCTCTTCTGTCATCGAGCCCTCAAAAAGAAGATCTTTTGCAAATATGAATTACTATCCTTATCACATACTGCAGTGACTAAAATTTTTACTTCTCGCGAAACGAGAATTATTTTATTATTGTTTTTTTTTTTTTATATAAGTGCATTTTATTAATGTTTTTTTTTTTTTTTTATATAAGTGCATTCTATTATCTTCATTTAATAGCCAAGCTGAATAAGTGGTTTATTCCGATAAACATTAACCAAGTATGTTTAAAATTCGATTGGGGCTTTTGTATTCACTTCTAAATGGTAATTGCGACGCAGAACTTAGTAAATTATTCATTAAAACTCAGCCGGTTTTGTTAATTCGATCCAGTAAAATTATCGTTGTTTGGCCTTCTTTTAACACAAATGATTCAAATACTACGACCTAATTGGATATCAAGTCTACATCAATGGCTTTTGAAAGATGTTGAGTTTTGTAATGTATGCGATGATGATAAACATTTCACATTTGTTCAATAGAGTATTTTGTGGACGTGCTTTGATGTAGAACGATGTTTTTGCCTTAAAGACATATGGAAAATTTTTTATACTGCATGCGGTTATTCTGTTTTGACAACCAAAAACAATTTTAAAAAACGGTACACGCGACTGAATAATTATAAACTACGGTAAAATCATAAAAATTACTTTTGAGAAATGTTTATCTCCCAGTTTGATCAACGGAGTGGTTGGGAACATACGTTGAGAACTCATACTTAATGCAGCACTTTTTAAATTATACAAATTACTCATAACTAATAACAAATCGGACGTTTTCTTCACCGGCAAAAATCTCCTTCTAGGTACCAACACACCTACAGTAGAAACAAAAATGAACAAATAAATAAAATAAAATTATATAGTATCTTCTGGCAAACAGAAAATATATAAATAGTAAAACTTAAGAATAAAATTGACTAGTAAAAATTATACATTTCCCTGATTGCTGAAGTTTATTCCGTGTCGTTTCGATTAATGAAAAAAACTAAATAATACAAATAACAAAAACAAAATTTTAAATAAGCCAAAATTAATTTGTAATAAACCCTATTTATTTTTTTTTTTGTTTTAATCTGAACCATAAACACTTTAATATCAGGTAATAGTAATGGGAAAAAAAAACAAAAACGGAACATTACCGAAAATTAGATAAAAATTTCAAAAAACAAGTCTAAATATAAACAACTTAAAAACAGAAACCGAAATAGTAAATATAAAAGTGTGTCAATTAGTTTTTCAGGAAATTAAATTTTAAAAAATACTAAATTCTTAAGAAATATTCAAAAACTAAACCGTTTATGCAATGAATACTCTTGTCCGTGACTTATAAAATGAACATTTGCTAGGATAAATAACAAGTAAAACAAAGGTTGGCAATATGCAATTCTTTTTATATTATAATCAATTTTTGTTTGATTTCTTTTTGTTCAAATTTACAAATCCAGGTCGAATAAGAAGCCCATAAAAATATATATAAATATATTTTTTTTTTTTTCGCATATCGTATATTTCAAATCATTAAAAAAGAACCGAGATCTATAAATGATATTTTCGAGACGGCAAAAATTCTCATTAAGTGTTATGCTAACGTTTTTCAGCACACAACACCTACAACGGACGCCAATAAAATAAATTTTTCAATAGCCGATAATGTTCGATTTCATTGGTGGCTAATCAGTTTGGAAAGTAAGTAGCCTAAACAACATTAAAAGTTGTATAACAAAAATGTAGAAAACAAAAAAAAAAAAAAATTGCAGCATTTGAATAGTAGAACAGTTTTTTCAAGAGTCATAAACCGGTTTAGAATAGATTCGATGTCCTGATGATTTTCGAATCTAAAAATTATTGTAAACAAATACTTTTTAACATGAATTTTAGCGAGAGCTAAACTGGAGAATATCAATTAAATCGTACTCAAATCATATCTAAAGATAAATTATTCACCCTATATATATCTCCGCATAGTAATTCATCTTCATAAGTCTCATTAACCGAAGGTGTTACACATCTTTTTTTCCGATTTTAACATTGTAATTTTTAAAATTTAATCATACATTTTACCGGTAATTTAATAATAAATTTTAAAAATAGCATTTAAGTTTTGATCCGTCTGTTCGAAACTCACTGCGGTGGCTCTCTGATCACTTCTCGTTAAAATTTTATCGGTAGTTTTTAATTTAAACAGAAAAAAATGTCCATTTTCGCATTAAAACAATGAAACAAACTCTGCTAATACGCAAAAATGGTCGATCAAAAAAATAAATAACTAAATAGGAGAAACAAACATAACGAAAATTAATATTCACCAAAAGTATTACAATTTTCAATCTACGCATATTACAAAAAATCAGTGAAAGAAATAAATGGTTCTGAAAACGGGCGAACTGCCTTGTGAAAAATGCTTCCACTGATAATTCAAGAAATAATCCGAGCAAACTGCTAAATGTAATTTACAGTATAAAGCGACCGCCAGCGTTCTTGTAATTTTTAAATTGAATTGGAAATTGCAAAATATACGCGTACCTAATCCGCCATCGAACGACTTCACAGCTGCCCCAACCGCAGTTTCCAGCTGAATCACGTTTAAATTATTTTCTAACGTTTTATTATTGACAATAACATCTAAATGTAATTTCTGTTCCGATAATACCCGGTCGATAGCTATTAAAAATAAAGCGAATTAATAATTCGAAGAAATTTCGAAAAACACGTTAGCGAACAATAAAAACGGATAAACCGGTTTAAATACGTTTTAATGTTAATTTTCAAACTATATAAAAAACAGGATTTTAGTTATTTTCCAATTTTCACGTACACGAATAGCATCACATTTTCCGACGTGCAATATCGATTTTTGAAAATAACTCAAACCGATAGCACAATTTTTATTGAACATGACGATAACATATTATTGTAATAGATGAGTGGAGCGGACAAAAATTTAATATCAAAATATAGTACTCAATAATGATGTCTAAGGTCTAACTGACTATAATAAACAATTTGCAGTTTCCATCTTTCCGTTTGTTTTTTTTTTTTTTTTGTATCACCAGTGCAGTACACAAATACTACCAACTACACTATAGGTGTCACAATAAATTTATATTTGATATTCCATGCGTGTTCATTCCGGATTGTTCTAATAGTGCAATAGAAAAGTTCACAACATATCTACTTACAAAAAATATATATTAAATTTTTACAAATTATCGTTATGTTTCGCGAACGCATATAATCATGGTATATTACAATTGCATCCGAAACTTGTAATTTGTAAATTTAATATATATCTCCAATAAATAGATATTTAATTTTTTCCATTGTATTAATTAATAATAAATTTAGATTTAGACACACCGGCATAGGTCACCGTTTGTTTAGGTAACAAGTCAGTAGTGCAGCATTTAAAAACAAAAAAATAACAGCATAATTGCGAAGGATCCGTATTTCTTGTTATTTTAATTGTAGCCTAGTTTTTGGAACGAAGTTCTTTTACGCGGCTTGTCGGTAGGAGTTAACCAGCAGAAACGGCAAGGTCACGAAAATCGCGTTATCCGTCGTCCTCCAGCTTTCTCTCTGTCTCTTTCTATTATATACGGCTGTGTTGTGTGTGTGAGCGAGTATTGAGATTCGAGCAGAAAACATTGCGCGCGATCAGCTGTAGAAGCTAAATTCTAAACACGTGTAAATTTTATTGAATTTGAAAATTAGCGCGTTTTTTTTGTGCGACGTTACCACACTTCAACGAGTCTGATGATTTATTTATTGTTTTTGTTTTAATTCATACGGGATTTACATATTGTGTCATTTTTTATCGTATACTTTATGAATGACTTTATACTTGTATATCTACCAAAAAGTGATGAAAGGAATTTCGTTCCTACCGAGTGTCCGCTCTGGACACCACTTTTCTTTTTTTTTTATATATATATATTATCGTCACTACAAATAATTATGACCCCCCCACCGTGTTACTTTAGCACACCAGTGATAGTGAAATAATAAATGTGAGTTGTCTATTATCGCAGTTACAAGCGCGCACATTAAAAGAAGGATATTAAAAAATTAATTTCTGTTAATTTTTTGACTTACCACTCAACTTGACCCACAAATTGTTCGTATTAAAATACTTGAAACACTTCACCGATTTAAAATCGTCAACGTGGTCTTTTGGAACTTGAGCTATTTCTAATAAATGCATTTTCCCTTCATATTGAATAAGTGTACCTCCCTGAATTGCAAAAATGATTGAAATGATTAATTTTTTAATTTTATCAAACTACAGAAACACTAAAAAAATAACGTTCTTTTTTAAATTACACACTTTATTAAACGAGTCGTCGCCGTAGCAGAGGTGCTAGAAAGATCGGACTACCATATTGGAGTCATGAGTAACGAACGTCGGCCAATAAAACTGATAAAATCCATTAAAAGTAATTGCGTGGAAGGCAATGCAAAATCGCCACGCAAATCACCGTATTCATGCGGATATGGATATATAGGTAAACTACTAAACATTCACTCTGTCAATATAAAGTGAAGTCTTGGGTACACCTGTGTTGCATACAGAAATATTGCTATGAGTGTGCTACATATACTTGCACAACAAGGACATATAAGTTTATGTGTATATGTGTTTTTACTCAATAAAAGTGTATTACATATAAAAGTATATTAGTTCATTATGGAACACCAAACTAAAAAATACGAATAGGAGCCACTAACCATTATTAATGAAGAAAACTTTATTATGATAATATAGTTGTTTATGTAACAGATGAAAGAATGAAGAGATACATGAATTGTCTGAATGGACTAAAATTTAAAATAAATGAATCTATTCGAGATAAACTAGGCCATTTATTAAACTTCTTAAAATAGATAATTAATAGTTATAGAGTAGCTACCGCTCGCGACTTCCCTTGATACAAAGTAAAAACTTGTTCAAACAAAAATATCCGTCCACTTTACTGTGATTTAAATACAGTTATAAAATAATTTTACATTCATATCGATTTTCGTTAGTATATATTTTACTTTTTTGGAAACGATTATCTCTTATTTTATTATTTTTAGACATAACATATGCTCTGTAAATGAAGAAACTATTTTTTTATTTAAACTACAATTGTACTGCGCCTAGACATGTCGCGGCTACTGTAATTATTATATTTTTATTAACATGACTAGAAAGAAAAGAATTTTATAAATCGTAATTATCTAATAAACTTTTTAATGTATCCGCATTATTATTTGTTGCTACGAAAAAGGATAACGAGAGTAACAGTTATTTCCTCCAAAGAATCGATAAATAATAAACAGATAAAATCCAGAAAACAACCGTTTTGAAGATTAATAAAAAAATAAAATTCCAAAAAAAAAAGGACAAAAATTATCCTTAACTTTTCTTCCTCTTGCTTGGCCTCTTAATTAACATGGCGCATTACAAATAGCCTATTAATTGTAGAAATTACCTTGTGTTAGAGTAGTTCATTTCGAGTTTCCGAGAAATGTTTTTTTGAATTAAAAAAAGAAATAAAAATGAAATTATTACGTTTTTATAAAACAAAATACACTTCCTCTATTAAAAATTCATTATCACAAAATTTTTCGGAATTCTTTCTAAGCAAAAAAAAAAAAAAAAAAAAGGAAATTTCGTTATTACCCGAATTTGGATTGATATAAATTAATAAATTATTTTTGGCTCTTACATACAATACATAAAGCGTATTGAAATGTTAAACAGAAATTCACAGGATCACTCTTAACTAAAAATAAGTAGTTTACGTATATAAAGGATGAAAAATATTGGCACAAAGAAATTCGGTCTTTTAAAATTACACCCCAAAGTATTTTTCATGAATTGTATGTCTAAGCGATTTTGCAGTAGGACAATTTCTAATATCATTGCTCTTAATATTCACGTGACTAGGAAATGACAATAGCACACTATGTAAACTTAATGTAAATAAGAAAATATGCAAATAACAGACCATATAAGAATAATGATAAAATCGCAAAAATTGAATAGAATAAAAAGAGATTACTCAAAGTGCTGACCGAGTAATCGGAGGATTAAAAATAATAATAATATGCCGAGTATCAATAATTCCACTGTAAAAATGGGGGGGAAAAATCAAAAAAGTCAGAAGAATTCACTATAATAAAGGCAGGTGAAGGAACTAGCCGTTTTATGAAAAGGAAAAAAAACATTAATCATTATTATGAAATTTTTGTTCAGCTATAACTTGAAAAAATACTTTGGAAGGCAGCAATAGAAGAGAAATATTTAGGATCGGTGTAATTAGAGGGAAAAATTAAATTTGAAGTATCTAAGATAATAATGCACCAAAGCGCACAGAAACACGCGCCAAAATTGGTATTATTTCAATAATAATACGGAGATTTTGAAAATAGAAAAATACGAAAGAAGAAGATAATGAAAATAGAAATTTTATGATAAAATGATAGACCAAATAAGATCTGCAAAAATCAGAGAAGACAAATTCCGTTTCAACATAAACAGTTGGAATTGAAATGATTTTAAGAGAGCACTTCAACAAAACCGAAGGCAGAAATATTGAATTTTATTATATCAAATTACATGTAAAAACTATTGTAACTATATCGACCATCGATGACAAAAATATTAAAATAACGAACTTCAGAATCTATATTTAGTAACTATTAGTTTCGATAACGCTTTTTTAAATTATTTGTTCACACCTACAACGTGAGTTCTCAATGGTCACAAGAAAAATTGTAACGAAACGAATTAGCCATTTTTAAAAATATAATATTAAATTACAACAATCACTTTCGCCTTACTCTTGAACAACTTTTAATCTGATCTTATATCATTATACGCAGCAAACTAAAGCTAAGGGGGGCTTTACGAAATAACCAAAAAAAAATTTAACTCTGTAATTTTAAAGTGCTTATCGAAATAAATTCTGTTCTCATTAATTTTCAAAACTGATTCGTGTTTTTCACGTTCTCGTTTAACAATTTTTCCAAGCGTTCGTAAACAATGTTTTTTTGTAACTTATACATTATGTTTTTGTTTTTTTTTTTTTTGATTTTAGAAATAATTCTTAATTTAATCCATAGAAATATCTTCTTTTCTATTTGTATAATATATATTTCATAAAAGAACCCCGTTTCATCGGCGAATCATTTAAATCACCCGTACTTCTCGATATTGATGTTAAAAACACACTAAAACGGCTTCGTTAAATATAAAAATATTTTTACGAAAATACTTAACAATCAAAAATCATCCGTAATATTTTCAGTAATACAGAGAAAATTAATCTGATTATTTGTAAGCTATAAAAGGGTTATATCATAAATCCTCATTTAAATTTTACAATTAAATAATCGATAAATAATATAATTTAATCGAGGAATTCGTAGAGATTTTCTGCTCGTGTCAAGTTTCTTTTTAATTTTTCGTTATTTCAGCCAAAAACTGATAATAATGCGAACAGTAGGCGAGAAGTTCCTATTACATACATCAACAGCGTACGTCCGTCTCACATTCATTTGTAAAATTTTATCAAAAACAAATCCGAACAATTTTGCTATTACCCGTAAAAAGGCTACATTCTTTAACTTAAACTTTGTTTTCATTTTAGCATATTTTTTAACTTCATACGGAAATAGACCAGTAGATCAAACGTTCCGTTTCCTACGGTTAGTTAACTTACAAATGTCGGTAAAGACTTGAGGTCAACATTTTTTTTTGTACCGCTTTAAAAATAAATATTATCTTTCATTTTTGCACATTTTGGTTGCAGAAAAATAACCAAAAAATTTATATTTACCGTTTATTGTTAAATATTTACAACTTTCAATAGTTTTTCTACATTAATCACCGACGACAAATACGTAGAAAATAATAAAAACACTTCTTTCGTAAAGTTCATTACTAAATGCTAAATTTTAAAAATATAATAGAGTAGTCCACAGACATAGATTACTATATTCATCCGTAATCGTGCGGACGTTCACTAATAAGAACGTAACTAAATCCGGTAACTTACCTTAACATCTGCTTTAGTTTTATCGGTAATTTCCATTACAAACTCGGGTCCTCCTTGACGTTTATCATTTAATAAAACATTGAGTATATTCAGATCAACGGTAGCTCCTAAATTATCAATATTCGAAATAAAACAATATTCCCGCTTCTATAGGTTAAAAGAAAAAAACACGATGTGAATTAGTAAAAATGCATTAATTTTTAAATATTACAAATATTTATTAAGCACTCTACAATTAGAAGAGTGGAAAAAAAACAGGGGAAAGCATTACGAATTATATTCAACACGCCCAGTAATTCTGAGAGTAATTCCCATAATACAAGTAGTACGTATAAATATTCTTTACTAGCGTGCTACAAGTATGTATTAACTCGCTAGTAGATAAATTATTATTTTCAATTAAATAAACAGTGAAAAAATAAATATTTTTCGTAAATATATCGATTAAATTAAAATCTTACCCGTTCCAGAAATATTTTCAATAAACCGGAATTTTTAAAACTCCCGTAAAAATCTCCATGGCCAGGAGGATACCACCTAAAAAAATACAAAATCACAAATTTAATAACATCAAATATACAATAAGAAATGGATAAAAGTAGTTACGGTGATACCTGATACAAGTCCTGAATTAAAGACTCTTCTTTAGGTTGTTCACAACTCAGCCTAGCCTGAAATAATGAGGTACGAGTGAAATATGAAAGGCCGAGCGAAAGAAACATGGCCCAATATTTCCTTCTGATCCATTAGACTTAGTATAGTCTAATTAAAATCGAGGCTATATTCGCCTTATCAAAACAGAATAAAAAGAAACGTGAGACAACAATAACTAGGTAGAACTGTTAAAGCGACATTGCCGTTTTCACGTGTGTACATATTCGTGTTAATATTTCAGCCAGCCACCGTACATGACGACAATTAGACCGTTTTTTTCCCTTTCAGCTGCGATGTTTTTGAAACTTAATCGTAGAAGGTAAAAAACTGATATGTCGAAAATACAATTTCAGGAGCTGCTTGTTTTAGTGATCCGTGATTTTTCAATTAGCTTTTCACTGCAACCATTATATTTACAACATGCAACAAAATACCGTTCACAGTAGCAGCATTAAACGATACACGTAACAAAGTACAAATGACAATTATTCTCATTTTTGTTATTACGCATTCTAAAGTCTGTCCAACGAAAGAAGTCCGTTCCTTAACACAACCGAAACGCACTAACGTCACAAAATTAAGGATTACAATGTATTAATGGCATCATCCAATACGTCATCAAGAATAGTAGCAGATAATTGTGATAATAATTCAAATGAAATAATGAAAGATCAGAATACATAAAATTCTGTAAGATTATAATACAGCAAAATTTACAAGTTATAATTTAATATTTATACAAAATAGGTACACACAAGGTTATCGGTTGCTTAAACAGAATCATTCAATAGCTACATCAAATTCTAAACTACGTTGTTGCTGAAAAGTTCAGAATTACTGTCATCAGTATCGTCGAAATTATCATGTCTCTACTTTTATTGCTAATCAATTTCCCAATATTTATTTTCCAGTTTTATATCTATATCTAATCGCGTATCAGATATAACATTGTCTGTGTTAACAGTAGCTAGTCTGTCTAAATGTAAACAGGTTGGAAAAAAAGAACGCCTGAACGTACAGAGATGAAACAAAAATGAGGTTGCTACTACCGAGAAGGGGAGGAATAACAGGAAGGGGTGATCATGTTATTTTCATCGGTAATATCGAAATATGCGCTCTATTGTTAGTACATTACTGCGGGAGCAACACTGACGTTCGGCAATGAAACTCGAACGAACTTCTTTCGTTGGTCAGACTACAGAGTGCGTCCCACCATACTAATTTTCTTACAGCTGTTACAGCGGAGGTCGATTCTATTATCACCAACCCAGCTGCCGAACAGACCGCATTCACTTTATTTACATCCGGAAATACATGAAACTAAAATATCGTGCTATTAAACAGGAAATTTGCAATCCTTTTTTATTTTATGAAGATGTGGTACAGAGTAGGTGCGGATAACAAAACGATATATGTTAAATTTAACAAAGATATCTAAAAGCGTTAAAATTATGTAAAAAAAAAAAAGGAGAAGAAGAAGCATACTGGAACTATTGTTTAAGCAACGACCTTTTAAATTGTTTAGAAATAAAAATATATGCATTTCTCTGAGAGAACAGCTTTCATACTATAAACACTAATAGACGAGCATTTCTACTGTTATCATGCTTCCTTTACAGCATGCCGCTTTTTCTTTTAACAGTTTAAGAAATAAATAATAACGTTAATCGCGTGCGGTTTTTATAATATTACAATGTAGGCGCGTTTTATTTTCTTCAAGTGTAATTGTAATATTCACTTTTCACTGATTACTTCTAAGAATTTTACCGAAATGCAAATACATCATTATTTGTTTCGAAAATAAATTTAGTTAATTTCAACGCACTAGGTAAATAGTGAAATCCAACAAATTTTCGTAGAACTCGACCTTCATTTTACATTTATTATTTAGATTTTTTTTTATCAAAAAAAACAAAAAAAAAACGGAATGTAATTAAAAACATAAAATTTTGTAAACATACTCTTTACTAATGTCGTATGTGGGTCTTATAATTTTTTGTGGTTTTTTTTTAAACAAAAATTTTCAGTAACAATTATTAATTACATAAAATATAGGCGTTATAATAAAGGTAAAACACTAAATCAGTAGAAAAAAAAAAGAAAAAAAACTGTTCACATTCCATGATAATAACAATAAAGAATTTACAAATAATTACATATTCGTAATTAGTTTCACTATAAAAATAGTTATCGAAGTTATGAGGTAATGCATCATTCAAAGTAACTTTTATTTTACATACTGCGCTTATTACTACTTATTTTCCAACATCATATCTTATGGAACCTTAAAAATCTGGAAAATACATATTTAATTCTATAGAACACAAAAATTATTATTAACCTTTTTGTATTATTTATTTTTTACATATTTCAAATTTTTAATTATGTATTCCTTTAAAAAACACGTACATTTAACGCAGATATTTTGCTTTCTCTATTACACAAAATTCTAGCATTTTGCTCGACTGTTTAAAAAGGTACCTCCTCTCTAGCCTAAAATTTTTATTGTCGTGTAAATGTTTTTCTATGCAACCAATACACTTACCCGCGTTAAACATGTATGCGTTAGCACAAGTCAACTTGCATCCAGAGTTTTTCTTCCTCTACTTTTACTATAAAATATTTTGAACACTTAAGTCACCGCATCACTGTGTTTAACATTATCCAAAGATAAAAGTCTTTTTACTATTTAATTAAGATTTCATACAAAATATTTGTATAATAATAATTAAACATTATTTATAATTTATTAATAAAATATAAAATGCTTTTTTACAAAAAATAAATACCGACTTCAAGGTTTATTATAAAAATTTAAAAATGCACTAAAAAGTAAAAAATAATTACTCCCGATAAAATATATATATCAGAGTGATATAACTTAAGGTGATATCGTAATTCTTATACAACCTTAACTTTTTGGAGTTGGAATTAAATTCATGTTAGGAACAATTCAATCAACATTTAATGCAGTTTTTAATTATTATTTTAATATGAATTTGATGCCAACTCCAAAAAATTAATGTTGTATAAGAATTACGATATCACCTTAAGTTATATCACTCTGATATATATATTTTATCGGGAGTAATTATTTTTTACTTTTTAGTGCATTTTTAAATTTTTATAATAAACCTTGAAGTCGGTATTTATTTTTTGTAAAAAAGCATTTTATTTTTTACTTTTTAGTGCATTTTTATTCAATTAGATTAAAACATTTATTTCCACGGTAAAAACATCAAAAGCTACATTTCCATGGTAATTTGGCAAATTTATAGTATTTTAAGTCAAAAATCTAATCCGACGGTGAAAACAATCATGAATGAAAAGCATCCAAAAAGCTTCAATCTCCCGCATTATTAAGGATAACTCAAAAACTATCGGTCAGACCTTGATCAAATTTAAATAGGACCACATGACAAACACCACCTTTCAAATAAAAGAAGAATCATCAAAATCGGTTCATCTAGAAAAAGTTCTGTGGTAACACACATAAAAAAAAAATAAAATAAAATAAAAAAAAAAAAATACAGTCGAATTGAATACCTCCTCCTTTTTTGAAGTCGGTTAAAAATAATAATAATCGCCATTACTGTAATTATAATATTTATTCTACGCGTAGATAGCGCTTTTCATGTCAATATAGTAATTAACTTACGACTCTAGATTGTTTTCAATGTCGTAACTATTAGGGACCGGCAGCAAAGAATCTCTGTTTACTCGCGGGTAACAACTTTGATTGAATGTGTAAATTTCAATTCGTAAACCTTTATACTTGCGTATCACTTTCTCAGTATCACTATCGGTATTGAACGAATTCATCAATATCAATGGAACGTTTACGTCGTATTTTTTATTTATATGCTGAAACAATGACGACAAATTAAATCGTAACAATGAAAAACACGACTTTAATACATAATACGAAATAAGCGGAAAATTACGTTCAAACAGGATACCGTACCTCAATCTGTTGCACCGTGAGGTCCAAGAATGTTTGATCATTTCGGACCGGTATAACTGATTTCGGGCCTCGACAACCCATAGACGTACCCAAACCTCCGTTCAGTTTTACCACTATCAGTTTATTCAACATTTCACGAGCTTGCTCCATTGTCGGAATATTAAATGTGTCATAATCGATTATCTGAGAAATACATACATACATACAAGTATATATACATGCGATAGAAAATCTAAAAATTAACTCTGGCTCTTTGCATAAATAATAATTCGTTGAGTATTTATAAAAAATAAAAGTATTAATTTAACCATAAAATTGATTATCAGAGGCCAGTACTTGAACTAATTTAAATTACGATTAACGTATATCCATATTATGTATTGGGAAAAAGCAAAATTAAAAGAAAAAGTTAGTTTGTAACTTCGCACCAAAATTACTACGAGTATGTCATTTGTTTTCATCACCATTTACTAATAAGTTGGTTATTGTAGATTAAAATTCGAAAAAAAAAACAAAAAAAAAAAACACCAAATAAATTACATTTCTATACTTACTGCATCATTCGGTAACTTTTCAATTTTTTCCCACGATATGTACGGATCATGATCTGCAAGATATCTACTAAATAAATGAGTAAAACCCTCGACTTCCTTCGTAACTAATGACAGCTTATTTTCCGGTACCGTACTTAGCAAGAAATTGAGTTCTTTTTGCATTTGATTCAAGGCATCTCTTTTCGTTATTTCTCTAAAATCTCCTACTTCCGGTAAAATATCATCACGTCCTTGACCCTATGAAATTAACGCAATAATTTAATAAAACTTGTAAAACACCATCTAATGTAATGTAATAATTACGGAATTATTTGTACAAAGAACTTAAATTACCGATCATTGACTGCATTATTATTATTACTGTCCAATGAAAACAAAATTTTATGTATACGTGTATATACAGTGAGTCACAAAAATTTCCGTACACCAACGAGAAAAATGGAAAAACGTTTATAAAACAATGAAAAACAACTTTAATGACGAAAAAATGAATATAATGAAAGAGAAAAAGTAAAAAAATATCACATATCACGCTTGTTTACAGATCAAAAAGAAAATAGTCGAATAGCGTACAACGGAACGCAGTGCGCAATGTTGCACTTGGGGTTCTCTCAAAACGGATGATGAACATCCGGCTATGTCCGGACAGGGTACCAGAGCCCTGAGTCGTAATTTCACGACAAGCGATCGCACCGTGTGCGAGTTACGAGTGCGGTGCATCAAGTACGATTAAAAATGCCGCGAAAATGTCGAAATACGTCTTTGGAGATGCGAAAACTGATCATTCATCACTATACAAAATCATTAAATGTAATAGCTCAGCTACTCGAACTACCTCGCAATACTTGTCAATACATTATCCGTCGATATATACAGGAGAATCGCATCGAATCAATTCCACAAAAGGGCAAACAAAGGAAGCTTTCCGCGCGTCAAAAACGATATATTGTCGGTAAGGATGGCCGGAATCCACGAATGAGTGGCTCAAAACTCGCGACGGAAGTAAATGCTATGTATGTGGAATAAAACAGTTTCTGCCGAAACAATTTGTAGATCGCTAAGGAAATATTCATCGGAAAACCGCCAGAAGAAAACCGTCCATAAGTGAACAGAATAAGAGGAAGCGGTATCAGTTTGCGGTAAAGCATCAGGCAGTTCCCGACAGTTTCTGGAAAAACGTTATATTCAGCGAGGAGTCTAAATTTAACCTTTTCGGTAGAAGTGGGCGGCGACAGGAAGTATAGCGCAAATCGAGGATGGAATTAAATCCGAAGAATCTTATAGCAACTGTGAAACATGGAGACGAAAGAGTAATAGTATGGGACTGTTTCTCATCATATGGGGTAGGTTCACTCGTATTTATTGATGGCCGCATGAATAAGGAAATGTATGTTGACATTTTACGTAATAATTTACTCTCAAGTGCGGAAAAATTTGGAATTGTGGACTCATATTATACTTACCGGGATAACGATCCAAAGCATATACTGCATTTTATACACGTGAATGGATGCTCTATAGTAGTGTCTTTCAAAGTGTGGGTCGCGAACGAAACATAAGGGGGTCGCCGATTACAAATAAATTGAAAAAAAAACACGAATAAAATTGAATGATTTATTAAAAATTAAAAACAACACAAAATTAAGTATGAAATGTTTTTAGTTACTTATCATTATTTAATTATTAGTGAGATGGGTGTGCCTGCTTTTCTTTTACTAATTTGTTAAAACGTGGTTGTATTTTTGATATGCAAACGATTAAGTCCTTTTCTAATTCCATTCTGTTTCTGTATTTATTTTTTAAATGTGTCATTGATGAGAACGCTAATTCACACAGGTAGTATGTCGCAAATGGTACTATTAACTTCAGAGGTTCCCTAGCAAGTTCTGGGTAATTTTCTTTTCGTCTCATACGGAATTCGTCAATCTTCTGCGAATTCAATTCCATTTTAAGCATCCCGTCAGACGCAAGATCTATGTGTTTTTCTTTCATCGTTGTAGTAGTTTAGCTAGTTCTAACTATTTTTCTATAAAAGGATCAAGGATCCATCTTTGTCCATCATCATCTTCAGATTTGGTTTTTGGAAAGTAATTTAATGGTTGGTCTTTCAAATTTTGCAATCCTACAATCATATTAAAAATTTCAACGTCAATTTTCACTGATTGATCACTTGAGATCTCTTCAATAATTTGCTCAACACAAGGAAATGACTCAAACACGTTTTTTTTCATGCAAGTTATCCATAAACGATTTTTTTAAACGAACACACTGCTTTTATCCTTTGCTGTTAGAATTATGTGTGCTATAATCGTGTTTATGAACTCACTAAAAACAAACAGACACAAGGGCGGGTGTGACGCGATGTTTTTCTCCCTTGTTGTGATGTTATTGACTTTATTGTTATTGTAAACAACATTTCTCATAATTTCTGAATCTGTTTTTGGACTTTTTATTAATACCGTCACGTTTTTGAAACTAAAAACTATCTTCTCCGATGAAATTATTTTTGTGTTTGTAAATCTCCGTTGGTTCTCTGATAAGTCGTTTGGAGGTCTTCCTTTTTGCAATTAGAGCATTTACCTAATCGATTAATTTCTTGCAATTTTCTACATTTAAGATCCAATTTGTTGTGGGTATGCTGGTGAAAAGTGATATCACATGAAAACTCACCCATTGTCAGTTGTTCAATTGCAGTGATATGAGTTCTTGACAAAAGATGCAGTACCACCTACAAATGGTGCGAGTTTTTTGGCTAACCATTTAGACGGCTCGTAAATAGGCGAGTCAGTACTGGCAAGTTGTTGACAGGCCATAAAAGTTCCGTATTTTTGGATCACTTTGCAGCAACGATTTCTTTGTTAAATCCATTTTGGTTCATAATAACAAAAATAATAACCGGATAACCGAAAGACAAAATATAATAATTAATAATACAAGGTTCAAAATGAAATACCTACTCAATTAACAACGTTGACTACGTAACCAAGTTAATTCGGTAAGTTTCTCATTTTGAACCCCGTATTATTAATTATTATATTTTTTCTTTCGGTTACCCGGTTATTATTAACGATTTACTTGTTTGAACATCCGAATCTGTTTTATTTAATAATTCTTTGACTTTCTTGTACTTCAAAGTTGGCTCAGTTTTTTGTGTTTTCGAAAAGACATATAACGGCCATCTATTGGTGACCAATGAGACACTTGACAAAGGTAAAACATACTTCTTACATAAAATAATTGTTGTTAAATGTTTGTGATGTGGGGGTCGCAAGATTTATTCCGATCATAGGGGGGTCGTGGCATGAAAAAGTTTGAAAAACACTGCTCTATAGTTGTCCCCACGTGATGCCTGCAATCACATCGAACATGTGTAGAATTACCTCAACAAGAAACTTCGTGAATCACCCGTTCAGAACATCAGTCAATTGAAAGAATGTCTCTTATAGCCGAATGGAAGAAAATTCTCGTGGAATATTGCCAAAAATTGATGTCGTCCATGCCACGTAGGTTGGCAGCAATGGTTAAGGCTCGAGGTCTTCATACGAAATATTAAGGGCATTTCATTTTTGTGACTTGTTCTATTCGACTCCTTCCTTTTTGTTCCATTTATAAGTATGATATGCGACTTTTTGTTACTGTTTGTGTCTTTTATTTTGTTACACAGAAAGTCATACCTACAAGTATCGGTTCGTATGTATTTTTGTCATTAAAATTGTTTTTCGTTGTTTTATGGACGCTCTTTCGTTTTTTTCGTCGGTGTACGAATATTCACGTGACTCACTTTATATATAGATATATAAAATTGAGCCATTTTGGTCTCACAAGGAACTCTACCCCTTGACCCCTTTTGCTTTTATTTTCTCGTTCTCTTCGATACTTCGTATAAAATAATCAAAATTTACAACGTCATTCTCACCGGCATGATACATTTTTTTGTTACAAAATCTAGTGGGTGCATGATTAAGAATGACATTGTCATTTAACATTTAACTTTCGTTATATAAAATTGGGACATTTTTTCTAATGGGGGACGGCCTAAGAATTACATTGTAATTAATATATACACATATACATATACATATATAAACCTCAAAATTCGGTCCCTCGAATTCACTAAGTTTATATTGATTATGGTGATAATAATGTATATATGGATTGCAAAAGTATAGCATCAGATACGATGAAGAAAATTAGAGAACACTTGTAATATTTTTAAAAATTAGTTCTAAGCTAAAAATCACTGTCGATGATAGCCAAGTATTAAAACAATATTACCGAGTAACAAAGAATATAATGTTGGATATGTGGGAAGAAGAAATGTCTATTCTGGGCTGAAGAAAATAAACGATAAAATAGTTCAAGATTAATAAAATATAGAAGAGATATGTAGAGACAAACGAACCGATATGGTAAAGAATAGAAACATTCTATGTACGAGATGAATGTTCTGAAAATCTAAACCATGCGGAAGTAGTTACTGCAAAATGGAGCCAAAAGTTCGAAGAAAAGCTGAACTCTTGGGCACAGCTTCGATTACTTAAAAAAAAAACAAAAAAAAACAAATCGATATTAAACGTTATTCTTAGTTTCATTTATAAATTAACGTAATGAAAAAATGTTCAAAATATTAATCGGATCAGGATTGTATAAAAACTGTTCAAATTTCAGTATGCTCGCTATACTTCCCAAGTTATCCAGTATTATAGTAAGAAATCAAAAGAAAAAAGAAGAAAAATATCTGTTTCACAAATTATATCACACATTACAGACTTAGCAAGCTGCGAGATTTTTAACAATTCACTGCCGTTGACTGCAAATGAAAAAATTAAACTAGATACCAAAAGCATTTACATAAAAACAAAAAATATTAAGATTTTGTTGCAGCACCAAAGGGTGATAAAAAAAAACTACGAAATAACTGCAATATTTCGTGAAAACTGTACAACTTCTGTAAAATAGTTTTAACGTTCTTACGTAAATTTTAGAAACGATAAAAAACAATACAATTAATAAACATTCTTCAAAAATGTAATGTAGTCTTCTCAAACAAAATTATATTTAAAAGCAAAAAAAAAAAAAAAAAAACAATTTTAATCTTTCTACTTAATAAAGTTGTTTTTAGATATAGTAAATAATATTAATCGATGAAAACAAAAACAATTAAAAATTATTTATAGTTTTTATAAACATTTTTCATCACATCACATACCACCAGGAGTATAACTGCGATGGAAAATCCCTCTTCAAAGTAAATATCTTAGTTCTTCGTTATACTTTATTACCTGCTATTTAATATTTAATTTTGTTTTTACACTGAAAAATGCCTACGTATCTTTTCATCGCAATTATTCATTTTCACATTTCCTTTTGTCGGTCATGTCTTTCATAGAACTCGTATACAATTTATTATAGAATTATTTTGCATTCATAATGGAATGAAAAATGCGGGACTAATCTGCATCTCTACTAACTTTTAATACGTATATAAATATGCAATACGTATTCTCTTTTTCCTCATATTACATGTTGTTCGTTTTTTATATATTTCAGAACTATGCAAGATGTACCATTATTGCACTTTATCATACGCAGATTACGACAATGATAGGGCTTGACATTAATAAGCGTTGTAGACTCTATGTAAATTATATTTGAATTACTATCGATTAAATAAAAAAATAAAAAATGTAATATACTTTCCCGGAAAAAAATACTTATTTTCATCATCGTTTAATAAATCCAAAAAAACAAGTTTTTTTTTTTTTTTTTTAAAGACGCGACCACCCCTCACTGATTTATTAAAACTGTTCCACGAGCGAGACGTTCCTTTTTTCTAATTTAAAATGAACAGCTTTATTACATATCAGACATTAATTATGTACACACACACCGTGCGGACACAATAAAGAACATACAAACAATGATGTATTTCTCGAATCGACTAAATTTCATATGAAAACACATTTCAGATTGGTAATATATCGACTGTTTTTTTCGACCGTAACTAATTCAATAGGAACAACAGTTTAGTAACAATGTAGCGAGGTTTAAACGAAATTGTAAGCAACGAAAATCTGCACAGATATTTATTTTCCCAAGACGGAAAATAAACGTACGTTCTTATAAAAGTGCCCTGTTTTTTAAAGCTCTTCGCGCTGTTTTCTGATAAACTGCGTTCTTTTTAAAAATGAAAATTCCGTTCCGATTTATATTCGATATTAGTTCGGTTAAATACAAAAATTACAAAAAAATAATGCCGAAATATAACACTGCTGCGGAGAAATTGTCGTCTGTACTGCCTAAATTAGAAAGTCAAAAAACAAAAAAAAAAGTGCAATAACGTTTGCGTTTGCCGCCAATCAAAAAAACAAGTATAAATGAATAAATAATGCTTAATCGATTGCGGCAAATAATATGATAATTGCGTGCATCAGTAATTCACGATTTTACGCGACGTTCCATAATATCGCTCCGATTATTGTTATTTACGGTTTTTATTGTATCCAAAAAATCGTGCAAATCACAAGTAAATATTTTACATATTTACCGGTTGATATAACGTAAATTGGTAAAACTGTTCGTCGGCATCGTCATTTATAAAGGCAGTGTCCTTAGAAACGTCAACATTTGCTACTATGTTCTCATCGAATTTTACATTTTTGTTGTCTAACGTGAACGGCTGTCCGATTGTAACAGACATTTTCACCGGTAACTTCGATGTACTTTCGGCTGTAGTTCTTGAGATCTTAAGGCCGTGTCGTCTTTTCCAACGATTTAGCCAACCAGTGCTGGCAACGAAAGAAGGGTTGCCGCCGAGATCTTTATTCAACTTCATAGCGTAAGACTGTATTTCCAGACTGCTTACGTACACACCATTTTGCTTTTCATTCATATACCAAAAGTAAACGGCTTCGTCTAAAGTCTGAAAAGCGGGCATTTTCAACGACTGACGTTCGCTGATTACTTTCCAGCAGAACTATTCAATTTTCGAACGATTCCTTTTCCAGTCGCTTACGGTCGATTTGCCGACTTCCAGATCCTTCGCCAACCTATTAAGAGTTTCTCCTTTGTCCAGCCGCTTGAGAGCTTCTAATTTTTCTTTGAACGTGCACGCGTTATGTTTACATTTACCCGTGTATATCGAATGATTCGTGTTCCGTCCGAATCAAAAAAAAAAACCGTTAAAAAACGCAACCAAAATGTGCATTATCTCCGTTTTTTCTTTATTCCTTTAACGTCCTAAAAGGCGAGCACTCAAAAATAATAATAAAAAAAAAAAAAACAAAAACAAAAAAAATCAAACGCAAATACAACACAGTGAAGCGAACTGTAAATCGACTACCAGTAGTAATTTAACATTAAACCTCGATCGCGGTAGTACGTAGGAAAACGGTTTATCGAAATTTACCACGAATTAAACCGAACACAACCGACCAAAACCGACCGTAGCACCGGTCGGCCAAGTTTACTTGCCACACTCACCAGCGCACTTCGATAATCCGAACTGCCGTGCAGCGATCGACACGAACAACATTCGACGTTGTCGCTTCGAACCGATTCCGTTTAACGCTTCCGAATCAGCATCAATGACACCATCATCGCCGCTTCTTCATCACTGACGCGTCTCAACATTATGTAAACACACATTCGAGAATTACCGCAAATAAACAGGTATTCAATTAAACACCGGAGCAAGAGTTAAATTGGGAGTACCGCGACAAGATAATTTTAACACCAACGTAAATCTCTACACCCGCGCTGTATCGGAAAACTTTGTAAACACTTCCAAAGTTCATATTAACTGGAAATTTTTACTCGAACTACTTCGGAAAACGCGATTTTTGTACTAATTCGCGTATAATTTTAGGCACAGTACGAATAGAATTTGCTCTATTCATCTCTGGTAGTTTAAATACAGATCAATGTATAAAAATTCCTTGTACAAAGTTATCGATGAAACGCGGTTCCGAAACAAGACAAAATCGCGCTTGTAATCTCCATTTAGTTTTAAAAGGAATAATGTGTGACAATCAGTCAAAAGATCATTCGGTTTTGTTTTTTTTTGTGCACATCGCCTGTGGATCCCAGCGCAAGTTAAATTTTTGGAAGTGCCAATGTGCGGCAATGAGATTCAAATCAAGACAAACGCCTAACACCAACTGTACCACAGTAGCTGAAAATAGCGGCTTAATGCTTTTGTACTGTGGGATACATGGGCGCCTACAAAGAGCAGTCAACCGGTGCTATTGTTCCACGCCCCCGGGGGAGATTCTAAAAAAAAAGAAAAAACAAGAAAATCAAAGTTACAAATTGTGAAAACAAAATCGGTTCGCCATTTAGTAACGAAATCTGTACAAGGCAGAAATGTGGAAAAAGTTCATCTCCGTTTTTGTACAACTCCTTTATAGAATAAAAAAAAAACGGGAGTGTTGATTTTCGGTGGAAACAAAATTATTCGCAACCAATTTCGCGTGAATTATGTAACACTATTAATGTAATGTTTGATATTTTTGTTATAAATTGCATGCTAAAAATTCCGTTTAAAAATGAATCCGAAATTAATTTTAAAAAGTAATTTTTCAGTTTTAAAGTTGTAGTAGCGACGTATTTTTTTTTTTTTTCAGTCGAATTATCTTTCTCAATATCGCTCCTCCGAAAAAAAAAAAAAAAAAAAAAAAGAATCTGCGAACTGCCAAGGGTACCAGCCTCTGTTAATATATCCGTAGAATTAATAATAAAAAAAAAAAAACACCAAAGAAAACTTTATCGCAATTGAACATTTGAATGTAGACAATTATTTACCCGTTTTCCATGTCACTCTGTATCTTACAAACGGTGCTCGTTATAATATTTATGTAAGAAAATGTCAGCCTTTTTTCTCGCGAAACTCCGAATAAACTGAAAAAATCGATCGGCAGCTTTATTCGGAAACTGATAAAGAGAGGTTTGTTTAATGATAACGTTTTATTAATTTTTATTTCGCATAAAATTTTGTTTATGAAATTCCTAACGTTTACAAAAAAAATTTTTTACAAGACAAAAAGTACGAAAATTATTTTGAATTTTGAACTTTTTTTTTGTTTAATTGAACAAAATAATTAACGATAAAAACAAACGGCTTTGTTGATGAAACACAGACTGTGTAATACTTAATACAAAATACTAGACGAAGAAGAACCAGATAATGAATTATTTTTAACCCAAATCTTAAGATTAAATCGGCCCCTACTCAGAACAGAGTTCAGCAATCAAAAGCGCTGTATGTGGTTTATGTTTGGGAGGCTGTAAAATTTACGAATGCTAATTATTCTTTTTTTTTTTTTTTTTCGTGTAATTTATTAATTTATTATTATTGTATTGCTTAAATTCTTTTTATATTTCGATTGAGTCTATATAATTGTAAAATTATATAGTTTTAATTTTTTAGCTGGAATCACTATTCTGACAAGAAAAAAAAAGAACAAAATGCTATCCGATTCGAAACTAAACTTGTATTTCATAATTTTCTAAAAACGCCAAATGGAAAATCTTCCATATATTCAAATTTCTACATATGTATGACTTTCGTATTCTACATATGTATGCGTATCGAAAAATTAAATAAAAACAAAAATCGAGCAAATAACATTTTCACTTTGAAACAAACTTCCCCGGTGTCTGCAGAAAGAGAAAAAAATAAACTACTTTACTAAAGCGTAATTTTTAAACGGCGAAACGAAATCAGAGTACGGAAAAAATTGCGGAAATTAAAGTGCACGAGTTCTAAAGAAACGTTCAAAAACTACAAAAAAAAAGAAAAAAAAAGAAAAGCGCGACAAGCGAAAAAACGTTTTTAGCAAACTCGCTGGTGAATAAGTTCACGCAGAGGAAGAAGCCGGAAGAACAATCGAAACATGTTCACTTACCGCAATGAATTTTAAAACATTCAAAACGCCGTTATTATCGGACAACTGTTTATCGTCACGATGCGAAATTTCATCGTCGTCCGACATTTTTCCGATTTCAGCGATCACGCGTCAATGTTTATGATTGCAAATGTGCAGACGTTGTTGCGACCTTCGAAGTAAAGTAACATAATTACATTTTTCTCTAAATAACAGCGTACGCAAGTTGTAAAATCGTTACTATTTCGAATAATTCGATCACGGTTCGGGACAACCTTTCAACCGTCTCGGACAAACGTATTTTTTTAACGGTTCAACCCGGCGTACAAACTCTGAAAGATTCATGACTTGTTCGCTAACACGAAATAGTAACTTCCGTAACATACATACAAGTGCGAATCAGTTAGTGAAGCGATAACGATCGTTGCAAGCGTAATATTCGCGAATCAGTTTTCATTAATTTTTGCCTGAATTGTACCGTCGAAAAAAGGAAACTTGTATAGCACCTTCCGTGCGGGTTTTTGATTCGATGAATTTTTCGGACTATTAAAACTAAGCTTCATTTCGTTGTTTTTCAATGTTTTCGTTATTTATGTTAATCGAGAGAAATAATTATACACACTTTTTCTCGTAAACAACTACTAGGCGCTACTATTTACTCGTTTAATTTCTAGGTCGGCTAGTTTGCTTCTCTCAAAACGAACGCGTCGATTTCCGACGGAGTATCGAACGATGCATCAAGAAGAAAACATTGGCAGATACCAAGCCGATAAATGAGCGTAAAAACGATAGAAATATAGAGTACTTTCCGTTTACAAATCTGCCCGTTGGTTGAGGGAACATGGAACAGAATTGAATTTTTTCGATTTTAACTGATAAAAAAGGTTTTTTTAAAGAAAAATACCGATACTTGAAAATTTATTATAAAAATTTAATAAAAACGCACTAAAAAGTAAAAAATAATTACTCCCGATAAGAAAATATATTTCAGGTGATATAACTTAAGAAGATGATATTATTGTAATTTTTACACAGCATTAATACTTATTATTCGATAAAGAATATATTTCAGAATGATATACCTTGTAGTGTGTACATTACAATTACCATATAAAAAATAAAAAATAAATGAATTATAAAACATTAAAGATCCGTAAATGTGGCGAGTCAGAAAATGTGTGAGTATGTGAGATGCTGTTGTCGGCCGGGGATGAAGAACCAATCAACGACCAGCACAATAAGAAGTGTATATGATTGGGTAAATTTCACCGGTCACAGGGAGTAATGGAAAATCAAATGGAAAAAAAAACAACCAAAGGTGATTTTTAGGGGTAGTCAGATCACCTTTGGTTAGAAAAAAATTATCCAGTTATTAGTTAGTCGCTTTTTATCGTTCGAAAAGAATCGTTTTAATTTGGTTTCTCCGCAACCAATCAGTGACAATTAAGTTAATGATAAAATTTTGTTATAAAAAAAGAAAAATGTTCGACTATTATCGTACACAGATTTGCGCAAGGATTGTTCTCGCATCTTCCCTAGAAGTTAATCCTTCGGACAACGTTAAGTAATTTACACTTCATCAATCAAAACCTCAAAGCCATCTGAAAGACACCGGATTATCAACGGATCACGGATCACCATCGACAACAGTGATGATACGTACAATTTACTTATTTTAAATCGATTTCGTTTATTTATGTTAATTAATCATGGATGCCTGTTTTCGTTTTCCGTAGGTATATGTAATATTGTGTTTTCAGCGGTCGGCCGTTCACGAAAGATAGGTGTTGATGAATATTTGAATATACCGCGTTAAATCATAAAAAAGAGACAACATTAATCTCTTTAAAAATTTAATAATTTTAAATTCACGGGTTCCAAAAAAAGATTCCTCATAGCTGGCATCCCCGAGGACAAAATCCTAAATAGTACTCCGTTACAACCTTAAGGTGATATTATCGTAGTTCTTATACAGCATTAAAAACTAATTAGAGTCGGCACCAAATTAAAATTACAATATCTACGAACAATTTAATGAATATTTAATGCAGTTTTTATTAATTATTATTGCAATATGAATTTGATGCCTACTCTAATTAAGATATTAATATTGTATAAGAATTACGATAATATCACCTCAGTTATATTATCACTCTGAAATTTTTTTTTCCAAGTTTTTTATTTTTTAGAGCGTTTTTATTAAATCTTTATTTTGTTAAATCATTTTATTTTTCAATTTTTAGCATTAAACTTGAATTTTTTTTTGTAACTAAAACTCAACTTCTTCGTCATATTATTCTCCATATTTTACACTTTAAAAAAATAAAAAATCCATTTTTTTATTTTAAGCTGCATTTGCGCGGCAAAAACATCGAAATATATAGTTGCTTTCCTTATTCAAGGTTACATCTCCATGTTAAAAAAAAAAACTATCCAATACTCAGTTTTTGTTCACCGATTCTCATCAGTACTCACGTGGTGCCACCGCTGAAGGGTATATTTTTTCTAATGGACAAAGAATCCGTAAAATCAGTTCATGACATGAAAAAAAAAACACTCGGTGAACAGATAACCTGCCTTCTTTTTAGAAGTCGGTAAAAAAACAACAATTGCACAGTGTTCTTTCTATTTCTGTTTTTCTTTTTTTTGCGTAACATCCACTGAGCAGTCGTTAAATTATTGTTTTTTAATTTTTTATTTTAATAAATGTCCACATTCGACGCGTACCCGTAACCATCGTGGGTTTACCAATCAAGAGGCGATTAGGAAAGTTTATTAAAGTAAGCAGACATATTAAAAGTTCACTTTTAAATAGATTTCTTAATGAGTTTGTCATTTTCCTATAAATAATATATTTAAATTTTTTTTATTAGAAGGCAAAGTCGCTGTATTTTCATCACTCTGTACTTTTAAAACGACTTAATAATCCGTTTTATTTATTTATTTTTTGAATTCATTTTGTATTAATCCCGTTTTGTTGTTCATATAAATTATTTTCTTTATCCAAATTTAAACATCAATTTTCTTAATATTAATGACCGTACTATTCTAACGCCGGGGAAACAGAAAAATCCTGTTACAAAATTAATAACATTTTTGCGTCACTTTTTACATTGAACGTTGTACCCTGCAACAAAATCTGTAACGTTTTTATGCCGTGCTTATTTCTGTGAAGAATACCATTATTAGTCAAAAACCAATTCTTCAATAACAATTATAGAAGACTAGAATCTGAAAAGTCCAGGATGTCTGTTTGTGGTGTCGACTAAACGATCAAATTTATATATATATATATATATATATATATATATATATATATATATATATATATATATATATGTACAATATATATATGGCAACGTGGTAGCCTAGTGGATAAGATGCTTGGCCACTAAATCAGAGGTCACGGGTTCGAGACTTGTCTCGTTCCGGAAAAATAGCCCCCCAGGTTTACCTAACCTGAAATAATTTGGTACCAAAGAAATCTGGGAAAGTAAAGGCGGGCGAAAGAAAAGAACAGGTCTCCCTACTCTCATTAGTGCCGTTGGGGTTAGTACATTGTGAACTTTAATTTCACAATCCAAGATACCTTATCAAAGATATATGGGACTTAATTTACTATATAGATATATATATGTATATTAAAAAAATAAAAAAAAATAAATAAAAAATATATAGATGTACATATTTTATCTTTTATTAATATTAGAAATGATATATCTTCAAAATTTCTTTATCATTTTAATGCAAACTGGTTTCGAAAAGAAGATATTAATTTCGTACCAGTCAAGAATAAAATTATCAAGTTTTTACTTTGCCAGAGCGTGAAAAAAACAACTATTAGTCCCAAGAAATGTGGTTTAGTTACCTCACGAGTTGGTTTCGCAAAAAATTGTTTTTGTTTGGCTACTGCCTTAAAAATTTAGATATTAATTAGCTAATTCTCGTTTATTTATCGATGTTGATTAATCGTAATGTTGATGTTTACGGTGTAATTGTTCACTCACCTTGTCTTATCAGTTTACCAGTAACTAGTTTTGTTCTTTATTTATTTACCGATTCATGCGGATGTAGCTGTAAAATTAAATGTTATAATGAAGACGATTTAATTCAAAAAATGTAAGAAAATACATTGTAAAGTAAGTGACCGAGATTTTTATTTTACGATCAATAACTGGTAAATGAGCCTGCTGGCGATGGTTAGCAGTTTCAAGAAGCGAATAAAATTATTCCAAGTTAAAAGCAATCGATTGATAGACTTGTCAAGCGGTCTATCTCATCATTAACAAGGAAGACAAACATGGTCAAAATAGATACCGACTTCTGAGCAAAGACGAAATATGTCAGCTGATTACGTTGTTGAATACGAAAAAGAATTAAACGAAAAAGTCAAAAATAATAATGACGGCAACCGACAAATTAATGCGTCGCAATAGAAAAATGTGGCCAAAATCTAGCAGCAATTGTTATTAACGAGGTCAAATAAATTCAGATCAGCTGATTTAGAACACCCCCCCATACTGTCCTAAAATTGCCCAGCTGCTTCTGCTGGAAATTAATCTTCAGCGTCAATTATGAAAAAAAATGGAACAATAACAATCAGAACGAAAGAGACAAATAATAACAATGCCGAAGAAATAATTGTTGGATCTATTGAAAAATTAAAACATTTTTCAAATCAAAATTAAAATTATTGCAGCCCATTTTCTGTAATAATACACAATTATTGTAGAAAAAATAAAACCTTACAAACAGAAAATTTAATTATCCACAAAAATACATTTAAGTACCGGCATGTTTCTGAATCACACTCTCCATAATCAGAGTAATAATAATTGAAGTTAACAAAGAAATTAAACGAATAACAAACATTAAAACGAATGCAATACTGATTTAAATAAGGGATATCATATCGATATGTTGAAAAATTTTTAATTGTTAATTTTAAATAGCGGATAAATGGTCAAAATTAAATTATTAATAATTAAATTATCTTTGAATTTATTAATGTAACGTGCTTCTGCGTAATTTAATATACATTTTTATCGGTTATATATTTTAAAATTTCTAAATTAACGTCTCCAATCTGTTTACACCAGCAAACAATAACAAAAAGCAAGACTATTAAAATGAAAAGTTGTACTAAAACTGAAAAAATGGTAGTGAAAATTGCACAGTCTTCCAAATGTTAATCTGCATGTTTCGAAAATACTTATGCCATTTGCGGAAGCTTAGTAGGTACACAGAAAAGACGAAAAAAGAAGAAATTAAGTGCTCTATAGAACGAATTAAAGGTACCTAATAATAAGCCGGTCATCTTGTATCGCTAATTATGAATATTTAGGAAATATGTGGATAAACTGATACTGGATGAGTGGCAGAGACGATGGGACAATAACTTCACTGGTAGGAAAACATTCGAGTTCCTGCCCGATGTTTCTCTTAGACTAAAGTAGAAAAACGTGAAATTAATTTTTTTCAACGCGCAGGTGTTGTTCGGGCATGGCAAGCTTGCCGATGCCCTCGAGTGCATATTTTGTTCATTACACTTAGTCGATGAGCTGAGACATTTTCTGTTTGATTGCCCTGCCCTTTCCGACATTCGTGATTTCTATAACTTAGAATCCTTACGCACTTCGCTTATTCTCGACTGAAGAAACTATACAGTCTTCCTCGAATATGCTGAAAGGGCAATGCGTTTAAAATTTACGCTGCCCAATCAGTCATAGTTTGCCTACACCTGAATTCAAACGTGATCCCGAGGCTACTGTTCGTTTGGATGTTCGGCGGGGTCTCCTCGGCCTTTCTCGTTATTATTACATTTATTTATTTTATGACTAACATAACAATATTGTATAAAAAAAAAGGGGGAAAAAAAAGAAGAAATACAGACTAGTTACAAACAATGTGGTTGGTGGCGGGACAATGTTTACATTCTGTCACCTTCCAATAATCTAAGTACACTTGCAGGGAGCTACTACATACATAGTTAATTTTGTATATTTTTTTTTTTTTCTATAACATATACACGCATTATATTCTTCAGGACTCTAGTTCCCTGCACCTTTATAGACAAATTTCAGAATAAATTTGACCCATCCGCAATGTTGGAAATAGGATTTAAAAAAAAATATGAATGGTAAGAGCATTATCATTAGAGTTCATAACAAACGTTAATAAAAATTATAAACCTGGTGTTTTTTATAATATAGTCGATCAGCTAGACCGCCGTTCTGAATTTCTCAGAAACCCGTTAAATTTTTTCAACACGAGAAAATAATAAATAACCTAAAATAAATCATTATTACTATGATCGTTTTTTGGTCAAACCGGTGATGACGAAATCGCGGAAAAATTATACAACTGCAAAGAAGTAGACAGGTATAATTATTTCTGCCGTTCATAAGGTACCAACAAAATAAAAAATAAAACGGTTCCTTATCTAAAGATAACCCGCTCGTAAGGATACACTTTACAAAGCAGTTCGCCGGTGATTCTTTTTTTTTAATTTTTCGTGGAGAAGTCGCTTACTGTGACATAATAAAACATTTTAAAGAAAAATGCACATTGTGTTCTGTAAAAGTTTTCATACTTTTATTCCTGTGAATTACAGAAATTATTTCAACGAATAATATAATTGTGGTTAGTTAATGATTTTATTATTCTAAGATTATCAGTAGTGCGGGAAAAATAAAATCACTGACGTTAATAAAAATAAAACACTACGTGCGCTCCGAAAAATGAAAATCAGAACCTACACCCTAAATGTACAGTAGGAATATCAGAAAAACTCGCTGGTGCTGTCCCTCACGTACGAATTATTTTGAATATTTGCTAAATAAAATAATTTCTTTTCAGGAAGAAATTGAAGATGGAATTATTTTTTAAGACTATTATGCTTATCGTCAAGAGTATAAATATTAAATGAAGTTATATTTTAATATCGTGAAATTAAAGAAATCTATTTTTTTCCCTATCTCACTGATTAAGATAAAAGAAAATGCATCGGTAAAAAAAGTAGTTTACAAAATTAATTGCACCATGTATAGTGCTGCTAAATTTTAAACTTGTAAAACCGGATAAAGTATTAATTACTACCGCATTTATAAACAATTACAGGAAAAATTTATTAAAGTCAAATTCTGAACGAATATAGCACCCATCATTTTATTTCGAAATTTATCTTTTTTTTTTTTTTTTTTTGGGCTCTTTACTCAGAAATAAAAGTTAAGGAAAGAATTCGGTTATATTTTAATCCGATCAGAAATTTTATCTAAAAAGGAACAAATAGCAAGGACAGGATATAGGAAGCACAATAAGGAGTAGGAAGTCCAAGATTCAACAAATAAGAATACAAGGCAGAACGCTCCACGGAGAGAGATGAACACGGGAAAAACACATGTTCGGCGTCGCAAGTAACTGCATCATCCGGATGGAGAGGGCAGTGTAGAGAAGAAATCAAGGAAAAACGAAATCTGGAGGAAGGCAGCAAAGAATGGCCAAAGCGCATTCGAACAATGGAAACAACATCAGAACGCCGAAGGGAGGGATACAAAAAAAAACCATGAATAGGGAGGAAGAGTAGGCTGAACAGGTACAGATGAAATGAATAATTATTAGAAAAGGAGGGAGCGTAGGTGTCCGACTAAAATCGGATATGAAAGCTTTTACAAATTAATAGGCGGTTATCAAATGGAATTTTTTCAAAATAAAGACGAGAGGAAGCAGCAGCATCCCGAGCCAAAGAATCAGCCGCTTCATTACCAAATATGCCCGAGTGACTAGGTACCTACAGCAAATCAGTTTGAACACGTTAACTTTTGTATAATACGCTTATCTTTTTTATTATTAGCGTAACATCGAAACATCTAAATAAAATTTCACATCTTTTTATTATCACGTTATTTATGAAAAGTTTATTCTGAATTAACTTTTTTTACCGGGTTTCTTAAAATCAAAATATTATCTTTCCAATAGATATTTTACGTCTTCAAGTGAAGAGAGTCGTATTCAAAAACTACTTATTATACAACCTCCTAAATGTAAACTCTGAAATTTCCGGCCCACGTAGGGGTTCTAGATAACGAACGAATTAACCGAGCGGCTTAATCTGTGGTCTCATTTTAATACCATGTAACTCTGCGCTTCCCCCTTCGCTATCCACTTGCTCATGCACCAGCCTGGAAAAGAATCAGAGTAGGAATGGAGATCTCACAAACCAACTATCGATCTCTGGTGGCCTGCAAAGGGAGTTTCTCGCGACGATTTTCAGATCGAAGAGCCCGAGCGGAGTTGGGGCGTCATTCTTGACCCCTCAGTTCAGTCATTCTCGGTCCTTTAGACTTCCGTCCTTTTGTTCTCTCTTTACTGTGGAATCTGTTGCCATCTTACAAGCCATTATTTATATTACCTCTTCTACGAGTCCTTCCAAATTCCTTATTGTTTCCGACTCTTTAAGTGTTCTTCTAGCGCTATCTCCACCTTCCCCTTCTCCTTCCACTGATGCTACCATAGAAATTCGTTCTCTTCTCCATGATCTATCCTCATCGACATCCACCCAGATTGACTTTCTTTGGATTCCCGGACATTCAAGCATTGATGAAAATATAGCCGTCGACCTCCTTGCTAAAGCTGCAGCTTCCAATGAAAATTTTATTAGTAGGGTTCCAGCACACAATATTCTTCTTCCAGCTAAATCCTGCCATCTTAGACTTTGGCACTCTGTTTATGTTTATCTTTTCGCTAATCCTAATTCCTTTTATCTCTTGATTAATCCTGTTCCTCTTTCTCGTTCTCGGTTCTATGATTACCCTAGTTTGCGTCGATCCATAATTACTAAATTACCTCGGCTCCGTTTCTCGCATGGTCTCCCTCCTTCTTCTCTAAATCGTTTTTCCTTCGCTGCATCTCCCTTCTGTTCATTGGATCCTGAAGGTTCCCAGTATGTTTGTGATGCAAATCACGTGCTCTTCAAGTGTTCTGGTTTATCTCGCGAGCGTGAGTTACTTTATTATCATCTTTTAAAGCTTAGTCTTTCTACTCCTTTCAAAGCCTCTTATGTTCTTTCTCTGCCTATTCTTTCGGTTGTTCCTGTTCTAGAGGGGTTCCTTGATTCCGTAGTAGATAAAATAAAAATATAATTTCTACTCTGTTTCATACATCTATTCCATTTTTCCGGGCTAATGCTCTCTGGTAGTAAACCCAAGGAGGGCTGAAAAAAGAAAATATCTGACAGCATCAAAATATAACTGATTAATTTCCCTTTCTAATTGTTTCTGGGTGGTGAAGATCCCCCTGGTGGAGAGTCCAGAAAAAAAAAAATGTCGATTTTACCCTGCAGCCGGACAACTGTTCTATATTTCATTCGGTTTTTTTTTTTTTTTAATATCTAGTTCGTTTTTTTTGTCCTATTTATATATACAAAGCGTTTTGTTTTTTTAAATCGGCTTTATTTCAATAAAATATCGTTATTTCTTTCATTTTTCTTTATCGCCCGCTTTACGAACATAAATAATAATTTCCTGATAACTTTCAACCTGACCGCCCCCCAGCGATACCAAATAACACATTTATCATTTCTGCGCACATCATCGATTTATCCGTTTTTTTGTTTTTTTTTTGTTTTTAGTTTTTTTAATCGTCATAAATTATTATAAATCCGCTATTTTAAATCGTATTTTACACCGGTCACAGTAACGAGAAAAAAAAAAAAAAACAGAACAGGAGACAAAACGGAAGAAGAGAAAAATGTAACTTTATTAGAATACTGTTTAAAAAAAATTCTACCAGTTATACCCATATATTACAAAATGTGCATTTTTATGATACAAAATGAATTCCTTGAAATCAAAAAAAAAAAAAAAAAAAAAAAAAAAGGAAAAAAGAACGAAACTCTTATTAATAAATATGCGCCTTCAACACACAATAAAATAAGAAGGAATTAAATGAACAAAAACGCCAAACCAGAATTGTATTATTAAAATGAAAAACAACATTTTTCGTAATTACACTTTCCGTAATATAGAAATCCTATCAAAAACAAATGTAAAAATGAGAGCCAAGTTCATTATTAAGAAATATTGACTTCGCCGACAAAAGAATTGAGATCTAAATGGGTGCCAAGTTCTGTAGATGATCCTGAAATTTATTTATAAGAACATACAACATTCTAAAATAAATTTAAAACACAATTTCTTATTTTTTTCATAGACAACATTTGCTATTTAAAAGGATAAATTAAAGCTCACGATTTAACTTGGCTAGTTTTTACATACAAGTTATCTTATATTTGGCTGATCAGCTCACTTCTTTATGTTATGCACAATTTATTTATTTATTTATTTATTTTTTGACCCGGCTTCAGTTAACTATCAAGCCATTTGGCCACGAACCAGTTGATACAGGAATAATTCCAACTAATAAAAGGTACATAATAATTAATTAGGAAAAAGGTTACAGACAACCATGGCCGTAAATGTTCAACATTAGCCACGGATGGCTGAATAGAACCTTTAGGAAAGAGAAATTGGCCGGACTGAGCTCAAGATGCAAAGAGTACCTGTACTCGACTGATCCGAAAATTAATGGAACAGAAATCACAATCATCATATACAATAATTATAACAAACAATCATGGCCACAACAAATGCTTCAGCTTAGTCCACGAATGTCTGCATAAAATCATAGCGAAGGGGAAACTGTTGATGGTGTTTTTATATTATAAGGGCAACATATCTTACTCTTCTAAAAATTTAGTTTGCTGGTAAAAACTAGCCAAGTCAAATCGTGAGCTTTAATGTATCCTAAATATCTGATTTGTGTAAACAATTCGACTGTTCAAATTTAAGAAGTTATATTTTTAAATAGCAAACATTATTGTAGCAGAAAAAAATAAGTAATTGTGTTTTAAATTTATTTTAAAATGTTGTATGTTCTTATAAATAAATTTCAGAATCATCTACAGAACTTGGCACCCATTTAGATCTCAATTCTTTTGTCGGCAAAGTCGATTTCTTACAATTGAACTTGGCTCCCATTTTTACATTTACATTTATGTTTTTGATAGGATATCATTACTTTTTGTAAAGAAATTATTATTATTATTCATTCAAATTCAAATACGATTAAAGGGGCAAATATAAAATAAACTGCGATGCAAAGATCGTGACAAACATACGAAATGATGAGACACAAAACAGTGTTTTTTCGAATCGACATACGAAACGAACAAAGTTAAATAACAACAACATGTTGACGGTTAAAAGATAAGCGAGCCAGTTATTTTTATAATGTGTAGCGAAACTTGTCAGTTCCCGGCGTTTCTTAAATTTAATAACTTTACAACTAGCAATAAATTAAATTAAACTAAATGAACGAAATTACGTAAAAAAAATATGAAAATTTCACTGTTTTCTGAGATTTTTTCCTTTGTATACACACAATTACCCAGCTAGATGCCAAATTTCAACTTTCTAGGTCACCTGGAAGTGGATTAGGTTTTTGATCTATGTATGTCAGTCAGTGATAAAAATTACGATTTCCATCTGTTAATATCTCAATAACCGTTTGAGTCGTATTTATGAAATTTGGAGGTTCTAGTTATTCTAAGGGGGGTTTTAATACATAAGTAAAGCGAATTTCATGTGTTTATGTTTAATTAAATATTCAGTTATTAAGGGGTTAAAAGTAGCTTCAAATGGTTCGTGTAAATATATACACGGCTGCTGCATCGTGGCCATTTCTTTTTTCTCGGCTTGAACTTGGCTTGACACGCGCGCAGGCGTGTCTAGATATCAACATAACATCGACTGTTCTAACTTTGAATTTTCCATAGTGCTAAATATTAAATTTTGGCAAGGTCCTTTCTAATATTACTAATAATTTCACATTTTCAAAAATGCTCGCATTTCTTTCTAATACGTTCTAGAAATGCTTCCAAAAGTACTTATTTCATCATTAATACACAATTCATCGAAAACACATTTCATGTAATCGCATGTAAAATAAAATTACACAGCTGATGTTCGGAATTATTTACGTAAAATTCTATTTCAACATACGCGCTATTTCTTAATTTATAACACAATGTTCAACTTTTTTGAAATGTTTACAATAATTCCATTAATTCTTTATCGTGGAGGTACACAGTCTGCATCTCCATATGTGGTAATATTGAATAAAATGAAATCTTAAAAATAATATAACTAGTCCTATTTCTTTAGTAAAAATGCGAGAGCGCCCGATCAATTGCAAAATAATTAAAACATATTGCTATTTTATTATTACGACATTATGCCCATATAATAAGCAATATATTTACTAATCGACTGTAGGCAATTATCATACCTGAACGAGAAAAACTGCAAAATGCATCTGCATGTCGTCACGTAACATTCACAATGATACTACGTTGCATATAACGATGTAATCATTAACCTTGCTCCTTCAATAATAGTAATTAAAACAATAAACGTACACCGCATATAAACACTTATTTCTTTCCTTTTTTTTTTGACATCATGTTCTTGAAATCGGTTTAGAAATAGTATTTAGGTTAGGGCTATCTCGAAATGACAAAGAAAATTATAATCATAAGGTAAACGCCAATAGATGAAGTAGCAGCAACATCAAGGGTTTTCCGCCCGGTCTGTCGATGGTTCTGATCGTGTCCGCTTTGTTTGTTTTGTGGTTTTCCACTTTCCACGTAACAAAATATCGTCTCCACAAAACGTTTTTATGTTAACCAGGTAAGTTTTTGCGTTGATTGAAGCGAAAACAAATTGAGTAAGCTTACTTCAGACACACGAAACACATGGACGGTGAATTTTATTGTACTTTTATTTAGGCAGTATAAATGAACGAAAGAACTTCTTAAAACATTTTACCGGCTAGAATTGTCTGGTTAATTACTTCATTTTCTACATCAAGAATGAACAGATTTGTACGGTGTTTTGATATTCTAGCAAATATGTTCTATTGCGCACAAAATTGAAAAGTTTCTTTCGTACATTGCTAAACTTACAGATACATCGTTGTAATACTTGTGTAACAATTTAAGTCAATTTTAAACTGCCTGAATTAATTTTTATTTTCGTATTTTCCATTTTTTATACTATTAAAGACAATTACACTTGAATGGAAAAGTAAATCAATCCACAAACGAATGAGGCTTTTTTTTTACCCTTCGAGTACATGCGCGCAGACTGGCACTCCGCAGACACACATGCGCGTGCGTAGTGGGGGGCATAGCAATGTTGGAGCGGCCTGCGCTCTTGTGTAGCTGCCTAGCCGCAAGTGATCAGTTTGGTTCTTTGTTTGTCGATGAATCGGTGCTTCCGCTAACTGTTTATAGTAATTTGTGAAGCAGTAGTTCACAACGTGTATTAGTGTATTAAAAGCCGCGTTAGTACCCCTTTTTGTAAATAACTTATGAATTTTGTAGTTTAGTGTTGTGTTTTGTGTTTATACGTATATCGTTTTTTCTTTTTTCTTTTTATTTCGTTATTTTTTTATTTTTTGATAATGGGCGAGTGCGGAAGAGAACAAGCTCGATTAGTGAAGCTCATGGGAGAGTGTATGCGGAAAGAGAAAGGTGAAACAACTAATACGGAATGTGATAATCCGTTTGAACGATCATAACAGTGGGTCAGAGCAGGTTGTGTCCGACGAAGAAGTTATCGAAAAGACCTCAAATTTGTATTATCTTGGAAGAGACAGTATTAGTGCCAAATGGAATAAGCAATCTCTTAGAAAAAACACGAGAAGTAAGTCGGAAAATGTTATAAAACCTTTCGCAGGGTTCAAACCAGCAACACGCAATCTAAAATCTATTTTGAAAAGTGGCAATATTTCACATACAAAGAACTGGTTGAAATTATAGTTGAACATACTAATAATCATATCGAAAGTGTTAGGGGCAATTATAGTAGAGGTAAGTAAAGTAAAGTAAGTTCCATACCCCCGGATAAGGTATCATGGATTGTGAAGTTAAGGTTCACGATATACTAAGCTCAACGGCACTAATGAGAGCAGGGGGGCCAGTTCCTTTCTACTTGGAATCCGCCTTTACTTTTCCAGATTTCTCTGGCTGGGTAAGCTTGGGAGCGACTTGGATCCGGGACGAGACAAGTCTCGAACCCGTGAGATGCTAATTCCACTGACATCACTGAAATTCAGGCACTTATTGGACTGTTGTATTTAGCAGGGGTACTGAAGTCTAATCGTTTGAATGTCGACGAACTGTGGAATACTAAAAGAACCGGAGTTGAAATTTTCCGATTAGCTATGGGCAAAAATAGATTTTTATTCCTGCTTTATAATCTCAGATTCGATGACAAAATGACTCGACTAGAGAGGAAAAAAACAGATAAAGTTGCACCGATTAGAGATTTGTTTGAAGCATTTATTCATAAATGTAAAACTGCCTACAACACACCCTCTGAATTTGTCAGCGCATCTAAAAACAAGAGCACAGGTAACAAATATCCCAAAAACGATAAAGAAAAGAATTCGTGAATTGACTGGAAAACCTTCACCGGAAGTAACAACACAAAATGCGCCTTCTGGTAGAGGACGTCGTGCTTATTATGATCGGAAGAAAAACAGACCCACAAAAATTTCTTGCAAAAAATGTGGAAAATTCATGTGTGGGGGGAAACATTCTTTACATATCTGCTCCGAAAGTTGTATCAGACTGAAAAGAATGTGTAAGTGAGGTTTCTTTGTAAATAGGTATTATGAAATTTTATTTTATGTAAGTCTAAGTAGGTATGTATAGTATCATTTATTCATGTAAGTAACAACAGTAAAAATTGATGATTTATAATCTATATGTACATTATTATTATTAACCTTTATAACAAATTTATGGTGCGAGTACTTAACGATTACTCATTTATCCTTCCTCCTGAAGCTTGACCTCTAAACACATTTTGGAAATCTAACGTTCTGAGTTCAGACCACGCTCCGATGATGTGAGTCTGTCATGGTGATGATTGTCGTTCATCGACGTCTACATGTAATGTACTATGCATTATAATGGTGCATCTACAAAAAAAAAAATATATAAATCTGTTGTCGAATGAATCAAAGAAATGCGATTACGTAGAAGTATTGAAAAATCAGGTTTTGATGAAATATACGAACCAAAAAAAAGCAAAAACTTCTGATGAATGAAATAAAGCATTGAAATTACGTAAATCTATGGAAATGAAAGAAAGCATGGAAATCTTGAAGTTTCCAACGAAAGTTAAACAATAGCTATACTTCTATGGGGAGATATCAACGTCGATCTCAAGAAACCTAGAAGTTGGCGATTATTTCGGTTCATGAAGAAACCTTCGGATTACAACTCAAAACGAATCCAGCTCTACCAGAACTACTCATGGGGATCGATCATCGTGTATCGATTTGATCTTCGCTCGTCACATCAACAAAATTGATTCTAAAAATTACATTACTTCAACTATCATAAACCCAATAATGTCCGTTACTTCTAAGGATCATATGATACCGGAATAAAAAAAAAATTAAAATAAAATCGTTCTTTTTTTCTTTTTTTTTGAATTAAACATGTTCATTATCGTATCTTCAATTTTAACATATCATACAGAAAAAGTTGAAAGTACCAGAAATGATATTAATAGACAGCAAACGGCTAAAGCATGTTCCATGTTTTTTTTTGAATTTTAGCCGTAGACTCTAAACATAGATCATTGGGGTCTGGGGGTCTCCAACGGGGAGGATTTTTTGTTTTTTTCAAACGATATTTTAATAAATATGAATGAAAGTAACTTTAGCTTTTAGCGTGATTTCTTTTGGGTGAATTTAAATTAAAAAACCTTGTAAAAACGAAGAAAATGTGATGTGGCCTGATCGTATTTATTTTAAAATTCTTTCCGGTATAATATTTAACTGGAAATAAAATTTTTTCTTCCGTTTTAAAGTAACAAAATTGACAAATTAATAACAGTTTAAAATAATTGAAATGCAACATATTTTTCTGTGCACTTTTCCACGATACCATTCGCGATAAATGGCAACTTTAACTACGAGAAAAACAACAAGAGTTTGGTGCTGGTATCAATGATATTAAAGAGTTGCCGTTCCAATACAGGCAAATTTCCACAAAGATCTTATGCGCAGGCGGCTAGACAGAATAGTCCGGCTAATGCTGAACCTGATGATTTTTCAAAATTTTTTCTCTTTATTAGGTAAATTTAGAAATATCAATGTAAGTAAACTTTTGCGTGTAATAAAACTTATATTAAATGAATTTAACGGCGTGCATCAAAAGAGTGTTTTTATTGTAATCGGTAGGGTAGGGTTACGGAAATTATAAGTAAGAATTATTCTTAATTGTGACTAATGATTATCAAGAATAACGGGATACGACTAGTTGCTTCGAATTGTAACTCGGTCGCTAATAAGTATGAAGAATTGTATGAATTTATCTGTAATAACCAGGTTCACTTAACTGCCCTTTCCGAAACCAAATTGCACTCGTTCATATAACTCCTTAAATTTCCTGGTTTTAAATTGTATAGAGAAGATGTTAATCGTAGAAGTGGTGGAGTAGCATTAATTACAAACAGTAACATTAAACATGTCTTACTTACCTCGTTTAGTGCACGTTCAGTGCATTGCTGTAAAAATATATTCGAAATTTTCATGTTAATCAAAATTTAAACTCGTTTGTTGTTTGCGCCGTATATAAGCAGCTTTAGATTTACCTCATAAATTTGCCAACGACATTAGATCACTCCTTAACTTACACCATCGAAAGGTTATTTTAGTTGGCGATCTAAATGCTAAAAGTAGAATATGAGGCTGCCAATTTAGCAGGTAATATATTATTCAATATGTCCCACTCGGGATAACTTTCAAATTATGGCTTCTCGAGAATCTACTTACTTTCCTTCATCAAATCAGTTTCGATGCAAAGATTTAGATCTAATTGTAGCAAAAAATGTTAGTGTAAATTTCCCCGTTACGTTTGATCATCTTATATCTGAACATAAATCAATTTTTACGGTTATTAATAATGCAAAACCGATCTTAAGTAGTAGGTCGTACCGAGACTTTAATAGTGCGGATTGGGATAGTTTCAAAAAATATATCTCAGATAACATTTAAATCAACCAATTAAAGATAATTCTGATATTGATAGCAGATTGAATTACTTAACTAAATTAATTACTCACAGTATTAATCTATTTTTATATCAAAAAAGACGTGTCAGATGTTCCCGCAAAAGTTTTGTCCAGAATATAATTAAACTTAAAAACTCTATTCGGAGGATTTATACAAAATACCGTTTTAATACTGGCTATCTGAAACTTGTAATCAAATTTTTAATAAAAATAATCAGGTTTTTAATTAGCAAAACCAAAAATGATGAATTTCAAAAATTTCTGGCGAATGCTAATACAGAAGATAAAAGTTTATAGAAAGTTTGTTCGAGGTATAGTAAGAGCTATGGAATGATTCCATCGCTATTTGATTCTGATCTTAACATGCTTGTCTAGAACAGGATCAAGCAAAAGCGGAGTTGTTAGCCGAGTATTACTCAAATATTCATAAAACGAACACGCGTCTACGTATCAAAATAATTTAGTTACCAATACAGTAAAACGACGTTTATTAACTAGTTCCGCTTTCAATAGCATTACATGTTCCCCTATTTCCCATTCTGAGTTTTGTCCTGCCTCGCCTGCTAAAAAATGTACCTTGATAAGAATTCGTTATTTCCCTGTTCTTTGGCTACATTTGTAACTGACCACTTTCTTCGATGATAGAAAGAAAAAAAAAAAAAATATAAAAATAAACGAAAATAAAAGTTCCGGGCGCCAACGTTGCTTCTTCGGCGCAACGTAGCCGTTAGCTCGCTCCGACAGAGCTTTAGGCCTTCCTAGGGTTTAACGAAAAACGGAAAGGTCTCCGCGGCGGAGATGTCACGAAAACGTGTCCTTGCAACGAAAAAAAAAAAACAACAAATTTTTTGGTAAAACGAGTAAATCGAATTATATTTGAAAAAAAACATATATAAACTGATCACCAAAGAAAAACGCCAACGAATATTCGAATCGGTATAATTTGCCTCAAGCGGCCAAAGCAGTGAAAAAATATAAATTTTGCCTCGAACGGCGTGTAGCTGTGAAAAGTACAAGAAAATGCCTTCTGGCCAAAGCAGTCGAGATCTGCCTGCGACGAGAGCAGCGTCAAGTTAGCCCCCCCATGACGGAATTTTAAAATCAAATTCAATTAAACGAATTGTGCCCGTTTTGTGCCGAATTGTGCTGATAATAAAAAGTTTTGTGCCGCACTCTAACACGTGGTATTAGCAAAAATTGTCCCGGGGGGCTAACTTGACGATAGCCCCCCCAAAATTTGAGAATTTAAAAAAAGTAATTATGCCATTAGATAGCAATAGTTTTGTGCCGATTTGTGCCGCACTCTAACACCCAGCAATAGTAAATAATTGATCCTGGGAGGCTAAATTCACGATAGCCCCCCCAAAAATTTGAGAATTTAAAAAAAGTAATTATGCCATTAGATAGCAATAGTTTTGTGCCGATTTGTGCCGCACTCTAACACCCAGCAATAGTAAATAATTGATCCTGGGAGGCTAAATTCACGATAGCCCCCCCAAAAATTTGAGAATTTAAAAAAAGTAATTATGCCATTAGATAGCAATAGTTTTGTGCCGATTTGTGCCGCTAATAAAAAAATTTTGTGCTCCACTCTAATACGCAGTAAAAGTAAATAATTGATCTGGGAGACTGAATTGACGATATTCTCCTTGAAATTTGGGAATTTTTAAAAAACGATCATGTCCGTAGATAGCGATCATTTTGTACAGAATTTTGCCTATAATGAAACCAATTAGTTAATTATTATTATATGTCATTTAATACATAAGTGCATACGGCATTTTTCAGTCATCAATCTCTTTTCAGTTTAATGACCTTCTAATAAGAAATTGTGTTTGGTTAGAATGTTAAACACCATCTCTATAGGTTGATCTGCCTAATTAAGTATGGTTCATGTGTTCACATAAATTTTTGCAGTGTAATCAATCTCACACATTCGTTCGTCTATTAGTAAGGTGAATATGGGTTGGAACGTTTCATCTTTTTGACAGGTGTATGATTACAATTTGTTTTATTTGCAGCTACCGTGTGAACAATTTGTATATATGTTGATGTAGACTCATTTTTTTCTGTATCCCTGTTCGGGGAGCCAGCTGACAAGGACTCATTTTCTTCCCTTTTCGTCTCCGATGATAAAAAGAATTCGGATGAAGATAAAAAAAATAAAAAGAAATCAAATAATTTTGGAAAATTTTGTGGGCCAGAGTCACTCTACGGCAGTGTTTTTCAAACTTTTTCATGCCACGACCCCCCTATGATCGGAATAAATCTTGCGACCCCCACATCACAAACATTTAACAACAATTATTTTATGTAAGAAGTATGTTTTACCTTTGTCAAGTGTCTCATTGGTCACCAATAGATGGCCGTTATATGTCTTTTCGAAAACACAAAAAACTGAGCCAACTTTGAAGTACAAGAAAGTCAAAGAATTATTAAATAAAACAGATTCGGATGTTCAAACAAGTAAATCGTTAATAATAACCGGGTAACCGAAAGAAAAAATATAATAATTAATAATACGGGGTTCAAAATGAGAAACTTACCGAATTAACTTGGTTACGTAGTCAACGTTGTTAATTGAGTAGGTATTTCATTTTGAACCTTGTATTATTAATTATTATATTTTGTCTTTCGGTTATCCGGTTATTATTTTTGTTATTATGAACCAAAATGGATTTAACAAAGAAATCGTTGCTGCAAAGTGATCCAAAAATACGGAACTTTTATGGCCTGTCAACAACTTGCCAGTACTGACTCGCCTATTTACGAACCGTCCAAATGGTTAGCCAAAAAACTCGCGCCATTTGTAGGTGGTACTGCATCTTTTGTCAAGAACTCATATCACTGCAACTGAACAACTGACAATGGGTGAGTTTTCATGTGATATCACTTTTCACCAGCATACCCACAACAAATTGGATCTTAAATGTAGAAAATTGCAAGAAATTAATCGATTAGGTAAATGCTCTAATTGCAAAAAGTAAGACCTCCAAAACGACTTATCAGAGAACCAACGGAGATTTACAAACACAAAAATAATTGCATCGGAGAAGATAGTTTTTAGTTTCAAAAACGTGACAGTATTAATAAAAAGTCCAAAAACAGATTCAGAAATTATGAGAAATGTTGTTTACAATAACAATAAAGTCAATAACATCACAACAAGGGAGAAAAACATCGCGTCACACCCGCCCTTGTGTCTCTGTTTGTGTTTAGTGAGTTCATAAACACGATTATAGCACACATAATTCTAACAGCAAAGGATAAAAGCAGTGTGTTCGTTTAAAAAAATCGTTTATGGATAACTTGCATGAAAAAAAACGTGTTTGAGTCATTTCCTTGTGTTGAGCAAATTATTGAAGAGATCTCAAGTGATCAATCAGTGAAAATTGACGTTGAAATTTTTAATATGATTGTAGGATTGCAAAATTTGAAAGACCAACCATTAAATTACTTTCCAAAAACCAAATCTGAAGATGATGATGGACAAAGATGGATCCTTGATCCTTTTATAGAAAAATAGTTAGAACTAGCTAAACTACTACAACGATGAAAGAAAAACACATAGATCTTGCGTCTGACGGGATGCTTAAAATGGAATTGAATTCGCAGAAGATTGACGAATTCCGTATGAGACGAAAAGAAAATTACCCAGAACTTGCTAGGGAACCTCTGAAGTTAATAGTACCATTTGCGACATACTACCTGTGTGAATTAGCGTTCTCATCAATGACACATTTAAAAAATAAATATAGAAACAGAATGGAATTAGAAAAGGACTTAATCGTTTGCATATCAAAAATACAACCACGTTTTAACAAATTAGTAAAAGAAAAGCAGGCACACCCATCTCACTAATAATTAAATAATGATAAGTAACTAAAAACATTTCATACTTAATTTTGTGTTGTTTTTAATTTTTAATAAATCATTCAATTTTATTCGTGTTTTTTTTTCAATTTATTTGTAATCGGCGACCCCCTTATGCTTCGTTTGCGATCCCCAGGGGGTCGCGACCCACACTTTGCCAGACACTGCTCTACGGTGTGTTGCTACCGGTAAGCTCTGCCTAGCAGAACATTAGGCTTCTTGATTTCTGGAATGAACAAAGGTGTACAGAGTTATGCACGCGGTTACATTGCTTGCATTTTTTTTGTACGAACTCTTACGAAATCGTACGAGTTCGTACGACTAGCTTCATGCGACTAATCTATTTTTTTTCATCAGAATTCGTTCGAAGTTTATGTCACAGTGTCCGTTTTCAGTGTTTGTTTATTCTGAAATATGAATTCTGAAAAAATAATCAGTCGAATTGAAGGAAGAATATCAGATTTTACACACTTATTAATTGGTTCCATTTTACTAAATTGTTGAACAAATCATAAAAAAAGAACGGGCAATGTAACTTCTTGACTGACGATCCCAAGAAAAAAAATAAACTGCTCTCTGTAAATTCACTGTTCGACAAACAACACCGCAAGTATTATAATCATCTTATTCGTACGAATTTGCATGATGTTGTACGATCAGTTTTTTGTACGAATTCTGATCCAATGTAACCGCTGCCTTAGAGTAAAGTGACGAAAATCGCACGATGTCTTCTCGCCTTTCGTTAAGGAATATATCTTACAAAAAAAAATTATATATCAAAAACACCGTCGAATAGATCTGTTTAGAACGTTGTTAATATTATTTAGCAACGATTAGCCTGCTGGTATGCCTTTTCGGGTTTTTTATCAAAAAACTTCTCCTTGCTCCATAGCTCGGTACGCATTTGAAAGGAATTGCTCTATCTCCGCTTCTCGGCTACACCCATCGAAACCAGTTCGCTACCCCGGCGTAGCGGTCAGAACAGCTGTGCCAGTATCCCTCGATTTTTTAATCGAGAAAGCGTCTTTGACAAACAATGCCGCATTTGGCCGTTGCCGAGACCACCCGAGAAATTAAATGACTGTCGCCAAAATTTTATTATTTTTCTGTCTGTAGTTACTATTAATTTCGTCCATAATGATATCAATATTTGTCAAAAACTACCGTTAAAATTAAAATAAACAATAATTTGAAATCAATTTAACCTTGGATGAAATTTAAAAAAAATCAAATCACGTAATAAAATATAATTATCATATTTAATATTTTCTCGTATGTAAACACCGAATGATTAATAGTTCACAACAAGGTAACTTTCCATTTCGCCTAAACTTAAGATTTCGCTTACTCAGCGAATAAAAAAAAATCAAACAAACGTACAAATGATTTCGCGTTGCAAACAACGCGTTATCATTGTCGAATTTTAAATTGAAGTCTTCATTTGACGTAAAAAAACAAAAATTTATAGCAAATAAAAAGAAAAATAATTTTTTTAACTGAATAACAGTTTTTTTTTTCCTGTTGCCGAATTCTAATTGAATACTATCATTTCATTTAAAACAATTTGCAATAAACATTTTAACTAATAAATATTAGATATATTTACTTGCTCAATTTATTTTTATAAATGATACATCCATTATTATACTAGACCAAGTCAGAATTTCTGTTTTTTATACACAAGTGACAGGTTATAATAATATTCCAGATAAAATTAGTTTTCTTCAGTACGGTAATACGTACACATTACCCGAATCACACTAAATTGCGGCTTCATGGTGCAAAGCTTTAGTATGTGGTGATATGTGGCATGTTAAAAAAGGAATAATGAGATTGCAAAGTAGAAATGGAGTTATTTTTGCGATAAATGCAACATTTACATTAATTTTTTTTACTCGCGTTCCAACACGCAATACCACCAAGCAAAAGCAATTCAATAGCGCGCATCGTAAAATCGCACGTGTACATTTTTCAACTATTCTACATATTTCTTGTTTCTCTAGCCACTTTCTTGTTTTTTTTCCTGCCCACCAAAGGTGTCCGTGTTACTGATTTTTTCGATTTTTTTTTTTTTTTCTGTGTCGTTTCATTTTTAGGCGAAATAGGAATTAGGCAAAATGGGACCAAACCAATAACAACGGTAATCGAAATATCCCGAGATATATTCATAATCGAGTGATTCCATTAGTATTAATTTCCCAACGATAATAATCACACTCTTCGCTATGTATTCAACTCTGAATCCGTGTAGTACTCAGAACCCAAAAAACAACAGAAAGTCCCTGAACACGATGTGGATTTTTTTCGCGCAATTCAGATTACCAGCACTTTGTTCGATAAAATAACTAGTTCCCATCACGTCAAATAACACCTAGCATTAAATTCCTGGATCACATTACTCACCCAGATTTGAAAATGTTAAATCACACTGCCCCTATTGCCTCTCTATAGTGCATTCTATGAACACGACCTAATTCTGTGAAACGGTACTGATAAGGCAGATTTTGACAGTTGCGCGCTCAGCTGACGCCTTTCGGACCAGAGATATACTGTGTCTGGAATGGCAACATTTGTACCTTGTGTGACGTCTTTCGAAGTTGACATATATTAAATCATGTCACCACATATATGTATATCCGACCACGGATATATTTTCCAGAATATAACTGCGACCGGAGATACTCATGCCTATACACGCGAACTAAAATGTATATTATTATACAGATATAGTAGCAAGTGGCGGCCGGCTAATTTTTACGGATTTTTCAAATACACGGTCATACCTGTCGAAAAACAATCGCGAAGTGAAAGATCAAGCGAGGACTTCTACCCAGAAACAATGAGAAATAAAAAACTGGCAAAATGATTATATAAACAGCTCCACCGGTAAATAATTTTACCTCGATGTTTTCCTTTAAAGATATATAACACAAAAAAGGAGCACAAAATTTTTTATTAGCGGCACAAAACTATTGCTATCTAATGGCATAATTACTTTTTTTAAATTATCAAATTTTTGGGGGGCTATCGTCAAGTTAGCCCCCCGGGACAATTTTTGCTAATACCACGTGTTAGAGTGCGGCACAAAACTTTTTATTATCAGCACAATTCAGCACAAAACGGGCACGATTCGTTTAGTTGAATTTGATTTTAAAATTCCGTCATGGGGGGGCTAACTTGACGCTGCTTGCGACGAGCAGCAAGCGAGAACTGATCGGCCTGAATTCACAGTGAATTCGACCACGATTTTATTGAACGGCCATCTTGCCTAATAATAAAAAATATATATGTATATATAAAAATGAATACGCCACCGATTTTTCTAGAACATTCTCAAAATCGGTGGAACGGCGGGTACCCTGCGTCGGTTCTTTCGGGTTCTAAGAAAAAAACTTCTCACGCCTCGACGTAGCTCGAATCGCATCTCCGACGCACACAACGCCAGATCGGACAAACATCGGACGAACCACCCTCATATAATTAACACACACATATGCACGGATCGCCAAATTGGCGCCGTGCACATTGGCAATTCCCACGAAATTTGTCGATCCAGCATTACGGTCAGAGAATGCTCAGTTTGCACGCTGCCCGAAGAAATCGGAGAAATAGAAATCGGAGGCCTGAGAAACTGTCAAAACGCGGAGAAATGAGGAATTTAGAATTTAGAAAAGAGTAATCATTATCATTTTTTAATTCGGTATAGCGTGATAAATATCGAACGTCATGGCGGCCGAATCCGTCACAACCTCAAGAAATGTAGGGCAAAAATTTCTTGTGGCGATCATAATAGTTCGTCAAAAATCTTAAATAAGATTCCACGGAAGGGGCCACTAGAGTTAACATAATCAATGCTACAATGTAGTTGGACTATTTACCAAAGTCTTGGAAAGTAACCAAAATCATTGCACTACCTAAACCAGGGAAAACCTCTTCCAAGTGAATAATATACGACCTATTAGTTTGCTTAGCAACCTAAGCATAATGGCGGAAAAAGTTATATTACATAGGCTTCGTAAATTTGCCGATAGTAATAACATACTTCCAGTGAAGCAATTTGGTTTCAGACCAGGTTATTCTACTACGCATCAAGTTGCTAGGATCGCTTGTCACGCATAACTTTAATATAAATAAACACACAGGATTAATTATATTTGACATTGCAAAAGCATTTGACACGACTTGACACGACGGACTGATTTACAAAATGTTAAAATATAATTTTTCAAAGATATTTAATCAAATTAATTAGAACGCAATAGAACCTTTTACGTTTCACTACAAGATGCTAAATCAATGACCAGAACTGTCGTCCCAGGGGTTCCTCAAGGTAGGGCCTTTTCTCTTTCCAGTCTACTTGTCCGATCTCCTTAAGTTGCAACACACAAGTACAGTTTTATATGCTGATGATACGGCTATATATTGTAGCTTATACAAGGTGCGGCAGCGTCTAACTTCCTTTTTTTAAAATGCGCCACTTTTTTTCTACGAAATTTTGTTAAAGAGAAATAATAACAGAAAATCGAAATAAAACTGCGAGAAGGGAAGAAGCATACATATTGCCCGAATGGGATCTAGAGTATCCGTTATTTCGATTTTCTGCTATTATTTCTCTTTAAAAAATGTAGTAGAAAAAAAGTGGCGCATTTTAAAAAAGGAAGTTATGCTGCCGCACACTGTATAAAATGTCTACTACTTATAATCGTCTGTAGTTGCGCGCAGTTCTCGGGTTTTAAAATTTTTGGAAAAATGCAAAATTGAAATTAATCCAACTAGAACAGAAGCTATACTTTTTACTCGTAGATACCCCATCCTCCTAAGGTAACTGAATATTAAAGGCACCAGGACTAGCTGATTATGTTCGATATCTAGGTGTAATTCTAGATAAGAGATAATCTTTTAAGGAACACTTAAAATACGTTGAAGAAAAAACAAATAGAGCTATTGCAGCTTTGCACCCAATTATTGATCGAAGATCTTACTTAAACATTACAAACGAACTTATTATCTATAAAAGCATTATTAGGCCAATATTGGTTTATTCAGCTCCAGTTTGGTGCTCGATTTCAAACTCCAATTGGAGTTAATTTAAATTACTATAAAATAGGTGTTGTCGGTGTATTTTAAACGTGCCCCGCTGAACTAAAATTGATAATATGCATAATTAGTTATAGTGTTGCCTTATGTAAAAGAGTTTATAATTAACACAGCAAAAATTTTTCATCGCTGTTCCTACCATAACAGTATGCTTATTAAGAATATAGGTGATTACAATTCCGAGCAGCTAATCCGGATGTACATTTAAGCATCGCCGGATTGAACACAATTTAGTTAGTCTGTGATACCACTAAACTACTAAGAAATGTTTTTAATGGTATAAATTGGCTGTAATTTTGATTGTTTTTTTGTTTTTTGTATAGTATTTATATTATCGTTAACAATATGCGAGCGTTCTACTTTCTTTATCACTAATGTAATGCGGTTAAGTCTCTTTCGGGCTGTTACGTATTTTATGTTTATATATGCCGTAAACTCTGTACTTAAACATACGTTCTGTTCTGTTCAGTTTAAAAAAAAAAAATTATAGATAACATTTCTAAGTTAACAACAACGACATGCGCACACAGATAATTGTGCATGTTTATTTACTTTTAAATGTAATGCTCGTAAATAAGTTAAATACAACGCGTTAAATTATCATTATCGTGTTATAATTTACCGCTGACTAATAGCTAATTTCGAAAAAAAGTAAATAGTGCGAAGTAAATAATTTGTAAAAATCAACTGCTGACAAATACAGAAACTAAAAAAATCGAATTGCCTTACACGTATAATTTAAATTTTTCTGCGTAGTATACGGGAAACCAGGAGCAGCCACTTAATTTCGGAAATCTTCCGTAACTACTAAGCCGTACTTCTAAAGAAGATTTATGTAACCACGTTATTAATTAAACCGAATTACAGAATAACACAACAGATCGCGCTCTTTTGAATAACAAAGTGATATTTCACATTAAAAACAAAATTGTCAAAATCTCACGTACGGAGGGTGAAATGAAGTTTTCTTTGAGGCAAGACAGAACGTTGGAAAAATACAAACCATGCCTAGATCTAGAACGGAATCGAAAAAATGCGAAATACTTCATCTATGTCGAATGGCTTACACACTATACTGCAATCAAACTAGCTTTATTCGTGTAAGGAAATGTGAAAAAAAATATATTTTCGGTCAGAAGCCCCTAAATTTTAATTTTAACTGAAAAAAGTAAAGATTAAAAAAAGCAATATTTTCCAACAAAATAGGTAAATAAATTAATGAAAAAATATTTTCATCTTCTTTTATTCTAAAAAGCGCAAAATAAACCGGAAAATTATTTTAGAATTAAATAAACAAAAAATTTAATATAATCATTGACGTAGCGTGGGTTTTTTAGGTATTTCAATTCAAGAGATTCGAAAATGTACAATTATGTATATATGTGTTTTACAATATAATAATTGCATTTATTACAAAAATTCTTACACGTATGCCACCTACATTGATATAATAGGTACAGAACACTTATGATTATTTGTTAACGATCGACAAAGGCGCACTCAGGATTTTTTTTTGGTCGGGGCTAGAATTTAGAAGATGGATTAGGGGGTGGTAACTTCGTACCTCGACTAAGTACCTATCTATTTCCGTGGTTTGTAAATTTAAAAAAAAAAAAAAATTAAAAAAAAACAAAATTAACGAATATTATTTTTAAAAATATTACAAAACTAACAAATTTTATTAAAAAAAAAAAAAAAAAATAATAAAAACGTAACATTATGTTTGTAATAAGCACAAATTAGATAAGTATACGAATTTTATTTTTAAAAAATTAGCTAAAAGTATATAACATTATACTTGTAATATAAGTAAAAAGTAAATATGTATGTTTAAAAAAAGGAAATTAAGTAAAACAAAACATTACAAAACGAAATTAATATTTCGAAGATTTTTTGGGGGGAGCAATGGCCCCGTGGCACCCCCCTTGAGTGCGCCAATGACGATCGACAAGATTAAGTTATCAACGAATTGAATATAAAACACAAATGGACTTACGATTAGAACCAGAACGATACTGTTAGTAGTTATATTTTTATTAAAAAATAATATAATTGATAGAATTAAAAATGAAACTTCTGTCTTTAACTGAAACTCTATTCCTCTACTTTTTTTAAGAGCAAAATCTTGTATTGCACTATCAATGTCTATATGACACACCTCTTGCTCAATAGACAAGTTTGCCGGATTGAGCCCTAAAGTACTCATTGTTGATCTTAAATAATTTTTGATCAATTCCAATTTTGAAAAACTTCTCTCACAACTGATATTGCGTATGGCAATTATGAAGAATATTCGGAGCATTATTATAATATTGGGCAGCGTATCTTCCAGCTTGGATTTCACAATAAATTTTAATAATTCAAGCGATCCGCATTAATTATTTTATTTTCATTGCCTGTGGCAGCAATGAAAGTCCGCAGCTTAAATCGTTCAAGCTTGAAGTCTTGCTCGTCAGTTTCGGCAGATACATAGTCTAGATTACATTTAATGTCGTCCGCATCTAGTAATATAGCCGGCGTTAGATAAGCAAATTTATCCGCCGAATTTTGTAACTGCTGAAACCTCTCACGAATTTCTACAATCATGCTATCTAACGAAGGAATCCGTCTCAACTCATTTTCATAAGACAGGTTTGCATCTCTGGTTCCGTCGTGAAAAATGTGCCTTCTTGTTATGCGCCTCTGAAGTTCCGTGGAAATACCAACTTCTTCACGCATATTTTTTTTGCGTAACTTACAGCGTCGTTTGCCCATTCCCCTCGTTTCTTTATCAGTACCATCTGCAAAGCATTTACTTTCTGAGGGCACAGGCTTATATCAAGTCCCTTTGTTCGTAAATATTTTTGTGCGTCATTCACTTCATGTGGCACCGGTTGCCAGAGGCCCAAGAAATAAAGAAAGGAAAATGACTGCATCGCAATTAGCAAAGTTCCTGCATTTGTTCTTTAAGCTTTCAACTGTCTCTGACAGTTTTTCCAAAGGCTTTCTAATGATGTAATGTTATATTTACGGCATCGCCTCTTGCACTCCATCGTGTATCTTAAACAGGTTTTAAAATTTTGCCTGTAGCTGCTATCAGAACTTCCCAACGATGTGTGGACATGGAAAAAAATGAATAGCAACGTTCCAATGTGCCAAAAAAAGTTATTGAACTCGCCTCAACTGTGGCAGAGTGTAAACAAACCGAGTTTAATGAATGATTTAAGCAAGGTATGAATTCAACTTTAGGATTTATTTCTTTAATTCTTTGCTGAACTCCCGAATGTCTTCCGGCCATAACAGCAACACATTGTCATATGCTTGCTTGACCTCTACAGTTTTTTATATCAAGACCATCAGCTTCAAACTTGCTCAAAATCATCTTTGAAATTCCTTCAGCAGTTTTATCTTTTGTTTTAATGAAATCTATAAAAGAGTTCACTACTTGTACTTCCTGATTTTCAATCACTACGTATCTTATAATACCTGGCTTGTTTAATCTTTATAAGAAACATCTAGAGTACTGTCGAATATAATCAAATAATACTTGGCCTTTTTTACTTGTCTGATGATATGTTGGCGAACTTTATTTCCCAAAATTGCAATCAGTTCGTTTTGAATTTCTGATGACATATACGTGATTGAAATTTTGCCACACATTTTAAAGCTGCCAAGCATCACCTTTCTGCTGACTATTCTATACTGTTGTGTACAGTCGACGCAGAATTGGTCTTTTTTTTTTAAATTGGTGTATATGAATTCTATATTTCAAATTATTAGTTTTACAAAACAAACTTTTATTCGCCGGTATTTCAGCTTGCAATTAAATAAACCAAAATTCATTTCCATTTCAAATTGCTAATTCATAATTTTATCTTTAATATGCACCAATATTATGAAAAAGATTTTCACATTTGTTATCATATATGACCGGAAAATTTGTTTTGCCGACTTCAAATTAGAATTTTCCAAAAATGCTAACAGCAATTTTTTTTGGTTGGGGGGAGGGGGATACTCTACTTATCCCCTGTTTGATACGCCCGTCGATCACAACACGTAATTATGTGTACTGAAATCATAGGTTGGCAGGCGTATGCATATATATACGATTAAGTCAATATAAATTGGACGACTGATGATCGAGCAGTAAAAAAAAGTTTCTTTGATTTGTAAAAGCATCACTCACGGACTTCCTTGAAGGGACTTACCCGTACTGTAACCTAATCTACAGGTGTTATTATACAATATTGAACGCTATTTTTTATATGGGAGAGAAGTCATTCTCGCTTATTATTAAACGTGAACAATCCGAGCACAAAATATAACAGAGAAAATCACTGCAAGTCAATAGAGACAGTGTTGCCAGTCAGTACAACGAGCAAGATGGTTACATTCATTTAAAAAAAAGGGCATTCCCCGGTTCCGTCACAGGATAAATAATAGAAAGTTCCATGCTCATTTTAATCGGTCCGAATTGTAGGTGCGACAAAAAGATGAAATGAAATGATTCAAATTTTTACAAGATATAATTATTATGTATTGTGAAATTTTACCCCCCCCCCCTAAATATGCCGCCCGGGGCGGGTCGCCCTTGTCAGTCTCACCACGCTACGCCACTGAATATAAATTTTTTAAAAATACCGACTTCAAAATTTATTACAAAAATTTAATAAAAACACACTAAAAAATAAAACACAATTATTATTCGATAAAAAATATATTTCAGAGTGATATAATATAGGGTGATATTATTGTAATTCTTATACAACATTACCTTTTCATTCGATATAAAATATATTTCAGAGTGGATATACCTTAAGGTGATATTATTGTAATTCTTATACAATATTAACTGTTCGGCGTCAGCAAAAAATTCATATTACAATAATAATTAAGAACTGCATTAAATATTTATTAAATTGTTCCAAGATACACATATTGTAATTTTAATTTGGTGCCGATTTTAATAAGTATTAATGCTGTATAAGAACTACACTCTAATATCACCTTAATTTATATATCACTCTGAAATATACTTTCTATTAAATAATTTTATTTTTTTACTTTTTCGTGAATTTTTTTATTAAATTATTGTTTTTTACTTTTTTGTGCATTTTTATTAAATATTTATAATAAATCTTGAAGAAACTGTATTTTCACGATAAAAACATCAAAATATGTAATCGCTTTCCTTATTCAAATGGTAATTTGGCAAACTGATAGTATTTTAAGTTAAACGCCTCTATTATACTAATAAAAAATATGAAGAAAAAAAATTATCTAAAGGAACCACATTTTTTTGCGTTTTTTGACAATAATCGGTACATATAAATATGAGTTATGCGCAAACATTAAAAAAAAAACATACGCGACGAACGTATAACCTCTTTTGTTTTAGTAGTCACGTAAAAAATCAACGCAAAAATGAAAATACTACACGAAATATGTAGCTTCGCACGCAAACTTGTTAATATATTTTGAGCTAAAAGTACAATGAAAAATGTTTATATCAAAACTGATAATGTTCATAATCCGGGAAATTCAGTACCGATAAATCGAAAACAGTTTAATCGGAAAAACAGTGTCATTCTCGTGTCTTGCACCCAGGAACACTTAAAATATATCGCAATTGTTCTTAAGGTTTTGCTCCCGAATTTTATGGTCTTTCTAGACAGAGTAATAAACCAGTATTCTTCGAAGATAAGTAACTATTGAATCGATTGTTGTCTTTTCAACGGAATCATAAATCAATTCTTCGATTAATGAAAATTATTTTCACAGAAGTTTCAGAAATGTAAATCTGCGCGCCAATTTGAATTTGCCATTTTGATATTTTAGCGTTTGTTGTTTCGCCATTTTGATCTTTTAGTGTGTTACATCATTTCCTGTTTTTGTCACAGCGTTTTAATCTTTTTGTAGTTTCAATTTTTTATTCTGTACATTTTATTATCAACTTTTTTAGTTTTAATTGTATATTAAATGGATTAGCTTGAATGTGGCGTAAAGTTCTCATTATGGAGCAACTTGAAGCGACACAAATGTAAACATGATAATATCAAAATTTTATGATATAAATTTGTTGTAATTAGTTTCATTTTCCATTTATTCATCTAAAGTTAAATTTAAGCAAATAAAAATAATTTTATGTTAACTTATTTCTGTCGTTCCAAGTATGTGTACTTCATTTATTGTAATATAAAAAATTTCTCACGCACGGGTCAGTTTACTTTTTCTTTTAAATTGGGTACTGATATTGTACATTAATAGTGCATTTTTACGAACTTATCCGGAAAAATTTGAAAGTGCGCTTTTACAAAAGAAGCTGTCAGTAATATATTTTATTTCTGTCATTGAAACGTAATCATTGCCATTTATGATGATTATGATCTTATCTATGAATAATGATTTCTAGTTTAAAAATTCTGTCTGATGTCTTGTTCTTTGCCTTTTTTCTTGTGTTTTAATACAGCTACATTTTCATTTTGCAGAAAAGGAGCTTAACAATAGAAAGCCGCATTATTTAGAAATTGGTTTTTCAAATTAAAAACTTGTTTTTTTTTGTTATCTTTAAAATATGACAGTTCTCTAAGCAGCAGTAGAAAATGATCAGTGTTATCTATGAACTATTATAATTAGCAATATAATAATAAATCCTTCAATGCATTTGTTTTATGTTTACATTAAAGTAGATTTTATATAATAAATTTTTTATATACTTTTTAATCCATTAATTGAAAATACTTTATGATACTAACTGGAAAACCTTGTTTACAAATATATACCCGTGAAACACGAGTTTTATAGTAAATTATTTTCGAGTTACAAAAACGAAATCGTTGTTTACTTATATATTTTAATTTTTTATTATGTCACTATTGGTAGCAGTATTTATGAGATTGAAAATTATATTGTGCTATAATAAGGGAGTGGTATTGTATTTGTTTACACTAGGAATTTCTTCAAAAAAATTGAAACAACAATAGGTTTAATTGGCAATTGTGTCAGGAGCCATTTCGTTACAAACAGAATTTGGAAAAGCATATGATACCTGTTCACCCTGCATATTCAGAAAAGTTAGTATCCCGTGCATTTGTTTTAGGTAATAAATGCCAGTACATGAAGATGCAGGAAATGCAGCTTAATGTTTAATAAAACATGTGCTTATTTAAGTCATGCGATGAAGAAACATGATGTGTAAATGCAAGTGCATTATTTGAAATATGAAACAGGTTGGAAATATATATTCTAAACGTTTAAAAATTATATTTTATGTAATGAAATGATTGCAGTTTAATAAAAATCTATATGTGTGTTTATTAATGAAATTGGCTATTAAAAAATGAATAAATGAATATTAAAATTTGTTCGAATAATCTACAAAGTCAAAATGTATATAGCGTTATTTTCATATGGATAAAAAATTATAATGAGCAAAATAAACGTTGGGTTTCGAATATCAATATGAAAGTTCCAATTAAAATATTTTTAAATCTGATAAGGAAATTTAGGTAATAGAAAGTTGAATAAGCAGTTTTAAGAATAATATTCCAGTAAAAGTTATCGATTTTTTTTTACTTGGGGTAAATATGTTCATTTCTACTGCAGGAAAAGTAAATTCGGAGTTTAATATTTTTCTTTAATGTTTATCTGTTAAATATTAGTACTACATTTTTCGTATAATACCGTAATAAAATAATGTTTTTGTATAAACGTGAAAAGTACATTTTAAAAAAAGAAATAGATAAATAAATACTCTATTAATTGTTTAGAATTCTTAAAATGGAAAACCGAAATGGAATCAAAACACAGCCAAATATCATCTTCCGCGATTTATGGCAGAAGGAATGTAATCAAGAAATTATATATTTTTAACCGCTTAGGTCATCTGCAAATAAAAACACGAAGACGTATGGCACGTAGAAAAGGTTTTTGTAGAATTGGTAAGTGACATTCGTGTACTTATATACTTATACGGTAAAACGTTATTTACATATTAAAAAGTTTTTAAACTAACACTTCAAGGGTAAATAGAAGCATGAAATTTAAAAATATGGTAAAATGTGTAGAAATGAAGAAGTATAGTTTCTATGTAATTAAACAATATATTGAAACACATTCCTTAGTGGTTTTGAAATGAAATACAAATTTGAATATTTAACATTATTAAAGGACGAAAAGGCATTGCATGTTTATTGTAATAGAAATTGTAAGATAGTATCAGTTATTGAGGGTTAGTTGACAAGTAAATGTCAATTGGAGGCGCATAAAAAAGTGATAAACATTGTCTGAATAATCGTATAGTGTAGCATTTAGTAAATGTAGTTTTTATATAATTTTTTCAAAATAACTTTTTTACACAATGAATTATTTTTTTTAAATTTTGTTTTTACTAGTTTAATTTTCTTTAATAAAAAATCTCATTCTAAATATATTTATTGAAGGTAATAATTAAAATATATGTACATTGTTAAAAATCAAAGTCAATAACTTTTTTAAAAATTGGATGTTGAACCTATATATGTTACATAATGATTGGCCAAAAACTACAACTATATATTTCTTTTTCTTTTTTTAGATCTTACAGAGCTCATCAGTGTCCCGGTACAGCTGGCAAACTAAGTTGCTTTATGTTAACATCGCGGATCGTATTTTTATTATTTATTTTTATTATTGTCTTTAATTATTAATAGTAATTTTATTTGAGTCAAGCTTATTTTGAAACTGCCCTCTTCAGGGCTAGTTGCAATAGCACTAAGATTTTTTCTAACCAAAGAATTTTCATTGGGTTACAATTACTTCATAGAGCATAAGTAATGATTTTTTAAATTTATGACGCAGTATTTAAAATACATGTGATTGATCTGCCCTATGAAATCGTTTTTATTATATTGAACAGGACATATTTCCCCATAATTACATCAGTTATTCTATATTCTTTTTATTTTAGCCGTCTAGCTGAAATTTTCACGTTTTATTTTAATTTATCATTACTTCCATCGTTTTTTAGGATTCCGTACACATATAATGTACGGAATCCTAATAAGATGATTCAGAAACGACAAAAATATCATAAAAATCAATAATTCACGAACGGTTTTCGAAATTGGATTATAAATTACAATTAAAATTCTCTTTAAGACAATCTACAACTTCAAGTTAACTGATTTCCCTGAGCGGCAAAATACCGTCAAGCATGTATAATATGGAATTTAAAGCTACGTTAAAAATCACTTAATAATTCATAACTCATCACCAGATGATTCTTTAAAAGTAAAACTCAAAATATAAAACAAAACGTGGAAGCTCTTTCATAAAATCAAAAAATTACGGTTAAAAAATTATATAAACCTTCCCTTTTGGGCCAAAAACAGCAAAAAAAAAAGAATGTTCACGTAAGCAATAGCCTGAAGAATAAAGTTGGGTACCAAATTGTATCTCAAACATATGCCTAAAGGACCGCTTTACAGGAAAAATATAGCCAAGCTTACAACTGTATATTCAAACCCTTAGGGCGCCGGAAGCTCGAAATTTTAGCAAAAACTTTTTCCCAGGGCACGTGATATATTGTTGGAAAGATCGCCATTTGTCGGGAACAAACTCGTATTTAATTTTCTTAACGAAACACTGGAAGTTTACTAAAAGTTCAAAAAAGCAGGAAAAATGTGTAGCTCCACTTGTGTTTCATGTATTACCAATTGTTTTTGAACAAGGTTAAAAATATGTACATTCATGTATATTTTTCTAGTTAGGAGCATCCAGGTTTCAAACGTCAAAATTGGGCGCAGAATACTCGAAATTTTTGGGAAAAAAATTTTTTTTGGTCATGTAATATATTAAGTAGATCATTATTTGTCGGGAACGAAACCGTATTTCATATTCTTAATGAACTTTTCGAGATGGTAATAATTTCAAAAAATCGCAAAAAATTACGTTCTTCTTCCTCTTTGTAACAGAAAAATCAAATTCCTTTGTTTTCAGTTTAGTATTATATAAATATAAATTGTAGTTGTCGTTAACTTACATATGGAGTCTTCAGCGCATAAAACATCATGTTTGACTGAACTTGAGGTTTGTTTACTTTGTTTATTATATATTACTTTTCTGTTATAAAAAAGTGAAACATACAAATATAATTCACATTAAATTAGTTAAGTGAGTACTTCAGCAGTAAATTTGTGCTTCGCCTAATTTAAAGTTACAGGTATTCTAAATACATTGAATAGATTTTATACATTTAGTACGTCCCATAATTAAATTCTTATGTACGGAAGTTATTTAAAATACCTACTTTAATTAACATTTACACTTGCTGCCTGCAATATATGCTTTAAAAAAATGTTATAAAAATCTATACTGTAATAATAGTGTACGGAGAAGCAATTCCATTCCTCAAAAAAAAACGTGTATAAATTTTTGATTAGTTTGTTAGATAAATTAACTCCTCATCATATGTAGACGTTCTTCTTATTAAAATTAACTATAAATTACGGTACAAGTTTTTTTTAAAAAATCAGAAATTAGAAACAAGTTTTCCTCTCTAGAAACTTGCAAAGAAGGCTTAAACGTTTATAAAGATATCACATGATAATTATAATTCCTATAGGTTAACATTTTTTTGGTTGTATCTTGATAATTGTAAACCACTTAAAAGTAAACAAAATTTTCTATTAAATTCTATAGTTCCTATTATATTTTTATTTTTAGAAGAAAAAAAATTCAATTTCGTTGTGTATTAATGAAAATGTTGCTACTCCTAGGTAACAAAGTCGTTTCATTCTTTAACGAAACTTCCTGATTTTACTAAGAGTTCAAAAAGTGAGAAAGTTCACGTATTTTTCCTTTGTGGTGCGCGTATTACAATTTACTTTTAAATACTCCGCAGATATATATACATTTATAGAAGTATGGCATCAAAAAGATAACCGATATTATGACTTCAAAATAGAAAAAAGTTTTCTTTTGGATTTAGTGTTACGTAAATGTAACTTAATGTAATTCATAAACAAACATTTATTTAACTGGCATTTTTTGTTTAATTACTTCATTCGTTTCATGCTCAATTATCTTCTTCCCTTATGCAGTACCTTTCTGAATTTAAATGCAGAAAATAAATTGAAATACAAAATAATTTCAATTTTTAAAATTCAGGAAGAGGCGCGGTTACCAAAATTTAAGTTTTATAATTACTTTTCTGCATCAATATTTGGAGTTCACATAAAAACGAATCGATCGTATAAGTAAAAAACATTTTGTACAAATAATAGTATATTCAATGTTTAAAAATAATTCATTAATATTTTTTTTAAGGAACGTAATTTTATTAACAACTTAAAAACTTTGTTGAAGTAACTTTTTTTCATAATAAAATTACAGATAGAAGCAATTTCTATCTATTCAACGATTAATGGAGAACTGCTACATGAGTTATCTTAATGAAGAGTAAATAATTACAAAGAATATAAAAAGCGAAATTATACGAAACATAATGTGAAAGTAAAGAAAAGTTAATTTCAGTATTGAAAAGTAATTAGCAAGGTTTCTAATGAAGAAGACAGTTATTTATTTATTTATTTTTCGTTCGAGAAGAAGACAGTAATCCAAGTAGTGTAAACCATAAGCAAAAAGAAAACACTTCTGAGCAAAATTAAACAAGTTTTCAAATATGTTGCATAGTAAAAACAGAAAATATAATAAGTACTGAATGTACATTAAATGAATTATAATATCGACTCTTAATATGAAATATTTTTTCATTTAAACGCCATGAAAGCATTAATATTTATTCTCTATTTTTTTAATATATCGTTAACAAGATTACTAACATTCAGAAATGCTGGAATTGGTGCATCCTCACATATGTGTACCAAGAGCTAAGGATGGCATAATAAAATCCATTATCAAAAATCTTAAGACGTATAAAATCCAATAGTATAACGAAATAAGGGTAAACGACATAATCACGCACTCAAAAGTGTTCATGCAACAATCTACAGAAATGATTAGTTACTATTTGAAAAACGAAATGTTTCCATAAGTGCTAAAAATGAACGTAGTAAGTCTAGTTTATGGGAATTGCAGACCAGTTACATGTCAATCAGTCACAGCAAAAGTAATTGAGTAGCACGTAGATAAATATTTAAACGATTATTTAGAGGGAAATAAATTAGTACATAACAATAAATCAAATTTTAGAAAAAGAAAATCTATGATAACACAAATTAGAACAATCACGTGAGATATTAATATAGGACACTGCAGTGGGTAAACAATTTTTGTTACTTTTTTCACACCTTACCAAACCTTTTAACTCAATGGATAAAAAAATACTAATTGAGAACATGAGAAAAGTGAATATGAAGAGGAATCTGAGAAAATTATCAGTAAAGACCGAATATAATAAGATAGAAACAGTGAATTATGGAGAAGGACAAAGGATGATATTAGCACCAATATTAGTCATAATATCTGCTAATTCATTACATAGATATGTAAAGAACTATAAATTAAATGTTTATGCAGATGATATTGTATTAGTTATTAAACACTAAAATAGAGAATGCGGAAAATTTGTCACATGGCAAAAAATTATTAATTAATAACAATAAAAAAAAATACTGCACATAAAAACACTAAGCAGATTTAGGATATTTATTCCTAACATAGTACTATATAATATGAAGTATCTATATTGTAAAGAAAAAAGTAGCTGTAAAAATTTAAAAAATGTCAGTAATTTAAAATATCTCCGATTAATATTAGATAAAGCTCCAACATAGACGGACCAGGCAAACTATTCCAACAGTATGGAAATTAAAATAATGTATGATATACAAAAACATAAGATTATATTTTGAAGCATTAATAATGTCTAAAATTAAATATAAAATTGAAACTTGGGAAAAGACAAAAATAACAAATATGAAGAAAAATGAACAAGTTGCAAAAGAAATGTTTAGAATTGGTGTCACCACCCAATATCACTTTGTAGAACAAGAATAATAACTTCAAAAATGTTATATTATTATGATAAATTACTGAGAGCTAAAAGTGAAGATAGAAAATTACGAACTATAAAAGAACGCACAGAAAACTTGCTATATATGATCCAGATTACTGAAATAGATAATACAGTAGAAGTATTAATAAAATTAATTGAAAATATACTAAAGGAAATTTAAGATCGAAAAAAGTTAGATATAGATAAATAACAAAAATTTAGTTGATATCGTGGAGCAAAGATTAACAATTAATAACAAAAAAAGTCATAATAACAAATCTCTTGCTTTTTTTGTTTTGTTTTGTTTTGTCTTTTATTTATTTATTTTGTTAAACTTTCTTTAATTTCTTTTCGTTTATGATGTTTCATAGATCATTATACCTTATATTAAGCTCAGATTTAGGTTGCTAATGGAAAAATGGTTGAATTTCTAGTTAAAACAAAATGTTATATACTGTGATTGCAATTTATTAGTAACAACTTCAAATTATTGAAATAGAAGTTTTTACTTCAGATGTAATGTTGGAAATCCACGAACGAGCTTATGTAGAGTGGAACCCGTAAATTTCTTAAGAAAAAAAGGGATTTCATGAAGTATTGGAAAATAACTTATTAACCCTTACTTGTTTAAAATTAAGACCTATAGTAATAAATACACTATAACAGTAGAAATATAGAAAAACATTTAGTTAATTCATACATAGTAATAATTAAATGAATTTTGATAAATTTTAACTTTAATTGCTTGTGTCCATTTTTGATATCAACTTGTATGAAATATTTTTAATTTAACTAATCTGTTTGTGCAATTATAATAAATTCGGAAAACCTTTTTCCATCATAATATTCACTTTATTGTGAATAAAATAAAATATTAAAATATTAGTCTTCCGTTATGTATAAACGGAAAATAAGAATTATATCAGTGTTTTGTTTTTTCATTTTGAATAGCATAAAAACAAATGAAACTATTCTAAGCTATTATTCGTTAAAAAATTTAATTATATATAATTATTGGTTTATTGTAAAATTAACTATATTTATTATAAACAATTAGTAAACAAATATATAATTGTTAGCGATAAAAGCATTATAAAGCATGCAAAAGCAAAATAATTCTAAAATTTGTAATTCTACTTGACTCATTTTATAAAAGCTTTAAAAATAAACATTATAAATCGTTTGATTTGTTACAGTATATAAAATATATTAAACATTTCGGCATTTTGTACTATTATCTGAAAAATATGTAATAAAAATAAATACTTAAAAATAATAAAAATTAAAAAGATGTAGTTACATATAACACTTAAATACTATTATTATTACTTAGAACTGAAAAAAAAAAATTATATTACTTAAAATGTTATTTAGAAAAATTATTAATTTATTTGAATTTTAAATATGATTCTAAATCTTATTCCAGATAATCCAGTTATTAAAAATCCAATAAAGTTCGCGATTTGGCGCTTTCTAAAAAAGTGATATAGAAATAAAAAAATATTAAAAGTAATAATCGAATTTTGGCATTTATTAAATTATAGAGAATAAAAAATATTTTTTACAACATTTCCAACATTATTTAGAAGTATTTTAAATTTATTTATCACTTTTCTTTGTATATTATTGCTCACAAATATTTTTAACGCTGTTCTTCGTCTGCAGTATTTTCCATTATCCTGGAAATTGGCGCAAATAGTAGTTGTACCAAAGCCCGGTAAGGCACCGGATGAGGTTTCATCCTATAGACCTATTTCCTTGCTCCCGATCCTTTCAAAACTCCTTGAAAAAATAATTTTAAAGCGGTTGAATCCTATTTTAAATGCGGAACATATTGTTCCTGAACATCAATTTGGATTCAGAAAAAGACATTCGACCATTGAACAGGTACACCGAATTGTGCATACTATTCAAGAAAGTCTTGAAACTAAGCAAATATGCACGGGTGTGTTCCTAGATGTCAAACAAGCCTTTGATAAGGTATGGCATCATGGTCTGCTTTATAAACTTAAAAAAATAGTGCCGCATCCTTTGTACCTTCTTTTAAAATCCTACCTTGAAGATCGCACATGCCAGGTTAAAATTCTAAATCAATATTCTGAAATCTATCCTGTATCTGCTGGCGTGCCACAAGGAAGTGTCTTGGGCCCGGTGCTTTACTTAATCTACTCTGCCGATTTTCCAGTTGATAATAACGTGATAACAGCTACGTTTGCAGACGATACAGCACTATTAGCTACCGGTAAAGACAATAGTGAAACTTCGAATAAATTGAAAAAAACTTTATCGGAAGTGGAAAACTGGCTGAGTCGTTGGCGTATTAGAGTAAACGAAAGTAAATGTACGCAAGTAGATTTCACGTTGCGAAATTTTACGTATCAGCCGTTAGAAATAAATGGGGTGGTTATCAACCAGGATAAAGATGTAAAATACTTAGGCATTCATTTGGACCGCAAATTAACATGGCAAAAGCATATTACACAAAAAAGAAAACATCTAGATATAAGATTGCAAGAATTAAATTGGCTTCTTGGCAGGTACTCTAGTTTATCATTGGAAAATAAATTCTTAGTGTACAAAATAATTATAAAGCCCGTTTGGACATACGGTTTAATGTTGTGGGGTTGTGCAAAGGATACACACATAAACAAGATACAACGGTTCCAGAACAAGGCTATAAGGCTGATAGTCTCACCGCCCTGGTACGTATCTAACCACACTCTACATCAAGACTTAAATATCACATATGTGAAAGACGAGATCAAGCGAGCTGCTAAGCGATACATAGGCCGCTTGGAGTCTCACACAAACGTTTTGGCGATCAATCTTCTTGATAATAGTCTCGATGTTCGAAGGTTAAAACGTAGTCGACCGTTTGATCTGGCCTAGTTTTATGTTACTAAAATTTCAGTGGGGTCCATCGCTAGATGCTAACCCCTAACAAGTTATTTTCGCGTTACAGTCCAATTGCTGGATGGCCTTCTAGCCAGTTGTAATTTGTAAAAAAAGAAAAAAAAAAAAAAAAAAAAAAAACTTTTCTTTAATGTAATGCTGGTTCAATTTTGCTACTACAAATACCATAAAATTCGGGAGGAGCAAAAACTTAAGAACAATTGCGATATATTTTAAGTTATTGTTCTTGCACCCACTACAGTTTAGCCAGCGTTCACGTAGTTTACCGGATCTGAAATTTTTGACGCATTCTAATCACATTGTGCATCATGCTCTTCGCTGTCACTGTCATCATGAATGTACTTTTTTTCTAGTCTTGTTTTTAGCAATATTTTTGCTTCGATGTGGAAGTAGACGTTTCTTATGTTTTTGAATAATTTTTTTTACAAAATTCACACTTTTACGGAGATTCCGTTGTGGTAGCTGCTTTACTTCTATTTTTCCTTACCTAATCCCATTCACTTTCGGGATTAGCATTATATCTTCAGGAAACATCTAAAAAATAACAATTACTATTATGAGAGTGAATATTTCTGATTAACACTTCCTGCTCTTTATTTTCAATAGCTTTTTCTGTAAGATCCGAACACGTTCCTGAACAATTATGAGACATCCTCATTAATTTTACTACTGCAGTGTTACACTGATGAAGAAATATAGATTTTCCTTCGTAATTTTCGAAGTCGTAAAATCATAATCTGCGTAAATACATCTGGATTAAATTGGAAAGTGCCTGTTTTACTACAAGCATTAATTGCGGTAGACATTTCGGCGGCTCTTACAAAGTTCTTTCCAAATAATTCAGCCGTTTGTGAAACATCGACAAATTCTTCATGGTTCGAATGCCACCATTGACTAATTTCTTGTTTCTCTTAATATTTGCTCGCTCAATTCATAAAACCTACATCTAAAAGCTGCAATTCACGAATACGGTGCGTAATAGTGCGTAGAATACTCCATTTATCACGAGCTAGGTTGATTCATATCAAATTTTTCATATGCACAGCGTACCTATCTGAAATAAGTAAAACGGGAACATCTTTCATTGCTTTAAAACAGTAAACCTTTTAATCTATGCGATGAACAAATCTATTTGCATACGAAGTACTTCTGCAGAAGAACCAAAAGGTGCTCCCAATCGGAAGACCGCCTTTCATTCTTTGTCTAGGAAACACAAAAGATAGTAACACATAGGATTTCACCGCGTAAAAGCAAATTTCTACCATTACCGTTCTATTAGCTCGTTGCGCTTACACCATGGAGCCTTCAAGAATTTTGGATAATTTTTTCGGTACAACTGAAATTCGCTGCGACCGAATATGAATACATTAATCTATTATTCCGAAACATCCGTTTTATTAAATTGATCAGCTTTTGCGAAAGAACTGAATTACGGTTTTCTTAAAAAAATAACTGGTGACGTTTTAAAAACCATTCATCCAGTCCTATTCTAAAAGTTTAGCTCTTTTCGTTAAAAACAATAAGGTCATTTATCTTTTTTTTCCTAAAACGCTAATGACCTGTAATGATGCATAGCAACTTCAATTAATCGGCTCTACAAACTTCAAATATAACATACTAGTTCTTCTTCTTTGCTCTTACTAAACACGGTTTCCGTGTCAACCCTAACCGTTTTTTTAATAACACCAGTTTTTAAAATTTTTGAAGAATACGTTCTAAAGTACTTTTCCGAATGCTAAATTGTCTTGCAGCTCATCGCACATTTTTCTGTTTGTGACTTCTAGCCCAGTACGTGTTTCTCTTGTTTCACAACTACCGTTTTCTCTGCTAGTACATTTACTGTATGCTAATGTACTAAAATAAAAAAATAAAAATGTAACATTTAGTTTATTTATCGGCAAAGTACAATGACGACACTATCATGTTACCGCCCCCATCACGCGGTTTTATCTTACCTCATACGTATTTTTAACCTAAGAGTTAAGAAAGTATATTTAGAAAATAAATGTATAATATACATGGTATAAAGACTCAGACTTAATATAGAACTTTCGATTCGATTATTTCAGAAAAGCCTGTAAAGACAACTTACTAAATCCTCTCTTTTACATGTTCTACGCACAATTGATATTAATAGGTACGAAAAACAACAACATTGAAATGATTTAAAACGCTGGCCGTATATATATGCTACGGAAGCGAATTTTAAAGCCAAAAAAAAAAAAACAAAAAAAAACGTAAGCGAATCTAAATGTGGCTATTACTAAGCTGCGAGAAAACAGTTATTTTTCTTCGTCAGATATAAAAGCTGATACAACTAGCAACGAAAAAATTAAAGAAATCACGTTCACCAAAAAAAAAAAAAAAAAAAATAATGATAAATTCATTAAAATATGCGCAAGAAATCAGGTGCCGAATCTGTAAACCCTAGGCGTTATATTTTCCAACAATAAACCACTGGAACAATACTTAAGAAAAATAAGAAAATGGAGTGAATATTACTAAGTGAAAAAAAGAGGAAAATGGAGGAGAATTACAAAATCGTTTATTATGCAGTGCGATAATCGAAACTAGAATACATATATTCTCCATTAATTATGACTATCTAGCAGCGTTGTTGCCCTGAAGTTAACTTCGCGTATTACTAAAAGTAGACCACAAAGTAAACTTCCTCCCCGGTCGCCTTTATCCAAGAATTAATATATATATATATATAGTATATAATTTGAAAATGATTTCTCGTATTTTTTTTATTTATTTATTTTATTAACTTTACTAGAATTACGGAATGCGTTTATATTCTTTTGTTTTTTTGGAAATGTCTTTTTTCGCATCGCTACTATACATTCCATACTTATTCCACTTTATAATATCATGATATGCATGCGCGCCAGAATATCCATAAGAAAACGGTACCGGCTCTGATTTCATTATATCTGACATTTCGGTTGAAAAATTTAAACGCCCAAGGCATCCATCATTTTTACCGTTGAGTTGCTAGCTGCAGGTAAGGCTCTGTTGATTTTGTCTGAAAGATCTTAATCTTAAAAACAAATACACGATTTCTCCGATAGCCTCAATGCCCCGGTTACACTGAAGCATAGCGTTCTAATTATAAATGCCATTATAGGAACTTATTACAAAAAATTAAATTAAAATATTCGCTAATAATCACGTGGAAGGCAATGGAAAACCACCACGTACAACATCATATGCGCGCTAGGTCAGTACACAGCAGACGCACAAGGGACTGCACTTTTAGAGCGATAACAAGCGGCTACTATCAGTTCCGAATGTAGTCTTGTGAGTATACACTTGCGTTGCATATAACAATTGCCTGGTACACAACCTATATCGGTACAGCTAAAAAATGTACGAATAGATTGCCCACCAACCGAATAGGAGATAATGATGATGATTCTCGCTTGTATCTGAGATTAAAGCCGAACATCTTCAGATTATTAACAAAGAAGGTAGTTTAAATTTCTGCTGGATCTCAAGGCACCACGAGATTGGAGTAAACGGTGCTGTTGAGTTTACTGCTAAGAGCACTGCTTTAGATGCAACCGCATTCCCGTATATTCTCCTTCTTCAGATTTGGATCAGAAAATTCATCGTGTATTGTCTTGAGGATTGGGAAGACTTCAGAAGCATTCAAGATACTGGCAAATATTGCGATACCGTTCAACCTGTTCTCCCATTATTCGCAGGTGTGTGCTTTGTAATGACTTCGTATGAGGGGTATTTTCGAGTTGCATTCAATTTCTTGTTCCGGGCAAACAATAACCATAATCTATAAAACGATGTCCATTAACGGATATTAACTATCCTGCCTTTCGAACACGATAAATTTGAATTCAACCTAAGATGTTTTATCAGTACTTCTGGAAGGAAATAATCGTATATAATTTTTTTTTCTTTTCACTTTATCTCTCATAATCATAAAAATCATTGAAAGAGGTATTGGCTAATTCCTCATATTCTCCCAATAAGACTGGAAATATCAAAATAAAACAATCGGTACATCTTATGGCTTAGACACCTTCGTGACAATAAATAACATACAAATCATAAATATTTTTAAAAATACGTTTTTTTTTGTGTTTCTTTTTCTAAAAATATTATCGTCGATATTATTCTTTCTTCTTACAGCATCAAACAAGTTACCTACCAACAGTACGTGCTGTACACCATCTACATTTTGATTACATTTAGCACATAAATTAATTTTCATTATTTTAGATTTCTTGAAGTAATCGACAAAGTTTCCATATCCGTTCAACATGACTGAAAAATGTTATCTCAGATTTTTAATTTTTAATTCTGTCTTCAATGTCAGAGAAGAAGTTATGTTAATCTGTAAATTTTACCGAATTACTGTAAAATTTCTACCATGTGTACTCTACGGAGATTACGTTGAATTTGTTGATAGTTTCTTTAAATATTTTTACATTGCTTAGTTTTAAAAATAGTCGCTCGCTTAATAAGTAGTTAACGCAATTAACCTGGGTAACGCCCTGGCAATATTAGGAGTAGTGCGGTAGGCATTAATAATAAGAAATTCACAATTAGTTTCAATTTTCCGCGAAGTACTTTTTATCAGTTAAACGGATAATCAAATTTAGGCTTAATATAGAATTTTTCGAAAATGCGGTATTTGTAATAGCTAAAACTTAAAACCAGCTAAAAGTGCCAAGCAATTAGTTATTTTGAACATCTATTTCTCAGATTTTAAACCAATATTTTCGATTATCGACATTAATGGCGGCAACTAAAACGATTGGGAACTATCTACACTCGACGACGCAAGTAAAAATTATTTTAAAAATTAACCTTTAAGGTTCATCAAGGACAGTAACAATAACCATACATATTATCGTAAGTGCTTGAATATCAATATATATATAATATACAGAAACATTATATTTACAATAAGTTCCAAGTGTGGTTCTACTACACTCACACCGTATAGGGAAGTGTCACGAGCAAAGGGAAAAATTCCATACAACAGCAGTACATAGCGGAACGAATGATAACAGAATAAAAATAATAAATATAAAGAGCTCGTAAACTGTCTTGATTATGATAACGTTAACAGGATCTTTTCTAAAGGATACTCATATATTTCAGACAACATTAACTTATTTCATTTTTTTGCATATTCGATAATAATAAAAAGACTAACAGAAATGTTAGTTAAATTTAAAATTTATAATTTATAATTTTAAAATTTAACATTTATAATTTTAAATTTTAAAAATTTTAAATTTTAAAAACTTAAAAATTATTATCCGACGCACATCAACATTTTAAGATTTTTAAATTTAATTTTCCCGTTGGTGTAAAGAACTGTGATCTCCAATATTAAGTAGCGGTACATTGTGAAAAGAGCCAACTCCACAATCTCCGACGTTCCGCCATAGGATTCACTTTACTCTTTAGCGTATAGTATTTATCATTACTATTAACAATAATTTGACAATGTTCCGATTTAAGGTCAAATAAATTTACCATACAGAAATAGCTTATAATCTTTTCACATCATATAAATCTGAAAACCATGGAACCCCCGCTTTTATATGAATATTCTAAACTTTCGTTAACCGATTATACGCAAGATATCAAAATCGAATTCATCGGTAAATGTTTTTAATTCTTTAACAAAATTTATAAAATGCAACCTTAAAAATAATAAAAACCAAAAATTCTATTACGTTCTTGAACAAATTAAAGCTGAAGATAAAAGTTTACGAAAGTTCACTTACGGGTATGGGAAATACATTGCGAAACCCACGCATGCTTCACATGATCGTTACACTAACAATTACGTAGAGCTCTAGACTAACTCCAATTTACTGACCACTTGTTATCGTAATGTTCATGTTTTTCTTTCACAATTGTCAATGAATGTCACAATAATCAGAGTCTAAAAATACCGTTAAAAATATTCTTACGAAATAATCACGACATCTCACTAACAACGTCTAACGAAATAACACAGCTTAGATAAAACTCGTTATGCCTAAGGAACCTATTGGTAACGATATTTTTATAAAAATATTTAAAAACGAAGCTGCCCATTAACAAAAATAATCGAATTTCCCAACATAGCGTTAAACTTGGATATTATTTTTCGACTAACAGAATTGCAAAAATTATCGCCGTGTCTAAACCGAGCGAGAGTCCATTAACCTTCGAAAAGGTTAAAAACATTTTTTGAAAAATACAATTCCTCGCATAGTTTTCAACTGAACGGTAAATCCGCAACTCGACGCATTATTTAAATCCCCCCTGATTACGTGTAACTTTAATTGTAACAAAATATATCTCGGTTTAATCCTAGTTTAATGTTGCGAGAGCTTTTGGCACGAGACGGCACGAGAGCCTCGTTTGTAGTATGAATGTGCACAGTGACGCTTCGACCAGAAACTATCTATCGGATGGGTCGTTGCACGTCATCATTGAAACTGTTCCGATAATTTTTTAAAACTGTTGACAGTCATTCTGCGGGGAAATTTGCTAAGACACTTTTCCGTTTTTATTTACTTATCGGCTTATCTAAAGTACGTAACGTTCTAATCTGTGAAAAATGGATCAATAATAATTTCACCTAGAAGATAAAGATTAATTTTTGAAAGATAAAATGAATTATAATAAAACAATAAAAACAATAAAAACAATGAGACTATTTTCCAAACAAAAATCGCAGTAGCGCTGCTGCGTGATCATAAACAAATTGTTCTTCGAAACTATTCTCAGTGTTTATAAATTGTAATGTATTGATTGTTTTCCCTTTTTTTATGTTTACTTAATTTCATTGATCGTTGATTACAACAAATATCTGTTCCATCGATTCGAACAAAATATATAAATGCTTCACTGGAATAGTCATAATGAACACAAACGATGTTGAACGTTTTGAACGATCTGCTGAAGTTTCAACTGAGAAAAATGTTTAAAAAAATCCATAATACGATAACCGAGAAAAAGTAAATTAAAAATATGGGAAATTATTTATTGTTAGACGCTAGGAATCTCAAATGGGGCGGCATATTATATTTTACGCAGATCCGCGAGGCAGGTGCTACGAATATGAACAAACGACCAAAAAAGCGACTAAGTTAAACTTTCGAAATACAGTCTGAAAAAGTTGAAAATTTTTACATTGTTCGTAACAGTTGAAACCCAAATTTATCATTATCAATCTTTGCGTGAAGAACGGTCAAAACAATCGAATGACAGCCGCGAAGAATTATTCCGAAAGAAATAAAAAAAAACTTTGCCGGCAACAAGGATAGGGATAACGACTATTTTTTTGCGATGCACGCGGTATAATACAGGTATCAACATTGGAAAAAGAATAACTGGAAAATAATGAATGCATCACTAGCGGAACACTTAAATCCGGAAATAGAAAAGAATCGATCGAATTTGTAGAAGAAAACGATTCTCTTTCAACGTGACAACGCGCCAGCTCATTTATATAATACTGTGGCGGCAAAACCGCCCACATATTACAGATAAAGTCAATAATTGTCGAAAAAAGTACGTAACACTGACTCGGCCAATATTTAGGACAGTTGATTCATCAATCGCGAAGTCGTCTTTGACACTGTATTCGCACAGAGCTCTCTGATGGTGTGGTGAGGTGACGGATTGGAGTAGGAAGAGAAAACACGCTCTAAAAAAATACAAGTTCACGAAATCTGTTTAAGACTTGATGGAATTTAGAAGATGCAGATCAGTAGCGCGACGCCTTATAAGGACAAAAAAGTAAGACTAAATCGACGTCATGTCCCCTGGTAGATCTTCAAAGGTGTAGATTTTATCCGCTTTCAAAAGCTACTAGCGGCGAATAAGCATTTTCCCTCGACACGGGAAAAGCTTATGACTGTCTGTAGCGGTACAGCCTAAATGGGGATGGTTGGCATAATGATAAGATTCATTCGGAATTATTTAACAAACTGAACAATAAGAGTTGAAATTGAGTCGCAGTTCTCTGATGTTATTAGTATCGCGAATGGCATATTGCAAGGCTCTGTGCTAAGCCTTGCTTTCATTATATATTCGAGTATATTAAGATTGCTGAATGCATTTAGCAACCAGTGACTGCCTGACTGTTTATTAAAGATCCGAGTTCAAATGATTCTCAAATATCTCAGTACATCCTTCAGAAAACAATATCCAAACTCCGGAAACGGTCATAAGTCAATGGTGTAAACTTCTCTTCTTCTAAGACAATATATGTTAATTTCTGCAAGAGACCGTCTGTGGCCAATCGGATATCGTTCAACCTAAACAATATTCATTTCGAATCGTTTTCAACCGAAAATTTTAGGTCTGCTGTTTGATATTAACTTGGCACCAGCGAATTTCTAATTTAAAATTCAACTCTCTCAATTATCCGCGGTGTCTTTTTAATTCTCGCCTTAACAATAAAATAAATTTCGGCTGTTAAGTATATTAACTTCACAATACATCCTACGGGCATCGAATATTATTCACCATTCGGCATTACGAATTATAATGGGAGCCTGCTTCACCCCCCCCCCATGGCAGTATCTGCAAGTTGACAGGCGTCTTTTCACTCAAAATTTATCGATCCATGTTAATTTTCCTTTTCTAAAGTTGAATATTCAGTCTCCAAAAGTCGCCTTCGTCTCAACATTTAACGATGATCCGCGTCTAGTACTCGCAAACCTACTTTCTTCGGTTAATATCGTAGTTCCCATAGAATTTCAGGCAGTCACCTGTATCTGTGAACTCTCAGGCTATTATAATAACGAAATTTACAATTCTGCAGGAGTACGAAAAAATGTAACACACCAACTTATATCGGAAGCATCTGAAGTTATCAGGCAGTATCGGAAAACCACTTGCCGTTACACTGAAGGAGTGAAAGTAACCCCCTTCAAAGGTTCATCGGCCATAACGTGCGCTTTTAAACTGGATGATGAAATCTATACAGTACGTCTAAGTAACAGCATCCTAAATTCAGAACTATGCGCGCTCTTTTTTTGCTTGAAAACGGTTCCACCGCCTAAAAGAACATGCCGGTAAGTATTCGTAGTTACAGATATTCATTAGTAAGATTCCCAGAGCATTCGTAGATGGCACGCCAAACATGCACTAGTGAATTAAAGTCTACAATTCACAATAAAGTTACAAAGAAATAGCGGTAATCTAGCCGTACTATAGATCCCAGACCACCCTGGGATCTCCGGAAACGAAAGAATGGACGCAGCAGCCCATTTCGCCGCGATGACCCCTAGTCCGCAAGGTCCTTCAAAAAAATTTGTCCCTCTTCATTAAACATCAGTAGAACCAAAAATATCTTGCACCTCCCTCTTTCCTTCAAATCTTTAAGAAGTCGATGAAACCGTGATGGACCCCCCCCCCCCCCAAAAGGACACCGTGCACCAACTACTGTTGCTTAAAGTCGCATGCATCACACCGCTGCGCCACACAATCGCATGCTGGGTAAAAGATACATCAACCCTATGTTCCATTTACGGTAGCCGGAAGTTACCGTCTACCAAGTATGTCGCAGTACCCGGTATTTTGTTCTCCAGAACCAAGTTCGGTATTTCTAATTTACAGACGACTCTCCCGAATATAGCAGTGCACTTAGAATCAACACTTCTATTCGTAAGAAAAAATAGACCAAGGTTTATTCTATAATGTAAAATAGACTTTAGGACCGCAATAGCCTGGGTAAAAAGGAAAAAATGCGCTTCTGGGAGCAGTCCTATACGAAAATTCAAACTTTTTAGCTATATTACTGACAACCGATCATTTTACCATTTTTAAAACAAAATGTCATATTTAAAAAGCAAATATTAATTAATATTCGTTTTTTTTGGAGGGTTTTTTTCGTTTTTAATTAGTTGTATTCTGTTGGACCTATACCGAAAAAAATATACACTTTACAACAAACGGCTAAAATTTTTTACTTGCATAAAATCATCATTACTTCGTAATGACCGCTTTTTTAAATTTAATTTTTCGGTTCGATTAGTATATATTTTGATATATTAAAAATGTAGCGAATTGAGAACACTCAATTAGCGGTAATTTAGAACGATCACATATATATATCGGACATCCTACATATTTCTTACAGCATATCCGTAATTCACTTAATAAAATAGCACATTTCGACTATATTTAATAATAAAATTAACATTAAATTAATTAGCCAACCTTCTTTCTTTTTTGTTTTTTAAATATATATCGGGGTGAATTAGCATTTAAAGAAAAACTTTTCCATTATATTATGAAACATTTAACTTTATTATGCAAAAATTGTTGAATGCAGAATGATTAATAAAATTTAATTAAAATAGTTTAAAAAAAAATACTAACATCAAGATTTACTATAAGAATTTAATAAAAACACGCGAAAAAGTACAAAAAATAATTATTTAATAAAAAATCATTTATTTTACAATAATATACCTAAGTACTTAAGAGATAATACACGATAATTATTAAATAACATTAACTTTTTGCGGCCGGCACCAAATTCAAATTAGCCAATAATAATATTCAGAAATAATTTAATTTCTATAAGCCAACTATTAGACACATCAGGCAAAATATTTAATGCGGTTTTAAATATTGTTGCGAATTCGGTGGCAACTTTAATTACGTTATTGAATGTTGTTTAAAAACAATCGCAATATTCTCTTTAAGAATATTTTATTGTTTAAAATGTATTATCTTCTTTAGTGCATTTTTATTAAATTTTCAGAGTAAATCTTTAAATCATTATTTTATAAAAAAAATAAATTTACGTTACTTCACAGTACTTGGTGCAAATATTTTTGAGTGATAATACGGATATAGACCAATCTAAAACGTCGCTCCTTTCAGTAATATATAAAACTGAGTATTTAAGAATATAACGTTCAAATTCCGTCAGTAATGAGTTTTTGTTAATCTTGCTTCGGGAATTTCAAATTCAATATCTTTATTCGAACCTACATTTCCTTAGGGTAAGTAACATTAATAATGTTTTAAGCCGTTTCCGTTTTTTATCGTTCCTTTAGTTTTAAAATTTTCTAGCTGTTCATATTTTCCCCGCATTCTAAGAAAAAAAATTTTTCGCCGAATTTTTGTCCGGTTATATTTAATAAAAGTTCATCTCTAAGTAGAGACCTCTTTTTTTTAAGGTTTATTTTAGTGACTACGCAGCAACAGCATTCACCAGTACTAATCGATGTATCTAAACAGAACCACCAGTAATCGGTAAAATTTCTAATAAACAGAAGACATCATTGAAGTTAGTCCAGATGTTCAAAAGTTATACGCAGTAATGTAAAACGTAATATTTCCGCCGGTTACGAAAATGACTCTATAGGAGGTTTCGAATTCCCTTTTTTTTTCTATTCGAATCTTTATCCGGTAATTAACGTTGATAATATTTTAATTTTTTGTCCTATTAAAAATTAGTTGTTTTTTTTTTCCATTTTACGTTTTCGCCATAAGTTTATAATATCTCGTTATCCGTGTTTGTTATATAAACAAAGCGCCCCCCCCCCACCCAAAAAAAAAGAGACGCCCTTTTGCCAAGTTACTTGATGACCACTGTGTGTTCAGCGATATTCGCTGGTACCCCTACAGTTACACTATAGAATGAACGAAAAATCATTAAAATCGGTCCAGGCGGGCACAAATTATGCGTGAATAAACATAAGAAAATCGTAGGCGACGAACATTTAATGCCTCCTTCTCTTTTTGAAATCGGTAAAAACACAATTATGCTAAACGAGCTTTGACTAAAATAGGATACAGGACTATTTAAGCTTAGATTTCATAAAATGTGTATCTCTCTCACGCAGCATTAAAACTATAAAATGTTTTTGCAGCAATATTGAATACACTGAAAGTGGCGATACGTAGTCACCCAACACAAGAATCTAGCATATGGAAGAACTATCGTGAACAGTCAATATCGACAGGAAAAAGAAGAAGTCAAGCTGCGCTGAGTGTGTGTTTATCAAAAATAGCAGAAGTCGCAAAATATTACATCTAAACGTTCAAGGGAAAACTGAAGAAGGGGAAGTGAAAGGGGGAAAACTTCAAGCAAAACAAGAACATATTAATCTATGGCCCGAGGAATCTAGCAGTTAACGAGCTCGTAAAAACTGCGATTGTTCGAATATTTAATACATTTCCGCGTAAAAAAGTAGAATAGAATACGACTTCTTTTTCGAATTCGTCAAACTGATCTAATTTACTATTCATTTTAATGGTGCTATAGTTATCAACTGGTGAGCTATTTATAATTCACGGAATTTTAAAGCGTTTATCATTTTCACTGCAAAAGACGAAGATTTAGGGTTAAACATACGCTATCAGTTACCTTTTTTTTTTTTTTTTTTTTTTTTTTTGAAAGATACTAAAAACGTAAAACGCGTAAACCGGGTGGATTCAGTTTTATTTATTTCGAAAAGGCAACTAAAAAAAAAATTTATATTTTATAATTAATGCTCCCTTACAGTTGCATAAATTACCAAAAAAAAACAGCTGTGTTACATTTGAAATATTAAATTTTAATCTGATCTTTTTTTTTTTTTTAATTTACGAAGTTTCTTCGCAAAAACTAAATGTGATTTTCCCCTAAATTCGATTATTTTACTAAATCGTAATAAAAAAATGATATACCCGTCGATAATACTGCAATATGACGTATTTAACTTCTTTTAAAGACCAAATTAAAAATAAAATATATGCAAACAATAAAAACTATCACGTACATATAAATTAAACGAACGTATAAAAGAACGGTCAAAATGAACATGTCAAATAGCGAATGTATAGTACGTTAGAACTGAATTAAATTCATCTAGGCCTCATTATAAATGACCGTAATCTGTGAGTTCGTAGTGTGTAACTGGAGAAAAGTACTAAGCGATATAAAACGTTTTTTTCGCGTTAGGGACACGCATATCAAGTCAAGTTTGGGACAACATCATCGAATTCATTTAGCTAAAATAGAAATAATAGATGGTAATTTCGATTGAGCATGTTATTTGACAATGCGAAAGACAAACCGGGAAAGGAAACGGCTAGAGGTAAATAAGTTTTAAATAATATACGTTACCGCTATCCGTAGGTATCCCAAAAAAATCGTAAATAAGCCGATGTCTACAGTGTGAAAGAGTTATATTTATTTTTTAAATCCCCGTTAATATTAAACTGTAATAAGTAAAAATGAATTCCCAACAGCCATATGCAGTTTAGTTAAAGAGCGAGAGCTAGGCCAGAAAATAAATAAATAAATAAATAAATAAATAAATAAATAAATATACGTCGCGAAAGCCCCCCCCCCCCTCTCGTCGTTGATTTTTTACGCCGCAATCGCTATGCTGCATTGGTCTCTTTTTAGGATTCCGTACACATATAATATACGGAATCATAATAGAATGGTTCAGAAACGACACAAATATTCAATTAAAATATACAACTCACGAACGATTTCACTTATAAACTTCAAAATTGGATCATAAATTACGATTAAACTTCTATCTACGACAATCTGTAATTTCAAGCTAACCGATAATTCGGGCCGACAAAAAAAAAAAAAAAAATCGTCAGAAATATACAATATAGAATTTAAAAAAACCTTAAAAATTCAGCGTTAAAAAATTTACAACTTATCATCACCAGGTAACCCCTTAAAAGTAAAATTCAAAATATAAAACAAAACGCAGAAGCTCTTTCGTAAAGAAAGAAAAAAAAATGATGTTAATTTAAGCGATAGCCCGAGTAAAAACGATAACGTACGGGGAATCTTAATAAGATGGTCCAGAAACGACAAAAATATCAAATAAAAATCAATAATTCACGAACGGTTTGACTTATAAACTCCAGAATTGGATCATAAATTACAAAATTAAAATTCTCCTTAAGGCAATCCGCTGTAATTTCAAGCTAACCGAATATTCTGGCCGGAAAAAAACCCAATAAACTGTTAAGAATATATAATATAGAATTTAAAACGACTTCAAAAATCACCCTTAAAAAATTTATAACTCAACACCAAATACCTCCTCTTTAAAAGTGAAATTCAAAATATAAAATAAAATGCAGAAGCTCTTTCAATAAAATTAAAAAATTACGATTAAAAAATTATTTGGCTAAAGACGGCAAAAAAAAAAAAAAAAAAAGGATGTTCACTTAAGCGATAGCCCGAGTAAAAAAGTTGAGAAAATCAAAACGTATCTTAAACGTATGCATAAAAGATCGCCTTATAGGAAAAATATAGCCGAGCTCAAAACTTTCTATTCGAGCCCTCGGGACGCCGAAAGCTTGGAAGTTTTGAAAAAAAAATATTTTTCCCCCAGGCATTTGATATATGTTTTTTGGGAAAATCGCTATTTATCGGAAACGGAACTACATTTTATTTCCCCTTAACGAAACTTTCGAAGTTGACGAAAAGTTTAAAAAATCGCGAAAAATGACGTATCTCCCCCTCCCTACTAGTGCCGCGAGTATTATAGCTAAAAATTCTGAATATGGTTAAAAATATGCGTATCCTCGTATATTTCTCCAGTTTGGAACATCCGGGTTTCCAAGATTAAAATTAGGCCCTGGAAGCGTCGAAAACTCGAAGATTTTTGAAAAAAAAAAATTTTTCCCCCAGGCATGTAATGTATCGATTGTAAGATCGCTATTTGTTGGAAAACAAACCGCATTTTATTTCCCCTTAACGAAATTTTCGAAGATGGCGACAATTTCAAAAAATCGCAAAAAGTTGCGCGTCTCCCTTTTTGCAGCACGAAAAAACACGATTTTTTTGTTTTAAACTTAGTATTATGTGAATATAAATATTACAGTTAGCGTTAACTTAACATACGGAGTACCCCTGAGAGCCCATGAAACATCATGCTTGACTAAACTTGTTTTATTTTTAAAGCCCAATTTCGAAATCCTTTTCGTCCCTGTCCAGTTACATTTACTCCGCATTCATGCTCGCTCTCTAGTGTTTATAAAGCCCCCCTTCGCATAATTAGATGGAGGTAGAGGTTGCACTTAATCGGCCAAGTCTTTTAATTGTTATCAGATATATCGAATTCCAAATCGTCGTCATCCTAAAACAGAGCCTTTAGTAGCATTTAATTAGGAAAAATTAATCTAAACGACAAGTTTATTTATGTTCGTAGCGCGATGTCTTTTCGAGTTACTTAAGCTTTTAGGTCTTTACTTTAATCTTTGCTTTTATATATAAGAAAAAAAATGTTCATGGACTGCGTGCCAATGTAAGCTAGTTAAGACAACATTTCAAAAACCAAAAATGCTTATCAATAGCCGAATACTAAAAAATTTCTGACTTAAAAGAGCATGCAAAAAAAAAAAACAACAAAAAATTATTTACTTTTTATTTTTAAATGCGTTTAATATAATTTAACTGTTAAAGAAATGGATAGATAAAAATTGAGAAATAAAAATGTTTATCTGTATAGCAATTACACCAATATAAATATCGGGGGAACTCTACTACGAACCCCTGTCAAGCATCTTTCCGCGCTGTATTTTTTTCCGAATTTCGGGACTTTACGTTCCAATTCAGAAATGCAAGTAATTATAAACTTGTTCGAAATTCTCAACCATAACACTCAAGTCACAACAGAGGAGGTGCATGTCTTCGCGTTTTGTTTTTTTTTTTTGAAATTTTCGCCAACTTTGAAATACGGTTTTATTTTTTCTAAATAGCAAATTTTCTATCAATTACACGGCCGCGGAAAATTAAATTTTTTCCCGCGAATTTGGGATTTTCGACATCCCAAGGAGCATGACACACTGGTTATCCTTTAAAGCGCTCTTTTATATTATCCGTGTTTAAGTGTATTTTGCTTTTTTTAACTTTAACTACCTGCAATTTTTCTTTGCTGTTCTTGGCTATACAGACGGTTTTTTTTTTTTTTTGTTTTGCAAAAGAGTTGTGATTTTTATTTCGAATTCCGGGTTTCGCTTTTGAAAAGTTATCTAGTAGTGAGTTTTGTGAATTTTTAAGATTTTGACCGGTGCTGACAAACCAAAGTAACGGAGAAGAAAATAAAAACGGTTTTTTAACCAGGCAAACTGTTTTTTTTTTCGAAAATAATTCTAAAAGCTCTTCGAACAATTTATGTGACCGTAAAACGACATTTTGTCTCTGGGAGAACTTATGGGAAAAAAAAGAAAAAAACAGAATAGGGATTACGATCAACATGCTAACGGCTGTTGTTAGAAAACAAACTGTTTCGTCTCATTACAATTTTTCAAAGAACGTTTGGCCAAAAATACGCGATGCATTAAAGGAAAAATACTAAGAGAAGTGCTCATTAAAAACTGGTTTTTAAGATTTGTACGGGCTTTTCGTGCACTTCGTCCGTGTTTACAAACTGCTGCTAAATAGTACCTACTATACGAAACAGTTGTGAATTTTTCATCCGGTTGAATCGCCTTCCACTTAATCCGAAAAACTGAATATCAACGAAACAAATTTTGTCTTGCTTTTCATTTGTTTTACTTCTTATTCTTCTTCAACGCAGTTTAACCATTTAGCCAGTTCCAGTAAACAGTTTCCGTACTATCTATTTAAAAATGCTATAAATTTCGAATTTAACACCTGCGAATTATCGCATTCGGGAATAAGATTTTACTACACGATTTTTAATCCAGGACAATTTTTTATTATACTACAAGCATGTGCTCCCTCGAATCTGCAGTAGACTTCGTATAACGTTTTCTAAGTGAATGCCAGAACAGCCCTCTGGCAAGTGGACAAAGTGAAAATTTATGTAAAGCAACATAACGGTGAATAACTAAAAAAAACTAAATTTTATCATTCAAAAGAGTAAGCACTTAAATTTTAAATTCAAAGTAATGCAGCATCGACGCAAATTTTAAGCGAGAAAAAATTAATAAAAATTGGAGTACGTTTTCATTAGACGAGGAATACTGCACAAGAACGAATCATGGACGGCAGAACTGATGGATGATGGACAATACGTCGAGAACGAATGCATCAACCGTGTACGATAAAAATCTAAAAGAGCCGAAGAAATTAGCCAAAAACTTGCAATGATTCATAGCTGCAGCAATAAGTAGGAAATGATAACAGTTTCTCCATCTTACATTATTTTATTATCATCGACAATAGGTACAACGCGCTACTGTTTTTATTGCATCACAAAAAAAACCAACAGAAGAGGACTTGAATCAAATGTACAGAAGGCAATATAATTCTTTCCGCTTTAGCTATTGGCTATTATTACAGTAAGCCAGGACCGGAGCTGGTAATGATGTCGAAGCTATTTTTCCAATTGATGAGATCATTCGCAAGAGCAATGTGCTTACAACAATGAATATCTCCATTGATTAATGTCGCGACTGATACCTAAATTAGTTTCCAACTACGTTATTTTTACCTTGAAACCGTGATAAATTTCATGCAAAAAACTCAATAATAGGGGCGACATTAAAAATATATTTCAAGCATTCGATACTAAATTCTGACTGACTTTAGGTAGGACGGAAATAAAAAAATTTAAAACAACCGAGAGAAACCACTACCCTAGCGAGCGTCTGAAATATATGAAATTTAGGATTTCGTAACGTACGTAATTATGTTGGAAATTACTTTTTCCGACCTACTTAATAAGTATCCGGAGGTTATTTTTTATAACCGCAACAGTTAATATTCTATATAACTTTTTTTTCCGGTTATGTATATATATAACTCGGCCACTTTGGCCGGACGACAAAATGAAGAATATTCGAAGAAGCAAGGTTTGGAAGATAAATATTCCGTGATCAGTCTTAAGCTTCGAAACGCCGAAGTTATATAATACATATTTTAATAAGTGTTTACTTAAGTATTAATTATTAATGTCGTAAAAAATGAATTATCTCAATGAGGTTTGAAAGATTACGTTAGATCTATTGATTTCTTCACTGATTGTACTTATATGCAGATCTGTATGTAGTGTATGATTGGTGATGTACCACCGAGCATCTGTAATTTCCTTCAGGATTTTATTTTGGAAACGTTGTATCTGCGCAATGTTACTCGGCTTAGTACATCCCCCCAGAGTTGACATCCGTATGTCCAGATTGGTTTCAATATTTGTTTGTATAGTAGTACTTTGTTTTCCAGGGACAGTTCTGATTTCGTTCGCAAAAGCCACAGTAGGTTTATCTATATTTCAAGTTCATTTCATTCCTTTTCTTTCCTATGTGTGTCTTCCAAATTAATTTTTTATCTAAGTGAATTCCGAGGTATTTTACTCTTTCTTCATTAGATATAACCTTATTGTTAATATAAATATCCGATATATCACAGTTCTTCTTATTTGTAAACGTTATATGCGCAGATTTATCCTCATTGATCACTATACGCCATCGTTTGAACCGACAAACTATTGGCAGCTGATTGCGGCCAAAATCTGGCGTGAATTTCTTAAATTTCAGTAAGATTTTTTAAAAAAGAGAATCGAAAGGAAGCAGCGACCCGAACCAAAAAATGATCTTGTATACTTTGATATCCATGTGACCAGATCAGTATGAATATAGAGTGGGAGGAACAAAAAATTACTTTTATTGCAAGCTTCTGACAGAAATTTGAATATAAACAGAAGCTAAACTGGCAGTCCGCATACAGCAACAGCAAATACTTTACAATTATTTATCTCTAAAACGCAAACTGTCAGTTATCATTTAATCTGCTCTATATATTTCAGAAATATACTCATTTTCTTTTTTTATTAATTCAAAAAATTTAACAAAAACGAAAAATCCGTCTAAATTACCACAAAACTAATGCCTGTACTCTTAATTATCTTTCATCTTTAATAAGAAAAAAAATATGATTTACTTATTGAATATATCTGTATCGAAACCGCAATTTCTACCTTTTATAAAAACAATTATTTCCATTAAGGATATTTATGCAATAATAATAATAATAATAATAACAATAACAATAAAAATTCCATCACTTACATTTTCATCATGTTTATCTATGTTTACTCCAGAGTAGCCGACACTAGGACGATACGCAAAGTTATTGTTATTTAAAGAAACCACCATGATGGTTGCTGATTATGGTGTTTCAACTGGACAAGTTGCCGCCCACCAAAAAAAAAATAAAAAAATAGTGAAAATAGACGAATTATGCACAAAAATGGCAGGGTTTGAATCGTCAACGGAATATAGTTAAACGACGCACTCGCTACTGTAAACAATATTGAACAGCGCAACAACTGACGTCGTTAAAGAACGATCGAAGTCTTCTTTAGTATAGCAACACTACACCGTGTTAAGGACAACCGAGAACTGATCCAAAGCAAGATTGGATGGTACTAATCAAGCAAGCTCGTGGAGGTTAACTTTATATCGTTATACTACTGTTGTACACAATCATTATCATTACATGACACAGAGACTCCTCTTATCATATTTCTTATCACAACGTAGAATAGAAAGAGAACACTACACACTTGCGTAAATTACACAAATAACATGCAAAAAATTTATTCGTCAACGCGGCGCACCAAATCAACGTCTACATTTTACAAATAATAATTATGCAGCAGCTTAATCGTTTCATAACATTTATAGTAACGGAAACGGTGGCCAGCTCCAGAAATTTCTTGAAGTTCAGAAACCGTAACAACGAATCGTTAAAATAAACAAACGTGATCAATTAATCAACACCAAACAGCAGCAAATACTATTTAACATCAAGCACTTCTTTTAATCAATATATCTGTTTATTACACTTGTTGTTTATGTTTATTGTACATTAAGTCAATTTAAATACACCAATAATAAAACAATTATTTAATAAAAATTATATAATTGTTTTATTGGTATATTTAAATTTACACAATGTACTTCTTCTTTTAATATTGTAATTTTGAATCACCGCGATATTTCAGTAGTCACAAATTACAGCCGAGTTGTTCAGCACACAGTTACAATATCGAGTTTGAAATTAAAGAAAAATGCGAATTTTGAAATGTCCGCTTAAAAAATATTCGATAGTTCATGACCTATAAAATTATACATTTATTTATGAACGCTTTAATATTCATAAAAAAATTTTCTAGGCTTCGTACGAAAATGCTGTGCTCTTAAAATTCATTCTAAATTTCGATTCAATTCTAAAAAACGTTTTTGTGTCGTTTAAAAATTGGAAAAATTCACAAAAAAACAAAACTGGTCATGCTATTTTTTTTTTAATTAAAAAAAAAACAACGAAAGTCTCAGTTTAAAATAGACATTTTTATGTCATTTAAAATTGATATCTTTTAAATACCTTTTTAATGTTATTTAGCGATTTTTAAATATTACTGTAACGGCTTTATTTTTATTTTACCACCGCTCTACGTGATTATTAATAGAAATAAACGAAACAAAAGAAACAATTACAAACATTTTTAAACTATCGTATTATAATCTACGAATAATTTAAATTTAGATAATTTTCTCGAATTACTTTAAATTATCAATATATCATTCTAAAGCTTATTTTACGCGAGACTGCTTATTTTATAAAAATAACTGTAAACATCCGATTCCAATACGATAGCGATTATCATATTAATATCGCAAATTTATTATTTTATTTCTAATGACCATTTTCGATTTATCGGCACACATCAGCATCCGCACGCGCGCGTAAAGAGTACATTAAAAATTTCAAGTCAGATTTTGTTTACATTCTGTTTTAAAGAGAACAAAAAAAAGGGGAAAAAAAAACTTAGGAACACAAACGAACAGGAACTGCATCCGCAAATAGATTACTCTAAGAAGAAAAATAACAGAAATTATATTTCTCTTACTATCATATGAATTAGGTTAAATTCCGGCAATACAATCGTTGTTAATCTACGAACATCGGTAGAAAAATTTAAATGAGAAAAAGTTACACGCTTATATAAAACTCGTAATATTTATCCAGGTGTTTTGGTAAGTTACGCGAATGTTAAAATTTTCTTCGTTTCAGCAGCATATTTGAGTAAAAACATTTCAGAACAATTTATTTAAAAATTATTTTTAATTATTAGCTCGAATCTATAATAATTTCTACCGTGTTCAGATTTTTCACAAAACGCTACAATAAGACTAACAATAACGTCGTCTCTTAGTGATATTATTCGGTACTTCTTCGAGTAATAGCAGAACGTCGGACTACTATATATCTAGTACAGAAAATTCAATAATGATCTTATTAGTGAATAATACTAGAATTTTTGTTGGAGTATAAATTTCAAAATTAAATTTACGGATGCAATTGTTGAAAAGAATCAAAAACACTTGAAGCATCCGCCGAAATATATTTAACAGTTGCATTTCTTTATCGTAATCCAACCCCGGGGTTGGTAAGAAATGATTTACAACTACTCAGTTATTCGTTATAAAATATGTTTAAAAAATCAAATATAATACGTAGCATCAAAAAAACTTTTAAATCGTTAGCACTACCTTAATAACTGACCGGATCACAATATACTCTCTTTGTACACAGACATCTACCGAAACAAAAATAAAAATATCGTCTAAAAAAATATAATAATAGATCTCCGGTAAATGGTGCAACAATTGAAGAATAAAATATTAAAAGTTAAAAAATATATGAACGAAAATACGAAATTTTTCTTTCATTTTTATAAATTTATCCAAATACTTAGATATTACATAACACTCATTCAAAAAGGTTTAGAAACTGTCCTCCGCACACTGAAAATCGTGTTGTTGCATTAATAAAATCACAGCGACAATTATCATCACATATGGTCGAAGAAAATCTTAAAATGTATCCAAATGCAAATAAGAATAATTTACAACAGATTTCGATCAATATTAAATTTTAAATAAAAATTTTTGATCGTAACGTAATAAGTCCTTAATTTATTTTTATATTTATTTTTTGATAATTTATTTTAAAATATATAAAACGGTACATATTTACTTGATTATTATTTTTAAAAACCATTTCAGTATACTTATATAATACGATTAAACGAATTAATATTCTCACAAAACGCAAATTTATTATTTCATAAACCAGCTTGTTAGAAGAACATGTAGTAAAGATAAAATACAAAATTAATTAAAACGAATTCATTTTTACCACACAACTGAAGTCAAGTTGACTGAAACCATGGGCGTAGCTAGAGCGGGGCAAAGGTGGACAGTGCCCACCCTAGAAAACTCGTTGCCTCCTCTAAAAGAATCGCCTAAATATCAATTTGAGAAGTGTAAAAGTACAATGTACTTCGAAATTGATACCGTGATTGTCACAAAATTTCCTATGCGCATGCGGGCCATCTGACGACATGTTTCAAAATAAATTTTTATATACGTCTTTCCTGCATACAAAGAATGAAATTGTCAAAAATACTGAAGAGTATTTTGATTCTCTGGTACGGATTTGCATAGTATTTGAAAATTAAATGATCTGTAAATAAAGCCCTTTTTTAAATAGGCTGTTAATAAATATCACAGAATTTTATAACGATTTTCGATTACAACCAAGTGAGAGCTATAGGGTAATGTATCAACGTTATTTTTCAGAATACACAAAATCGAATGACTTTCTTACATCAAAGGTAAAAAAAAAAAAAATCCTATTACATTTCTACTTTTTAATGTTTGTGCGACATTTTTTTTTTCCTATCAAGGAAGGATCTACAACTGCAAACAATTATTATAGGCCAGTTTCTGTAACGTGATTGCAACAATATTAGAAAAATATGTAGCAAATAATCTATCGGAGTAAACAAGAAAATAGGATAATTGACAAAACACAGTGGTTTTTAAAAGAAAAAATCCACATCGAAAGCAATCGATGAATATACTGAAAAAATAAGAGTTTCAAAGAGGAAAGAAGTTATTAATGACCTTTATAGATCTTACTAGAGCATTCGAAATGGTTAATCATAAAATGCTCTCATAAACACATTAAAGGAAATAGGGATAACGAATAGTTTAAAAAAAGGTTTTAAAATTATTTAAAACAAAGGAAAACAAGTGTCAATGTATTAAATGTGCAAAGTATAAAAGGGAAGAGATGATGAATGTAGGAGTACCGCAGCAACTTGACGCCAATATTATTTATTATACATAAAATTTGTGTTTATACAGGGAATTAAAATATAGTAATATAGTCTCGTTGGCGGATGATATAACAATAGTTACATCACATAATGGAATCGAAAAGGCGGAAATAAGAATACCAAAATATTTAATAACAATAGGTAAATGGATACACGATAAAAATCCAAGAATTAATGTTCAAAAGACTAAAGAAATGGTATTAGGAAAAAAAAGGGCAGGTGGGATTTGTATTATTCAAATGTAATAATGCACTCAAATAAATGTATACACTCGATGGGAGAAAGAAACGAGCGTGAAATGAAGAACTACCACAAGTTAGAATTCTTCTTCTTCTTCTCGTATCATGCGCTGATATGTGCATGTTAATGACCATTTGTTGGCGAAATATCACATTTCATGTTTGGCCGCTGCGTCCACCAAGCCTTTCATTGTTATTTTCCCGGCCATGCTCGTATGTTGTCGATCCATGTCGTCTTTCTTCTTCCTCGCTCTCTTTTTCCCATAATAATCTTTCCTTGTATAATTAAGTGTAAAATTCGTATTGCTTCCCTCTGATAACGTGACCGAAATAACTGGATTTTCTTTGTTGTGTTTGCCCTTTACAACACTTCGTCGTTCGTGATCATTCATGTCCGTGATATCTTCATGGTTCTCCTAAGCATTCACATTTCGCATGCTTCCAAATATCTCATTGTTCTTTTAGTATATGTCGCTGCTTCTGCGTCATATAATAAAATCGGCTGGATGTAACGCTTTATAAACTTTTGTCTTGTACTGAGGCTTAATGATGAACCTGTGAGCAAGTTCCGCATTGTTCCAAAAGCTGTTTTAGCATATCTACACCTTCTCTTTACTTTCACATTTGAATCTAACATGTTTGCGATGTAGCTGCCAAGATATTTATACTCCGCGACTTTTTCTGTCACTTTTCCATTAATTATTATATTTACATTCTGATGTGTTTTACGACTGATTATCATCATTTTCGTTTTTCTTTCATTAATTGTAAGTCCGTATTCCTTGCCTACCGCGTTTACTGTTTTTACTAGCTGTTATAGTTCCTTGCCTGAATTTACCAATAGAACGATGTCATCCGCGTACCGGATGTTACTGATACGCTTGCCATTTATTTCAATCCAAAAACTTCTATTCCGCAGTGCATTTTTAAAGATGGAATCAGCATATACATAGGTTGTCCAAAAAATTTTGAGACTGAGCCGATATTTCTGAAACCAAGCACGCTATCGACAAGCGGTAAAATATGTCGAGTAGCCAAACATGACTACCACAGCATATTCACAAATCAAACCTCTAGGTGCAACAGAACGCGTACGAGAACGAAACGCGTAACGTATGTACAAGTTCACCCTACTGACGTGTTTGGTTGGAGATCTGGAACAACCGTGCATTCTGGTGGCAGGCAAAAAAGAACCTCGTGTAGCCCCACCCCGCAGCAATAACATATCCGAAAATCGCCGCTGTAGATGCAATAGAACGCGCAGTAGAGAAAAACGTGTAGAATCGGAACGTTGTATCGATTGTGTCGTCATTCGTGTGTTGTAACGAAAATTGATTCCGATATTTCTGTGCGACGTTGTAATCAAAGAGCGGTGGTACATTTTTGTTATGTATTGGGATATGCGCCTACGCGTACTCCTCAATTAATGAGGCAAGCCTATGGTGTGATCACACGCGTTCTCGGCCGACAATTTTTCGTTGACATCAGAGTTCGGCAAGCAAAGTCTGTTGCCAAAGTATTGGTCATCACGTTTTTTGACTGGAAAGGACTGATTTATCAGCACCACGTTTCTGCAGGCCAAACGATCACTGCACAATACTACCGATCCAGTCCTTGTAGTTCTGCGACGACACATTTCTCGCAAGCGTTCTGAAATCAGAAAATCTTGATGTTTGTACCGAGACAATGCGAGACCGCACACCGCCCATGCGACTGTCGACTTCCTCACGAAGCAAAACGTTGAAGTCCTGCCCCATCCGTCATACAGTCCAGATCTCGCTCCATACGATTTCTGGCTATTTCCCCTCTTGAAAAGCCGCCTACGTGGACGCAAGCTCGAGAGTAATGAAGATGCGACTACTGCTTGTCAAACCGTCTTCAAAGCGATCCTTCCGGCCGAATTTGCCAAAACTATTACTGAAAAATGGCGCAAAAGGTGGAACAGATGTCTCGAAAACGAGGGACGTTATTTCAAAAAAAAAAAAAATTGATTTTCTACCATATGTAAATTAACTTTTTTTCGTTTTTCTTGTGTCTTTATTTCTCTTGAAAAATTGTTAGGGTCACTTCTTACAGCGTGCGCGTTTTTTTCTCGCGCGTGTTCTACTGCACGTAGAGGTTTGATTTTTGAATATGTTGTCGTGCACTCGATGTACATATTTTATCGCTTGTCGTTAGCTTACGTGGTTCCGGAAATATCAGCTCAGTCTCAAAATTTTTTGGACAACCTATGTATATTAAATAGCAGGGGTGATAAAACACACCTTGCCTAAATCCTCTGCGTACGTGTATTGATTCCGATTCATTATTTTCTATACGAATTTTAACACTCTGTTGCCAATAGAATTTTTGTATGATCCTTTGATCGTATTCATTTATCCCTTTTCTGTTTTATTATTTGTATTAGTTTATCGTGCTTGACTCGATCGAGGGATTTCTCATAGTCCAAGAAGCATATGAAAACGTCGCGTCTTTGGTCCTGACATTTCTGTAGCACTATATTAACTGCGGCCAATGCTTCTCTGATACCACATCCTTGACGAAATTCAAACCGGAAACTATCTAGAATCTTATTCAGTTAAACAATTTTTTACCAAATGGCTCATCAGGCTAAATAGTAACAAAAATATTTTTGAGTGTAATGATGGACCAACACTTAAATGAGACATACACACGAAACATATTGCAAAGAAAATTAAAGCTATATTACCAGCTTTGTATACATTAAAAAAATATGCAACACATTAAAAATAGTTTATCACGCGCTAGCGGATTCGAGTATCAGATATGGAATTTAGGTATGGAGATGATGAAGAAAGTATGTGCGAGGAAAATAAATAAACTGCAAATACAATGCTTGAAATTAATAGCAAATCCTTAAGGGAGAAACTGAAAGTGAAGTAATTGAAAAAAAAAACGTAATGAGCATAAGAGGAATGTACTTATTAGCGAAGATATGGGAATACATAACAACAGGAAACAAAATTGAATTGGAGGAAAAAATTAGAATACAAGTTGAGGTTACGAACCAACTGCCGTTAGCAGAGAACAAAGTTGGGGGAGGAGCAAACTAACAAATATATTAGAACTCAGATGTTAAATAAAATACCTAAAGGATATAATAAAAAAGGAAAACATTGGGGAAAGAAAAAAAAATATAAGGGAATAGCTTCAAAAAGAAGGAAATGTAAAAAAAATAATAAACGTAAAATAAGAGAATGCGTAATAAAAAAGTAAATAAATATATAGATTACAAAAAAAAAAAAAAAATAGAATATAGTTATCGCTAAGTACAAAAATATATTAAAATGTAGATAGTAGATATTACAAGTTATATATATATATATAATTTAAGTGATAATATTAGAATGTATAAATATAATTCGTCGACAAGAGCTTGACGAAAGAAATCAGCGTGATTAAAAATAAATACATATATACTCAGAAAAAAAAAAAAATCAGTTATATCTTAGAGATTAGAGGCAATAAACTAAAGAAAATCAAAGACTTAAACTTATCTCGAAACACCATTGCCAATTAAATCAGAGACGATACAGGTGAGAATTTTAGAAATTAAATCATTAATTCCAGTGTGAAAATTCAGATAACCGCTTTTATTCCGAAATACGAGTTAAAAATACATGAAAAACTTTTAGAATTATCCAGCACGTAACGCAGTACTGAAGTTAATACTTTAATGTAATTACTGTAGCTGCTGTTGGCGCTTCTAACTTGATTAGCACCTATTAAAGAATTTGTGGTATATCTAAAGTAAACATTTTAAGAATACCGTAATTTTTTTTTCATCGCACAAATAATAAGTAAATTGTATGTAAGAGAAAATCATTTAAAGTGAAAAAGAAAAGCGTTTTTAGCATGTTCCACTTCATAATTAAAGCCACTTTTTATTTATATAAAATATTATCAGTAGCAACAAAAAAAACTGAATTCTTTTTTTTTATTAATCTATATAGGCCTCTCTATGTATAGGGGTGATTTATGACTGGTTTTTGTGTATACACTTTTCTATGTATAACATCAAAGTTTATATGAAAAAATACTTTTCCGTTTTTTTTTTTCTTTTTTTCTGCGCCCTACTGTTAATATTTAATATTTTTATCACGGCTCTTGAAAGTTTAACATAGCTGATATAAACAGAATAAAACAAAAAAAAATAAAACAAAAAGCCCTAATATTAATATCTAAAATGTACTATTTAAAAATTTTAAAATTCTTGAACCGTTTTTGAAAATCTATTTCAAACTAAAATATTTCGGAGTTTGCTTACTTATTTTAAAGAAAAAAAACACAATGTAGAGAAAATAGTCATTTTCAAGAATAAAATTCTGATTTTTTTTTTTATTCTTGAAGAGTTTCTAAAATATTTCTTAACCGAACCCAAATTTAGAGGATTTTTAAATTTCTTATATACAATTGGAGAGCGGACCTGTGTGGACTCAAATACAACATTATACAAAATATTCCTTTAGCTACGCAATTTTCAAAAAAATAAATAAAATTTTAAATGGTTCTAATATCAATTATATTTTTTAATTTTCATTACAATTATTCTTCAAATTACACGTACTTTTGCAACATGCTCTCTGAAATTATACAATATTAAAGCCAAATCGATTTTTAAAATATACTTCATATTTCTCCAAAAAAAAAAAACAAACAATATAGCAAAGAAAAAGAACGTACTCTACAAATGCATCAATAAAATACCTACTTGATGAACGCAAGCTAGACACACCAAAACAATATATTTAACCTTGAACAGGTGATTTTATTCGGTTACATAATAATAACCTTCCACTAAAAAATGTTCAGCTAAATAAATAAGATTTGTTACGTTTTATTGTCAATTAAAATTCATAAACCGTCTCCAATTGAGAATAGATATGCATTATTAAGCTCTAGAATGACGTATGATTTTATACAGACCTTTCGAATATGGCCAACATTTTAACAGTTTCGACGCACTGTATAAAGCCTCTTGTTGGCAGCACATTACTGATAAACCTAAGAATAACAAATAATATCGACAAACGTGTGTGTATGTGTTTTTTATTATTTTTAAATACTCTCATTTGGCTGACTCCCTAATAATGTGTAAAAGAAATTTTATTTTTCATTTGACCTTTCTTTTGTGAGTGCGT